>OU342740.1:403990802-405190802 GCA_910589775.1 Avena eriantha | reverse complement strand
GAGTGGGATCGATTTGCCCAACTTCGAAGCCACGGTCTAGCAAAAGCTCTTTAAGGTGCTCATACCATGCACGTGGGGCTTATTTAAGGCCATAGAGTGCCTTATCGAGTTTGTAGACATGGTTCGGGAAGTTAGGATCCTCAAATCCCGGGGGTTGCTTTACATATACTAGCTCATGTATAATAAAAGCACTCTTAACGTCCATTTGCTGCAATTTAAAATTATTATGGGCAGCATAAGCAAGAAGGATATGGATAGACTCAAGACGAGCCACATGAGCATAGGTCTCGCCGAAGTCAGTGCCCTCAACTTGGGAATAGCCTTGTGCCACAAGTCTCGCATTGTTCCTTACAACAATGCCATTCTCATCTTGCTTGTTTTTAAATATCCATTTAGTGTCGATAACATTGCAGCAATCCTTGGGCTTCTCCACTATTTTCCAGACCTTGTTGCGCTCAAAGTTATTCAACTCTTCATGCATAGCAACAACCTAGTACGGATCTTCGAGAGCTTCAAACACCTTCTTAGGTTCCACCATTGAGATGTGAGCTTGATGCTCACCAAAACTTGCCAATTCCCTTCTTGTGGAAACCCTTTGTCGAAGATCACCTGCAACTTTGTCAAGGGTATGACCCCTTAACTCAAGGTTCCGATTAGCATGAGCCTTGCGATGAAGTTCAATAAGCTTGTTGTCTCTCAGTGGAATATTTTCATCACTTGAGTCTTCGTTGGAATCATTTGCTTGACCTTGATTTGAAGTCTGATTATCAGTGGTAGGAGATGACGAAACATGCCCTTGAGGTGGGTCAGCGATCGTAACAGGAGGCTGCTGATCAACAGGAGATTCAGGTCCGGATAATCCGGTCGAGGGTGAGGCCGGATAATCTGGCCTGGGAGAGCTTGATGCAATATCAGCGGGTTGCCTAGAACTTGCTTGAATTGGTGAGGGGCCAGATAATCCGAGGTCAGCCAGAAAATCCGGCCTGGAGCTTGCTGTTGTTTCTTCGGTATGATGAGCAGATTAGTCGTCAGGGGAGAGGTGGCCGGATAATCCGGTGTCGACCGGATAATCCGGCCTAGAGCATCCAGGAGCATGTTGACCTTCAGCAATTGGTGGAGTTGGTGTAGAAGTTACTCCCGTGGTTGGAGCATGTTGAGTATGTGTAGATGAGGGCTCTCATGAGTAGAGCATTGTCCTTCCCGATCCGCCACAAGGGGTTCCTCAATGGGGCGGAAAAATCCCACTCCCATTCTTCCTATGGCATCTTGGGGTATTTCAACATCTGCATCACAAACATCAACTTGCCCCGCACCGGAGCCGTCATTTTCCTCGAACACCACACTACAAGATTCTACAGCAGTTCCGGAGAGCTTATTGTAGACTCTATAAGTGTGGGATTCGGCACCATACCCAATAAAAATACCTTCTAAAGCCTTAGACTCAAATTTAGATAAACGAACTCCCTTGATGAGAAATAAACACTTACACCCAAATACCCAAAAGTATGAGATGTTTGGCTTGTTACCGGTAAGTATTTCATACGGAGTCTTGTCCAAGAATTTACGGAGGTATAACCGGTTGGATGAATGACAAGCGGTAGAGATTGCTTCAGCCTAGAAGTTATATGGAGACTTGAATTTGGCTAGCATAGACCTTGCCATATCCATTAGAATCCGGTTCTTCCTCTCTGCAACACCATTTTGTTGAGGGGTGTACGCAGCGGAATATTGATGTCTTATCCCATCTTCACTTAGGAACTCATTTAAGGTGTAGTTCTTGAACTCAGAGCCATTATCACTTCTTATTGCCAGAATAGGGACATTGTGTTGACGTTGAACCTCGTTGGCGAAGTCGATGACTGTTTGTTGAGTCTCGCTCTTCAACTTGAAGAAATAGACCCAAGTGTATCTTGAGTAATCATCAACGATCACAAGGCAGTACTTCTTCCCACCGAGGCTTGCATGAGATGGAGGTCCAAACAGGTCCATGATGACCCACAAGTATAGGGGGTGTATCGCAGTATTTTCGAGGGAAGTGAAACCCAATTTATTGATTCGATGAGGGGAGCAAAAGAATATTTATAAGCCTTAACAACTGAGTTATCAATTCAGCTGCACCTGGAAAAATTCTTGCTCACAGCAGTTTATCAGTAGCAACAGTTTTGTAGTAGCATAGTAAAGTAACTGCAGTAGTAAAGTAAAGACAGCAGTAACAATAGCAGTAAATAGTAGGATTCGAGTGCGGTAGGCATAGGGATGGATGGACGGGCGTTGCATGGACAAGACAATTCACATAGCAATCAGAACATAGGGTAATTGTAGATAAATAAGATAAAGCATCCAAGTACTAGATAATCCTAGGCATATGTTCCATATATAGTCATACATGCTCGCAATGAGAACTTGCACAACATCTTTTGTCTAGCCAGCCCGTTTCTAGCGGGGCCTCAAGGGAACTACTGGCAATTAAGGTACTCCTTTTAATAGAGCACCGTAGCAAAGCATTAACACTCCATGAACACATGTGATCCTCACATCAAAGCCATTCCCTCCGGTTATCCCGATTTCTATCACTTTGGGGCCATTGGTTTCGGACAACAATGTGTGTATACAACTTGCAGATAAGACCATAAACAATACTATCATAATGAATCAATAACATGTTCAGATCTGAAATCATGGCACTCGGGCCCTACAGACAAGCATTAAGCATAACAAGTCGCAACAAAGTCATAAAGCACTAATAAAAGATACTAGGCACCATGCCCTAACAATCTAATGCCATTACATGAACTATCTCATCCAATCCCTACCATCCCCATAGCCTACAGCGAAGGATTACTCACTCATCGATGGGGGGAACATGGATGGTCGATGGAGAATCGATGGTGATGATGATGGCGATGATCTCCTCCAATTCACCGTCCCGGCAGGGTGCTAGAACGGAGTTTCTGGTGCTGTTTCGTGGAATCTGGTGGTGGCGGTGGAGCGGGACACCTTCTGGAAAAACGTCGAACCCCCCAGAGTTTTTAGGTCAGAAGGCATCTTATAGGCAAAGAGGGAGACCGAGGGGTTGTCTGGGGCGACCATACCACCCCCTGGCGCGGCCAGGCCTAGCCCGCGCGGCCAGGTGGTGTGGCTGGGCCCCAGCCCCACTCTGTCTCATATTCTGGCTCCGGGAGTCTTCTAGTGAAATAGGATTTTTGGCTTTTGTCCCGTCCAATTCCGAGAATATTCATTTTCTGACTTTCCTAGAACCAAAAACAGCAGAAAACAGGCAGCTGGCACTGTGGCTCTTGTTAATAGGTTAGTCCAAGAAATCATATGAAAAGTACTCCAAAGTGTGGACAAGACATAAAAAAGTAGATAAAACCAAGCATGGAACATCAAAAATTATAGATACGTTTGCAACGTACTAACATCCCCAAGCTTAACTCATGCTCGTCCTCGAGTAGGTAAGTGATAAAAAGAAAGAATAATTTTTGAGGTGACATGCACCATCATAAACTTGATCAAAGTATTTGTAAAACATTCATAGCTCGGATCATAGTACTTCAACATAACATGAAAGATAAAGTTCTAACAATAAGACAAAGCAACTAAGTTGCAACATGAAAGGGCACAAACAGAAGATTCATGAATAACAATTCTTTGCAAGACGTTTGTTTGTTTTACATAAAGAAAACATAGCAGAGTGGCATTCAGCTTGTCCCTCATCGAGTAGCAAACATAAATGCATAGGACACCTTCAAAGTTCATAAGAGTGACTAGATACAAATAGTTAAAACAAGCAATATCAAAGCTATGCATCAATCAACAAGTCTTGGGACAATGCACATAGAACTAAGAATGGCCACTATGCTCTCAAAGTAGGTGCATAAAGATAAAAGGTGGAGAATCAACATAAAAGTAAAAGAAAGGCCTTCATAGAAGGAAGTAGGGATTCAAGTCTCATAAAGAGCTTCCAAAAACTATGGGAGTTAATAGCTTTCAGCTCTCATTGCCCCTGTCATAAGCATCTTGAAGGTGATTAAGGTTAAAGTGACACAACTAAGAGGATATGCTTGACAAGTTATAAACTGAAATCTCATGCCCCTTACTTACAAAGACCGAACCTCATGCTACTCAACTTTAGTCACGAGTAAGCTCTTGTCATTGTAAGTACATATGTATTATAAAGAACCGCCAATGGGGTACCCTTGCACATGGTACAGGAGATATCCCATAATCAAAATGACAAGGCAAGCAGACAATGAGCATCTCGGCGATCTTTTTATTTGCTATTTGCATAGGTTTTTATAGAGGATGCTTCATAGAGTGCTCATTATGGTGATACTGCAAGTTTCCACCATGATTAGGCATGGCTTAGGCTAGCAGCCCAGGCGTTTCTCTAACACACATACAAACTCCATGATCTTACAAGTTCCACTTTTATTTCACACCGCCGGGATCCATAAGCAAAAGAACATGATATCAATGGGGTACAAAGTACAAGTGCAATGTTGAAAGCGTTCCCCATGATACATGGTTCTACTAATTTCAACTTATAAAGCGCAAGCATATACGCAACAAAGAAGGGCCCAATGTGTTGGGTCCGTAGCATAGAAAACAAAAAAAATTCCTATGATGTGAACTACACGCCAAGATCTATCTACTAGGTACAAAGCAACGGGTGGACATACATCCAACGAGAACTTACCCTCGAAGACAACGAGTTTTGTTCATGAGTAGGAACTCGTGGTTGATGTAGTCGTACACTTGTCGATCTCAAGATCATGAGGAAGTCCAGCAGGTCCGGCTCTAGCACGTCCATCAGATCCAGCTCCAGCAGCACCAAGTCCAGCACCGCAAAGCAGCGGTGCATCCGTGATCGCACACACGTCCGGTACCCCGACAACCTCCGTCCCTTGCTCCAGCAAAGCAGCGGAAGCAGCAACTCCTTTCCAGATAAAGCCACCAGGAACATGTATCTCGCTAATCCGAGACCATGGGGGAATAATACTAGAGGGGAGAGAGATCCTTCACAAGGAGGTGTGAGTGAGAAGTGAGGATAGGGTGGCCTTTTATAGGAGGAGGGGGTGCCCCTCCTTCATGGCCGGCGCATGGAGGAGGTGAAGAGGCACCTCCTCCATTCATGTGGTGGTAACCCCTCCACATTAAAATGCCTCTTCACTTTCCCTTTTAAAGTCTCCACTTTAAATGCATTAAATTTCTCCAAATTTAATGCTCTCTCATTTAATAAAACTCTTTTATTATTTTTATTCATAATTTTGTTAATTACTTTAATTAACAAACATTCACATAAACCCCCCTGCAACATTTCAATGTTAAATGCAGAACCAATTTCAGCAATTTCACCTGAAATAGTTTCGGTGTCTATTGAAATAATTCCAGCGCTTTCTTAAATCTTTATCTTAAACATATTTGCTCCAAATGGTGTCGGTATCCCTTAAGTGTCACCCTACGATTCGCGAATAATGCAGACATGATCGAGACCCCTCTCCGATCAATAATCAGCAGCGGGACCTGGAGATCCATACTGACTCCTACACATTCAACGATGACTTCTGTGATCGTGAGAACCTTTAACGCTAGTAACTAAATCCCTTTGTCTCGCGATATATTACATGTCCGAGATTCGATCATCGGTATCTCCATACCTAGTTTGATCTCGTTTCCGACATGCACTCTTTTCTCGTTCCCGTGATATAACATTCTAGTGATCACATCACTTGCTTGCAAGCTATCCTAATGTGATATCACCGAGAGGGCCCAGAGTATATCTATCCGTCATCGGGATTGACAAATTCCCCTCTTGATCCATGAGCCTCAACATAACACCTTTGTAGCACTGAACCCATCTTTATAGTCACCTTGTTACGGTGTGACGTTTGATGTTATCAAGATACTCTTCCGGTGTTAGCAATTAACATGATCTCATGGTCTAAGGATAAAGATTACTTCGTCTGATGTTATAGCAATATAAACATAATGACTTTGATCGTAATGCTATACTTCAGATGAATGTTCATCACATCATTCCACCAATGTTGTGACCTCGTTATTAACAACATCCAATGTCCATGATTAGGAAACCTTGATCATCTTGTTAATCAAGGAGCTAGTCTATAAGAGAGGCATAACTAGGAACCCTTTTTGTTTATTAAACACACATGTATTGACGTTTCTGATCAATACAATTATAGCATGCAAAATAAAAATTTATCATAAACATGGAATAAGATAATAACCACTTTATTATTGCCTCTCAGGCATATTCCCTTCAGTCTCCCACTTGCACTAGAGTCAACAATCTAGTTTGAAAAACTTCGCGTATTAAACACCTATGGCTTTCTTGTGTTGCATATACGCTATTGCTAGTGGTTAACATAATCTCCGGATCTGACAGTTTCAGGTCCGTGTGTATGTGCCACCCATAGTCTAAATTGAGATAAATTTAAATTTTATATTGTGACAAAAATAGTATCAATGTAACACTTTATAATGAACTACCTTTAACTATTTGTCACTTATACATTATATATTCTTAGTTCTTCCAAAGCTCATAAGAATATCTTTACTATTGTCCAATGATCATCTTATGAATCATTCTGGTATATGCTCATAACATTTAGAGCATAGGACATTCTGTATATATACATATCATGGTATAATCGATCAAAATCTTCAGGTGATTTTACTCACCAAGTGTTGAAACACTTGAATTTTGATACAATCCTTTCCATGCAGCAAGAACCTTTCTTGTTGTTTCCATATTGAACCCTGTCAACATCTCATATATGTATGTCTGGCACAACCATATTTGCGCCTTAATCTATCCATATAGATATTGATGCCAAATATTCCGGGTTTTCCCAAGTCTTTCATTGAAATCTTATTTTAATGAAATTCTTAACTTGTGTCAATACAAGATACATCATTTCCAATCAACAATATGTCCTCTACATAATGTATTAGAAATATGTCTCAGTGCTCCCACTTAATTTCTTGCAAATCCAAGCATCTTCATCATCTCCGATGAATTTAAACTCTTTTAACAGTTTCATCATGGTGGAGATTCCAACTCCGCTATGCTTACTTCAACTATTGAAGTTTACATGCCCTTTTAGCACCCTTTGAATTAACAAAACCCTTCGGACCATGTCATGTACATGTCCTAGGTTACCGTTCTATTAGAAGAACCTTGTTTTGTTTATTCAACTACCATATACCAAATTATATGTAGCGGTTGCTACATTAGTCCGTCAAGACTATATATCGCTATGAAAGATCAAATCTTGTCATAGTCAACTCCTTGAACATTGTCGTAAACTTCTTTCCGACATGTCGACTATTTCATAGATGTTAAACATCCATGTCTTATTTCTTTATAGATCCAAACACGACTGATAGGCTTCACGCCTTTCCGGAGGGTCTTTCAAGTTCAGAAACTTGATTTCTCGTGTATGGATACTATTATGGATTCTATGCCTTCTAGTCATTTTATGGAGTCAGGGCCCATCATCGCTTCTTTGCATGTAGTCGATTCATCATTGTCAAAACAATAACGACTTGCTTATCAAATCTTACTATTTGATTCTTACCGACCCACACGGTTCTATAGGAACTCTAATCTCCGAGATGACACCTTTTGTAATCACGAGAGCCATGAGCATTGTGGCCGCCACCGGGACACTTTCCGGCGCTGCTCTACTTAGCATATATAGCTAAGGTTCAACAACCTTATCAAAGTTCTATTGTCCTCCCACTTAACTTTTCGCGAAAAATTCCTTCTCAAGAAAGTTGACGTTCCAAGTAACAAACTCTTTTGTCCTCGGTGTTATGGATAAATTCTCAACAAATTCTTTGGGATAACCTACAAAGACGTGTTTATCCGATTTTGGTTGTAAACATTTTACTTATGCATAGCATACCAAAATTTAAGAAAAGACAATTCGGGTTTTATCCCAAACCATAACTTATATGGTGTCATTTCAACGGATCACGATGGTGCTCTTTTCAGTGTAAAAGCGGTAGTCTCTAAAGCTTCAATCTTTAAAACATAATGGTAGTTTTATAAATGACACCTTTGATCTTACCATGTCAAACATGGTTTGATTTCATCTCTCGAATATGCCATACTCCTATGGTTTACCGGGAAATCTAAATTCATGGAACAATTCCTCAAATCTTAGGTGTTTTGCTAAACATGTAACTCAAATATCTTCCTTTACGATCAAATCATAAACTCTTTTATTTTCTTGTTACAATGATTTTTCACTTCATCTTGAAAGTCTTTGAACAACTTTCAAATGTTTCATACTTCTTCCTTATTAAGTAAATATACAGATATATTCACTAAAATTGTTGAAGAAAGCATATGAAGCAAAAAGATCCATCGCATATGGCTACACATAATGGACTATGCACAATTTCCAATAAGCTAGTCATCCGTTCCTCTCTGGCCTACGGACGGAGTTTCAATTATCTCGAGGAAAGTCTCACATGCGTCAATTGATCAAAATTAAAGACTCCAAAAATCCATCAACATGGAGTTTCTTCATGTTTTCTTTCAAATATAATTTAAACAGCGATGTCACTTCATAAGTGATCTTTCAATCATTTGTCTTGCGACATTTTAGCAATAGTGTTTATGGATGTGATTTCTCCAACTAGACTTGTAAAAGTTCATCCATCCTTTATGGAATACGGTAATTATTTGAACAGCCATTGTTCTCATAATACCGGAACAAAATAACAATTATTTAAACAAATCTTGAAGGCTTGGTTTGATGACAACGAAAAACACAATAAGACTTTATTTGTTTTCGATGAACATCATCACTCATTCTCTTGCTAGTTACTTAGGCCATTGTAGTTCATGAATTGCATTGTCCTGTATGACACTTCATACCAACCAATTCGGTATCCAATACCGGTATCCAAGCCATAACATGTATATCTTCTATATACCTAAGTTGGACATCTCCAACCTTTTATTTTCTGCCAAATATTTTATAGATTCTCTTTCAGCAATTCCTTTTCTTTTAAAAGAATCTATCAACATCAATAGTGGTGTCATCAACATGTCACATGGTACAAAGCGTATATAGTCAAATACTAATACCTTTGGACTTGCACTTTGAAGTGGATCACCATCATCAAATGTTTGGTGTTCTTTCAAAAATTCATTGAAAGGAGAATACCACAAATAAAGCATCAAAGGAGAATACCACAATACTATGCTTTAATATGCTAAAACAACGCATGATTCATCCAAGGCACATTAAGCAATCTCAATTGTTTATAACATGTCATGCTACAGCAAAGAATACTAAGCATAAAGCCAAAACAATACCAAGCATGGCATGACAAAGCATAGGCCACAGTCAAAAACAAACTCTCTTTACCACTTAAGCCTGAACTTTCCTACTCTTTTCCCAATCCAAACCAAACTATTTGAAAACCAATGCATGAAAGAGGGGGTCCAACCAATTTATTCAGCAAACTAAGCAAACCAAGCAAACTAAAAACCAAAGCAAAAACAAAAAGGAAGACGCTCCAAGAACAACACAACTGTGCATGAAACAATAAAAATGAAGCGTTTGGAAGAAACCTGGAATTTTTATTGATGAAGAGGGGATGCCTTGGGCATCCCCAAGCTTTGATGCTTGTACTTCTTGGATATTTCTTGGGGTGACACACGTGGCATCCCCAAGCTTGAGCTTTAGTCCATCCTTCATCTCATTACTCATTCCTTCCATACAGCTGAAAATTTTCCTTCATACAAAACTTCACACAATCTTTATTAGCAACATTAGTCCACTCAAGATAATAGGTCTTTAGGTTCAGTTCCAACACCAATAAACTTTCCATTAAAACACAAGTTACTGTAGCACTTCCCTCATAAAGCTCAATTCTCCAAAAGAACTCAAAAAGGAACCAACAAGAAGCAAATGCAAATAATGGCAGAAATCTGTCAAAACAGACCAGTAGGTAAAGACGAATTTTTTAGAAGACCTTCTGTTGCTCTAATCGAAAAGTGTTGAACTAATAAAAGTTAGATAACAACCTGGGGCAGAAGCACAAAAATGCACGCCTCAAAAGGACGTACAGAGATTTTACACGAATTTTTACGGTGAAGCACAGAAATCTGTTTCGGGACAGCAACTTTCCCAATCATTACTTCTCTCTCATTAGAGGTTACTCTTGGCACAAAAAGAAAATAAAAAGGATAATGAGCGGTTATTATAGAAGTAATAACTTCCAAGACTAGTCTAAAACTTTTGGGTTATCTCCCAAAAAGTACTTTTCTTTAACGCCTTTAAGTTAGGCATGATAGTTTGAGAGGATGCTCACATAAGAAATATGAATTGAGTAAAAGAGAGCATCAAGAAGAGAATTCAAAACACATTTAAGTCTAACCCACTTCCTATGCATAGGAATCTTGTATGCAAATAAATTCGTAAAGAACAAAGTGGCAGGAATAGGAAGATAAAACAAGAGTAACTTCAAAACTTTCAGCACATAGAGAGGTGTGTCAATACCATAAAAACTTCTACAACCATATTTTCCTCTCTCATAATAATTTTCAGTAGCCTCATGAATAAACTCAACAATATAACTATCCCATAAAGCATGCTTTTCATGATCTACAAACACATAACTTTTATCAAGCTGAAAAATAGTGGGATTAAAACCTTCAAACCCACTTTTAACAACTCTATAACAAGATGGCTGATCATTCAATATAGAACCATCGTCTAGAGCTTTATCATAAACATTTTCTAAGCAAAACTCTTTAGTACCATGCAAATCAAAGTTAAGCACAAATAAAGGACTATCATAGATAACATGAGCATAACATTCATCCTCCTTTGGTAAGCTTGGGGGGCAATCAAATAATGTAAGGGATAAAGAGTTACTCTCATTAGAAGGTAGGCATGGGTAGCTAATCCATTCTTCCACCTTTTGATCATCACTCTCCTCCTCTTTTTCATCTAATGAGCTTTCAGGTTCATCAATTTGTTCTTCCATAAGATCATGCAAGGCATTAGTCTCTTCCATTTGTGGAAAGTATCTATTAATATATTCAAGAATATAGCCATTTTCTTCCTTGTAATTATCAAAGAAAAATCTAAGTATATCACAAACCTCATATTTATAAGGTGAATCATCAATATTTTCAAGCAAACTAGCAAGTTCAAATGCACCCTTCCAAGCAATAAATTCTTCAATTTGTTCCACATCATAAAAGTCATAATTTCCTTTAACATAAGAAGATATGGTAACATTATCATTATACTCACATTGTAAACGGAGGTGTTTATACCTCTTACAGCAACAAGATTTATCAAAGCAATAAGTAACATTATAAGTAGAGCACACATTTCTAGCAATGGTATACAATTTATCAATTTGTTCCCATAAGTGTTTCCCTTTTTGTGACAAGCGGTGTTCCTTATAATAATATTTTTGATCTTCCGTGAACCCACCTTGCCAATAAGATTCAGTTTCAAAGAAACCAACCATTGATAAAAAGCATGATAAAGCAAGACAATAACAGACCAACGAAAATAACAACTAGAGTAGGAACTTTTTTTTCTATTTTTGATAAAGAAACAAGCAAACAAGGCGGAAATAAACTAAGCTGGAACAATAGTGATTCCAAGTGGACTTGATAAATAAAGCTATGCTCCCCGGCAACGGCGCCAGAAAATAGTCTTGATGACCCACAAGTATAGGGGGTGTATCGCAGTATTTTCGAGGGAAGTGAAACCCAATTTATTGATTCGACACAAGGGGAGCCAAAGAATAGTTATAAGCCTTAACAGCTGAGTTGTCAATTCGGCTGCACCTAGAAACAATCTTGCTCACAGCAGTTTATCAGTAGCAACAGTTTTGTAGTAGCAATAGTAAAGTAACAACAGTAGTAAAGTAAAGACAGCAATAACAATAGCAGTAAACAGTAGGATTCGAGTGTAGTAGGCATAGGGATGGATGGACGGGCGTTGCATGGACAAGACAATTCACATAGCAATCAGAACATAGGGCAATTACAGATAAATAAGATAAAGCATCCAAGTACTAGATAATCCTAGGCATGTGTTCCATATATAGTCATACGTGCTCGCAATGAGAACTTGCACAACATCTTTTGTCTAGCCAGCCCGTTTGCAGCGGGGCCTCAAGGGAACTACTGGTAATTAAGGTGCTTCTTTTAATAGAGCACCGGAGCAAAGCATTAACACTCTGTGAACACATGTGATCCTCACATCAAAGCCATTCCCTCCGGTTATCCCGATTTCTGTCACTTCAGGGCCATTGGTTCTGGACAACAACGTGTGTATACAACTTGCAGATAAGACCATAAACATTACTATCATAATGAATCAATAACATGTTCAGATCTGAAATCATGGCACTCGGGCCCTAGTGACAAGCATTAAGCATAACAAGTCGCAACAAAGTCATAAAGCACTAATAAAAGATACTAGGCATCATGCCCTAACAATCTGATGCCATTACATGAACTATCTCATCCAATCCCTACCATCCCCATAGCCTACAGCGGGGGATTACTCACTCATCGATAGGGAAACATGGATGGTCGATGGAGAAGCGATGTTGATGATGATGGCGATGATCTCCTCCAATTCGCCGTCCCGGCAGGGTCCCAGAACGGAGTTTCTGGTGCTGTTTCGTGGAATCTGGTGGTGGCGGCAGAGCAGAACTCCTTCTGGAAAAACGTCGAACCCCCAAGAGTTTTTAGGTTAGAAGGCATCTTATAGGCGAAGAGGGAGACCGAGGGGGTGCCTAGGGCGGCCAGACCACCCCCTGGCGTGGCCAGGCCCAGCCCGCGCGACCAGGTGGTGTGGCTGGGCCCCAGCCCCACTCTGTCTCATATTCTGGCTCCGGGAGTCTTCTAGTGAAATAGGATTTTTGTCTTTTGTCCCGTCCAATTCCGAGAATATTCATTTTCTGACTTCCCTGGAACCAAAAACAGTAGAAAACAGGCAGCTGGCACTGTGGTTCTTGGTAATAGGTTAGTCCAAGAAATCATATGAAAAGTACTCCAAAGTGTGGACAAAACATAAGAAAGTAGATAAACCAAGCATGGAACATCAAAAATTATAGATACGTTTGCAACGTATCAGTCCACATGAAGGAGCTCTAAGATCCTTTTTGACGAGATAATAGCCTTCCTTCGATGAGGAGAGTCATGCATTTTCCCTTCAACAGAAGCCTTGCAAACACGATCTTTGGCAAAGGAGACATTTTCTTTTAGTCCAAGGATGTGGCCACCCTTGTGGAGACTTTGCAAAGTTCTCATATTGACGTGGGCTAGTCGACAATGCCATAACCAACCTGCATCAGTCTTTCCAAAAAGACACATCGGGCCTGTAGTGGTTTTCCCCTAAAAGTCCACCACGTACAGGTCATTTTTCACATATCGCATGAAAGCGACTTTTAGAGACTTGCTCCACAAGAGTACCACCAAATCAGCATCAATAAAGACTAAAAATCCCATCTTACCAAGGGCATGAACTGAAAGTAAATTGTAACTGAGGGTCTCAACAAGCATGACGTCCACGAGAGAGATATCGTGAGCCACCACAACTTTGCCGAGACCCAATACCTCAGATTGAGACTTGTCACCATAGGAGACGATTATATGATCATGATTTGGCCGCATCTCCGTGATGATATCTTTGCTTTCGGTCATATGACTCGTGCATCCGCTATCGAGTACCCATTTAGACCCACCGAAAGCATAGCCCTGCAAGAAAGTTACTTTTTTGCTTTTAGGTACCCATTTTTCAATGGGTCCTCTCACGTTAGTGACAAGGGTCTTGGGAACCCAAATAGACCAAGGAATGTAACAATCATAAGGACCTACATAACTAGCATAAACATCACCATAATGATCGCAATATAATTCAAAGTTAGGATTGTTAACCCCTGCAAAACCATCATAATTAGATTTCTCATTAGTGATGGTGCTAGTCTTTGGTTGAGCAGTCTTGCTCTTCTTCTTCTTGTTGTTCTGGTTCTTTGTCTTGGGAATATAACCAAGACCCTATTTTCCATTGTTTGTTCCTAAGTATCTCATCTAGAACTTCTTTACCTTTGTATTGAGATCCTTTTGCAAGTTCTTCTCCATAAGATGATGTGGAGGTGTTGGGCACATCATACTTTCTCAATTGATTTTGGAGATGATCATGAGACTCATTTAGAGTAGAGTGTTCACTCTCCAATACCTTGTGAGCAATGTCAAGTTTCTCAAACTTCTCCGAGAGTCTGGCATGAGCAGCCCCAAATTCAATCTTTTCCTTCTTTAGTTTCTTTACCTTGGCAAGAGCGTTGTCACGTTCTTTGATGAGCTGAGCCACAACTTCATCATGTGACTCCTCAATGGATTCGAGTCTCTCTTCTAGAGATACCCGAGCTTCCTCTTCTTCTTCCAAGGCATTCTTCAAGGAAGCTATCTCCAAGGCATCTTCTCTTTCAATTCTGCCCTTTTCTTCAAGGAGATCTTCGGCTTGGGCAAGTTGACTCATAAGAGCATCAAAATGAAGTTTGTGCTCACCTTGCAAGTTAGTGAAAAAGTTGTCCAAAGCAATAAATTCTTCTTTTATTTTAAGGCTAGTATGATCATCCATATTTATGTTAGTCTTAGGGAATGAAGAACTAGAAGTTGATACATCGGACCCTCTTGCCATAAGACAAGTGACGTTGTTGTTGATGACGTTTTCATTCAGCAAGTTGAAGTGAGATGATGGAGTCGATGTGCTAGCTATATCAGCCACCTCGCGAGAACTATCTTCATCCTCTTCATCTTCACTTGTACAGGAGTATTCTTCTTGTGCCACCAAGACAATCTTGGACTGCTTCTTGTAAGGGCCATTCTTTTTGATAAATGGTTTATTCTTAGGTGTCTTGGATTTTTCTTTAAGGATGAGCTTGCCACCATTGTCTTCTCTATTTTGATATGGTCGCTCAGCCACAAAGTGCTGCCTATCTCCACAATTGTAGCATGTTCTCGGTTTTGGGCCACTTTCTCTTCTTCCACTTGACCCATTCTTGCGCTCGAGTTCCGACTTGGCCTTGGCAGTATCCTTCCAAAAGTTCCTTGCGTAAAACACCATGTACTCACCATGAGCACGTTTGACTTCATCGGGGCAGTCCATGGAGGCACTCTTGAAGGCTCTTTCGTCATCATCTTGCTCAACAACATTAGCCTTTAGAGCAACATTGACCCCCTTTTGCATTCCAATGGCACGGGCACGGGCATCTTCCGCGTTCTTTGCAGCAACCTTAAATGATGCCATTTCTTGCATGACTTCATTGAACGTCATTTGATGGTAGTTGTGTCTACCTTGCAAGATCTTCAAGTCTTTTGGCTCAAAAGGAATTAGAGCACTCACGTATTTCCTTTCTATCCAAGCATCATCAATGTGAGTGGCTCCATGCTTTCTAAACATTGTTGCGATGCCCTTGGGTCTTCTATACATGTCTTCATGGTTTTCACCATCCAACATGTAAAATCCTCCAGCTTCATTACTAAGGGCATCATACCTATTCCTTCTCATGCTTTCATTTCCAATAAAGAGATCGGTGAGAGCATCCCAAGCTTCTTTAGCTGTGTTGAGATGTTCAATGTGGGGCATGTCCTTGGGACCCACTCCGAGCTATATCATGTGAAGGGCCATAGCATTCAGTTGGCTATCCACAACTTCTCCTCTTGTCAGGTTGGTGTGATCTCCAATATGAAGACCCTCTTCAATAATTCTCCAAAGTTCAATAGAAGAGCTGCAAACATGAGACATCATTAAGAATTGTCATTGATTAAATGAAGATGAAGTAAGCTTGGGTGGATCACCCCTATTGTTTATATGAGGATGAGGGATAGGTGGGTTGGGGGAATATAAGTGATGAACCTCACTATATTCCTCCTTACCACTTCCCTTCTTGGAGGTGGAACCATTATGTTTTTCACCTACCACTTCATCTTCCTTGGATCCGGTGTTAGCCTTATCCTTGGGTGAGGGAGTGGCGGCCTCAGAGGAGGATGGAGATGGGGCTACGGATGATGTGAGGCAAGCAATCATCTAATGCATCTCCTCCATCTTGGTCTCAAAGGATTTCAACAAGGTTGTTTCCAACGTCTTGAGGTCATCCATTGTGACCTTATCCACAACCTCATTCCCATTATCCTTGGTACCCATACTTCTCTTAGGCGGTTAAGCCTGAATAAAGAGCCGGGGCTCTGATACCAATTGAAATGGATTGTATGGGCACCTAGAGGGGGGTGAATAGGCGCTACTTCAAATTTTAATGCTTTTTCAATTTTAGGCTTAACTCAAAAGGTAAATTCTCTAGATAACTATTTAGAAGAATTTCCCTATATGCAAACCTATCTACTAGTGAGTAAGAGGCGAGTGGAAAGAGAAACGAGTGAACTGTAGTGAAGCACGTGGAGACACATGATTTGTTTTACCGCAGTTCCTTCCTTGTTAAGGGAAGTACATCTGCATTGGAGGGGTGGGTGGTACTAAGACCACCACGCCACAATAGGCCTCACCCTGTTCTCCGATGGATCCCACCACCAAAGGCCTGATCCACCTTTCCACTATAGGAACCCTTCGAGGCAGGTATCAGCGCCTTTACACAACTAGCGGGGCACAACTCCACAACCAAATTGGAGGCTCCCGTAATGACAACAAGTTGCCACAAGAACAAGTTATCAATAACAAAATACAAGATCTAGATATTAGTAAGAATACTAGATTTGGGATTTCTCCAAATGAATGGAGAGGAGTTGATGCACTTGATTCGTGATGGCGATGAAGATAGTATCCTCCTTCAATTCCCCCAAAGATCGAAGCCTTTGGGTGGTTGAAGTGGGAGATCTAGAGAGAGAGAGCTCTTGCAAAGGGTCTAACAATTCTCGAATGAATCAAGAAGTCTGCACGATGGGGATGAAGGGGCTTTTATACCCCCTTTCCAAACCAAGCCGTTGGAGCCTTTGGGGGCGGATTATCCGGCCTGGGGAGAACTCTGCCCCAGACTCGGATTATCCGGCAGAAAATCCGTCTACGAACAGAAGCTCGCGTAGGCTGGCCCTTGACACCTTCTCCTGGGAACCGGATTATCCGGCTCTAGGGGAGGGGCCGGATTATCCAGCTGGGGACAAAATCCGCCCCAGTCACAGAATATCCAGGGAAAATTCCTCCCCCAGACAGAAGCTCGCGCAGACGTTCTCTTGGGTGATTCCCCTAGGGCCGGATTATCCGGCCCAACAAAAGGGCCAGATTATCCGGTCCAGGGAGAAAAACCGCCCCAGAGCCGGACTGTCCGGGGGAAAATCCGGCCCCAGACAGAAGCTCGCGTGGCGCCAGTCTTGGCCAAAACAGTCTGGTCGGATAATCCAGCCCATGATGGGGGCGGATAATCCCCCCCCCCCAAATGCACAAAACTTTCCTGCAACACTTAGTACACATTAGAACTTCCATGGTATTGTTATCTAACACACAAAATATAGGAAATCATGAAATATTCTTTCACCATGTTCTTAGGATTAGGATTTTAGGTTCATGCTCATGATGCGGTTGAAGTGACGGTGGTTCTTGCATAAATAGTTGTCGATGATTAAAATGCATGTGGTACGCACTTTTGGATGGGGTTATCGAACCAAGTGGTCTATACAATGCTTATGCATTCTATCGGGTTCACTGACCCCGTCTCTGAAAAATGTGTACATCAAATGCCAGATGCAAAAAGAATCCGAAAACTGCATCACACGCACAATATGAGGTAATGTTTTCCCTTAGAGCAACTATAACAGTAGCCCCGTTATGGGGCAGAAAAATTGGCTCATGGGGCAGCTATTTTGCCGAAATGGGGATGCAGAATGGTCGACACTTTACCAGTTGCCCCATTTTGCAACAGCTTCGGCTCCAGCGGCTGCCCAAAAATGGGGCTCGGCTGCTACAACATTGTGCTATTTCAGCAACATTTCACTAGCTATTGCACACATATGGACATAAAAATAGCATTCAAATGACACCAAAATAAATAAAATTACAAATAGTACTTGATTTGTAAAATCCCAATTCCAGCAACCCTGATTAGTTCTCCAGAATGCAAAAATCAGGGGGGAAAAACTTTTTCTTGTGCTTTGGTGCAGTGCTTGCTTGTTGTTTGCTTGCACTTGTGCATATGATGTGTATCTTAGGATACTCCTTACCTCACCCTCAGTTGACAAAAGATTTTTACCCAAAACTATCTTGGCTTACTTTACATATTCTCAAACGTTCTGGCATTTCAAAACAGGAACCAAGATGCCTATGCAACCAAAACTATTTTGGTAGCTTCTATTAACAAAACTATGGAGAGATATATAATACAATCTCCTTATGTTTTCAAGATAGAACACTCAACTAATCTTACCTCTAGTTTTCCCAAAACTCTTGTTCAAAGCATTTGAATTCTAATCTTGGTAGAGATACCAAGAACCCTCATCTTATTCAAAACTCAACCTCTTCAAAATGCCCCCAACCTTCCCTCAAGCTGAGCTTGATGGTAACCCTAGAGTAGTTGATTTGTTTATAAGATGAGTTGCTTTGATCTGCTGTTTGACTTGTTTGCTTAGGAAGTAGTATGATCCGCTCTAGGAGATCATCACTAGGATCAAGATGTTTCCCAATCATAAACCTCTAAGCAAGAATGCAAACCTACATATGATCCCTAGCCATTAAGTGATCATCTAAAACCCTCAACCAGATCCATTCTAAAGAATTCCATTCTAGAGGTTTCCAAGTCCTTGAAGACCAATATCAAGCATGGATCTCTTCTACTCACTCTACACATCCATATCAACCACTTGTTAATGATCCGATACCCTGCAACTCCTCCAAGAACGTTCCCTCTCATACTCCAGTCAAAATCCTCAAAACTGCCAAATTTGACTAAGTCTGGAAACAGTTTCAGCATCACCCTTTTGAATGCCTCCTTTTCTCAAACCTTGTGCATTTTTGGAAATGCACCTGAACCATCTTGTTAACCACCCTAAGGACTACCAAGGCCCACATTTTACCTTGGTTAGATCCTCCTCCAACCCATTTTTCCATGATGGTTTTGCAGACAAGAAAATAACATTTCCTGCAAAACTAGTCATCATGCCTACTTTGGTAGAAGCTCACACCCTCATACAACCTCCTATGGACCAAATCTCTGCATGGTTGTGATCTACTCATTGATTTCTATCAAAACCTACTTCACTTGCTCCAAGTGAATCTTTTTGCTGCTTGAATCCACTTGGTTTAGAAGGCTTCATGATGCTTTCTGCATGGCAGCCTTAATTTCAACAAAGTTTGCCATCATCCCTAGATCACCTAAAATGCAGTTAATTCAAACTCTTTCTGCTATGTTCATCTATAGGACCTGGTCTACCCATCCATCTATCCCTTGCACCAAGATGAGCTCTGAGCTCCAAGATGCCAGCATGTTTTAGTGGTATAAAAATACCACCACCTTAGATCACCAACTCCTTGTTCTCCATCCTTTTTAAGTTGGAATTTCTTTCCCCAAGGTTGCAATTGATTGCAACACCTTTTCTATCTCATCTACTTTAACCCTCAAAATTTATCAAGAATTATAATGGTCCCAAAACTTTTAATTCCTTAAATAGTCAAAATCTCCAAAACTCCCTCCATAAAGGAAAGTTTGGCTTTTACAAAAACATTTCCCCAACTTTTGACTCATGTGAGTTCCACATATCATACCCTATCTTTCCATCTCAAAAATAAATATTTTTGAGAACCTTTATATTTCTTTTTGCCCATTTTCTTAAATGGCTGAATTGGAATAATAATTGTTTTAATTACTTTTATGCCTCAATAAATCTTGGGAAAATTCCCTTAAGTGTGTACTCACATTTGAGATCCTTCCACATCAAAATACACCCTTGTCCAATACAAATTTATCAAATGATCTTCTAGAAACCACTTCTGCCCCTTTTGATTAATTGGATTTAAGTGGAAAAAAACTCCTCTAAAAAATCTCAACTAAATCCTAGGAGACTACCTTGACCTCCTCTATCTACCAGTACCAATTCCTTCTCTGGTCCAATGCAAGATTTTGGACTTCCTCCACAACCATCAATTTTGAGCAGATTTGTAAATTAAGCAAACCACTATTCTAACCACTTCCAAACTCCATCAAAACTTGATCAAAGCTCAACCTCAACACCATGACACACCACTGGTCGACCACCATTGTAGCTCCATCCCAACAAATCCCCATTTTGCCCTTGTACTAGTAGCAAGAGAGAGAGACATGCCACAAAAATCTTACAAGGTTCTTGCCCATTTAATCACCACACCTCCCACACTGCCCCTGCAAGACCAAAACCCCATCATGCCCCTCTCCACCTCCCCCTGGATCAATCACTGGCAAGCATTGCCCCTCCCCCATGTCCAAAATGGACTTTTACTCCATCCACTCCCTCTCCTTGCTATAAAGGCAAGCAACCCTTCCCCAGCTCGCCCCTGCCCCCATTTGCCCCCTCAAACTTCCCCCTCACACTCCCCTAGCTCCATGGCCTCGCCCCTGCTCTGAGCTGCCCGGGAGAAGAAGGAGGAGAAGCTTCGGCTTCTCCCAAAAATCGAGCAAGGCTCCTCCCCCTCTGCTCCATTCCCACTACATGTCAGCCCATGCGTTCCCCTCCTCCTCCTCTACCTAACCCTGGTCTTGTTTCTGCCCAGGACCCACTCCTCCACCGTTGTCGTCAAGCTCCGACGAGTCTACTCTCGGCCGTCGTCGCACGAGCTACTTCCCGGCGTCAAACTACATCGTGTTGCCCATCGATCTGCTCAGCACCGTCGATCGTGTTTCCCTGCACCCTCCGCGCCGCTTCCCGAGCCCTCTAGTGAGCTCCCGCCTCCCCTCTCCGCTGCTGCCTAGGATTTCGCCACCGGCGCCCTGCCTCGTGTAGACGACGAACGCAGACCGTCCATCGCGCCTTAAGCGGACGGCCAGATCTGGCCGGTACCGCTTCGGCGCCCTCCACCGCTGACTGGCGGGCCCCGCCCGTCAGATTCAAAACTGAGCCACCCCGCGCGTCGCCCCGAGCGCCGTGGGATGAAACCACCTCCTGCGGCCCCCAAGTCACCCTTGATCTGGCCCACTGCACCTCTTTTTCTTTTCCTTTTTAGGCTGACCTATGATTCCAGAAAAGCTCCTGCTAGGATTTAATCCAAATAAAATGGTAAACCAAGTCCAAATGCCAAGATTAATATTTCTGGTGGTTCCCTGATGTTTTCTCAAACATGCAGAGGCAACCCCATGTCCAAAATAATTTTTATTAATTGCTGTAATTATTCTCCTACCAAGTATACCTTGCACTAATTATTTTCCATAGAGAGTTTCACACCTCCATTTGAGATGAAACAAGGCTCTATTGAGAGGTATTTTACATACCTATCATCTAGAACTTGTCCTATGCCAAGGTGAACAGTAGGTTGCCTTTAACAAAAATAACCAAACCAGCCCTTGTCTGCCTTGAATAAATTCTCTAGGTCAAACCAAATGTGGTATTGACCTGATTCCAATTTCCAGTACCTCCTAGGATTAGTATCTAGCAAATCCTAGCAGCTCTGAATTTATTGAGCTCTGGTTGAATTTTAGTGATTTAAATACTTCAGTAATGGGTATTTTCACTAAATAAATCACTTCAAGAGTTTGGCAACTCCAAAATGAGTGAATCCAATTCCTACAGAAAGGTATTGGACATGCCTATCACTTGCCCTTCGACCCAACTCAGTAGCTTCTGTAGAATTAACCTGGGGAAAAGAGAAGAATCAGACAAAACTGCCTTTGGGAATATCCCGAGGGCATTCTGGTAATTCTTTTTACTTGATTCCAACTCTAGGTGGTTCAGTACATCAAATACTACCAAATCATCCAAGGAAATAATTTTTGGATCTCCAAAACTCTTCTGGTGAATTATTTCCTTAACCTAGAGTTTATTCCTCTTTAAAAAGCATAATTAAATCTAGGAATTTGATATTCAAGTGAAACCACTTGTGATGGTTTTGTCTTGACCAAACCTATCTGAGGATATCTCTTTTACACATTGGTATCCTACTGAACTCAGAACCCTAATACAAGTTCTTGATATCTAACCTTGACAACTATTTTCCTAAAGGAGAAACACTACAATGGCAATCCAGTAAATTCCCCCAATTGAACCCAACTCCTCCAAAATCTCTCTAGTTCAGTAGTGTTCAATATGTTTGTTTGATGTATGGTTTGATGTTTGTATGCCTTGTATTGATTGTGGACTTGTCTGCTTGCATGTGTACCCGGTGACGACGATAGTGTGAGTGTCTGACGACAAGCAGGAAAGGACTTCTTATTATTATATATTTGGGTATTCTCGGTCATGTGAAGAAGTAAAGGGACTTATTACTGACCACAGGCAAGCCACCATTCCTGAACTCTGATATATGTCATATTCTATTTTACCTGTTTTATATCCTCTTTATAAATTGCATGACTGCATGTTTTGTGTTACAAATACTGCGATAATAACTTGGCTCCTCGAAGTTATGATTTCGTGTCCTTCGAGGCACCACCCTAATGAACCTATCATTTTATCCCCTTTAGACTGAGAGTACGATGGTTAGCATCCTACCTCCTTGGAAACCCCGGTGTTGAGAAAATAAACTGTTTTGGGATTTATCCCACTACAAATGTTTCAAAACTCTTTTGAAAAAAAACCTTAGAAGAAGGCATCATTCCAAGCGGATGTTTTAACAACAGAAATGGCGATGATGAGAAGTGAGAATGTGATGGGATGTTCTACGCCTTTACTGGAACAATTTTATCCGCGCAACCACATTACCCCAGGTGCTGGGGCTTAAATCGTAGTTTGTCCGCATTAGCCAAGGCACTTCTACCATGCTTATAGGGAGAGATCCCTAGAATTCCGGGCAGGCGCCACCAGATCAAGGATCTGCAGTCTATTGCTTGTTTCGGCAAGAGTGAGCCTGAACTGGCAGGAGGCCGGTGCAACAATTGGGTCTCCCGCAGACGGTATGACTTAGGTAGTACGGAAGGAAGTGGAGTCTCCAGAATTAAGGTATACGCCAAGTTGCGGCTGTTGGGTTCGCAGCATAGAAAACAAAAAATTTCCTACGGTGTGAACTACACGCCAAGATCTATCTACTAGGTACAAAGCAACGGGTGGACATACATCCAACGAGAACTTACCATCGAAGACAACGAGTTTCGTTAACGAGTTGGAACTCGTGGTTGATGTAGTCGTACACTTGCCGATCTCAAGATCATGAGGAAGTCCGAGCGCCATAACTCAGCAGCGCATCCGCATTCACACACACGTACAAGCCACCGGACAACCTCCACCTCCTCGCTCCAGCGATCCAGCGGAAGAAGCAACTCCTTCCAAACGAAATGCCACCGGGAACATGTATCTCTCTAATCCGAGACCATGGGGGAATAATTCAAGAGGGGGAGAGAGATCCTTCACAAGGAGGTGTGTAGATGAAGGAGGGAATGGGTGGCCTTTTATAGGAGGAGGGGGGTTCCCCCTCTCTCCATGGCCGGCACATGGGGGTAACCCCTCACCTCCCCCATTCATGTGGTGGTAACCCCTCCACATTAAAATGCCTCTTCACATTCCCTTTTAAAGTCTCCACTTTAAATGCATTAAAATTCTCCAAGTTTAATGCTCTCTCATTTAATAAAACTCTTTTTATTAAATTTATTCAGAATTTTGTTAATTACTTTAATTAACAAACATTCACATATAGCCCCTTGCAATATTTCAATATCACATGTAGAACCACTTTCTGCAATTTCACCCGAAACAATTTCCGGTTTCTATTGAAACAATTCCTGCGCTTTGCAATTCTTTCGTCTGAAACATACGTGCTCCAAAATGGTGTCCGGTAACTCTTAAGTGTGCCTCCCTATGGTTCGCGAATAATGCAGACATGATCGAGACCCTTCTCCGATCAATAATCAGCAGCGGGACCTGGAGATCCGTACTGACTCCTACACATTCAACGATGACTTCTGTGATCGTGAGAACCTTTAACGCTTGTAACTAAATCCCTTTGTCTCTCGATATATTACATGTCCGAGATTCGATCATTGGTATCTCCATACCTAGTTTAGTCTCGTTACCGACATGCACTCTTTTCTCGTTCCCGTGATATAACATTCTAGTGATCACATCACTTGCTTGCAAGCTATCTCAATGTGATATCACCGAGAGGGTCCAGAGTATATCTATCCGTCATCGGGATTGACAAATTCCACTCTTGATCCATGAGCCTCAACATAACACCTTCGTAGTACTGAACCCATCTTTATAGTCACCCTGTTACGGTGTGACGTTTGATGTTATCAAGATACTCTTCTGGTGTTAGCAATTAACATGATCTCATGGTCTAAGGATAAAGATTACTTCGTATGATGTTATGGCAATATAAACATAATGACTTGATCATAATGCTATACTTCGAATGAATGTTCATCACATCATTCCACCAATGGTGTGACCTTGTTATTAACAACATCCAATGTCCATGATCAGGAAACCTTGATCATCTTGTTATCAACAAGCTAGTCTATAAGAGAGGCATAACTAGGAACCCTTTTTGTTTATTAAACACGCATGTATTGATGTTTCCGATCAATACAATTCTAGCATGTAAAATAAACATCTATCATATATAAGGAATACATAATAACAACTTTATTATTGCCTCTCAGGGCATATTTCCTTCAGTCTCCCACTTGCATTAGAGACAATAATCTAGTTCACATAGTGATAAATCTAACACCCATGGAGTTCTGGTGTTGATCATGTTTTGCCCTAGGGAGAACTTTAGTCAACGGATCTGCTACATTTAGGTCCGTGTGTACTTTACAAATCTTTATATCTCCATCCTTGACATGCTCGCGGATGGAGTGAAACCGGCGCTTAATATGCTTGGAATTCTTGTGAGACCTCGGTTCCTTTGCATTGGCTATGGCTCCATTGTTGTTACAATAGATCACCATCGGGTCCAACGCACTGGGAACCACACCTAGTTCCGTAATGAACTCTTTCATCCTAACCGCTTCCTGCGCCACTTCTGAAGCAGCAACACAATCCGCCTCCGTCGTTGATCCAGCCACCGCAGGTTGTTTGGAACTCCTCCAACTAACTGCTGCTCCGTTCAAGAGAAATACGTATCCGAATTGAGACTTAGAGTCATCCAGATCGGTGTCAAAGCTAGCATCGACATAACACTTAGCGACTAGCTCTTCTTCACCTCCGTATATAAGAAACATATCCTTAGTTCTTCTCAAGTACTTGAGGATGTTCTTTATCGCTGTCCAGTGTTCCGAACCTAGATCAGATTGGTACCTACTAGTCAAACTAATAGCATGTGCCACATCCAGTCTTGTACATAACATGGCATACATAATAGAGCCTATGGCCGAGGCATAGGGGATCTTATCCATCATCTCTCTTTCTTCCACCGTAGCCGGACTTTGAGTCTTACTCAATGTCTTGCCTTGCAACATAGGTAAGAACCCCTTCTTACTTTCGTCCATATTAAACTTCTTTAATATCTTATCAAGGTATGTACTCTTTGATAGCCCAATTAGGCGCCTTGATCTATCTCTATAGATTTTAATGCCTAATATATATGATGCTTCACCAAGGTCTTTCATCGAAAATTTGTTGTTTAGATAACTTTTAACACTGTTTAAAAGATCTATATCATTTCCAATCAATAATATGTCATCCACATATAATATCAGAAATGCCACATTGCTCCCACTCACTTTCTTGTAAATACAAGCCTCTCCATAAGTTTGGACAAATCCAAACTCTTTGATCACCTCATCAAAGCGGAGATTCCAACTCCGGGATGCTTGTTTCAGTCCATAGATGGATCGCTGAAGTTTGCATACCTTATTAGCATCCTTAGGATCGACAAAACCCTTAGGTTGTATCATATACAACTCTTGTTCAATATTACCATTGAGGAACGCAGTTTTGACATCCATCTGCCATATTTCATAATCGAAATATGCAGCAATTGCTAACATAATCCTAACCGACTTAAGCATCGCTACGGGAGAGAATGTCTCATCGTAGACAACTCCTTGAATTTGTCGAAACCCCTTTGCGACAAGTCGAGCCTTATAGATGGTCACATTACCATCAGCATCAGTTTTTCTTTTGAAAATCCATTTATTCTCAACGGCCTTTCGATCGTGAGGTAAGTCCACCAAGTTCCAAACTTGGTTCTCGTACATGGATTCCATCTCGGATTTCATGGCTTCTAGCCATTTGTTGGAATTCGGGCTCATCATTGCTTCTTCATACGTCACAGGGTCATCCATTTCATCAACCATGAAATTCACAACAGGATTGCCGTACAGTTCAGGAGCTGCACGTGTCCTGCTTGACCTGCGAGGTTCGGTAGTGTCCTCTTTCAGAGTTTCATGATCATTATCATTAGCTCTCTCTTCATCAGGTGAAATCAACTCCGAAACAATTTCTGGTGCTGCTCCACTCGCCATTCCATGAAGAGAAGGTTCAATAACCTCTTCGATTTCTACCTTCCGACTACTCACACCTTTCGCGAGAAACTCCTTCTCAAGAAAGGATCCATTCTTGGCAACAAAAACCTTGCCCTCGGAACTGTCTAGAAGGTATACCCAATCGTTTCCTTAGGGTATCCTATGAAGACGCATTTTTCCGCTTTGGGTTCGAGTTTATCTGGCTGAAGTTTCTTCACATAAACATCGCATCCCCAAACTTTAAGAAATGACAGCTTAGGTTTGTTTCCAAACCATAATTCATACGGTGTCGTTTCAATGGATTTAGATGGTGCCTGATTTAAAGTGAATGCAGTTGTTTACAGTGCATAACCCCAAAATGACAGTGGCAAGTCAGTCAGAGACATCATAGATCGAACCATATCCAATAAGGTACGAATACGACGTTCCGACACACCATTACGTTGTGGTGTTCCGGCAGGCGTGAGTTGTGAAACTATTCCACACTCTTTCATGTGTGTGATATACTCGTAACTTAGATACTCTCCTCCACGGTCAGACCGTAGAAATTTGATCTTTCTATTACGATGATTTTCCACTTCATTCTGAAATTCCTTAAACTTTTCAAAAGTTTTAGACTTGTGTTTCATCAAATAGATATACCCATATCTACTCAAATCATCCGTGAAAGTAACAAAATAACGATATCCACCTCGCGCCGACACACTCATTGGTCCACACACATCAGTATGTATGATTTCCAATAGATCTGTCGCCCGTTCCATTGAACTGGAAAACGGCGTTCTACTCATCTTGCCCATAAGGCATGGCTCACATGTATCAAATGATTCAAAATCAAGTGATTCCAAAAGTCCATTAGAATGGAGTTTCTTCATGCGTTTAACGCCAATATGACCTAGACGGCAGTGCCACATATATGCAGATATATCATTATCAAGTTTAATATTTTTAGCATTAACATTATGAATGTGCGTAATATTACTATCGAGATCTATCAGAAATAAACCATTCAACATAGGTGCATGACCATAAAAGATATCATTCTTATAAATCGAACAACCATTGTTTTCAGATTTAAATGAATGACCACTCATCAAACACGATCCGGATACAATGTTCATGCTCAGTGTAGGCACCAAATAACAATTATTTAGGTTTATAACTAATCCTGATGGCAAATGGAGAGGTAGCGTCCCGACGGCGATCACATCACCTTTCGATCCATTGCCGACCCGCATCCTGACCTCATCCCTTGCTAGTTGTCGCTTGTTCCGTAGCCCCTGAACCGAGTTACATATATTAGCAACCAATCCCGTATCAAATACCCAGGTGCTACTGCGAGTACTAGTCAAGTACACATCAATAACATGTATATCACATATACCTTTGTTTGCCTTGCCGGACTTCTTGTCCGCCAAAAACATGGGGCAGTTGCGCTTCCAATGGCCAGTCCCCTTACAATAGTAGCACTCGGTGTCAGACTTAGGGACAGCTTGGGGTTTCTTTTCAGGCGTGGCAACAGACTTGCCACCCTTCTTTCCCTTGTGCTTGCCTTTCTTGTCTTTCTTGAAACCGGTGGTCCTATTGATCATCAACACTTGATGTTCTTTCCTAATCTCCACTTCTGTAGTCTTAAGCATTGACAGAAGCTCGGGAAGAGACTTCTTCATGCCCTGCATATTATAGTTCATCACGAAGCTCTTGTAGCTAGGTGGCAGAGATTGGAGAACACGATGTATGCCTAAGTCAATGGGAATCGTTATTCCCAAGGACACAAGCTTATCGGCGTACCCAGACATTTTGAGTACGTGCTCACTAACGGAGCTAGCATGGGTATCGAAAATCATTTTCAATTCTCCCATGGTATCAAAGGCATTGCCATTTTCGAAACGCTTTCAAAGTTCTGGCTCTAGCGCATACAGTATGCCGCAATGAACTAAGTTGTGGTCCTCCTGACGAGTCACATCGACATTCTTTTCCTCGTCAGGGGCATCAGGAGCTGGTGGGGGGCCTAGCGGCGCATCTAGCACATATTTCGTTTGTGCAGCAGTGAGGAGAATCCTCAAATTCATAGCCCAGTTGGTGAAGTTGCTACCATTCGCAACAAGTTTCTCTTTCTCCATGAACACATCGAAATTAAAAGCAGGTGGTGCCATCTACAACAGAATTTGTAAAGTTTACTTAGACTAAGTTTATGATAGATTGAGTTCAACTAATCCAAATTACTAATGAACTCCCACTCAAAAACGACATCCCTCGTGTCCTTTTGGTGATTACATGAACCAAATCCACTACACCAAGTCCGATCATCACATGAGTTGATGTAGCTTCAAAGGCGAGCATCTATATGGGCATCATATCAACTATATGACTCATGCTTAACCTTTCGGTCCGTGTTCCGATGCCATGTCTGTACATGCTAGGCTCGCCAAGTAAGAACCTTAGTATTCGCGTGTGTAAAACTGTCTTACACACGTTCCTATGGAAGCGTAGATTCGAGTACACCCGATCATCACGTGATTTCTCGAAACACGATCTACAGAATGGTGCATACTTAAGGAAGAACACATTTTTATCTTGATATCTAAATGAGGGATCATCTTACAATGCTACCAAAAACGCCAAACTAGCAGTATAAGATGCTAACATGTAATGTGTAAAGTGAGATGATATGGTCCATGCATTTGATCTCTATCACTTGCACCGTGGTATGATCTCTATCATTCCTTTGTGTGTAAGGCCAAGGTCTATGGAACTTACACATTGAGTGTGTTGTAAGAGTATCTATCATACATCTACTTACAACAATACCATATCAATACACTAGCCCAGCAACGATCTAAACTAGACGCCTCTAATTTATCAATTGCAAGTTTTACGTGGCTTAGGGCTTTCGGAGACAGAACCGTTCTCACCTACGAACATGAACCACAACGAAGATAACTAAGTTATTAGCAACTTTTTGTAAATCAGATATTGACTATAGTAGGAGAGACAGACACCCGCCAACCACTTATGCAAAACAAGTTGCATGTCAGTCGTGGAACCGGTCTCATGTATGAGGACATGTAAGGTTGGTCCAGGCCGCTTCATCCCACTATGCCACCAATATCCAAAATACATAGAAGATGCATCATCGCCCACATATAAACATATGTGTTCTACCCGTGCAAAGCACCTACGCATAGATCAGGCTCTGATACCACTGTTGGGTCCGCAGCATAGAAAACAAAAAAATTCATATGGTGTGAACTACACGCCAAGATCTATCTACGAGGTACAAAGCAACGGGTGAACATACATCCAACGAGAACTTACCCTCGAAGACAACGGGTTTTGTTAACGAGTAGGAACTCGTGGTTGATGTAGTCGTACACTTGCCGATCTCAAGATCGTGAGGAAGTCCGAGCGCCGCAACTCGGCAGCGCATCCGCACTCGCACACACGTTCAAGCCACCGGACAACCTCCACCTCCTCGCTCCAGCGATCCAGCGGAAGCACCAACTCCTTCTAGACGAAATGCCACCGGGAACATGTATCTCGCTAATCCGAGACCATGGGGGAATAATTCAAGAGGGGGAGAGAGATCCTTCACAAGGAGGTGTGTAGATGAAGGAGGGAATGGGTGGCCTTTTATAGGAGGAGGGGGTGCCCCCTCTATCCATGGCCGGCGCATGGGGGTGACCCCTCACCTCCCCCATTCATGTGGTGGTAACCCCTCCACATTAAAATGCCTCTTCACATTCCCTTTTAAAGTCTCCACTTTAAATGCATTAAAATTCTCCAAGTTTAATGCTCTCTCATTTAATAAAACTCTTTTTATTAAATTTATTCGGAATTTTGTTAATTACTTTAATTAACAAACATTCACATATAGCCCCTTGCAATATTTCAATATCACATGTAGAACCAATTTATGCAATTTCACCCGAAACAATTTCCGGTTTCTATTGAAACAATTCCTGCGCTTTGCAATTCTTTCGTCTGAAACATACGTGCTCCAAAATGGTGTCCGGTAACTCTTAAGTGTGCCTCCCTACAGTTCGCGAATAATGCAGACATGATCGAGACCCTTCTCCGATCAATAATCAGCAGCGGGACCTGGAGATCCGTACTGACTCCTACACATTCAACGATGACTTCTCTGATCGTGAGAACCTTTAACGCTTGTAACTAAATCCCTTTGTCTCTCGATATATTACATGTCCGAGATTCGATCATCGGTATTTCCATACCTAATTTGATCTCGTTACCGACATGCACTCTTTTCTCATTCCCGTGATATAACATTATAGTGATCACATCACTTGCTTCCAAGCTATCTCAATGTGATATCACCGAGAGGGCCTAGAGTATATCTATCCATCATCGGGATTGACAAATTCCACTCTTGATCCATGAGCCTCAACATAACACCTTCGTAGTACTGAACCCATCTTTATAGTCACCCTGTTACGGTGTGACGTTTGATGTTATCAAGATACTCTTCCGGTGTTAGCAATTAACATGATCTCATGGTCTAAGGATAAAGATTACTTCGAATGATGTTATAGCAATATAAACATAATGACTTGATCGTAATGCTATATTTCGGATGAATGTTCATCACATCATTCCACCAATGGTGTGACCTTGTTATTAACAACATCCAATGTCCATGATCAGGAAACCTTGATCATCTTGTTAATCAACAAGATAGTCTATAAGAGAGGCATAACTAGGAACCCTTTTTGTGATGGGTTGGTAGCATGGAAAACAAAAAAATTCTACCGCAAGAACGAACAAAACCCAGATATAATCTAGATAAAAGCCAAGATCTAATCTATTAGACATGAGCAACGAGATAGATAGGAACTAACCCTCGTAGATCCGAAAGCGTTAACGAGATTAGATCTCGTGGTTGATGTAGTCGATCACTTGCCGATCTCAAGATCGTGTGGACGATCCTTCCGGCGTCGCGTTCCGGCAGTGCTCCCGCAGTCGGTCAAGTTGACGATCCTTCCGGCGCCGCGTTTTGGCAGCGCTTCCGCAGTCGGTCACACGTGCGGAGTTGAAGCAGACCTTCCTCTCCCCGTTCCAGCGAGCAGCGGAGGTAGTAGATCTTCTCCACGGAATCCCAGCAGCACGACGGCGTGGTGGTGGTGGTGGAGTAGAGAATTCTGTAGGGCTTCGCCTATGCCTGTGCAGAAGAAAGGTGGAGGAGAGAGGCGGCAGAGATTGGGAGTTATGGGAGAGGGGCAAGAGGGGGCGCCCCTGCCCTTCTATTTAAGGGGGGGATGCGCGCCTGGGGAGGGGGAGTCCTAGTAGGACTCCCCTCCTATGGCCGGCGGTGGGAAGGGCGGAGGAGTCCTCCTCCCCCACGAATCTGTGTCTTGCCCCACTAGGTTTCCTTTGACCCTTTCTTGGTTTTCAAGCAAACTCCAAGAAATCCTCTAGAACCTTCCAGAACATTCTGAAACCTTCTAGAATCTCCATACAAACACTTCGGAACATTTCCTAACTTAGAAAATGATCCCCAATATATGAATCTTATTCTCCGGACCATTCCGGATCTCCTCGTGATGTCCCGGATCCATTACGAGACTCCGAACAACATTCGGTCTCCAATGCACATTCCATATCTACTTAAAACAACTTCGAACCTTAAGTGTGTCACCCTACGGTTCGTGAATATGTAGACATGATAGAGACACATCTCCTATCAATAACCATCAGCGGGACCTGGAGATCCATAATGGCTCCCACATACTCAACGATGACTTCGTGATCGATTGAACCATTTACATACTAAACCAATTCCCTTTGTCTCGCGATACTATACTTATCCGAGGTTTGATCGTCGGTATCTCCATACCTAGTTCTACCTCGTTACTGATAAGTACTCTTTACTCGTTCCACGTTATGTCATCCCTTGTGACCCAGTCACATGCTTGCAAGCTATTTAGATGACATTCCACCGAGAGGGCCCAGAGCATATCTATCCGTCATATGGATGGACAAATCCCAATCTTGGTCCATGCGCTTCAACACATACTTTCAGAATACCCAATGACACCTTTATGACCACCCAGTTACGAAGCGATGTTTGACATCATCAAAGTACCCATCCGGTGATGGTGATTAACATAACCTCATGGTCGTAGGATTAGGTTACTATGTATTTTAAAGCTTATAGCAAACGAACTTAATGACTTGATCTTATGCTATGCTTACTACGGGTGTTTGTCCATCATATCATTCTCCTAATGATATAACCTTGTTATTAATCACATCCAATGTCCATGATCAGGAAACCATGATCATCCATTAATCAACAAGCTAGTTTAACAAGAGGCTTACTAGGGACCCTTTTATGTTTACAAAACACACATGTATTAGTGTTTCCTAATAATACAACTATAGCATGGGATGTAAACATTTATCATAAACATAAATATATAATAATAACCACTTTATTATTGCCTCTTGGGCATATCTCCAACAGTCTCCCACTTGCACTAGAGTCAATAATCTTGTTAAAAACTTGTGCATTCAACACCTATGGCTTTCTGGTGTTTTATAAACACTATTGCTAGTGGTAAACATAATATTCGGATCTGACACTTCTAGGTTCGTGTGTATTTGCATATCCTTGCGTCTCTACGCATTACTCATTCTCCAATGAGATGGCATTGTATAAATTTGGTCCTTTGGTGAGACCTTTAGTTCCTTCGGCTCAAAATATGTTGATATTATTATCACACAACATATCTTCATAGTATTAGCCCACTTTGAACCACACCTAGTTTGATAACAAACTACTTTAACACAAATTCCCTCCTTTGCTGCTACTATAGCAGTTTATATACTTAGCCTTTTGTTGTAGTATCCGTCACAATGTCTTAATTTTGGAACTCATCCAAATCCATCATGGAACATCCTTTCCATTACATTGTGCTACCCATAGTCTAAATTGAGATAAATTTAATTTGTATCTTGTGACAAAACTAGTATCAATGTAACACTTTACAATGAACTACCTTTAACTATTTGTCACTTATACATGGTATATTCTTAGTTCTTCCAAAGCTCATAAGAATATCTTTACTATTGTCCAATGATCATCTTATGAATCATTCTGGTATATTCTCATAACATTTAGAGCATAGGACATATCTGGATGTGTACATCTCAAAAGAATGATTGATCAAAATATTCTTGTGATTTCACCAAGTGTCAAAACACTTGAAGCTCATGTCAACACACTTGAATCTTGATTCAGTCCTTTCCGTGTGTCAAGAACCTTTCTTGTTGTTTCCATATTGAACTCCTTCAACATCTTATCTATGTACATTTGGCAAAACCATATTAGCGCCTCAATCTATCCATATAGACATTGATGCCTAATTCTTGGGTTATGCCTAAGTCTTTCATCCAAATCTTATTTTAATGAAATTCTTAACCTGTGTCAATACAAGATACATCATTTCCAATCAACAATATGTCCTCTACATAATGTATTAGAAATATGTCTCAGCGCTCCCACTTAATTTCTTGCAAATGCAAGCATCTTCATCATCTCCGATGAATTTAAACTCTTTTAACAGTTTCATCATGGTGAAGATTCCAACTCCGCTATGCTTACTTCAACCGTTGAAGTTTTGCATACTCTTTTAGCATCCTTTGAATAAACAAAACCCTTTGGATCGTGTCATTTACATGTCCTAGGTAACCATTCTATTAGAAGAACTTGTTTTGTTTGTTCAACTACCATATACCAAAATTGATGGGTTCGTAGCATGGAAAACAAAAAAATTCTACCGCAAGAACGAACAAAACCCAGATCTAATCTAGATAAAAGCCAAGATCTAAACTATTAGACATGTGCAACGAAATAGATCTGTACTAACCCTTGTAGACCCGAAAGCGTTAACGAGATTAGATCTCGTGGTTGATGTAGTCGATCACTTGCCGATCTCAAGATCGTGTGGACGATCCTTCCGGCGCCACGTTCCGGCAGCGCTTCCGCAGTCGGTCACATGTGCGGAGTCGAAGTAGAACTTCCTCTCCTCGTTCCAGCGAGCAGCGGAGGTAGTAGATCTTCTCCACGGAATCCTAGCAGCACGACGGTGTGGTGGTGGTGGTGGAGTAGAGAATTCTGCAGGGCTTCGCCTATGCCTGTGCAGAAGAAAGGAGGAGGAGAGAGGCGGTGGAGATTTGGAGTAGTAGAGGGGCCTTGGAGGTGGCGCCCCTACCCCTCCATATAAAGGGGGGAGGCGCCATGGGAAGGAGAGTCCTTGTAGGACTCCCCTCCCTCCTATGGCCGGCGGATTGGGAGGTGGGGGGAGGAGTCCTCCCCCCCCCCACGAATCCTTGTCTTACCCCACAAGGAGTCCTTGATCCTTTCTTGGTTTTCAAGCAAACTCCAAGAAATCTTCCAGAACCTTCCGGAACATTCCGAAACCTTCTAGAAACCCCATACAAACACTCCGGAACATTTCTTACCTCAGAAAAAGATCCCCATTATATGAATCTTACTCCCCGGACAATTCCGGAGCTCCTCGTGATGTCCCAAATCCAATCCGAGACTTCGAACAACATTCGGTCTCCAACGCACATTCCATATCTACTTAAAATAACTTCGAACCTTAAGTGTGTCACCCTACGGTTCGTGAATATGTAGACATGATGGAGACACATCTCCGATCAATAACCATCAGCGGGACCTGGAGATCCATAATGGCTCCCACATACTCAACGATGACTTCGTGATCGATAGAACCATTAACATATGAAACCAATTCCCTTTGTCACGCGATACTTTACTTATCCGAGGTTTGATCGTCGGTATCTCCATACCTAGTTCTACCTCGTTACTGATAAGTACTCTTTACTCGTTTCGTGATATGTCATCCCTTGTGACCTAGTCACATGCTTGCAAGCTAACTAGATGACATTCCACCGACAGGGCCCAGAGCATATCTATCAGTCATATGGATGGACAAATCCCAATCTTGGTCCATGCGCTTCAACACATACTTTCAGAATACCCAATGACACCTTTATGACCACCCAGTTACGAAGCGGTGTTTGAAGTCATCAAAGTATCCATCTGGTGATGGTGATTAACATAACCTCATGGTCGAAGGATTAGGTTACTATGTATTTTAAAGCTTATAGCAAACGAACTTAATGACTTGATCTTATGCTATGCTTACTACGGGTGTGTATCCATCACATCATTCTCCTAATGATATGATCTTGTTATTTAACGACATCCAATGTCCATGATCAGGAAACCATGATCATCCATTAATCAACAAGCTAGTTTAACAAGAGGCTTACTAGGGACCCTTTTATGTTTACAAAACACACATGTATTAGTGTTTCCTAATAATACAATTATAGCATGGGATGTAAACATTTATCATAAACATAAAGATATAATAATAACCACTTTATTATTGCCTCTTGGGCATATCTCCAACATTTTGTTTATTAAACACGCATGTATTGATGTTTACGATCAATACAATTCTAGCATGTAAAATAAACATCTATCATATATAAGGAATACATAATAACAACTTTATTATTGCCTCTCAGGGCATATTTCCTTTAGCGGCTTGGGTATGCGCGTGTACGGAAGGAAGGACTATGGCTGGGAGCCACATGCTTGTTGCCGGGGAGGACAAACCCAAGAGGAAAATCATGCCTTTGCTAGGGTTGACAAGCGAAAGGTTAGGTTTGATTATCCGGACCCCCATCTATAGTGGTAGTGGGTCGTGGTTGTATCCCGGTGGATGTATTGATTCTTATGGGGAAAGTGCGCAAACTCTGCAGAGTATAACCTATTCGAATAGCCGTGTCCATGGTCAAGGATGGTTGTAAAGGTGTTGGCTAGGAGTACCCAAACTGTGCTTGTTTAGGAAACAAGTATGAAGTGGATGAATGTTCTGGGGGAACCCAAGTTCGAAGGCTTTGTTTTGACCCGAGGGGTCTAAGATGTTTAAAAAGGGTTTTTACTACAAAACTGTTTTGAAAACTCTTTTTCAACAAAGATATGGAGATGTCTTGATTTACAAAACAGAAGCATGTTTTCAACCCTCTTTTCAACAAAGATATGGAGATGCCATAACTTCAAAAGTTAGTTTAGGCTTTTCAAAAGCAACCCCAGATAGAGCTATCTCGCCACAGCCAGAATTGCATTTCCTTGTTCATTTATCCTGGTGGTTTGCGAGTACCTTCAAAAGTACTCACGGCGGTGTCCCTGGCTATTTACTTGGCCAGACTTTCAGAGGTTCGACATCGGGAGATTGAGGTGACGTCCATCGAGCTAGGTTGTCTTCCCAGTCAGCTACCTGTAGGTTGAGGCACGATTGGGCTCTGTGCTTGGTGATGTTCCGCTGCTAATGATGATGTAGCCATAATGGCATTTATGTAAGTCTTGTAATTCGTTATGTTTCGGATGTTGTAATGATACCTGTCGGTTATGTTCCACGGCTCACTGATCATGGGAACGTGGATGTATGCATAACTGGGATTTTCTCGGATGAATAATCTGGGGAGCCCACATGATTATTACATGCCAACACAAATATTTTAAGAGATGGTTCATCAAGTAGCACACAAATCATCTAATACGAATATCCTCATACAACAACAAATCATCAACACTGATATGAATGGAGAACTAATTTTCGTTGCCATTCAATTTCCACCACTCCTCCATGACGTCCTTTTGAAAATCATCATGCACATTGGAGTCTCTATTGTCATGGTATGCATCTAGGAAACGAGCAATGCGGTTGTCATCCCTTTGTGGCTGTACTTGCCGGCCCATCAACTCATACCCACTGTATCCCTCATCGCTACCACGATGATCTTGAATGATCATGTTATGCATGATGACACATGCCTTCATAATGTACCAAAGTGTCTCTTGATCATAAAACCTACCGGGACCTCTAACAATTGCAAATTGGGCTTGCAAAATGTCAAATGCCCTCTCTACATCATTCCTAGCCACCGCTTGAGCACTGTGTAAACCAAGTTCTTTCTTACAATCGGGTGCCAATCTTGTATGTCTGGTTGTTGGCTACATACTCCACCGATGGAGTATCACCATCGGCTATCTTGGTGGATAGTGGAGACCGTTGTAGAATGTTGATGTCATTGCAAGAACCGGACACCCAAAGAAGGTATCCATATCCAAGTCTCATGGTCTGCCACAGCCTCCAAAATAATGGTGGAATCCTTCTTGTGGCCTCTAAACTGTCAATGCCATGCTGCAGGACAATTCTTCCACCTCCAACGCATACAATCAATAGAGCCGAGCATACCTAGAAATCCATAGTTCTTGTTTGCCTCCAAGATCATTGCAACGTCTTCAGCATTTAGAGAGTGCAAGAACTCCTCACCATAAGCATTCACCATTGCAACAACAAAGCGCCAGAGGTACTTGATACTTTGGCTCTTGCTCATTGCCAAATAGTCGTCCACAAGATCCACGGGGATGTCGTATGCCATCTGCCTCAATCTAGAAGTCACCTTTTGGTAGGTTCTATGGCCAAGTTGGCCAGTGACATTCCTTCTTTGCTCAAAGAAATGATCGGTGACCTTCATCCGCTCAGCAATCTCTTCGAACAACTTGATATACATCCTAAACCGGCGACAAAAGCGATGCTCAAGGAATATAGGATTGGGGTTGAAGTAACTGTGCATTAGCCGAGCATCGGCTTCCATCCGTTCATGGTGAATGAGTACTTCAGAAAATACTCATTCAACTTGTCGAATGTATATCAAACTATTGCCGTGGTGGGAAATGCACGAACACCCTTGAGCAATTTGTTGAAGCATTCTGCCATGTTCCTTGTCATTTGACTGTACCTCTGTCCACCATCATCGAAAGCCCGTGCCCACTTTGTCCTATCTCTAATGTTCCTATTGAGAAACTATTGAGCCCCGCATTGAGTTCTTTGTTAAAGAGCAATTTGTTGTACAAGTTTGAGAAACGATGGTCCATGAAAGCGACACAATAATCTTGTAGATCATTGGACAAGTCCTTGCTCCCACATGCCCTGTATAAGTTTGAACAAAAATGTCTCATGCACCATCGATGGTGCAACGGAGCATGGTCGGCAATGTCAATCTTCACCACATTGAGAATTCCTTGATGATGATCTAAGATGACATATATTTCCCTTTGAGTCGGTAATACCTTGGTTCTCAAAAGACGGAAGAACCACTCCCAATTATCATTGTTTCCCACCTCAATGAAAGCAAAAGTAAAATGAACCACCGGTTGTTGGCATCATTTTTATTGCAATCAAGGGAGTAACCTTGAATTGTCCGGTCAAGAAGGTGCCATCAACGGAGATGGTAGGCCTGCAATGTTCGAAAGCCCTCACACATTACTCGAAAGCCCAAAATGCACGGCCAAATACTCGGACGGTTCTTCCGTTGATTATTCTTGTCTTGTTCCCATAAGGTTCTACCACATGAACCATGCCTGGGTTAGCATTGGCCATCGCTCCCAACAACCTAGGGATTCGGTTTTAAGATTGATCCCAATCACTGTACAACATCTTGAATGCGTCTTGCTTCGCCTTCCATGCCTTCCCATACTTCACCTCGTAGTGAAATAGGGCTTTCGCAAGCTCCATGACCATCTTGATGATCATTGTTGGAAGTGACGAGATTTCGTTGGAAAGCCTATAAGCAAGGAACTCGGAATGAGTTATTGGTGCTCGTGCTTCACATCCTTGCCATCCACCCTCTTGCCTCGGCACATGTGGTTTGATACACAACTAGATATGTGCCACTCGGGCCCTCCCTTGAATGGTCTTGCACGCACAATCTAAGGACATCCATCCTCCTCGCATTTAACCGTGTGACGCTTCTTAATATCCGAGTGAGCCACCGTGTATGAACGATGATACTTAACCGAGAAGTTCTTGATCCATTGCTTAAATTCCAACAAGGTTTTGAATTTCAATCGAGGAGGAATCCCATTATTATCGTGATTATCATCCCGGTGAGAAGTTGGACTTGGTCCAAGCACTACGCACTTGCCGTCGTCAACCGTGGCTTCATCCGCGAGACTAAGATCACAAAACAAAGATACCCGATGACCCCGTCCCAATACCGTATCGTGGATTTCATCCTCTTTGGCCATGAACCCCTCCTCATCAATTTCTTCTTCGGAACCATCATCATCCGAGTCCGATGCATAGCTCGAGTATACATGATGTCACGGTCCATGTTCGTTGTGTAATATATTTGTCCAAATCTCCAACATTGTTGTCGTGGAGCTTAACCTCATTCTCATCGTGCCCATAATCATCATTGTCCTCTTCTAATACTTCATATTGTTTCTTTGAAATTGGTCTCAATGTTTGGGTCAACGGAGGTTCACTCAATACCTCTTGGTTTAAAGGTGGAGGATTTCTAAATTCCAACGGGAAGGTAAGACAGTTCAAGTCCAAGTGCAAATTACTATCAAACTTCTTGGTGGCAAATAGCTCAAGAGCCTTGTCTAGTTATTCAGCCACCACCTCCTTGTATGCAACCTAACGGGGCTCAGAGTAGATACACATGGTCTTCCAACAGATATGTATTCCCAAACCCACATTATATCTTTCCTCCAACTCAACAACATCACTTGGGTTCATCTATTTCAATCCAGTCCTCACTTGCTCAACCTCAACAACATCACTTGAGCGTAGGTGGGAGTACGCTCAAACACCAAGTCAAGCTCGTCCGAGTCTGGTTCTATATATTGCCTTCTAAAAAGGAATCATTGTCCACATGATGAACATAAACAATTCTTGACATTTCTAAAATAATCAAAACAACAAAACCATGGTCAACATACGCAAATAGGTACCCATGCAAACATTAACACAATATCCTAATCACAACCCAATCCCCTATGCCAATGCAATAAGAATCAACCATGCATCTTGCATTATTATCCATGGTTTCCAAGATATGAACATATAACACTAACATACAAGATTTGAATGGATCAAAACAAAAGAAATTAGGGAAGAATACCTCTAGGCACTCGAGGGGGTCGAAATCCACAAAGAGAAACTTCTAATTTGGCCTCTAAGAGAGAGGGGTTTGAGAGAGGAGACTAGCTGCCGCCACTGTTGTGTTCTTCCTTCGCTAGGGGGGGGGGGGGTTGGGTCGGGCTGGGATGACCTCGGCTAGGTAACCCTAGATGTAAAGTGTGGCGCCATGGGAAATAGAGTTGCACAGCACACTGCGGCATCGTATACAATTGTGCTGCACTTACGGAACCGGGGGCCCCGACGCTACGCTGTCGGCAGGTGCGACACCATGAAAATGACGTTGCGCTGTGTGGTGCGGCACCACGGGGTATGGGCGCGGTTAGTCCATAAAATAGTTCCAGCCATGGCGTGTATTATTGAATTTGTTTCATCGCTTGGGATATTTTCATGCAAATTGCCGCCGTGGCATTATTGAATTTGTTTCATCGCTTGGGATATTTTCATGCAAATTGCCGCCGTGGCTTTGTTAATCGCGTGGGCTGCACGTGCTCTCTGTCCGAGGTAGCTAACCGAGGAAGTCTTTTGTTAAACCAACCGAACTAACGTCCAGTGGTACCGCACGACCACCGACCCGAACGTGCACGCTGACCCGACCGGCCGAACGACCACAGACAACAGCACTGCGGATCCGCCACCTTCTTCTCTCCCTCCCACCCTACAACCCAACCCAGCCCGACCGATCTCCCCCCCTTCTTCTCCTCCCCCATCACCGGCCGCCGCCCCTCGAGCTGCCGCCGCCACCGCCACCGCAACCCCCGCCTTATCGGCCGCAAACCCTAGCGCGCATTGCACCCCCAGGCCGCCCCACTCACGGATCTGGAGCGGAGGAGGCGGCGGCCGCATGTCGCTCTTCCGCAAGTTCTTCTACCGCAAGCCCCCCGACGGTCTCCTCGAGATTACCGAGCGCGTCTACGGTGCGTCGCCATTCCCCCTTCCTCAATCACTCCCCTCAGGACGATAGCCATTTCATCTCCCTCCCTTCCCATTTTCCCTTTCCGCAGCGGCAGGGTTTCAGATATTCGTATACGGAAAGCTCCAAATGCCTCGCCAAATGACTTATCCATTTCTTTCTCCCCTCTCGCAGTATTCGATTCGTGCTTCTCCACCGATGTCTTCGACGACGAGAAGTACCGGCTCTACATCGGGGGCATCGTCTCGCAGCTCCGGAGCCACTTCGCGGACGCCTCCTTCATGGTCTTCAACTTCCGGGAGGAGGACGGGCTGGGGCAGCAGAGCCTGCTGGGCAGCATCCTCTCCACCTACGACATGGTGGTCATGGACTACCCGCGCCAGTACGAGGGCTGCCCGCTCCTCACCATGGAGATGGTGCACCATTTCCTCCGCTCAGGGGAGAGCTGGCTCTCCCTCGGCCTGCACAACGTCCTCATAATGCACTGCGAGCGTGGCGGCTGGCCCGTGCTCGCGTTCATGCTCGCCGGCTTGCTGCTCTACCGGAAGCAGTTTATCGGCGAGCAGAGGACGCTGGAGATGGTGTACAAGCAGGCTCCACGGGAGCTCATCCAGCTGCTCACGCCGCTAAATCCCATGCCTTCTCAGATAAGGTACCTGCATTATATATCCTGGAGGAACGTGAGCTCGGAGTGGCCACCGGGCGACCGACCACTTACCTTAGACTGCATAATACTAAGGAATGCCCCGGCCTCTAATGGGGAGGATGGATGTAGACCCATATTCCGTATCTATGGGCAGGATCCTCTATTTAGTACGGATACCAACCCCAAGGTGCTTTTTTCAACACCAAAGAGGAGTAAATATATTCGCCATTACAAGCGGGTGAGTTTTTTTTGTACACAACTTTCTGTTTGGAGAACTGCCTGATTCATGACATTTCGCCTCACTACTTTCGCTACTAGAATGTCTACGGGCCAGACATGTTATAATTTGGTTAGCTCTTAGTTTGTCATTCTCATTTATTTTCATGTTATACTCAGGCAGACTGTGAATTGATTAAGATCGACATCCACTGCCATATTCAAGGAGATGTTGTCCTTGAGTGCATTAGCACGGATGCTTCTCAAGAACAAGAAGAGATGATGTTCAGAGTTATGTTCAATTCAGCATTTATCAGATCTAACATTCTCATGCTAAACCGTGATGAAATTGACCTAATGTGGGATGCCAAAGATCGATTTGCAAAGGAGTTCAGAGCCGAGGTATGTAACATCATCCTGGTCAACTTAATCTTTACGCATTGTTGTGCAGAATCTCAAGTCTTATTCGCCTTTCGTGGTTAAAGATTCTCTTTTCAGAAATGGACACGGCAGATGAAATAGATATCATGGAGGTGGCAGGTATAGGGGAAAAGGAGGGCCTACCAATTGAAGCATTTGCAAAGGTTCAAGAGATGTTCAGCATTGTGGACTGGTTAGATCCAAAAGGGGATGCTGCAGTCCAGTTTTTCCAGCGTGTAACTACATACGAAAATATACAGATGAGACAGGGATTGGTCTCTCCAAGCAAGCAAGGTTCATTCATTAGAAAAGAAATTGGGCAATTGGAGCTTTGTTTTCCAACAAAAAATGAATATGACAATGCTCGGAAAAAATCAAGCAACACCGAACACTCAGCAGTCTATATGAACAAATATGATTGTGATTCCATACACAATTTGGCCTCATTGGAGCCTGCTAGTATTTCTCAAGGAAAATTAGGAAAATTTGTGGTTCATGAAAAGATAAGTTCTCAAGTTCATAAGGAAATAACTCATGTATTTGGCATAAATACCACACGACCGTCTTCACTCGAAAATCCCGATGAGGAATGTCGTCCAGCACAGTGCTCTTCACCCACTATGATTATGTCACAACGATTTCCAGCTTCTAGATCAAGTTGTGCTCTTTCTAGCAACTTATCGCCTAGATCACTTTCAGCTTTCCCAAGATTTCATAGCGTACCTTCAGCCCTAGGAATTACAGCTTTGTTGGAAGACCATGCTGCATTTGGTGGTTCCGAAAATTGCACTTCAACCTTAGTTGCACCAGCAGTATCAAGTTTCTCAAGTGCCACAGTCAAAGTTCCGTCAAAGCCATCATCAGGACAGCATCCAACAAAAGGTTTTGCTCAACAATATTCTTGCGTTATGCATGTTGCCTGCAATTTTAACTTTTGATGATGTGGCAGGTACTCTGATCGTAACAAAGGGTACACCGCAACCATCTCCTCAGCCATCAGAGCCAGTGTTTTCGGTGGCATCTGATGCTATTATGATCTCTGATGTAGATGACTTCCCTGAACCGTCTCAGAAGCATTCAGGTTCAGCTGAAATCTTATACACTAACTGCAAGCTCCTTTCAGGCCACCACATTAATTTTAGAGAAAAATTAATGGTCGCAGTTGAATTTTGACTGTACGGCTACGATTCGAGTGGTCATCCACGTGGATGCATCGTGTAGGCGTAAGATTCTTAATTAGCCGTGTACAATACTTCCAGCTGGCAATTCTCCATGTCTTGGTGCATGGACCACACACGAGATCTCCCTGTACATGACGGATTTGCACAAGGCAGGCTGTAAGGGCCTCAGTGACAAATTAATAGACGTCATTGGGTTACATGAGGACAAGGCACGTGGTGTAGTTACACATGCTCTACGCCCACCTAACAAAAATAGCAGGCTGGAATTCTCAGCTTCATCAGTTCAAGGGAACAAAAATCCTAGACTTCTAGCTTGATTATAGCGTGGTTTGGATTTTACACACGCAATTCATATGCTGCAGATCTTATATACGTGTACCTAAGAAATAACATGTTTACTGCAGGTTCCCAAATTAACAAAAACAAAACCAAAAAAAGCTCCATATAAAACAATCCTACTCAATTATACAGATTATGTATGGCTGGTTATTATTTGCATATGCATGTCATGGAGCTACACATCCTTTCTGCAAAAAAATGAGAGTGAACACCCTTCCATTTATATTGCAAAAAAACTACTCTTAGGTAATAAAAGATTGAACACATTAACAAAATTGCGAATAAATACATCATAAGAATCTGTTGTTAGGCATAACACATTCTTACTATTACTCTTAAGATTGTGATCAAGTGGTAATGTATAGAGTATTTACCCTTCCAAATATTGGTAAATATCTAAGAATGTTATTAAATTTTGACCATAATTTACACAAGAATACTATTAAGTTTACACATATGTTCTGCGAACATAAATGATATATATTATCTAAATAATTTCCTGTTCTCATAATGCTAATAACTAGTGCTTGTAATTTTGCAAATACTATTTTAGTTTTGTTGATTTCCCTTTTCCAACTAAAGCTTTTCCCCCTTTTGCAGGTCCTTCATTGTTGCCCCACCCATGCCAGCCACGTGAAAATTCTACATTACCATTAGCTAGAAGTACTACTCTGCCCACATACCATCAGTGGTCCTCAAGTAACAGCATAAAAGAATCATCACCAAATTTCCCTGCTCCCAATCCACCTCTATTGCCCACTTTATCGCCATCTTCCAGTTTTACAAGTATTCATTGTCGGCAACAAGATTCCCTGCTTGCCACTACCTCAACTTCATCCAGACCTCCAGCACAACGATCAACTCCACCTCCAACCACTGCAGGGTTTTCTACTGTTGGATCTCCCACACTGCCCCTGCCTCCACCTCCAGCCTCTGCTCCTACATCACCTAAGTCCTCTCTCAGTAGACCTCCTGCACCCCCTCCACCTCCGCCAGTTGCTTCTACTTCGTTTGTTGTTCGATCTGCTGCACCAGCTCCGCCTCCACTTCCCCCACTTGCTTCTACTTCATCTCATGTTCGACCTGCTGCACCACCTCCACCTCCACCACTTTTTTCTACTTCGTGGGTTGTTCGACCTCCTGCACCACCGCCACCACCACCACCACTTTCTACTTCGTCAGCTGTTCGACCTCCTGCACCACCTCCACCTCCACCACTAGCTTCTACTTCATCCACTGTTCGATCTGCTGGACCACCTCCACCTCCAACTCCACCACTTGCTTCTACTTCGTCTACTATTCTGCCCCCTGCACCACCTCCACCACCTTCCCCAACATCATCCGCCATTAGATCTTCAGCACCACCTCCGCCTCCAGGAATTACTTCTACGTCGCCGCCACCACCGCCACCCTATCATTCATCAAAAGAATCATCCAGTTCTATGGGCATGTCATTGCCATGTCCTGCTCCACCACCACCTCATGCTCCAAGTTTCTCAAAGGATGCCAACCATCCTACTCCACCAGCACCTCCTGGTGTTAATGCTAATATTTTTGGTGCGAAGGGTCGTGGACCTGCACCTCCTTCGGGTCCAATGTCTAAGGGCCTTCAATCTGGTCAGGCTATGTCCAAAAGGTCCAATTTGAAACCACTACACTGGGTGAAAGTAACAAGAGCGATGCAGGGCAGTCTCTGGGCCGAGGGACAAAAAGCTGATGAAGTTTCGAAGTACCTCTCTAACATCTTGACTATACTGATGGATGGCCATATGTTTGCGATTTTTTATGCTAACTAATCTTTTGCATGACTTGTCCAGAGCCCCAGTGTTTGACATGTCAGAACTAGAAAATCTTTTCTCAACTGCTCTACCAAAAGATACTAGGGGTTCAGATAAGTCAGGAAGTCGTGCATCTGGGGCTAAACCTGAGAAAATTCATCTTGTGAGTTCTTTTTAGCAAATAAAGTTGCATATGCTTTGCCCTCAAATTGTTCTAGTTAGACTGTATATTGTAATCTTCATTGGTTTCTTGCTTATTTCATTCTCGACTCTCTGATAGTCTTATGTCATATGGTATGTATGAGTCGTGAGTTATGCTGCAAGTTATCTTAGTTGCATATGGACATCATTTCTCTCTTTTCGGCACCTCCACGCCATACTAGCAACTGTGTACGTACAATGCCGTTTGTTTTGCAATGTATATTGCATGGAAAATACAGACATATGCCATAAAACCATATCTAAAATAAAAATGTATTCAACATTAAACATTGTTTCTTTTCTCACGAATCACTTTATGTAAAAAAGAAACACTGGCATCAAGAAAAGGCTAATTCAAAAACCAAAAATTAACAATTAAGACATTATTCCTATGGGTTGATTTGAAATTAATTGTATCATAATTGTGCAATGAAAAGGTAATTTAAGGATCCAACTTAAATCATCTGTTTGTTTAGATCTGTGGATGGTTGTGATCAGTAAACAGTATATCTGATCCAACCAGTCTTTTTTTACATTGGTATATATTTCACAACATAACCAGTTCATTTCTTGACAAGTACTCCTAGCAGCTGCATCTTAGAATTTATTCAATTGATCATACTTAAAGTTTGATGCATGGTCCCGAGTTCTCTATCTTTGTTTCCTTGATGGCATGTGGCATCTTGGTTAGTTTTGCATATGTCACTGGATGTTTGAGCTACTCCCTCCGTTCCAAATTAGTTGTCACCGTTTTTTTCCAAAATGAGTGAACCTGCACACAAACCTGTGACAGCAAATTTGGAACGGAGGGAGTACTATTTATGCCTCATCATTTCGATTTGTGTTACTTCCCTTTTTCTAACCTAAATTGCTCCCTACAGATCGATCTTCGCCGAGCTAATAATTGTGGAATCATGCTTACACAAGTCAAAATGCCCCTTCCGGAACTAATGGTAAGCTGATGGCCAATTGATCTTTGGCATGTTCCAAAAAAGAAATTTATCTGAACATATTGCTGTTGCTAGTCATACGACAGTGCCATATATGTACTTGTTATAATCTTCTTTATATAGTCTATTAAATGATGGGGAGAGAGTGTTTGTAGGAAAATGATGGTAAGAGAGTGGAATACTGATTAATCATTTCTTAGCTAACCTTCAAATACCTATGTTCATTAATTTCTCATTGAAATAACTTAAATTTAATTAAGAAATGTATGTAAATTGAGAAAGTCATAACTTTACTTTATCTTGGTTAATAATACCTATCAAATTGTTTTTGAGCACAGAGCGCTGTTCTTGCTCTGGATGATGCTATCCTAGATGCTGATCAGGTGGACAACCTAATTAAGTTCACTCCAACTAAAGAGGAAATAGAACTTCTGAAGGTAATTGTGGTGCTCATGTTTTAGCTGTTTACAAGATTCCTCAAGTTATCAGTTTTCATTATGCATTCTTGTCATTTCTACAGGGTTACAAAGGAGATAAGCAAGTACTAGGTGAATGCGAACAGGTGACATATTTCCTTCAGTTTAATTTACAACTTTGTTACATCTTAACTGAAAACCATGGTGCTATATCTAGCCTTTTTGATCGGATGGTATTCCAAGATGTCCATGGTTGACAACTGTGAAACAGACTTCTGAATGGTGTATTGGTTAATTCTAACCGAGTTACATTTTTCTTCTTGTTCTGCAGTTCTTCATGGAGCTTATGAAAGTACCTCGTGTGGACTCTAAGCTGAGAGTTTTCTCATTTAGGATTCAATTTCGTTCTCAAGTGAGACAACTGTTTTTTTTCTTGCTACTGGGAACTGTATCGTTTACTTGCCCTTTTTTGGCATTTGTATTTTTTAACTATTAGTTGTTTTTCAGGTTTCTGACCTTAAGCGCAACCTGAACATTGTTAACTCGTCTGCTGAAGAGGTGAGTGCTGTTAATTTTAAATTTCATATTATGTGATTAACCTCATACATTTCATATTTCTGTTGTAATGTTCACAGATAAAGGGTTCAGTGAAGTTGAAAAGGATTATGCAGACGATCCTTTCTTTGGGAAATGCATTGAATCAAGGCACTGCTAGAGGTAATTAAAAAAATGTAACGTGATAGACATTTAGTGAACTATAATTCTGAATTATGTGAAGTGCTGCGAAGTTGGTTCATTTGTTATTTACGTTATGTAAAATGCAGCTACTCATTGATTGTTGGAATACAATTATATATTTCTTCTGAAGGTTGTACTGTTTGAACTATATGATAATTATTTTGATGTTTCATTAATTTAACATGGTTATGTGTACTGTATATAGCACCTACGTGCAAGGTCTAGTTCATATAAGCAAGAGCACTAGATGCCATTTTTAGAGCTCTGGCTATATGAGTACTAGTAATATAGCAACGTGCACCAATTTGGCCAAAGTTTGGAGTGTATAATGTGCATAAAGTATGTAAGGCCTTGTTTGCTTCTAATTGAAAAAGAAAGCGCAGACTATGTGTTTTACACAGGTGTGGTGTCGAAATGTTCCTAAGTAATTCTGATAAGTTATTTGACATGACAGGGGTGTATCATTAATCATTTTCGTACTTACTCTCTTTTAGTTTCTGTATATTTTGTCTTATACTATCATCTAGCCCAGAACATTAAAATACAATACTTCGATATGATGTCAGGATTTTGGTGCTAACCATCTTGTCTGAACTCTGTTAGCTTGTTAGTGTAATGGTTTTAAATTTCTTCCGATCATTGGTTTCTTTATTTTATTTGCACTGCCTGGACTACAGTTCATTTTGTTTGTTGTAGGTTCTGCTGTTGGGTTCAGATTGGATAGCTTACTCAAATTAAGTGATACCCGTGCACGTAACAATAAGATGACATTAATGCATTATTTGTCCAAGGTATGTATCTGTTCATATATATAAGTAGATGATTGAATAGTATTTGTTATTCTCTCGTCAGAGAACCTTTTTTAGGTGTAGAACCGTAGACTATATAATACAAAAATAAATTTGGTCAGGTTCTCTTCGCAGGAAGTCCAAACTGCAGTTGATTTACTCAATATGTCAATGTGAGTGCAGGTGCTTTCTGAGAAACTTCCAGAACTTCTTGACTTCCCTAAAGATTTGGCTAGCTTGGAGCTGGCAGCAAAGGTATTAGATTTAACGCACTTTGGCAACTTTGGATATTGACAATCGGTGATACACCTATTGATCTCCAAGAGAACCATTGGACTGGATGCAGATACAGTTGAAGTCTTTAGCAGAGGAAATGCAGGCCATAAACAAAGGACTTGAGAAAGTGGAGCAAGAACTAACTATATCTGAAAATGATGGTCCTGTGTCAGAGACCTTTCGCAATGTAACTACTCCCTCTGTTTCAAAATATAAGATGTTTTAGCTTTGTGAAAGGAGTGTATCTAGACCCCTTTTAGTGTGTAGGTTCACTCCGTACCTAGATGAACCTACACACTAAAAAAGGTCTAGATACACTCCATTCACAAAGCTAGAACGTCTTATATTTTGAAACGGAGGGAGTACAACTGTTGGGAGGTGGTATTTTGGCTCACGGCTGCAAATGAACCTATTATGAAAAACACATAAAAAACAAATTTTAAAATGTCAAAAAAATTCTGAAAGAAATTTTTGCGAGTACATCCGGACATTTTGTGTTCGTACACAAGTTTTTGGGAGAAAAGAACATTTTATCTGATTTGTAAAAAAGACAAAAAAAAATGTCCAAGAATAAGCATGTTGGAGCATCCGAATTTATCTTTTTATACTGGACACAAAAAATGTTCCTTTTTCTCGAAAACTTATGTGCAGACATAGAATGTCCGGATGTGCATGCGGATATTTTTTTTCTATTGTTTTTTGACATTTTGAAATATGTTTTCACACAATGGGTTCATCTGCACCCTTCAGCCAAATTGAATTTCTGCAACTGTTTTCTTTTTCTTTTTGAGAATATGCTTTATTACGTGTGTATTGCCTAGATACCAGCATGCTGCTTAGCATACAAGTTTTTTTTTTCTGTAGTACTACCACCATCATGATGCCACTAAACTAAGTGTCTTTCTTGCAGACATTGAAGGACTTTCTCAGTGGTGCTGAAGCTGAAGTTAGAGCCTTGACTTCACTTTATGCTAATGTGGTATGTGTATCTCTTTGAGAAAGAGTCATTTGTGTGCACACTGGCTTATTTGGTGAAATTTGCTCAACATGGAGAGTTTAGATAAACAGTATGGATCTAAGCCAAACTAGTGCTGGTATAATGTATTAGTCCCACACGAAGTTTCTAGATCAGGTATTCGGGTAGTCTGGGTTAGAAAAGATAACCGTCTTCACTGAGATCTCCGAAAAACATGAAATGTGATTGGATAGCTGTAGCATGGAATCAAAACAGATTGGAGTTTTTTTTTAGAAATGTAGGAGAGCTGCATGCAAACGCATTAGATTGTAAAAAGGAATACGCAGGGTTAGACATATGGGCATCCAACAAAAGTTAACTCAGAAGATCCAAAAACACCTGAAAAAACATTGGCTCCAGCCTTGCTCCAAGAATTGATTCAATTATGGAGAAAATATTCGACTAAGGGACGCAGAAACATTCTGAAATATCCTGTTGTTTCTTTCCTTCCACATGTGCTATCCGACCAAAAAACGAAGTTTATGCCTGATCCTGGTCACCATTCGCTGAACTGACCATTAAGGGAAGGTCTGATTTCCTTGATCTTGGCCCAGTCCAGGATCGTAACACATAAGATTCCAGTGATACTTTATGTCTTCATTGCCATTGGCAGAAGATGCAAGTTTATGAGGAAGGCCATGTTTAGCATGCCCACTAGCCAGTATTGGAGTTAAGGGTGAAAATTAGACCCCAGAGGTTGCTGAAGAACCAAAGCTGACCTTTTCCACATCAAGATGGGTAAACAAAGTTATTTCGTAAGCCTCAAAACATCAAAATTCTAAATGTTAGGAAGAAATACAAGTATAGAGAATTATTAAATAGACAAGTAACCAAAGGTTAGTAAGGTAAAATAAAAAAGACTTACAATACTCTAAAGCTTTCAGTGTTGTATTCTTATTTTATACTTGTGATTTTTATTTTTTTCAATTTTATGCTGAATTTCTTGGATATCATTTATTTTATTTCTGTCCTTTATCTCGGTGCTAAAACATTTTGTGGCTTCTATCAATCAATTCAATTTATGACTGGCTTCGGTGGTTGCAGGCAACTCTAGGGATCTATTTGTATTTCTCGATCTTTTAGGTTTTTATCTGCAAAGTTTTCTGGATAATCATTTTATCCTGGTCTGTCTTTTAGTGTCCACATGTGTTGCTTCATGTAACTTGATTTTCGATTAATGAAATATGTGGTTGCTCTAAAAAAAAGTGTTATCTTTGGCTCTTTGAGCTTTTGATTATGTCACTACTTCATTATACCTTTTAAATTTGTGTTGCGCTTTATTTTTCTTTATTGTTAAATGTTTATCTCTGTTTCATGTATGCTGATTGCAGTTCTTTAGGCCTTTTTTGGGGTCAGATTTCTCCTAGTTACTGTAGAAATTGAGCAATTTCCTTCGGAAGTCGAATGAAATTTCATGTATTCCAAATGTTCCCTTTTTTCTGTTGTTAATTTGAATTATTTTCCTTTGCAAAAAATTGATCAGACTACCTGATTATTTTATTTTTCAATGTACGGAATTGTTATGTTTGGTTGAGTGATGATTCTCGCTGCAACTTTTAATAAATATGTAACTTCATTAATTGATCAGCATTATTAGACCTGGATGTCAGTTAACAAATTTTGCATTCCGGTGCTACAAGGCACCAGTGATGCATTATAATCACGACGAATGATAATTTTGATATCCAGTCATCTATATGCCTTTTGATCTTTCTCTTGTTTATAATAAATTAACTGCAACTACGAACCCTGCAGGGCAGGAATGCAGATGCATTAGCACTTTATTTTGGAGAAGATCCGGCATGTTGTCCATTTGAACAAGGTGGAACTTGCATGTTATTTCAGTTTCCTTAAGCAGTTCTGGAAATTGGTTTATATTTGTTACGTACAACTTTGGGAGAAAGTACCAGTATGATCTTTTTAATCTTAATCAGTCCTTACGGAAATTCTCGTGTGTCTTTGCAGTGGTGACAACGCTCCAAAACTTCGTGAGATTGTTCACACGCTCCCATGAAGAGAATTGCAAGCTGTTGGATCTTGAAAAGAAGAAAATTCAGAAGGAAGGAGAAATGGAGCCAAAGAGGGAATCGGAAAATGAGAAAACTAAGCTCAGCCATTCAATCAAAGAGCTAGACATCCCACTTCAGTCACAAGCTCAAACTGCCAGTGCCAAATGATGAACCAATCTTTTTTACCCAAGATGAACCTGGTGCGTCCCGTGGCAGATGCTTGCTGGATATATATACATGTTTCCCTGGTATTAGTTATCAGGGATGCAAGTAAACCTGCCACAACAAGGAGGCCATTTATGCATCGGTAACACACTTTCTTTGCACAAGCTGAAGAATTACTCTTTTACGCTATGTGCACTTCACTTAAGGGTACATTATTTTCATTTTTGGTATCTCATTCGAAGTTGTGTGTCCGCAGTTATACTTCTAACATAGAGATCACCGGAGGAATGCCATCCCTGCGACAAAGCTGTATAGTGCTGACAAAATGATAGATTTGATTTTATTAATTTATATGTAGCTAATGTTCAGCAAAATAGAAAATAAAGTTTTGGCCAATAGAAAGGGTTGTCTTCTCTGGTGATAAGTAGAAATGGTTGTTGATGTAAACTTAGGAGATATAGCCTGTATAGCATTTTTTAGTCTGTTTGGCCTGTGCCTTGTACGAACTTTTCAAATTTTGGATATTGGATGCCAACTGTAATTGCCTCATCTGGAGTTTTTCCTTTTGTTGGTCGTGTGCTGTTATGTGCTCAGGTTTGTTAATAGTGAAACAGAGAATACTTTGTTCTTTTATGCACACTAATGTTTTATCGTGACATGTACGTTGTCAAATACCTTACTGTATTTTAAAGTTCAAGTCCTAAAGTTCGGACAGAACTTGCAAAGAGTGAAACGTTAGCTCCCGCAGTGGACTAGCATCGCCATAGTTTGTCATTGTTGGTACTCTCTCTGTCTAGAAATAGATGTCGTCTAAATGCATCTACACATAAAAACACATCTATACACTATAACATGCTACTCTAGAAATAATTGACTTGAGTTGGTCTAGATTTGAATGTATCTAGACGTATTTTAGTGTTTGAATCTAGACAAATCTAAGCTAGTTATTTTTGGACAGAGGGAGTAGATAAATGTGTATCTAGAAAAATCTATGACAAGTAATACACTAAAAAATTTGTCATTAGCCATTCATCAGATACATGTCGGAGATCCTTCTCTTGCGTAATAGTAATATCGATTGTTCCTCTACGAGAGCCAAGTGAACAAAGCCAATTACACAGCGAGTGATTATACCGAGACTAAGAAACAGCTAGCAGTATCGATATGACCGCAGTAAGATGCTTATTTCTCACTGTTTCTACCATTCGAGGGGGAAGCCATTACGAGGATGCGAGCTTGCAAGTATTTTCTGAGAAAAACCCAAGGGAAGAACAACACTATCCTAGTGTTTCGGCCCAAAGGCCTAAATACACCTATTTTGAAAAATTCACTTTGAAATGTCAAAAAATTCTGAAAAAAAAAAATCAGTACATCCAGTCATTTCTCACAAATTTTTGTGGCATATGCAAAAAGAAAAATATCTCATGAAAAGCTATTATAAAACAACGAAAATTATCATTTTTACACAAACCACAAATAGAATGTCTGCATATACAGCTTGTTTTTTTTTTCAGAATTTTCATATACACCTAGGGTTTTTTTTCAGAATTTTTGGGCATTGGGTGCATCTACACCTACAAGTCAAGTTGATATCCCGTAAGCCCACGTGATGATTTTTTGTTATACAATAGAAACATTTGTTTCATTCAAACTGAATGACTCAATGGTATAGTTGATAGTGGAAAACGTGCACACATCATGCACAATTTACAAAGCGCAACAGTCAACTATCATCATGATTTAGCAACCAGAATTTTTACCTTTTGTTCCGTTGACTATGATCGCCAAACAAATACACAAGGCAATGCAGGCCGCACAAAAAAAGACATGTAATACACACAGAAACGTTGATTTCCCTCGCAACGCATAGCGAGCATACTCACCAAAAATTTAATGTATCCTTCCCTGTTGTTAATAGCCATTTCTACAGAAACAATTTCTTCCGGCCCCACCCGCAAAAATGTGAAAGAGAAAGGAATACAGAGAGAAAAGAACCTAAGTGTTAGTTTCTGTGTCGAGGTCGTATAGCAAAGGTAATCCAGGCAAGCACCTAGGGTCGACATGAGTCCCATGACTGGACGCTTCAAGATGTGTTGGTGTAAACGAATGCCCGCCAGCCCAGTAGATCGTTGAGATGTGCGCTGCTCTCAGCTCGAGAAATCTGGAGCTGGTAGTTGCTCGAGTAATCTGGAGCTCATAGCGGATAATGGGTGAGTTCCACACTCCACATCCTTTCAATCATCGGGATCCATCTCCTCATCTTGCTCAGAGGATTTGTTACTATCTCTTCTATCAGATTCCTGTTGTGTGTCTTGGCTAGAGTCATCTTCGGGTAACTCACCCTCGTAATCCTCACTTTGAGGTTCATTACTCTTCGTGGAAACCATTGCCAGGCTGCGGACCATCCAATCAGGGCACTCTTCTTCGCCCCCAAAAAGGAACTCACCATGCTTATTTTTCACCGGTTGAATGGCAGGTGACTTCGCTGTTCTGCAAGTGCATTCCGGTAACGGGTGCGCAAGAAAAGAAACAGGTTTTGACATCATAGCTGACATTTTGATGCCTTCTATGCCTGCACTGTTATTGAGATGCTGACGTGCAGCCATTGTCCAATTCCGTGGTGGATGATACAGATGATCGCTGACATTTTCGAACAGTGTAGCAACAGTCCTTCTGTTCATATGAAAATGGAGGAAACAGTCATCATGTGAAATTACATAACATTAAGCAATACACATTGTCAAAATATGTTACTCCCTCCGATCCAAATTAATGGACTCAGATTTGTCCAGATTCGGATGTATCTAGCACGCCATTAATTTGGATTGGAGGGAGTGCTAAATTCTCTGAGTAGCTAGATGGAATTACTGTAAATAGCTATTGCATGGAGCAAAACTTTATGGGTGTTTATCCACCTGCAGCATGAAAACTACTCCCTCCGCCCCACAGTATAAGATGTTTTGGACGGAGGGAGTCTTTAATAGCGCATGTGCCAGTTATTATTATAATTTTCCAAAAGAGGTTCTGAATGACTTTTTAGAAAGAAAAATATTTAAGCTATAAGCAAACTGTAATACACCACTAGTGCTGATAATAATGGTTTTATACCTGTCAGGTCTATAGGTTATACCAGACGGAGTTTGGTATAACCGGTGCCCCATGATCAAACTGGCGTAGTCTGGCCAACCACTTCCATCATTGTGAAACCCAGGGAAGAATGCATCAGCTTGAACAGAAACAAAATAATCGAGCGCGTCCCAGAGCAACCGGTGAGCTTGCCTCCTAAACTCAATGGGTGACGGATCAGGTTCTGTGTCATTCTCACCGATCCACCCATACCACCCTTCTTTCTCATGGGCATAAAATGGTCTTGCAGGAGGTGGAGGTAGCGGCCTTGGACGAGGCCCTGCTTTCTTCCATTCCTCAATGAGTTCCTTCTCGCTCTTGGAAGGTGGAGGTTGTGGCATATCTGAGGAGAGAGGAGCCTCTGGACCAACTAAATCAGATAGCTCCCTCAGACTACATAACGAAGTGCGATCAACTAAGTTGGCATACATAGCTCGTAGAGGAATAAGCACTCTTTGCCCACCAAAGGTCTCAGAACCAGCCAAGTATATTATTGTAGTTGATGGATAACCTAATGCTTGGAGCAGAAGTCCAACCTGTAAGTACAAATTGATTGGACCAAAACATTGGCAGTAAGCCTCTATTACGAGTTAAACACAATAATAAGCAAACTGCATTACCCGAACTAAAGATTCCGGTAAAAAAATATGAAAGAGTAATGAGACAGAGTGCTAATTGTGTTTCTTGAAAAAAACAAGATATTATGTTCAAATACCACTTTGAACAGGAAACTGGTATGCCCAAAAGTATAATGCAAAGCATGGGCAAGGGACAGAAAACCTGGTCAAGTCTAAGAAGTCTATCAATTTCTGACTAACTATTGTATATTTTCATTCTGTGCACGTGCATGTACCTTGTTGCACAGTTAGAAACTTCTGAGACCATATACCTCGTATGCATATGGGTAAGGCTTATAGTATCTCATTTTCCTGAGCTGAAGCACAATTCATTGAACCTTACAGTTCTCGCACGAGGTTTAAACAACAAGTGTACATAAAACCACCCTAAATTCTCCAAGTTAAAAGGTTCCCCATGGGGAAGAAAACCAACAATTAACAATAATAACTATCGCATTATGTTGGTCTTGTTTTGCAACCCACAGATATATTTGAACGGATGGTACGTTTTGCAAGCTAAATAGGAAGGCTTGAAGCATTATTAATTTCTGTTAAGAGCAAAATTTACACAAATTTGTGCATCAGGAGAATAGTTTCATCCCAGATAAGAAACAAATTGACTTCAACAAACCATTATAAGCAACCTCACCTCTTCTGGCATGAGTGGACATGAACCATTCATCTTAATGGACACTGAATCAACTGACAGCTGCTCCTTTACAGTTCCTCGTTTGATCATCTGACTCCTTCTATATTGAATAAGTTCTGTATGGATGTCCTAGAAAAAACAAGTAACAACCAGTCAAAGGAAATTTTGTAGATAGATATTCGACGGAAGTTCGTCCAACCCTTCACATTAGAAGGTAACCTTCTAACTCTACCAACCTGGAAAAGTTCGGCGCAACCATGAAAAGCTAGAGTATCTCTTAGCAATCCTGGGTGATATGCTAGATAAGGACGACCAGATGCTCGCAACCTATATGGATATACAAGAGCTATGAGAACAAGAAAAGCATATCCAAATACAAGATTCATATCCTATAACTGGAGAAGTTTGGAAAGGTAATATTTCCAACTTTACATAGTTATACAATATACACCTTACATGTAGAGTGAAAAACCCAAAACTCCTCAGCACAAGGAAACAATCCAGAATGCAGAAAGCAATATCTCATTTTATTAGTTATAGTGAATGCAAGCGCATATATGTTGGCTCGGACCACTAGCGACTACAGATAAAATTAAGAGCACGAACAGTGATCCATCGCATGTACGAATATGACAGACACACAGGATCACCTTCCGACAATTTGGCTCCCGAGGGACCGAATTTCTGGACGGAACTTGAGAGCATGGAAAGCTACCCTGCACCTAAGTCTTTGAAGTTCCTCCAAGCTTGCAGGAACAATTGACTGCAGAAAGTGCATGCAGAGGCTCTCTAAATCCACAATGTAACACAAACCAATACAAAAGTAAAGTTAGTGGGACCTGGAGGATACCTGGAGACATTTACCTCCATTAATGATTATCCCAATGACTCTTGATTTGACAAGTCTGGGCAAGACATCTGTGGTGTAAAATTCTGAAGTAGCTGTATTCCTAGGAGATACCGTGGGGAATTTTATAGTTTTCCTAGCCTCTCTAAGATCCTTTGGCAAACCCCGCACAACAGTCACATCACTGGAAAGTGCATCAATGAAGTGTTCTTCATCATAGAGATATGAAAAACTTTTGAATTTTGAACTGCAAGATCAAAACAAGGAAAGGAGAGCTCTATTTAGTGGTCGAGATAAGACAGTATAAGTAATAGAAAAACTAGCCAACTGAATATCAAAAGGCGGAAGGAGACAGTGACCTTATGCCTTTTGCACGAGTTGTCGCTTGTATTTCAGGAATAACAAGAGTAGCATTTAAGAGCCTGGCAACGGCGACAAGATCACAGATCTAACAAACGAAAATATGTCATGATCCTACGACATAATGACATCAGAAGTGGTAATTTACACAAGGAAACTTACTGAAGACTGTATCTTCTCAAAGCCACCATAAATCTTTGCGTAAATAAAACCATTATGCTGAGCTGGAGCTGTAACATGGTGTATCAAACAAATCAGAGCATGGTTTAAGAATGGTTTAAATTGGAAAAAACTAATATGACATATTAGATTTACTGAATATACAAATAACACCAGCTATTAACCAAATACTTCCTGAAATGGTGTGAAATGAAAGGATCAAGCATTTCAACATCTGAAAAAGGTAGGTTTCTTGGTGTTGCTTAACAAACTGAATCATTTAGGGGGAAAGTTACAAAGAAAATTCAAACATAGTAGGTGGAAGCTGAGAGCGAAATTACCAGGGTAGTTTTGTCTAGGTTTTGCATACGGGTGTAGGTGATCGAGTGCACTCAATGGACCCCACAATCTACGGGGTCGAGGCTTCTGCCAAAATGACAAAGGATGAGAGAAAAATATATCAGGTCATAAACAACTCATGCATTACACTATTGATTGATGAAACTAAATTCTAGTTCAACAACCAAATTGCAAATTCCTTGTGAGAGTCAAATTTGACAGGCTGACACTTTGGCTTGCTCGTAACTCCACGACTTACCGATCCAAATGGAAGGACATCATCCATATGCAGGCTGTACTTTGCAATCCCCCCGGAAGAATAGTTTGCAAGGAAAAGGTGCACCAGCAGCGACAGCACCGACAAGACGATGCCGATGGCCGTGGCCAGCTTGAATTTGCTTTTGAGGAGCATCTTATTGTTTCATTACTGTCAGCTCCAAATCCTGAAGAACGGATTCAAGGTCAGCATTTCAGTCAGATACACCGGCCTATCTCAGACGCCGCAGGAGCAACAAACAGGCAGAGACCACAAGGCAAGGCACATATTTGGAGCATTCCAACCAATGTGTGTTCTCTCCTTAATTTTAAGTTGAACATTCATCTGGGAGACCGAGGCAGATCCTACCGAACACCCTACACCTACATTTGAACAATAATTAGGTTTTTCATCGTAAACGGAAACCCCTAATCGATCAAACCCCACACCCCCAGCTCCCCATGCGCGTCTCCCATCTACATAGCCCGCGCACATCAGGCGCTTCCCCTCACCGGGAGCGACCCCGCGGGGATCAATCGCGAGCGCCCACGGCGGGCGTGCCTGGATCCAGATCCCCAGGCGCGGCACGCGTACACAGATACAGTACGGAGGGGAGGAGGAGGGGAGGCCGTACGTACGCACCTACCTGCCTGATTTGCGGCGGCGCACCCCGGCGGACGGGCGGCGGCGGGGGAAGATACGGTTCGGGGAGAAGCGGCAGCCGGGGCGGGGAGGGAGGGCTCCGATTCGGAGGAACAACTCGGCGCGGCGACCTGCGGAGTGGAGGAGTGAAGTGGAGCGTTCTCCTCTCTCTCGCTCTGCCTCCCTCCCGTCTCTCTCTCCTCGGCGAGGTGGCGACCTGCGTGGTCTGGTCGGGCTGGAGCACGTGGAGGGTGGTTGGCTCGGCGGGGCCCGTGCGTCAGTGAGTCGAACGATTGGGCAGCGCCCCTCGTGTCTCATCCGATTGATCGTCTCTTCCTCTGCTAAAGTTGCAACGACAGCAACACACACATTGCAGGATTATGCTAAACTTGCTTGCCAGTTTTTCTTCTCTTTTTTTTTGCCTGCTACACTTTGACCGAACTTTTTTTTTCAGTTTTATTACTCCTCCGTATACAAATCTAAGTCAACTAATATGGGTCGGATGGAGTAACTGTTTTGTTTTGTGTTAAAATGAATTATTTTTTACTTTGCGGCTAATTAATTCTTATTAAGTGTTAAAATGAATTCAGCCTTACACATTTACCGCGAACCAAGTATAAATCACTCTTCATATTGCTAGAAGAACTTTTTGACAAAGGGATGGTTGGTTCGATGAATTAGATCAAAACCACACTGCCGGAGATTTGTCCCGGCAAAGTATCTCGCGAAGTAGGATGAATCGAACGCAGGGTCTGAACACGATCTCTCTAAGCTCTCTCAGTGACCTTGGCGAGAAACTGTAGAATCAAGATAAGGTTGACACAATGAGTTTACCCAGGTTCAGGCCACCATGCGGTGTAAAATCATACTCCTGCTTGATTGTATTGCTTGTATCGCTTGGCGAGGTTACAAATACAAGAGGTTGATCATGCGATCAGATCTAAAGCTCCAGGAAGGAGAAAGCTAGGGTTTCCGAGGTGGAAGAAGGTCTCTCTCCTATGAGGCCTTACCCCTCCTTTTATAGGCGCATCGGTCCTCTTCCGCGCCTTTGGCGAAAAGGGTTCCCACATAGCGACAAAGGAGTGAGCAGGTGACATGGGTATGATTACTCGGATACTCATGGTTTACTACCCTATACTAGGTAAAAGGGCTTCCGTCCCATAAAGATTCCAGATGACAGACCAAGGAAACAATCGACAAAGGCTTTGATTGTATTAGGAAAGAAACTATGAACCGACATTATGTTGGCATTGCAATCACGCGTGTATGAAACCTGTCCGCATACAGCTTTGAGACCCGGCCTATTATATATAGGACGGGAGAAGCCCAAGCGAGGGTACCGAAATCTAGAAGACAAATTGTAATAGTGCGATTACTCAATATTTAGGCGACTTTGGTCCCATTGTTTTCCTGATATCTGATGAAAATCCTCAGCGTTCTCTTTTCCACAAAACCCCAAGTCCATCATCATGGGCATTGCCGAGATCACACCTCGTCAATTGGCACCGTCTGTGGAAAACCTGAACGCTGGAACCACGAATCGGCGGAACGCTCTACACCAAACATCAACTCGACGAAGGCAGATCCACGCCCGCCCACCCCCGTATTGGTACCCGCCGATTTTAACGGCGGATCCAATCTAATCATCGGAAGCCTCCACTTCCAAGTAGACAACCCGCAAGAATCACACCCTTCGGCCCTGATCGCATCAAAACCGTCAGTGGGAAAAGCTACGCCCACAGAGGTACTAGCATCTTCCTCCACGGACGTCACGGCACAAATCGATGCAGGCGAAAAAGGTCATCAGCCTACCCCACTACACGAAGCAAATCCAACAAACTCAGGACCCGACGAAAGCAGCGAAAACATCGACTTCGAAGAAAGAATGGCGAAAATTTATCTAGAACTACGATCACGGAACACTATCAGCCCACACTGTGAAGCAGGAGGTGACGCCATTATGCCACGCATAACACGCCACGTGTGCATGATCAACGGAGATACCTCAACACCACGCGATGAAAACGGTAATCCTATCCTCAACCCCGATGATATTTTATCAGATGACCATGCAGGAAACCACGACAATGAAGGAGACCACGGAGACAGAGGAGGAACAACAGATAATCGCATAGTCCAAGGAAGAGGCGGAGAACCGCACTCAGGAGAAAGACAAGGACTTCGTCTACCAGCGTCAGCATGGCAAAAAGCAAGGGACGCAATTTCGGGAGCAGTCCCGATGACAGCAGATGCTTCACATGAGGACCTATTAGCATACCAATATCTGCTCCACCACAAGAAGAGAGACCTACTTCGGATGCAAAGGCAACTTGATAAAAGAAAGAGATTAGCCGACGAATCCAGCTTATGACGGGCACAATTAAGCTCTACTCGAGGATCAAGGAGTGTAACAGGAGCAACACCACCAAGAAGGGCAACATCTCGACTACAGAATATCCCCGAAGCAGAAAGAAGTGGAATCATCCGAGATCTCGACCTATCATTCATGTTAATTGATCAAGCAGGAAACATCAAGGCAAAAACAGCTCAGGCAGCCATTGTAGCCGTGCAAACATATTTGATCACCACTCAACCCGCACCGGACGATCCGCGTGCGACCCTTCATCGCTTTGCCCTGATGAACCTTGGGATGGTAGGAGCCTCTCTCGCGGAAGCAGAGCAAGGGATCACACCGGTGCCACAAGATCATGGCTCAAGCAGTTACCCGAAGATCCAATTGGTAGCTGGAACGATCTGGAAGATAGATTCATCCGGCATTTCCATTCCACGTTCAAATGACCAACGTCCTTGGACCAGTTGAGAGCGTGTAAACAAAAATCTGGAGAATCAATAAGAGCATTCATACAGAGGTGGAATATTATCAAAAACTCAGCTGAATCCATATCCGACGAAAGGGCCATTGATGCCTTCAACAACGGCCTCCGTCGCCGCGAATTTATAGAAGATCTGGGACGGTTTAAACCCAAGACTGTCGTGGTGGTGTCACGGCAGATGCCATGGATAGGCTAAAGGTGGGGACTAAATGCACTAGGGGAATCCAGGGAGGGATAGTGTGGTGATTCCACACACGGTAGCTTTGTATTTGATTCACCTTCACAGATTACAAGTGCTCCTCGAGCTGTATTGGGGAGAGGAGGAAGAAGAACTCTCTTACTCTCACCACTAGCAAAACACAACTCTCTAGGAGACAACAAGTCCAAACTAATCCATCAGAGCTCTACCCCTTCTACAGAGGCCCTAGCTCTCCTTATATAGGAGTGCCTAGGTCTCCACTTAGGGCATACGTGGAGGCATATTCCAGGGAATATGCCTCTTCCCAAAATAGTAAGCCGACCGGGTCACTTTAGCCCCGCGTCATCCATGCAGAGGCTACGTGAGCCTCTGTGGCACCTGCGTCATCTAACATAGGCTTCGTCACATTTGTCGGCCACGCCTCGGTGGTCCTGCCTCTGTCCGCTTCGCTCACGCTCTGCGTACAGTGGTCACCTTTGACCAGCGAGATACCTTCCTTCTCTTACAAGCTTGATATAACCTGGATCCTATATAGTTGATCCGGCCACACTTGTTCCTGCATACAAGTTAGATACACCTTACCGACTTACGGTATAAGTCGGTTGAGACCCAGTTAGGTGGACATCCCCTGGTCCGGGTTACTCCGTGATTCGGCCTGCCTTGAGGTGACTCGTCCAACACTTGCTTTGACCTTGCCGTACCTCGGCTAACTAGGCCTTTATACCCCGGCGTGACCCTACCCGGGGGTATCCCCCCAACATTAGTCCCTGAAGCTGGTGCGGTCTTAGCTGCCTTAGCCGCTAAGGCCACAACAGGTTCAACTTTACTGAGCATCTTGCTCCTTCTCCGAGTTACCTCATAATCCGGATTTCATAGGTTTATTTTCCCTTGGCACATTCCAAGTTTTTACTTGCTGGCCGGGTTACCTCGTACTCATCCGGGTCATTCTTCCTTCTCTCGTACGCTTTCCCACGTGGAGGCTAATCATTACGTTGCCTCATTTTAAGGGCCTGCTACAGTAACCGCCGCAATTATTGTCAGAAGTTACTATGGCAGACGTCACGTCATGCCTGCCTCCTCGTTAACTGTATCACAATGTCGCGTCGTAGGATCCGCTGCTCCCTGTGGCCCTTCCTGTGGCTCATCACTGATTGGTCAATCCGGATCATACACGGCCACACGGTGTGGCCCGCCCGCAAAATGCGATCCCACTACCCCCTTAAGGGAGTGGTTAAATAGGGGAGGGGCGCGCCCCTTGGGTCATTTCCCCCCTCCGCGCCCCTCTGCCTCTGCTCTTTCCTCATCTTCTCCATCGACAGCGCCGCCGCCACCGCATCTGAGCAGCAGCGCCGCCGCCGTACTGCTTCCACGTGCTCCAGCGCCGCCGCCACCTCCGCTCATCCTCTCCGCCATCGGTCCCCGCCAGTCCAGGCCACTGCCTCCCTCCACCGCTAGCGCAAGTGAAGGGAGCGACCTTGAGATGACTGAGGAGGAACTCACCGTCACCGAGCAGGAGATGGAAGAAGACGCGGCGAACGCCGACCGCGGCGCGTGGGCCGGATCCTGGGTCTGCCAGGATGACCTGGATTGGCTCTACCGCGCTAGGCGCATCCCGGAGGGCGTCGCCGCACGCCTTACTTCCGCCGAGCTTGCCCCCTCACCCAATCCGGGTGAGTATGTGGTGTTCCTTTCTCATTTCCAACGTGGATTTGGTCTCCCAGTCAGTGACTTTTTCCACGACTAGCTAAACACATATGAGCTTCAGCCGCACCACCTTCCGGCTCCACCATCGAAGGTTATGCCGGACTATGGCCCACGAAGGAGCTCTGGATCCGGTTCTTTGGCCTTCGCCGGAACGTGATTCCGAACGTAGAGCTAGATCCGGAGGACAAACAGCTCACGCAGTTCGGCGCTGCGTCAATCTCTCCTCGGAAGCAGTCCATCTTCCCCCGAGTCACGGGGCTTGACTCCTGCAAGGGATGGGCCCAGGCTTTCTTCTATGTCCGGAAAAACACCACCGAAGATCTGATTTGGCTGCGCCCCTATACTCCAGGTCCTCCTAACCCGGATTTGTGGGATGCTATCCCCAAGAAGCCCACCGTCCTAGCGAACTAAGTCAACAAGAGGTTCAAGGAGCTGAAGGACCTTGGATTGCGCAACGAGGATGCCATGATCACATTTGTTCGCAACTGGATCTCCCCCCTCCAGAAGCGCACACATAAGCTCTGTCATATGAGTTGGGGCCGCGACCCCAACCGGACCTCGTCTTTCGAGTTGAGCAACACAGAGATCTACCGCCAGGTCAAGGCCCTCTTCACCAACCACAAGGACTTCTCCTCTGCGTGGACGTGGGGAATTGAACACTTTTGCCGAGATAGGCTCCCTCCTGCGGTAAGTCTCGTGCCCCAAACTCTTTCCGAATTAAATCATATGTCGGTCTTTTGTTGTAGGTTTTTATCTTGTTGCCTTTTCTTTTCCTTAGATGTTTCTTCAGCAAACCATCGAGGATGGCACTGAGCCTTACCTCAAATGGGCGCCTGACCGGGATACCTCGGACGAGGAGGACCCGGATCAGGAGATGTTCCTTCCGATGGCGGATGCGACCAAGCGACCCACTGGTAAACTCTCTTCCATTAGAGATTGGCCCGACGATGAAGATGATTCGGATGTTGAGGTGATGGAAGCATTTGACGCTGTCCCCCTTTCTTATGCTTTTCCGGCATCAGCTAACCCTGGTGGGCAGATCCATGAAGACCCTTCCCTTGCCGTGGGTGATCCTGTGCCGGTCGCGCCAAAGAAGAAAAGGGGAGCTGCTTCTGCATCCTCCTCCGGACCATCTCAGCCAGCTAAAAGGCGAAAGAAGTCTGGGGACAAGACTGCCACCAAGCCCGCAACCAAGGCCACAGCCTGGAGGGCTCGAAAGCCCAAATATCCCCTGACCTCGGATGAGTAAGCCTCTTCTCGCTTTGCTATTTACTTATTCTTCTTTTATTATAGTTTCTCATCATACATTATTTGATTCGGCAGGGCCGTGGTGGAGGTCCCACAGAGTGGATCCGGCATTACCTCACCGCTCCGACACAGCCCTTCTCCCCCTTGTGGCGACGATTCACGCTCGTTGAGCCTCATTTAGGAGGGTTCAACGGCTGCTCCGGGTTCCAGCCCACCTCGTCAGGAGGAGGGCAACCTCGGAGCGGGGGAGATTGGATCTGCCGAGGCAGCAGCAACCACCACTTCGGCTCCGCCACAAGCAGCTTCGTCTGAGAGACCCACAGTACCCCCACCGAAACGAAAATCAGCACCAGCACCATCTTCGGCTCCAGCACCAGCAGCAAAGGCACCAAGCCCCTCCGCCTCGTCCGAGTCTTCCAAGGCTCGGCAAGAAGACACCAGCAGCGCTAAGGGAAGCACCAAGGCAGCTCCCAAGGGCAAATCTGTTGCAGCAACTTCCACCTCACAGCAGCAACCCAAGGGCAAGAAGGCTCCTAACGCCGCCAAGGCAACGTCCGTCGAGGCTGGACAACGCACACTCGCGTCCATGCTTTCGAAGAAAACTCCACCACCGAAAGACGCCCATGCCGAGCCAGCTGATGCGCAACTTGTTTTGCACACCAGCCCCGCCATTGCCCAAGTTGAGAGGAGGGAAGCGCATGCCAAGGGTTTAGTGGCGCCCCATATGCTTAGCGGCGAACGATACCCTCCGACCTTGATCGAGTTTGTAAATAACTGGAACAAGGCGGAGTTCGTCTACAACGACGATCTCCCGGAGAAGTTCGGTCCCGCCGAATTTTCTGCGCAGATGAATACTGCCGCCAAGGAAATTAATCTTGCGGGCCGGATGATGGAGGTACGTCACTTCGTCTTTTCCTTAACATACAGTAGACATTAGTGATATAACCATTAGTCCCCGAGCCTCCGGGGGAGTAACTTGTTACTCGGCCGGATGCTCCTTAGAGAATTAACGTAGCTCCTTAATAACTTCGAATATGCACACACCTAAAGTCGGGTTAAGTTCCACTTGGCCCGGATTGTGTACACTTCGAATATGCACACACCTAGAGCCGGGTTAAGTTCCACTTGACCCGGATTTTGTACACTTCGAATATGCAAACACCTAGAGCCGGGTTAAGTTCCACTTGGCCCGGATTTTGTACACTTCGAATATGCACACACCTAGAGCCGGGTTAAGTTCCACTTGGCCCGGATTTTGTACACTTTGAATATGCACAAGAATAAGCTATCTTTTTGTACTCTTTTTAGGTGACCACCAACCGCCGGAGCGCTGAGTTTCAGCGTCTCCTTGATACTCACAAGATGTGCTACTCGCCGAATACGAGAAAAGGGGTAAGTTTTCTCCTTGTCAATTTTCCATCTCTCTTCATCTTTTTTCGTCAAACTAATCCCTCATTCGGTTTTTGCAGTTAGTGTGGAAGCTAAGAATACCATCATGAGGAAAAACTTGGAACAAATCAAGGGTAAGTCATTTTTGCTCAACTTTGTTATGCTCTCTATCTCCTTTTCTCCGTGGCTCGGCAAACATTCATACCTCGGCTTTGCCGGGTCAACAAACTATTTCAGCATCTCTTGAAGATAGTGTGCCCATGCCTGATATGATGCTGCATTTTCTCGAACAAGAAGGGCAGCATCAGGCCGAACTCAAAAAGAAAGATGATGAGCTTGCCCTCCTCCGAACCAAAGATGATGAGATTGCCAAGATCAAGGCAGATATGAAGAAATTGAAAGCGCGACACCAATCCGAACTTCAAAAAGCTGGCCAGGACTTTACTGAAGAGCGCGAGCGCCTCAACCTCCAGATTGCCAAGGACCAAGAACTTCTCCAGGAGGCCGACGTCAAGCTTGAGTCGGCGAATACTGAACTTGTGCAACTTCACAAAAGGCGTGATGACTGTACTAAGGAGCTGACCCGGATCCACAACCACATCTCTCGTAAGTTCTTTTCCTTAAACCGGCATGAATATCTCGGGGTCAACCTCTTGTACTTATTTCACTTGTCCTGTTTTCAGACAAGTTTCCAGAGGGTGATGCCATTGCATCCAGTGCTGTTACCAAGTTCCGCTAGCAGAGAGGTACTCCGTCTGGTTCTGGCACCATTCCTCTTGATCTGGAGGACCTGCTTGTCAGCTTGTCCTCTAGAGTTGAAATCATGAAGAATCACGGCAAGGATATTCTAAGCGCAGCAGTCCGGGTCTTCAATGCCCTTTGGCCTGGCGAAGATACTCCAGAGGGTTCCACTGCCCTAATTAACAAGCTGATGGAATGCGAGACCCAGCTAGACCTCTGGAGGGAATCCGCCGGACGTGCCGGAGCTGAGACCGTTCTCCACTATGTGCTCACATGGTACGAGAAAATCAATCTCGGTCTTCTCGAGCGCATGCGCACCGGGTCAAGGTGGTCCACCGATCCGGATTGTGTAGCTCGTCGCAAGGCTTGCGCCCATAACCTCATTCAATATGCCCCCATCCATCAATGGAACGAGGGACCAAGCTTCCTCGATGCTGTTGACGACGAATACGTCGAAGATGGTTCGGGTGAAGATGATGAGAGCGAAGCCTCGGACGTTGAAGAAGAAGAAGCTGAAGCCGAAGCTGGGGCTGCACCCGCTGGTGCCGAAGTACCTCCTCCTGCTGCTCCTTGAGCGAAAAAACATTGAAATTTATCAGATCCTCGGTATGCTAGGTGCAATTGTATCTAAGCACATCAGTTATATTTTGCTACTAAGTTTTTATGCCGGATTAACTTGGGCGTAGTCTCCGAGTTTCCTTTTCTTGTTCCTCCAATTTCTTGGCTCGGCTCGTGTCCACCTTGGTTCGGTTTTATGACTTACGAGTCGGAGTTTCAAAAATTGATTTAACAATACTTGGAAACTTTAGGATTAGCTCAAAATAATTCAGCGTAATAAATTTAAAGTAAGCGCAAGGTTAGTCCAAAAACAAACGTCGGCTCGATTAAGTTTCTTTCCTTAGTCGTTTTTCATGTGCTACACAATTCCAAACTTGTTCTCTTGCTTGCCATGAAGCCAATTCTTGTTGGACAGCAGCAAGTCGAAGAGTTAGGTTTTTGGTGCTCACACAGTACTAATCCGGCTTAAGTAGAAGCAACTTATGCCAGCCGACGTATAAATAATAAATACAGAAGATAACCAATATTATTAAGGCAGTCCCCGAGTTACTGCTCGAGGTGCCAAGGTTTCATTGATAAGCTCATTGTCGGCATACATACCGGCATATGAGAGACTCGGATACATACACTTCTCTGCTAAGTGTAGAAAGGACGAAGTAGAGCTACATTCCATGGACGCTTGGATTCCTCGCTGGACCTGTCCGCCTTGTTCTTCTCCTGTGGTTTTGCATCGATAAGATAATAAGAATCATTGTGCAATGCTTTGCTCACAATGAATGGCCCTTCCCATGGGGGGGATAATTTATGCATGCCAGCAGTATGTTGTACCAACCGGAGTACCAGGTCACCTTCTCGGAAAATTCGGGGGCTTACTTTCTGGCTATGATAGCGTCGGAGATTTTGCTGATATATGGCGGATCTGGACAATGCCAATTCTCTCGCTTCTTCCAGCAGATCAACATCATTTTGCCGGGCTTCTTGCACTTCGGCTTCTGTGTATTGGGTGACCCTAGGTGAGTCATGCTCTATGTCAGCTGGTAATACAGCTTCTGCCCCATATACCAGAAAGAATGGCGTATAGCCTGTTGATCGATTCAGAGTTGTTCTTAAACTCCACGGTACTGTTGGTAGTTCTTCTATCCAGCACCCTGCTGATCTTTGCAGCAGCTCAATGAGCCGGGGTTTTATCCCGGATAACACTAATCCGTTGGATCTTTCCACTTGCCCGTTCGACGTGGGTGGGCTACCGAGGCCACGTCCAGCCGGATCTTCTTATCTCGGCAAAAACACGCAAATGCTCCTTCGGCAAAATTTGTGCCATTATCTGTTATGATACTATGAGGATAACCGTATCTCAAGATGATGTCTTTGAGGAAAGTTACGGCAGTAGCTCCATCACATTTTCTTATCGGCTTCACTTCAATCCATTTCGTAAATTTGTCAACCATGACCAGGATGTGGGTCATGTTCCCCCTTGCTGGTTTAAACGGGCCAACCATATCCAAGCACCATACGGCAAATGGCCATGTAATTGGTATGGTCTTGAGCTCCGACATTGGCATATGTGTCTTTGTCGCATATCTCTGACAGCCATTGCATTTTCTCACCAGATCTTCTGCTTGTTCCAAGGTGCTTGGCCAATAAAACCCATGGCGGAAAGCTTTTGCTACCAAGGCTCTGGACGAGGCATGATGCCCACATTCCCCTTGATGTATATCTCGGAGGATGTCAAGTCCTTCCTCTGGGTCAACACATCGCTGGAGGACATTAGTTACACTCCTTTTGTATAACTCGGAATTGATGATCGTGTATGCTTTTGCTCTCCTCTGAGTTTGCCTGGCGAGTACCTCCTCAGTGGGTAAGGTTCCATCCTTTAGGAATTGGAATATGGGCAATGCCCAAACTGGTACAACTCTCTCTGGGAACACATCCTCATCAATTTCCATCTGATCCATCGACATAACTTCTACCAGATCATGTTGTACAGTCCCCGGGTTTGTTGTGGCAGTCCCCAGGGTTGCCAAGGCAGTCCCTGGGTTTCGCGAACCACTCCCCACATCAATGTCCATAGGCACAGCCTCTGATTCCGGATTTGCCAGGATAAAAATTGAGTCGGACTCCGAGGATGGCCTGATAGATGGTTTTCTGAGGTGCTCTAATGCTATGCTCGGTGGAATTGCTTGTCGGGTTGATCCGAGCTTCGACAATACGTCGACAACCTCATTTTCCACCCGAGGTATATGATAAAACTCGCATCCTTCAAAGTAACCAGATATCTTCTGTACATGAAATCTGTACAATGCCATGTTTCCATCCAAAGCATCCCATTGTCCGGAGACTTGCTGGACTACCGGATCAGTCACCGAAGCATTGGATCCGATGTATTCCAATCTCCTTCGCCACTTTGAGCCCATGTACCAGTGCCTCATATTCTGCAACATTGTTTGATGCAGTGAAGTGGATTTGCAGCACATATTTCAGTTGGTCCTTCTTTGGCGAGGTAAGCACCACTCCGGCACCTAACCCGGTTTTTGTTTTTGACCCGTCAAAGTGCATTTTCTAGTAGTTCAGATCTGGCAATGGTGTCTCATATTGCACCTCGGCCCAATCCACAAAAAAGTCCGCCACAGCCTGAGATTTGATCGCTTCTCTTCTGTCATATTGTGGCGCATAAGGAGCTAGCTCAATTGCCCATTTTGTAATCCTGCCACTTGCATCCTTCTTGCTCATCATCTCAGATATGGGGGCTTCACATATTACCTTGATTGGGTGTTCCTCGAAATAGTGCTTCAGCTTCTTAGCTGCCATATACACACCATATGCCACCTTATGATAGTGAGGATAGTTCTGCTTTGAGGCTGATAATACCTCGCTTAGGTAATATACTGGCCTTTGCACTGACTTGCCTTCTTCGTCACGCTCTACCACAATTACTGCACTTACAACTCGGTTGGTTGCGGCTATATAGAGCAACATTGGCTCCTTTGATAGTGGAGATGCTAACATTAGTGCAGTGGCTAACATCTTCTTTAGTTGGATAAAGGCTTCATTGGCCTGCGGCATCCAAATGAACTTGTCTGACTTTTTCATGAGTTGATAGAGAGGCAATGCCTTTTCTCCCAACCGACATACAAACCGACTTAAGGATGCCAGGCAACCAGTGAACTTCTGGACATCGTTAAGACACTTCGGCAGTTCCATTCGTTCTATGGCCCGGATTTTAGTTGGATTGACCTCGATACCTCGACTGGAGACGAGAAATCTGAGTAATTTTCCAGCCGGGACACCGAAGGTGCATTTCTCCGGATTAAGCTTCATTCGGAACCTCCTTAGGTTCGCAAACATCTGTCTGATATCGTCAAGGAGCGTTTTGCTTTCCTTGGTATTTATCACAACATCATCCACATACACCTGCACATTTTGACCAATTTGGTCATGCAAACATTTTTGCATACATCTTTGGTACGTTGCCCCTGCATTACGTAAACCAAAAGGCATGGTGCGATAGCAATAAGCCCCATATGGGGTGATAAACACAGTCTTTATTTGATCACTTGGGTTCAGAGGTATCTGGTGGAAACCAGAATATGCATCAATGAACAACAACAACTCACACCTAGCAGTGGAATCTATGACTTGGTCTATCCTTGGTAGTGGGAATGGATCTTTTGGACATGCCTTATTCAGGTTCGTGTAATCGATACACATACGCCAAACCACTGCCACATTCGGATCATCCTTCTTCTTTTCCACCAGCACCGGATTAGACAGCCAATCCGGGTAGAGCAATTCCATGATAAATCCGGCAGCCAACAAACGACCTATCTCATCTCCTATGACCTTTCTCCTGTCTTCGGCGAAGCGGTGGAGAGGTTGCTTCACCGGCTTTGCTCCGGGTCTGACATTCAAAGAGTGCTTGGCCAACTCCCTCGGAACACCTTGCAAGTCCTATGTGGACCAAGCAAAAATATCCCGATTCTCACGGAGGAAGTTGACGAGCTCGCTTTCCTATTTGTCATTTAACCCTGCACCAATTGTTACGGTGCGCTCAGGGAACATATCATCAACAGACACCTTCTTGGTATCTTTTGTCGCTTGGAATGAGACACTACCATGCAGGTTACTCAACGCTGGCATATATTGCTGCACGGACTGAGCCAATGCCGCCACTTCTTGGATCTTTCTCTTTTCTTGCGCAATCACGAGTGACTCGGCCAGGTTAGACCCGGTGGATGCACACTCAATGGAACGTCAGAAATCACCAGTGACGGTAATCACACCATTTGGCCCGGGCAGCTTCATCTTCAAGTAACTAATGTGGCAACTTGCCATGAATTTGTTCAGAGCTGGCCTGCCGAGCAACGCGTGATATGCGCTTTCCAGATTTACAACTTCGAACTCCAAATTCTTAGTCCGGCAGTTATCTCTTGTGCCGAACAACACGTCAACCCGGATCTTGCCTATGGGCTCACGGGAGATACCTGGCACAATGCCATGGAAAGTTGTCCTTGTAGCTTGGAGCATATTCTCCGAGATACCCAACTTGTGCATCGTGTCCACATACATGATGTTGATGCTACTGCCATTATCAATCAGCACCTTTGAGAACCTCACATTGATGTTAGGTCCAATGAGTGTTGGATCCAACACCAGTGCATACGAACCTGGGCTTGGCATGAGCTTCGGATGATCCTTGATGCTCTAGGTAATCTCCTGATCCGACCAAGGCATATACCTCGTCACGGCTGGCATAACCGCATTGACCTCCATATGTCGGTGCTGCAAGCTCTTTCTGTCTGTTTCTTCCGTAGTAAACACACAATAACTCTGATGATGCTCTATGTACTCATTCCTCCCCTCATTTCTGGGGTACCTCTGATCCTGTTGGTTTTGGTTCTCCACCTGATGCACTGCATCCCTTCTCTCATGGTTGTCATACCTCGGCGGAGGGGGAGGCAACATTAACTGTTGCGTGTTCGCTCCGGAGAGCAATTGCTGCCGGGGTAACTCCTGCCGAGGTTGATCATTTCGAGGTGCCTGAGCATTCCCCGAACCACTCTATTCTATTTTCCGCATCCACTCACCCTGCCTGGTTGTGTGACCCGCTGGGTTACTCGGATTAGGCGTGTGAAATTTACACGGCTGATCCAGCATTGCCTCATAGGTGTACCTCGGACGGTCCTTCTTTTCTTGCCACTGTTTTTTCTGCTCTGGCGTCCAAGTTTTCTTTCCATCATTCCTTGGTGTCCATTGCTGTCCTCCAGTTTTTTGACGTTGGCTGCTTCCTCCCCCGGGTTGATCTTGATTCACAGCTACAACTTGTTGCGAACTGCACCGGTAATCCGGTTTGTCATCCCTTCTTTTACCTCGGTAATCATTTCTTCGGGATGACCCAGCCCCATCTCGCTGACAATACTCCTCACTTGACTCGTTTGAGGTGATCCTAGGTTGCGTCGGATCACCCAAGGCATATGAATTAGCAATCTGGATCGTTTCTGCCAAGGTGGTTGGCATATCCCTTTGCAACCTTTGCCATAGCATGCTTGCATATCTACATCCTTGCGCTAACCAAGCTATGGCCTGTGACTCAATCACACCCTCACACGAGTTTCGCATAGTGCACCAACGGGTTAAGAACTCCCGGTCAGTCTCATTCGGTCTCTACCTGCACATTGCTAGGGTCTGTGGCCTGTTGGGTCTCTGATACGTACTTGAGAAATTGCTAACAAACATCTCCTCAAAATCGATCCAACAGTTAATACTTCCGGGTGGAAAATTGTTTAGCCATACCCTTGCTGGTCCCTCCAACATCTAGGGTACATATCCACAGCCCATCTCAAGTTGCCTGTGGCAATTTTTACACCAGTTGCATAGTTAATCAACCAATCCTCCGTCTTAGTGATGCCGTCATACGTCTTTGTGCCTCTAGGTAACTAGAAGTTAGGTACCGGAGGTTCCTTCATGATCCGGGGCCCAAAACAAGCTGGACCCGGAGGACCTTGACACTCAATTTGCTCTGACCTATACAGCCGATCCAGTTTTAACCTGGCATCATCAGGCATCAAGTTTCTGCTTCCCAATCTTGACCCTATCACGTGATAGTCCCGTCTAGGATAGCCAGCGTTCACCATCTCCGAATCACCATCATTGTATCTATCTAGCTCCTGTGGAGTTGCTCTCTGTTGCATACCTTGGCCGGCACTACGCTCTTGCCGTGGTATATTCTGCTGCTGCGGTTGACCTGCAACTACCGAATTACGCTGTCCGGCATTGCCGTTTACAACATTACCTTGACCGGCACTGCCTTGGTCGCGGTTACCTCGGCCAGCTTCACCTCGGCTCACACTCCTTCGATCCTCATTTCTTTGCACTTCTTTTCCTTTCCCTGCCCTTGCCGGGTCATATGGGGCTATCTGCTTATTCCTCCTGGCCGAAGTTACAACCTCCTCTCTCCTAGGACCACCATGAGGAGACGATGTGGCTCCAGCGGATTTTTCCGGGTTACCCACCGCCAAATGGACGATCTTGGAGGCCCCAGCTCTCTCCGGGTTAGCCCTGAGCAACTCCTCGTTTTGCCTGTTCGCGATCCGAACCAACTCATTGACTCTATCCTGCTGTCTTTGACGGGCTTCACCCGTCAGACCTTCTAACTCGGATGCAGCTGCATCTGCTGCTCTAAGGTTCTTTGCCGGGGTACTATACTTCGGCAGCCCCACGGACAAACAGTTTTCTGATTCCTCAATCCTTGTATCACCCTCTGTGTTCATTTCACTCATGAGGTTTCTTCCCTTCACTTTTACAGCATCAACCTTATTTGCCTTTGCGTACTTACACATTGTCATGTTCAACGACTGCTGAGCCGCTGCTATCTTTTTCGCACCCTCTAGTATTTTTTGCCTAGTCTCCTCTAGCTCGGCCTGTGCCTGAGCCGGATCTACTGCTGCTACTGGATTTGCCAAGCTATCCATTGCCTACTGCGGCACATTCTCAGGCCTCTCTAGCGGAGGTCCTCTACTTTTCCTCGGTGCCTTAGGTGTTACCTCCGGATCTGGTGCCGGATCCTTGCTTGCGCCAGCGCTAGACGTGGTCATCATCACCTCAGCGTGATCCGGGGAGCGAGTGATACGCGCCTCGCGAGCCGCACTAAGGGGTGGCTCGCCTCCTTCGATGACGTGCCGCGGATGAACGCACGACACATCGATAGCAACATAGTTCTTGTGCGCACCGAGCTTGACAAAGAGGCCGTTGCGCGGGAGAGGACGCTTGCCGAAGCAGCCAGCATTGTCGCCGACGAAATCCAGCGCTCCAAAGCGCCGAACGAGCCCGGAGACGATGCGTTCGCCGGTGCCGATGAAGTTTCCCGTCCGGATCTTCACCCCTGCTAGCGCTGCTAGCCCCACGGTGGGCGCCAACTGTCCTGGTGGTGTCACGGAAGATGCCATGGATAGGCTAAAGGTGGGGACTAAATGCACTAGGGGAACCCAGGGAGGGATAGTGTGGTGATTCCACACACGGTAGCTTTGTATTTGATTCACCTTCACAGATTACAAGTGCTCCTCGAGCTGTATTGGGGAGAGGAGGAAGAAGAACTCTCTTACTCTCACCACTAGCAAAACACAACTCTCTAGGAGACAACAAGTCCAAACTAATCCATCAGAGCTCTACCCCTTCTACAGAGGCCCTAGCTCTCCTTATATAGGAGTGCCTAGGTCTCCACTTAGGGCATACGTGGAGGCATATTCCAGGGAATATGCCTCTTCCCAAAATAGTAAGCCGACCGGGTCACTTTAACCATGCGTCATCCATGCAGAGGCTACGTGAGCCTCTGCGGCGCCTGCGTCATCCGACATAGGCTTCGTCACCTTTGTCGGCCACGCCTCGGTGGTCCTGCCTCTGTCCGCTTCGCTCACGCTCTATGTACAGTGGTCACCTTTGACCAGCGAGATACCTTCCTTCTCTTACAAGCTTGATATAATCCGGATCCTATATAGTTGATCCGGCCACACCTGTTCCTGCATACAAGTTAGATACACCTTACCAACTTACGGTATAAGTCGGTTGAGACCCAGTTAGGTTGACATCCCCTGGTCCGGGTTACTCCATGATTCGTCTTGCCTTGAGGTGACTCGGCCAGCACTTGCTTTGACCTTGCCGTACCTCGGCTAACTAGGCCTTTATACCCCGGCATGACCCTACCCGGGGGTATCCCCCCAACAAAGACAATATCACAGTTAATGGAGATAGCAAATCGCTGGGCTGATGGAGAAGACACGTTGCATAATAAGCACGCACAGTCAACCGAGGAGGACATGGATAAACGTGGCAGTGATAGGAGAAGAAGGAACAACGATGGAAATACGGGACCAAGTTACGTCGTAGCAGGTTTTCCAGGTGAAGGTAACAACAGAAGCCACGACCACAACGACGAATACTGCCAGAACAGGGACGACGTTGGAGGAAGCCAGTCCGCACAGCGGTATCAGCCAAGAGCACGAGACCCACCTATGTCCGCAATGCAAATGCTGGAAGGACCCTATAATATGCATTTTTACATTGACTTAGCAGGCAGACGACAATCCAACCACCTCATGAAAGACTGTCGGACATTCCTGAAAATATTGCACCACCACCACCAGCGGCACCACCACAAAACACAAACGATTAAAACAACGAGTACCCTAGGTCAAAAGGAGCAATATCTATGATTCAGAAAGGGCGTCCATCCAACAGAATTCAGAAGCTCATCACAAGACAAATCAATCTGGCGGAAACAACAACATTAACCACACCCAAATAGCTCCACTGGTGAGAGCAAGAAATCACATTCAGCAGAGCTGATCACCCACTTCGGGTCCCACGACCGGGACACTCAGCCTTGATTGTCGAAGCACAAATTGGCGAGTTCGATATGAGCAAGGTATTCATGGATGTAGGAGGTAGCATAAATCTGGTCTACGCAAAAACGCTAAGAACAATAGGCTACCCCCTGGACAATCTAGCGCCAACAGAAACGTCTTTCCACGGAATAGTACCAGGTAAAGCCGTAATCCCTCTAGGCAAAGTATTTCTTGATGTTGTTTTTGGTTCCAAGACAAATTTCAGGCGAGAAAAACTCGAATTCGAAGTCATGGATTGGCCATCACAATATCATGCAATCCTGGGACGACCAGCCTTTGCATGGTTTATGGCAGTATCGCATTATGCATACTTAGTGATGAAAATGCCAGCACCAAAGGGAATTATCACGGTACAAGGAAGCTTCACATGTGCCGAAGCTGTGATCGGGAGTTCAACAAAATTTCTGAATCTTTCGGGATGGCAAGGAATTCGAACAACTCAAAACTTCAGCAAATGCACAACCTCTGGAAGTAGCACGTGTCAATCCCGATCGGGCTTTTGACACGGCGAAGGACACAAAAGAAGTGCAAGGTCCACCCTGCTGACCCGACGAAAACAACATTCGTGGCTTCTAACCTCGATCCCACATAGGAAAGCACACTCGTCGAGTTCCTCCGTGAGCACTGGGAGATTTTCCATGGCTACCTTCTGACATGCCGGGAATTCCTAGGGAACTCACTGAGCACGCATTAAATCTAGATCCAAAGGCAAAGCCAGTAAAGCAGCCGCTTCGTCGCTTCGCAGAACCAAAGCGCAAGGCCATTAGAAAGGAGCTCCATCATCTCATTGATGCCAATTTTATCAAAGAACTAACAAAATTAGAGTGGCTCACAAACCCAGTATGTGTTCCAAAGAAAAACACTATAGAACTTCGGATGTGCATTGACTTTACTGCACTGAACAAGAATTGTCCAAAAGATCACTTCCCATTGACGTGAATCGACCAAATAATCGATGCAACTGCGGGATGCGAACGTCTTTCTTTCTTGGACGCTTATTCAGGATACCACCAGATTAGGATGAAGGAAGAAGACCAGGAGAAAACGGCGTTTATCACGCCCTATGGCGTATTCTGCTACACAATAATGCCTTTTGGCCATAAAAACGCCGGAGCAACATATCAGCGGATGATGCAGAAGTGTCTGGGAAGCCAAATAGGCACAAATGTGCAAGTGTATATTGATGACGTCATAGTAACAACAAATCAAGGATCTGTGCTGATCAAGGACCTCGAAGAAACATTCAAAAAGCTTGACAAATTTTGCATCAAACTAAACCCGAAGAAATGTTCCTTTGGAGTCCCGGCAGGGCAACTCCTAGGATATTTGGTATCAGCTAGAGGAATCGAGGCTAATCCCTAACAATGAAGAAGCCAACAAATCTGCGTGGCGTACAACAACTGGCAGGACGAGTAGCGGCACTCAGTCATTTTATCGCAAGGTTAGGAGAAAAAGCGTTGCCATTCTACGCCCTCATGAGGAAATCAGAGAAATTCGAGTGGACGGAAGAAGCTCAGCGCACCTTTAAAGATCTTAAAAGGACACTTTCGACATCTCATGTCATTGTGTCGCCAAAAGAGAAAGAACCTTTACTACTTTATATCGATGCCACAAATCAGGTGGTCAGCACGGTTTTGGTCGTAGAGCGACCCGAAGAAGGGAAGACCCATGGTGTGCAGAGGCCAGTTTACTTCCTGAGCGAGATTCTATCGCCATCCAAACAAAGGTACCCACACTACCAGAAACTAGCATATGGGGTATTTATGACAGCATGAAAACTACGCCACTATTTTTCGGAGCATCCAATCGTGGTAGTCAACGAAGCGCCTTTGTCAAGCATCCTCAATAATCCAGAAGCAACTGGATGTGTCTCTCTATGGGGCATCGAATTATCCCCTCGGGATATCACGTATGAGAAGTGCAAAGCAATTAAGTCACAAGTTCTACCGGATTTCATCACAGAGTGGACGGAGTTACAATGTGCGGGTCCACCAGACCTTTCTAGTGCCTGGACAATGTACTTTGATGGATCAAAAAGAACGGAAGGAGCAGGAGCAGGAGTCGTACTAATATCACCTCAAGGAGACAAAATGCGTTATATACTTCGGATGAGCTTTGCGAATGCATCCAATAATGAAGCGGAATACGAGGCCCTGTTGCATGGCATGCGAATGGCCAAAGCTTGCGGTGCAACTCGCCTCAAAATCTTCGGAGATTCTAATCTTGTGGCACAGCAAGCAATGAACAAGTGTGACACCGTCAATGAAAATATGGTTGCTTATCGCGATCTATATGGCATTATGGAAGCTCAATTTGATGGGTGTGAAGTATTACATATAGGAAGAGCAAGCAATGAGGAAGTCGACAACCTAGCAAACATCGGATCCTTGTGCTTACCAATACCACCCGGAGTTTTTTGGGAGGAAATAACAGAGCGATCGATCAAAGCAAAAAAGAGTCTCCGAGGTTGTAGCACCAAAAACAGGAAAAAAGAAACATCCGCAAAAATCGGGGGCTCCTTCAGAAGCCAAGAACATAGAAGAAGACACTGAAGAAGAAGAATAAGAAATTGAAGAGGTCATGCTAATTGAGCCTACCTGGATGCAGCCGTATATAGCATATATGAGAAAGGGAGAGCTACCATAAGATGTGATAGAAGCCCGGTGAATCACCTGACAATCGAAGGCATTCAGGATAGTCAAAGGAGAGTTATACAAGAGAAGTATTTTGGGTGTGTTGTAGCGTTGCGTAACACCCGAAGAAGGAAAGATCATACTCAAAGATATACACGAAGGAGTTTGTGGTCGCCATGCTAGTAGCCGAGCAATTGCTGCAAAAGCATTCAGAGCAGGATTTTACTGGCTTAGTGCAGTTCAGGATGCGAAAGACATTGTCAGAACATGTGAGGCATGTCAACGCTTCGAAACAAAGCCTGGAGCACCCGCAGCTGAGTTGAATCCTATACCTCTGGCTTGGCCCTTTGCTCAGTGGGGACTCGATATGGTTGGGAAACTTCACCAGGGCACTGTCGTTCATGGTGGTTGCACCCTTCTCTCCTCAGAGAGGGGGTGGTCCCCTCTAGGTGGCAACGATTGTCGGCCACCTCTAGCTTGCGTAAGGGGAAAAGGATTCCCTTGGGCAACAAGCGCAAGCCAGGACAGTGGTCCTGCTCTAGATCATCATTACGCCTTGACAAGGGATGGCTTCCCGAGGTTCTGTCATCCTACGTTGGTGAAGTGTTTCTTGGCAAGGGGCGCCCTTTGGTCGCTTCACAAAGGCCACCTTCCTCCGTGAGAGGGACTCTCCAATGTGCGGGATATCGCCAACTGCCAGGGCTTAGCATCAGATGGGTTGTGGTACCCTAGTTCCCACTGGCCCGATAGTAGCCCTGGGCGCCTAGGTCGCGCGCCTCCTTGGAGCAAAGGGGCAGGGATCCTTTAGATGCTAGGCCCAATTGGCTACATGAAGCGATTGGATCAATGATACTACATCGCTACCGTGAAGTTCAAATGACAGGATGATCCTGAGATGTTGGATCCGTAAACCGCTGTTCTTGCAAGTTTTCAAGTCACCACCCGAAGGTGCTCAGAAGGAAAATCCTGTGGCGGTTTGGTTTCTTCTCCCCATTCTCTCCACCTCCACAACTCCTCCTTGAGCCGGCTTGCCATATGCCTCCCGCACCAGCCCACCTGCTTCCTTTCTCCCTTCCTTCCTTACCGTGATGGCTCCCAAAAGGAGGAGAGCTTCCAAGAAGGTTAATGATGCCAATGAGAAGCCTCCATGCCCCATTTGCCCACTCCACGAGTCGCGCACCCCGGAGAGCGTTAGGAAGTTCGATCACCTGGTAGCCGATGGGTTCAAAAAGCATGACCATACTGTCTTGCGTCACGGGGCCGTGAGCCGCCAAGATCTAATGGTCGCCATGGTTCCAGTCTTTGTGTAGACCCTATTCGCTAGGTTGATCCCCCCTTCTCCACTTTTCTATTCTCCCACCTCCAACATTATCAGATTCAACTGCTGCAACTACAAGCCACCATCATCGCCTTGCATGCTTTCTTCTGGGAGGCCTTCATCGGCATCAGGCCCTCGCTAGATTTATTCCATCAATATTACTACCTGCATCACACCGTGAAGGCGCATCACTCTAGGTGCATCTCATTCCGCACCGAAGCGGGCCTTATTCCTTCTAGATGGTCCAAGAATATGGACGACTTCCGCATTCGCTCGGTGTGGGTGGATGCCTGTGAAGAAAATCCTCTGCTGGCGATCCCGACGGCGCCGATGAAGAATACTTTCGCTTGGAGGCACGAGACTTTCTTTGGCAAGGAGGAAGAAATAATCGCACCATCGATCAAGTGCTCTATTCGAAGCGGGTTTAACGGAGGAGATGGTCACCAGGGAGTTCATGATGCGGCGGATAGTTCCCCTCCAGGCCCGCTCCCACGACATGTGGAAATACACTGGCAAATCTGACTGCATGGGGCTTCAAGCAGGGCCTCTCCAAGAGGCTCTTATCACCAAGACGTTGAAGTCCCTGATCACTCAGCCAGGGGCGTCATACTGATGGGCTGGGTTCCTGCACCAAAACAGGGTTATTGCATTACCTGTAGCAGCAAATATTTAAAGAGTTTGTCCCGATGGGAGCTCGGCGAACATGACCCTCGCAGCCGCGTTGTCAATGCGACCATGTTTGCACCCAAACCGTGGTTTGAAAATAGCCTATTCTATAAGTTGCTGGGATAAATGAATTTAAGATGTTTTGAAATAACTACTACTAGGACTGGAAGAAAACTAGAGCAAAAGTAAAACTAAAAAGAGGTGAATGCAATGAGATGAAATATTAATGCTATGATTCCTCAAGTAATGTTGTGTATACCGGTGTGCATAATAAGTGCTTATGGAATAACTGTTAACTATAATTGTGGCGGTCCCTCATATACCGTTGTCTTCCACCATTGGTAAGTGGCAACTAGACAACTCAATTGTCCACACCCTCTTCAGACATGGGTCATCTCGTAAGAGAATAGTGTATTAAGGTAACAAGACCAATTAAGGTAAACCAGAGCAAAGGCATTAAGTTCTATGGACAACCGTACTCCTAAGCAAGTGTGCTAGTCACAAGATATCCCATATGTCACTTTGGGGTCAAGCAATTCGCAACACTATACCTATCTATATCATGAGTGATCTTGAGAAATTAAATCTTAATGGGTGGTGCATCCTAAGCTGTTATTGCCTCCGCAAATCACTTATAGCAAATAGCCTATTAGTTCTACCCGTGAACTTGTAAGGCCCATGGACGAGTAGAGACTAATGATATGTTTTGTGACACTCCGTGAATCCCTAGTAAATTCCTCAACAATGGATTGGACATCTCCAATCACTGGAATAATATCATGAATAGAACAATGTAAAGAGAAAGCACAAACATATTAATTAACAAGAACACATCACACTTCAATTACTCAAATCATCATAACATTAATAAAAGGGGGTTCAAGCCATGTTACAACCCATCACGGAGATCATGATGGGGAAGGATGAAGGAGTAGCGGCTATGGAGATGGTGATGATGGTGCGGTGATGGTGGCGTCGGCGTGGTGATGGCGGCGTCCTCCTTCTCCTCCTCTTCTTGCTTGGATGGCTTGATGGTGTTGATGGAGATCTGGATCTTGGTGGAGCTATAGAGGCTATGGAGGCGGCACGGCAGCAAGGCGCCGCCGTGGAGGCGGTAGATGGGATCTAGATCTTGTATATGGTGTATGGTGGCTTCCTCCTCTCTTCACTCCTTTATATAGGCCTTGGGGTGCCCTAGGATTCCCCCAATACCGTCATATGACTTAGGGATGGTTCTAGAGCTTTTCTGGGGCGAAATCCCGTCATTTCTGACCCTTTTTACAACTATATGGGCGCAACTATATGGCCGGAATTATTGCTCCGGTCGTATAGTTGCTCGTTAAACCATGTGTACTCTTTAGTATTGTGGTCGCTATTTCTTTATACGAACTCTGTTTGTGGTGTTCTTGGGCTCGCTGAGTTCATATCGTCAAGGGCTACAACCATGTGGTATTGGATTTTTATTTTTAGAAGTTGGAAAAATTCACTTTTCCAACACCTCAAATGGCTGTCTGGTCCCTGCAGCTCCTCCATACTATGCTCTCTTTGTTCCTTCTGCCTTTGTTTTATCCATAATCATCATCAACACCTACACACATGTCAAAGACAAGGAAGAGGGATAAAATTCTACCTAAACTACTAAATGTCCAAAGCTCATATTGAACTTAATAAAAACAAGTAATCACGCATATCAAGCATAACAATAGTTATATGGAGCATGATATGATAGGCAAATGACACAATTTATATTGCTAAAAAGTGTTGTATTGTCCCAACCATCACATACCTCTAGATGGCACCCCTCCTTTGTACACCTAGTGCTCGGAGGAGAGGAAGGAGACCATCGAGGGGATGCCCCAAGTTAGCGCCATGGGGATGCTTGAGGAGGGCCAATATGCTGAAAACTCGACGGGACCGAGCGATCCGTTCTTGTGTGCCTCAATCTCCATGGGAGATTAGCTATCATGAGTGAAAGAGCATGTGGGCCCCATGTGTGGTTTTGGTAATTAATGAAAATCTTTATGGACCAATGGTTGCATTAAGTTGCACTTGTAGGATTTGTCCATTGGCATCACTTGGAGAATGTGTTGGCTTCAAGGTAGAAGAAATGAAGAAGAAGCAATGTCCAAGGGCTTTGGGCCTATTGGAATCATGTTAAAGAATAAGAATAAAGAAAATAAGATCAAGAGTGTCTTGAAGAAGAAGATGGAGTTCCTCATGTGTATCTTCAAGACATCATCCAAATAAAGTTAGAAGAAATGATGTGCAAGCTAAAGATGTGCCATCTCTAGAAGATCTCATGCTTGAAGCTTACCATCCTCGGTGGTCATGGATCGATGAAGACAAGTTCTAAGAAAGTGTTTCCCCATGTGTATGGGGAGAAATTCGCAAGTATTCATCAAGTGGGCACGAGCAAGAGCAATCGACAAAAAAATTCCATCTTGAGGAGGACAAGATCTTCTATATCAAACTCAAGTGGAATGCTCAAGGCAAATGTATGATCTTGATAGGTTTTCCCTTTAATCAGTCCCATGTTGAGAGACCGGGTTTAGGATAGATAGGCGTACTATCAAGAGGATCTCTCGAGTGAGTAACTCTAATGATGGGACTAGGTTACCATATAACCTATGGTTAGGTTAACCAAACCTAAAAAAACAACCCAATGGGCCTATGGTTTAACCCTAAAATGATATGGGTTATTTAGGTTCTAACCCCTTTTACCAAGGGTTAACCGTCATCGCATCTGATCCCGAGCGCCGCCTACTCTTCTCTTGAATCCCGACAACCGCATGCCCGCCTCCACCCTGCTGATGAGCCACTCATTTCCTCCCGCATCCTCCACATCTCCCTGATATCTCTCTCCACCTCATCTACTTGCTGTGTCATAGTACAACTCCTAGTCGGCTCCTAGACTGAACGTGCACGGGGTCCAGTTGTGTGCACCACAGGTGTTTATGACATGGCGATGCCCCGTGAGGCTGGGTCATCAAGGACGACTGCTGCTGTTCTAAGCGCGACAAGTGCGACTCACCATCATGGATAGAAGGCACGTTACTTCGTCCATCTAGCGGCCTCAGCGACACGCTCGACGCCCGACGGACGGCTGCGCAAGTGTCAGTTAGTGTGATTCAGTCTAGTGCATTGATACATCCATTTTGCATCATTATTTTATATAATAATTTACTGCTATTCATTGATATATTTCATATTAAGAGATGATACTTATGTTATTTCATCTATTTTTGCATGGTTGATGACTTTTGGAGGATGAACCACCGGAGTCAGGATTCTGATGGAAAAAGAGCTATCCCGATGCAATATTCGTGAAGATTAGAAAATCCTGGAATATATATGGAAATTCCTATTTTTCCAGAAGACGAAGGAGGCCAGAAGGAGGAGTGGAGATGGGCCACAGGGGACCCACACCACCCCCTAGCGCAGGTCCCCCTGGCGCGGGTCCCCCTGGCAGCGCCACCAGGTGGTGTGGCCACCCTGGCCCACCTCCAGCACCCTCCTTTGGCGTATATAATCTCCTCAAAACCCTAAGACTCGGGGAGCGACTACAGAAAGATTCCGCTGCCTCTGCGGGGCAGAAACTACAGAGAGAGAAAGAGCTCTCCGACAGGCAGAAATCTGCCGGGGGAATTCCTTCCCGGAGAGGCGAGATTGTCGCCATCAACACCGTCATCAAGGTGGACTTCATCGGGATCATCATCATCTCCACCATCATCTCCACCAGCACCATCATCACCACTCTGTACCGCTGTAACAATTGGGTTATATCTTGCATAGTTCTTAGGGGAAACTTTCCCGGTGTTGATTACTTGTTGTAGTTGATGCTATTGAGTGAAACCATTGAATTATTGTTCATGTTCAGATTGTTACTTATCATTATTTCATCTCTAATCTTGATCCATATGATGTCTCGTGAGTAGTTCGTTTAGTTCTTGAGGACATGGGAGAAGTCATGTTGTTAGTAGTGGAATTCTGTTGAGAAAGATTTAATGGTTTGATATTTTAGTTGTGGTGTTATTCTTCTAGTGGTGTCATGTGAACATCGACTACATGATACTTCACCTTTATGGGCCTAGTGGAATGCATTGTGTATTTGGCTACTAATCGTGGGGTTGCCGGAGTGATAGAAAACTGAACCCCCGTTAGGAAACCTTTGCATAAGGGAGTGTAGGATCTCAAAGTTTAAGGCTAGGGTTAGGTTTTTATCTTAATTGCTTTCTTGTAGTTGCGGATGCTTGCAAGGGGTATAATCACAAATATGTATTAGTCCTAGGAAGGTCAGTACATTAGCATAGGTTCACCCACACAACACTTATCCAACCAGAGAAGATTAATCAACTATAGGAAGCGAAAGCACTTGACAACATTCCCATGTGTCCTCGAGAATGTTTGGTCATCTTAAGTAATACGACCGACTTGTCCTTTGCTGAAGAAAGGATTGGGCCACTTTCTGCAATTATTATTAGTGTCTTTTATTTACTCGCACTTTATTATTCTGCATTATCAAAACCCCCTGAAAATCCGTTTGCTAAGTATTTACAGAGAATTCCTGATCCAAACCACTTATCAACACCTTCTTCTCCTCGTTGGGTTCGACACTCTTACTTATCAAAAATACTACGATACACCCTCTATACTTGTGGGTCATCATGCATATTAACTACTCCAGTCTTCTACCACCATCCACCTTATTTATAGATTGTTAGCTAGCTGCTAGGTGATTGGTTAGACTCTGATCAGTCCCTTGGTACGTGTATATAAACGCACTCTAATCATCAGTATTTGTGTTGGATCACCTGCGTTTTCTCATCTATCACAATGAGTACTATTTCTAGATTTTTTTCATTTTCTGATAAGGTGGGTCAATTTGGAGTAGTAAATGTTAAAAGTGGTTCAAACCTTAATAACCAAGGGTTAACCATTTCAAATCCTGACGACCAAATGGTTAACCATTTTTACCTTTCCCACGATATGGTTAAATAGGTTCCAGTCCGGAACATAAATGGTCAACCAAGTCCCATCCTGAAGTAACTCGATCGTATCTTTCAGAAATAGCTCAAACCTTTGCATACTTAGCATCATCCTTTTTGGTTGTTATTTTTATCTTATCCAAGTGAGGTTTTAGAGCTTGTGGTAATATGCATAACAAGTTCTAGTTTATCAAAAACGGATTTCCCTTGTATATCTTATTGCGTTTTTGATCTTGCGGGTTCTCTGGCTCCACACCTTGGGAGATATCTCACATATATAAACTAGATATTTTCTCCCTTGGTGGTATCCATTATTTCCATTTTTTTGGATGCTACTTTTTTGTATCTTTCCAACAAAATTAGTTTCAACCTATTCGGAGTTTCCAAGGTCAAGTTATTGCGTTTTGCATTTTGGAGGTTTTACCGGTTCATCTCTTTTAGAGAGATCAAACCTTTCGTATTGTGGGTTTCTCTAAGTGGTTGGGAAATGATTTTTCTCTACATTATCTTGTATATCTTGTTGTCCTCTTCGAAACGAGCCCAAGATCATCAAAATTGTAGTCCGAATGCAAAAGTTATTGCTGTTTTCGTTTAGGGATACTGAACTAGAATGCGGTAGTACCGGAGGTCCGGTAGTACCGCCCCCAGGTACCGGGTGTTACTGAAGAGGGTGCGTTTGGTGACCAGGGAACCCCAGGGAATGTCCTGTAGTTCCAGGAATGTCCGGTAGTACCGGGAAAAAGTTTGGTTGTATAGGGAATCGCATTTTTGGGCTGCAACGCGGTTGGATTTTGGGGGGCCTATTTAAGGGGTCGTCTTCCGCAATGGCTCCCCAACCCTTCTTGCAAGTTTTATCCTCCATTGTTGACCTTCCCAAGCTTTCTATCTCTCAATCCCTCTAATGATTCTTGCATCTTCTTGAGATAAAAGAGAGAGGAGATCTGGATCTACAGTCCCACCAATCCATCTCTCCTCTAAGTGAGGGGAACATCTTGAGATCTAGATCTTGGAGACTTTTGTGGTTTTCCTCTTGTGTTCTTCCTCTCTCATTCCCCCAATAGATTTTGTAACTTTGGTGGAATTTGAGAGTGAAGGACTTGCCATTGCATTAGGTTCATCATTTTGAGTTCTCCTCGGAGGATTTGGTTGGTGAAATCAAAAAACTTGTTTCTATTGGGTTCTTGGAACCCTAGACGGTTGTGTGGCCTTTGTGGTGAGTTCTTGGGGCCTCCAATTAAGTTGTGGAGCTTTGAAAGAGTATGTTGGCCCCTATGTATGGTTTTGGTAATTGATGACAATCTTTATGGACTAATGCGTGTATTAAGTTGCACTTGTAGGAATTGTCCATTGGCATCGCTTGGAGTATGTGTTGGCTCCAAGGTGGAAGATATGAAGAAGAAGATGCGTTGTGCAAGCTCAAAATGCATCATCCCTAGAAGATCTCATGTTTGATGCTTGCCATCCTCAGTGATCATGGATCAATAAAGACAAGGTCGAAGTATGCTCAAGGCAAAGGTAATCTTGATAGGTTTTCCCTTTGCTGGTCTCATATTGTTAGTTGGGAGACCGGGTTTAGGATAGATAACCGTACTATCAAGAGGGGCTCTCGAGTGAGTATATCGATCATATCGTTCGGAGAGAGCTCAAACCTTTGCATACTTGCATCATCATATTTGGTTGTTATTTGGTCTGATCCATGTGAGGATATATATAGCTTGTGGTAATCTTCATAACAAGCTCTTGTTCATCAAAATCGGATCTCTCTTTTATATCTTGTTGTGATTTTGATCTTTGTGGTTTTCCGATTTCTCACCAAGTGAGGTATCCTCTCTTGTCGTCCTCTTTCCAACGCAATTGGATTCGGGTCAATCAGAGTCACCATTCAAAAGTTATCGCAGTTTGTAAGTTGCCTTATTTTAAATGAAAAAGAAAAAAGAAAAATTTGTCTGTGGGCTGTGCGGTACTACCACTTCGCGCTGCCGGGCGCTACTGAGCCGTGCGGTCTAGTCCTTTGTCCCGTCCGGCCCATTCCTCTGTCTCGTCCGGTAGTGGAGGCCGCTGGTACCGGGCCCAACCAGCAGTACCGTCCGGGCGGGCCGGTACTACCGTCCGACCCAGCTTCTTCTCGCCGTCCCCCTTGCTTGCTTCCTGCCGCCGCTCACTGGGATGCTTGGCGTTCCTGGCCCACTCCCTTGCCGCTCGCTTTCTTGCTGCCGTGCATCCACCCCGATCACCAGCCGCCCGCGTTGACTCGCTCGCGCCTGGCTGGCTACTCTTGCCCGCTCGTGCCGCTTTGCCTGCTTCGCTCGCTTGGCTCGCTTCCCCCGATCCCCTCTCGCGTTCGCTCGCCAGCGTGGCCCCTGGGCCCGATCCCCTTCTCTCCCTTCTACTCGCTCGCTCGCTTGTTCCCAGGCTCCATCGCATTGACCTGGTGCTGGTGTCACCAGGGAGCGGTAGTAGCGGGCCTTTCCGGTACTACCGGCCTAGACCGAATCTGGCCCCAACAACAGGATTTTCTGGGCCCCTTTAAATAGGCTTCTCTCTCACCTTTGTATTGGGTTCTTCCTATATTTTTCTCAAGCCCTCTTGACTATTTGCCTCATATATCTTGAGCTTGATTAATCTCTCCCCCTCCAATGATTCTTGCCCATATTTGAGGGGAAGATAGAGAAGATCTAGATCTACATTTTGACCAAACCAAATCAACTCTTTGTGAGTGAATCTTTGGGATCTAGATCTTTGGGGCATTTTTGTTCCCCTTTTGTGTTCTTCCTCTCTTGTTCCCCCAATTGCTTTAGTAGCTTTGTTGGAACTTGAGAGTGAAGTTTTAGGTCATCTTTGTGGTGTTCTTGGCTTTTGCATTAGGTGCATCAGTTTGTGTTCTCCATGGAGGATTTGTTCGATGATATTCACTGAAGCTTGTCCCTCTTGGGTTCTTGGAACCCTAGATGATTGTGTGGACTTTGTGGCATGTTCTTGGGGTCTTCAATTAAGTTGTGAAGCTCCCCCAAGATTGAGGCCTTGGTGGCGATTATTGGGAGCCTCCAATTAAGTTGTGGAGATAGCCCCAATCTTGTACGGGTTCGGTAACCACCCTTAAGTGTCCCATAGTGGAACAGGTGCTTGCCCACGTGGTGGGTGCTCGAGAGAATAGGGTGAGGCCTCTTGTGGTGTTGGTGGTCTTAGTACCGCCCACCCCTCCAACAAGACGTATGTAACACCCTCAAATCGGCCCTATGCAGATTTCAGCGCTTCCCGCCAAACCCGCATAGAAACGATTCAAGGACGCCCACCAGGCACTTGCGTGCGGGTGGAAAACAAAGTAATACCATTAGACATTAGTCCACGATGGAACCCACAGAACATATATATACAACAACGACTCAATGAGTCAAGAATACAGATATACTATATAAAGATTCAAATCACCTTGAAAACGATAGAGTGTCCGACTATGGACAAGAGGCAAATGGGGCTAAGAGCCCTGAAGAATAACCAATGGTGTCCATAACCCTGCCCAGGCCAAGCCGGAAGGGTAACCTTGCTAACGACGTCGATCTCAAACCTGCTAAAACAAAAGGGGTGCCGACAAAGGGCAAAGGAAAAAGAGGAGCGTCAGTACTGAGGCCAGTACACGGCGAGGCTAGAATTCGGCGGTCCTCGCCTACATAGGTATGGTGGACTGAAGCGGCAGCGAAGCATGCACTAAACAACCTATAGAGACTCGATACATATGTCGGCTATTAGAGAGGGGTAAGAAAGACCTATTCGAATCCAACCTGATACTAACACCAATCATACCCATCCTGGTATTCCCCCTCGAGACCAAACGAGGAAGTCAAACCAAGGAACTCACACAGTTGGCAGTTTTATTCATTCTATTATACTTGAAGCACTTACTAGTCAGATATAGATAGCATGAGTCATCCTGATAGCATATGTAGTGGGCAATTTTAGTTAACCATTCAGTTGTAGTTGTAGTACTTACTAGTCGGATACAATAAACATGTGACACCCAAACCCAATAGTTGTTGGCACTTTTATCTCATTCCATTTGAGTTGCAATACTTACTAGGCAGGTATAGCAAGACACAAGGAACCCCAGCTCCACCAGTTGTTGGCATTTTTAATATCCATTCCGTTGTATTTGAATCTGATTACTAGTCACATATTAAGTCAAATTTATAGCACTACTTTAGGTATGATTGTCTATGATCAAGATACTGTGCTCCAAGTCGTCCATAACCGTGGACACGGCTTTCAGAAAGATTTACCCTGCAGGGGTACACAAATAGCAACACACGGACGATCAACCTCGAAAAAACTAAATCAAAACCCAACGAGGCTTTCACGACAAAGCAATCACAGGATTCATAACATATTTCAGGGGGCCACCCCACTAAGCTACCCGCGACGAAGTTGGCCGGCTCCGAGACGGACCCAGGGTTTGTGTGGACGGCTGTAAACCACTGGGAACCCGAAAGTGTGACTGGGCTTGTCGATACAGCGAAAACGTGTCATGATCCTAAACAGTACAGGTGCTCCACGCACAATCGTAAATAAAACAGTAAAGCATGGCATCGCTACAGGATAGTAATAAAGCCCCAAAGTAGTTTGTGGCCCCAAGAAATAAGAAATGAATCAAGCTCTGGCTAAGGGGGATTCATAGAGTCTCCCGTATGTGGATAGTGCGAATAGTCAAGGAACAGGTATCAAGTACTCGGGGCCTACGGGACACAAGTGGACATAAATACCAAATAGCATATATTGCCCACCGGTGCCTCTTTCATTAGTTATCCCAACAATTTAATAGTTGTGTTTAAAGTCATGATCATCTCCACCATTAAGCATCTCCACCATTAAGCATGTGCCAACTTGCCGTCAACGGTGGAACGACAACGACGCGAAGCAACACAGAAGCAAGCAACTACGACTCGCAAGGCCGACTATCTATCAAACAACATGCAATAGGATGTGTCCATGGCAATATAGAGGCTGCAAGGAGTATAAATGGTGGAACTAAAGCATCGCAATACGGATAGCAGTGGATCAACAGGAGGAAATAAAGACTATAAATGCAATATAGGTAGAAGGGGGAGAGATGCTCGCCTGGGAAACACTGCCGAAGGTTCATATCCGGAGAACTTGTCGATACTCGCATCAACTCATCGGCCTAATCCGCGAAGAAGCAAACACTAGAAGAAACACCGAATGCAATATTTAATACTACGGCAGAAGATCCGGCATGCTTATGATATGATGCATGGCATGGCACAGATGCGGTGCAATTAGGCCATATTAAGCGGAACTAGGGTTCTGATAATTAATTACACGGTTCAAGTTATTTAGAAACCCCACAATTTAAATGTTGTATTAACAAGGCAAAACAGGGCATCGGTTCACTACACAAATTTAAATGGAGTCCGGAATAAGACAAAGATATCCCGCATAAACACTCCATATTTAATTATTAGGTGAATTAACAAAATACCCCCAAACAAATGAATATGTATGCGAGCATGAGCAATTTAATATGCAACATGTATATAGCATTTAATAAAATAGGGGCTCAGATATGGTTCACACATTGGGGTTCGACGATCTTGGGTTCGATCTGGTTCAGGCTTGGTCTCGCCGGGATCGGTCTTCGAATCCAGGGCCTTAGCATCCGTGAAGGGGACCTCAGCGATCTGGATCGGTCTTCGAGTTTGTGATGAAGGACTCGGTGTTCCGTGTAGAGGGACTTGGGGTGTTCCGTGATGGAGATCTTGGGTCGGCGCCGGTGGTCTTGCATAGGCCTTCGGGTATCGTCCCTAGAAGGGCACCGGAGATCTTCTTGGAGACTCCCGATGTCCATGTTCAACTTCTCGTTCTCGTCCACCGGGAGGTTGTGGCCAAGAACATGGTGCTCCGCAGCACCATCTTCTCGTCATCGTACCACACCCGAGCAGTACCAACACCACCAGGTAGTTGAACAAGTTGTCGCGCTTTTCCTTCGAGAACATGTAGCAGCAGCATCACATAGACTCCATTGAATCTTCACCACATCATGACACTTCAACGGATAGAGCCAGCACTAAAAGGAAATTAGCACGAGGCATTCTCGAACGACAGCGAAACAAAGGCTCAAGGGAAAGGCAAGCAGATGCGGTGGAGAGGCTCCTGCACATGGTGGTGCGTAGTGCTCGTAGAGAGGCGAGGGAATCCGGAGGCCGCGGCGGCGTGCGGGAGGCCATCCGTGGTGGAGAAGCGACCGACAGAGGAGAGGGCACCGGAGACGAGAACGGAGGCGAGCCCACGCACGGCAGAGGTTCGTGGGGGCGCTGGGTTGGTGACGAGGCAGAGCGGTGGCGCGGTGCTTGGCGTCAGGGACAGAGGACCACGCGCGGGCGACGGGACGGCGATGGGGCGTGGCCGGGGCAGGGAGGCCAGAGTGGGCTCGATGCAGGCGAGCTCGAGGGGCCGGCGGAGTGTAGGAGGTGGTGGCCGCGTGGGGCGAGCTCGCGTCAGGGAGGAGCCGCGAAAGGGTCGATGGCGGCCGGGGTGAGGAGAACGGCAGGGGGCATCGGAGATCCCCGGCAAGGTGCTACAGACGGCAGCGGCCGGGTCAAAGTAGAGGCGGGAGCGCACGGGGCTCCGGCCAGGCAGGGCGAGAGACGGGCCAGCGAGGGGAAGGGCCCGCGAGGCGGACAAGGACCCGCGGCGGTCGAGGAAGGCCGGGGTGTCGGCGATGGCTCTACAGAGAGGAGGCGAGGTCGACGCTAGGCGAGCTGAGCGGGCGGCGGTGGACGACGACCTCGGAGCAGATCCCGCTGGCGGCCGGGTCAACCGAGAGGGGGCGGTGCACCATGGGGACGAGGGGAAGGTGGGGCTCAGCGTGAGAGGGAGACAGTCGGGCTTGGCAGGGATCGACGGAGAGAGAGAGAGACGTGCGGGAGCGTTGCTAGGGGTGGGGCCAGGGGCGGCGCGGTGTGCGGGCGAGAGGCGGGAAACGGTGGGGAGGTGGGGTGCACGTGGTGGGCCAGGCGGCGCGGGGTGGACGCGGTCGGGGCGACAGGTGGGAATGTGTGCGGTGGTGTGCGTGTGAGTCTATGAGGGTTGGTGTGGGGATGTGGGCAGGAGGTGGGTCCAGGTGGAGGTGGCGATGGGATTTGGGCCCAGGTGGGCGGGAGTGTGTCGTGTGGGTGGGGCGATGCCAGCTGCAGCGGTTGGGTGGGTCGCGTGCGTGTGTGTGTTCGCTGTGGTGGTAGACGGGGTAGGTGCTAGCTGGGGGTGTAGATTAGGGTTAGGTTTAGATTAGGTTTTGGTCTGATTTGGGTATATGGGGTAGTAGGTGGCTGCGGCTGGGCTTTTGGGCCTGGCCAGCGGCTGCCTCCCCACTGAAATTATTTTATTTTTATTTAAGTTTTAAACTATTTTATAAATAGTTTTTAGACAAATAAAATATCCAGGAAGACCTGGTTTTATGATTTGAAAATAAAGGAGGGCTAATTAGAAAACAAAATAGGATTTTTGCAAAGTACTTTTATGAACAAACATTCATGATGATGTCATGATGATGCACAAAGTAGAAACAACGAGCGATTTTCTAGTAGTGGCTTTACCGGGGTGCCACAACGTACTCCCTTGTTGGGAGGAACTCAGTAAAATATCGTCGTCCCCGCGTGCCTCGGTTATCTCTATACCCGAGCTCTTTACTTATGCACTTTACATTGTGATAGCCATCATGCTTGAAGTAATCTATATTGCTATCGCTTTGTTGCTTGTCTTGCTTAGCATAAGTTGTTGGTGCACATAGGTGAACCTTAGTATATCTAGGCTTTGAGCTTAACAAAACAAAACACTAGTTTTATTCCGCCATTGTTAAGCCCATCTCGTAGATGTTTTTAACCGCCTATTCACCTCCCCTATAGGCGGCATCCGTAATCTTTCAAGCTCTCCCCAAGTTAGTGGCCTTGGTGGTGATTATTTGGAGCCTCCAATTAAGTTGTGGAGATTTCCCTAATCTTGTACGGGTTTGGTGAGCGCCCTCAAGTGTCCCATAGTGGATCGGGTGCTTTCCATGTGGCGGGTGCTCGGGAGAATAGGGTGAGGCCTCTTGTGGCATTGGTGGTCTTAGTACCGCCCACCCCTCCAATGAGACGTACTCCCTTGTAGGGAGGAACTCAGTAAAATATCGTCGTCCCCGCGTGCCTCGGTTATCTCTATACCCGAACTCTTTACTTATGCACTTTACATTGTGATATCCCTTGTGTTTGAAGTAATCTATCTTGCTATGATCTTGTTGCTTGTCTTGATTATCATAAGTTTTTGGTGCATATATGTCAACCATAATATATATAGGCTTTATGCTTGAAAAAAGAAAACACTAGTTTTATTCCGCCTTTGTTAAGCCCATCTCATAAAAGTTTTTAACCACCTATTCACCCCCATCTAGGCGGCATCCGTGATCTTTCAATTGGTATCAGAGCGAGGTCTCTTGCTTTTAGGCTTCGCCGCCTTGAGAGTTAAGATGCCAACTAGGGTATTAGTGCATGATTCCTTTTATATATTCCATGGCACAAATTATGGTGATTGGAAAGTTCGCATGCTTGTTTTTTCCGGGACATTCACCCATCTATTGAGGGAATTCTATATATGGGTTTTTCTCCTCCTATGGATCCACAAAATAAACCTTCAGAGGAGAAGATGAACTCTTATATATATGCTCAAGCTACTAAAGTTCTTTTGCTTGTTGTGAGCAATGTAGTTATTTCTTCAATCATGCCTTATCAGAGTGCTCATGAGATATGGAAAAAGTTTCAAGATAAATATGATGTGTCCAACATTATTGAGGATGATTGTTTTCCCTCCACCTCCGGCCGTGATGAGTTCTCATATTCTACCACTTCACCAACATGTGATTTTTCACAAGGTAATGATATGGTGAGTGGTGATAGAAATTGCAACATGGATAGTGAGCTTACTATTGGTAATCCATCATCTCTATCTAGTTGCAATGTTCTATCTTTAGACCTTAACACTTGTACAACTCCAAACTCCTTACATGCTTGTGTTGATAGTCCTTGCATATCATGTAGAAATGGCTTGAATAAATATCATGATGATATGCTTGCTTTGTCGTGTTGCCATGATAAAAATGCTTCTATTTTATCTAGTGCTTGTGTTGCTAACCATGTAGAGGAATCCGAAGATTCTATGGGTCAAGACAAAGTTTTGAATGGAGCTAAAAGTAAAATCTGATCATCACCTCCTTCCGGTTCTCACATATGCCTTATGGCTAAGGGAACAAAGGCAACCCCCTTGGATCCCACTGTATCTCATCACGATGATGCTGATGATGATCATCTTGTTGATTATGATATTGCCTCTATTCAAGTGATGGTAGAGATTGTCTTTCCCGCTCTTCATAAAAATAAAATTGCTTTCTACAAATTTGTTGAAATTATGGCTTGTGCTATTGAGGGCAAGAAACTTATTGAGGAAATATCATTTTTCAAAAGAATGAACATGAGCGTGAGTATGCTAATGAGATTTCTTATCTAAAGAGCTCCCTTGAAGAAGAACAAACCACCAAGGAATCTCTTGAGGATACTTTTACTCTAAAATTATCTAGAGTAAAGTAAAACCATGATAGAGAACTTGAGGTGGAAAATGTCTTCAAAACTAAAAATGATGAACTTGTAGTTGTCCATGCTAAACTTGTTGAGGATTTTAAGCACCTCGAAAATGGATCTCGAGTCATTAAGAGTGATATTATCAAACTCACCGAGTCGCATGAGCAACTTAAAGCTTCTTATTCAAAAGAGCTTGCCAAGTTGCCCTCACCTCTTGCAATTAATGATGATGCTTGTGCTACTAACTCTATTTCTTGCGAAGCATCGATTTTGAAGGAGAATGTTGAGCTAAAGGCTTAACTTGATTTGCTAACTAGAAACTATGGGAAGTTGGAAGAAAGTCATGTCAAGCTCTCAAGCTTGCATGAGGATCTTCTAGTCTCCCATCGTAGGCTAAAGTTAGCTCATGAGGCCATTATGTCAAAGGTAACATCTAGTGGGCCTCATGTGGATATTAGCACTACTTCCACTCCTAGTGTGATATTTCCATGTGCTAGTCCTTGTAATTCATCTCCGCATAACCATGCTATATCTTGTGATGAATTACATTCCTTGCCTTGTTGCTCTAACAATGTTACATCTACTTCCTCTAGTATTGTTGTTGACACTAACCATGTAGAGGAAATTAAAGAGCTCAAGGCTCAAGTCACTTCTTTGAAGAATGAATTGAAAAAGGGTCATAAAGGGAAGGCCACACTCAAAAACATCTTGAGTATGCAAAAATTCCCCAATGACAAGAGTGGACTTGGATTCAACTCCAATATCAATATCAATATCAAGTCCACTAACAAGTTGAAGCACAAGGGCAACAATAATAATGGCCAAGATCAAGTCAACAATCTAGCCAACATTGTTTGCTTCAAGTGCAAGGAAGAAGGGCATCATGTTATATCTTGCCCATTGAAGAAGAAGACCCTTAGCAAGAAGCAACAAGGGAAGTGGTCTCAAGCTCTACCTCTAGTTAGATATGGGCCTCCTCCCAAGAAGACTCAAGATCTTCCTCAAGTTGTTGCTTCACCTAAAAAGAAAGATAGAAAGAGAAGAACTTGCTACATTTGCCGTGAGAAGGGACACATTTCTTTCTCATGCACTATTGGTAACTCCTCATCTAACCCTATAATGATTGTTGATGCTTATTCACTTTGTAGGGATGAGGTGGGCAATGTATTTGCCAAATATGTTGGTACTCAAAGTGGTGTCAAGAAAATAACCATTTGGGTTCCAAACCTATTGTGACTATCTTCTTAGGATCCAACTTGGTTGGGGACCAACAAGCTAAAACTTGATCAATAGGTGTAAGTGGAGGACATTGGAGACTTGGCTACATCATGAATAATTGAGGGATCTTCATCTATTATATTTGTACAAGTCAAGTCATGTGGATTATATTGCATCTATCATATTTCTAATGTTCCTCCTTCCGATAACATGTGCTTAACTCATTACATTGAAAGCTACTCGCCTTTTGTGCATGTGTTGGTTTTGTACCTTGCATGCTTGTGTATATGTTGTTCTTGCCACTTAGTTATCTTGAGTTATCAAGTATATTTGTGTATATTTGGTGGCACACCATGTACGTGTGTTTATTGCGTTCGAGCCTCTCTTGAATATATTTGGCATCTTATTTGGCTCTTGAGAGAGATTAATGGACAGTCCAATTTTGGGGGAGTGTTATGCTTGGGCATTCCACAATCCTTAAAATGTGGGTACATGAGGAAAACCAACTATATTGATATTGAAATATTATCTAGTATCTATGCGGTATGTGATTCTCTTGAGATTCAAGTTCTATAATGTCCATTAATTATCTCTATTTGGATATTTTTGCCTCATGTTGAGTTTTACGGTTTATCACATTATGGGGGAGTCATATGTTTAGTGCATATTACAAGCTTAGAAAATGTGAAAATTCGAGGTTGTGTCACTGATGTCTACGCACACTTCTATTCTTGTAGACAGTGTTGGGCCTCCAAGTGCAGAGGTTTGTCGAACAGCAGCAAGTTTCCCTTAAGTGGATCACCCAAGGTTTATCGAACTCAGAGAGGAAGTGGTCAAAGGTATCCCTCTCGAGCAACCCTGCAATCAAGATACAAGAAGTCTCTTGTGTCCCCAACACACCCAATACACTTGTCAGGTGTATAGGTGCACTAGTTCGGCGAAGAGATAGTGAAATACAAGTAATATGGATGATTATAAGTGGTAATTGCAATCTGAAATAAGAGTGGCGGCAAACATGTAACAGAACTGATTGTAAAGGGTGTTTCAATGCTTAGAAACAAGGCCTAGGGATCATACTTTCACTAGTGGACACTCTCATATAAATATCTTCTCTTCATGATGCTACCCTGAACTACTCTCCGGTTGGACGGTGTAGGGCTATAACCGCACACCTTAAAGTTCACATTCCCCATCTAGATAACCCCTCACTGTCACCTTGAGCGCTAGATGATTCCAACAAACACCACAATCTCATAGAGACATCCAACTCAAATTATACTCATGATAAGTATTTATGTAACCTTAGCCAAAGTGCCACACGGTGTGCACACTGTCAACTTCACACACGTGGGGATAAGCAGAGATTAATTAAAGCACTTGAGTAGTAGAACAGATCTATAGATTACAGAGCTCATCATCTCAATAAGATCATGCATAGAGAGAGAGATGAACACATAGCTACTTGTAGAGCCCTTAGCCTCGAGAAATAACTACTCCCTCCTCATCATGGGAGTCAGCAACGGTGATGGATATGGTGGTGGAGTCGATGGAGATGGATCTAGGGGCACTTCCCCATCCCGGCAGGGTGCCGGAATAGAGTTTTCTATCCACCGAATCTCCTCTTCGGTGGCGGGGGCACTGCGGAACTTTTTGTGGAATTCTGATCTGGTACTTAGGGTTTTCGTCCCGGGGGGAATATATAGGCGAAGGGGCGATGCCAGAGGTGGGCCAGAGTGGCCACACCACCTGGTGGCATGGCCAGGGGTGACCCGCGCCACCCTAGGGTGTGCCTGCCCCTGGCTCCCCTCCGTCTCCCCTTTGGACTCCGTGTCGTGTCGGGAAAAATAGGAACTTCAGCTTTTGTTTCGTCCAATTTCGAGAATATTTCTTTTCTAGCTTTTCTGAAACCAAAAACAGCAGAAAACAGGCAACTGGCACTGTGGCATCTTGTCAATAGGTTAGTTCCAAAAAATGTATAAAAATGCCTCAAACTGTGAACTAAACATAAGAAAGTAGATACTAAACAAGCATGGAACATCAAAAATTATAGATACGTTTACGATGTATGAACATCCCCAAGCTTAACTCCTGCTCGTCCTCGAGTAGGTAAGTGATAAAAAAGAATAATTTTTGAGGTGACATGCACCATCATAATCTTGATCAAGGTATTTGTAAAACATTGATAGCTGGGATCATAGTACTATAACATAGACATGAAAGATATAGTTCTAACAATAAGACATAGCAACTATGTTGTAACATGAAATGGTACAAACAAAAGATTCATGTATAACAATGCTTTGAAAGATGTTTGTTTGTTTCACATATAGAAAACATAATGAGAATGGTATTCAACTTGTCTCTCATGGTGTAGCAAAACATAAATGCACAGGACACCTTCAAAGTTCATAAGGGTGACTAGATACAGATAGTTTAAGAACAAGAAATATCAAAATTATGAATCAATCAACAAGTTTTGGAACAATGCACATTAAACTAAGAATGACCACTATGCTCTCTCAATAGGTGCATAAAGATAGAAGATGGAGACTCAACATAAAAGTAAAAGAAAGACCCTTCGTAGAAGGAAGCAGGGATTCAAGTTTCATAAAGAGCTTCCAAAAATTATGATACTTATTAGCTTTCAGCTCTCATTTCCCCTATCATAAGCATCTTTAGGTGATTAAGGTTAAAGTGAGAAAATATGAGGATATGCCTGACAAGTTATAAGCTGAAAATCTCATGCCCCTTACTTACGAGTACCGTTCCTCATGCTACTCAAGTTTAGTCACAGGTAAGTTCTTGTCATTGTAAGTACATGTGTATAATAGAGAACCACCAACGGGGTACCCCTTGCCCGATGATATAGAAGATTCCCCATATCAAAATGACAAGGCAAGCAGACAATGAGCATCTTAGCAATCCTTTTATTTCCTATTTGCATAGGCTTTTTTTTCTTTTTTTCTTCTCCTTTTCTTTTCTTTCCTATTTGCATAGGTTTTTTTTATAGATGATGCTTCATAGATTGCTCACTACGGTGTTTCCACCATGATTAGGCATGGATTAGACCAGCCGGCCAGGCGTTTCTCTAACACATATACGAACTCCATGAGCCTTACAAGCTCCCCTTTCATTTCACACCGTCGGGATCCATAAGCAAAAGAACATGATATCAACTAAATAAAGTGCAGTGTTGAAAGCATTCCCCATGATAACATGGTTCTGCTAATTCCCAACTTACAAAACGCAAGCATATACGCAACATAGATGGGCACAATGGTTCAAGTTTATTAAGTGCAAGAAAAGTAAAGTGTGCCATCATGTTCGTGAGAGCTTTAATCACTAATTTTCACATAACAAATTCAATTTGGAAGGTAGATAAAAACATGAATATACTTGGAATAGCAAATGCTAATAGGTATGTATGGTGGAATCTTTGGAATAACTTGGTTTTATTTGGAGTTGGATGCATGAGTGGAACTCATACTTGGTATGGAGGCTAGCAAAAGACTGGGAGCGACCAACTAAGAGAGCAATAATGGCCATAATCATGGAAAGCGAAAAAGCATCATTAATTAAAGCATAAAGTGATATTACAAGTTGAAAACTACATGATCATAGAGGCCATGGTGAGTTGGTATAGTCTTAACATGGTGTGAGCATGCGCCAAGTCAACCCAAATAAAGCATTAAAGGAGAATACCACAATATTATGCTTTTATATGCTAAAATAACGCATGTTTCTTTCAAGGCACATTAAGCAATATCAATTGTTGGTAACAAGTCATGCTACACCAATAATCACTAATCATAAAGTCAAAACAATATCAAGCATGACATGATAAAGTCTAAGTCATAGTAAAAAACAAGCCCCTTTTATACCACTTATAAGCATAAACTTTCCTACTCTTTTCCAATCCAAATCAACTTATTTGAAACTATGCATGAAGGGGGGGTCCAACCAATTTATTTAAGCAAACTAAGCAAACAAAAACTAAAAAAAATAAATACGCTCCAAGAACAACACAATTGTGCATGAAACAATAAAAATGAAGTGTTTGGAAGAAACCTGAAATTTTTATTGATGAAGAAGGGGATGACTTGGGCATCCCCAAGCTTTGACGCTTGTACTTCTTGAATATTTCTTGGGGTGACATGGGTGGCATCCCCAAGCTTGAGATTTTTTTCCATACTTCATCTTATCACATTACTCTTCCCTACACTTTAAAATTTCCTTCATACAAAACTTCACACAATCTTCATTAGCAACATTAGTGTATTCAAGATAATAAGTCTTTTTTGGTTCAGCTCCATCACAAGTAAAACTTCCATTAAAACAAAATCTACTGTATCACTTCCTTTAAAAAGTTCAAATGATCAAAGAGAACTCAAAGAGAAAGAGATTAAGAGGCAAATGCAAATAATGACAGAAATCTGCCAAAACAGACCAACAGGTAAAAACCAATTTTTTCGAGGACCTTGTGTTGCTCAAATCGAAAAGTGTTGAACTAACAAAAGTTGTATAACAACCTGAGGCAGAAGCACAAAACATTACAGCTCAATCCGACATACAGATATTTTTCACGAATTTTTACAGCAAAGCACAAAAATCTGTTTCGGGACAACAACTTTCCCAAGTCTTACTTCTCTCTCATTAGAGGTTACTCTTGGCACAAAAACCACACAAAAATGATAAGGAGAGGTTATTACTGAATCAATAACTTCAAAGACTCAATAAAATATTCTTAAACAAATTTGGGTTATCTCCCAATAAGTGCTTTTCTTTAACGCCTTTGAGCTAGGCATAAGAAGTAAGAAAAGAATCAAGTATTCTCAAATGAAGAAGCATTAAGAGCAATTTTTGTTTTAATAGGAGAGGCAAAATGAATATTATCTCTCTTCTTAGGGAAGTATTCTATACCTTTCTTGAGTGTGAATTGATATTTAATGGTGCCTTCTTTCATATCAATAATGGCACCAACAGTTCTAAGAAAAGGTCTTTCCAAAATAATAGGACAAGAAGCATTGGATTCAACATCCAAAATATAGAAATCAACGGGGACATAGGTATGGTTAACCATAATAAGAACATCATTAATACTCCCCATGAGTTTCTTTTTAGCATTATCATCAAGTTTGACATTTAAATAACAATCTTCTAATGGTGGCAAATCAAGCATTTCATAAATCTTTCTAGGCATAATAGAAACACTACTATCAAGATCACATAGAGATTTGAGATAAAAATCATTTACTTTCATATTAATGATGGGTTCCCAACCATCTTCCAATTTCATAGGAATAGAAGCTTTATGTTTCATCTTTTCTTCTTTAATTTTTATGAGAGCATCAGTGATGTGTTTTGTAAAGGCCATATTCATAGTACTAGCATTAGGACTTTTGGAAAGCTTTTGTAGGAACATAATTACTTCAGAGATATTGCAACCATCAAGATCAAAATCATAATCACCATCTAAAGTAGTTGAGCTATTGTTTCTCATATTTCGAAGAATTTCAGCATTTTTATTAGAAAAGGTTCCATTGGTTTTAGGTATTGTTGCAGAAGGAACTTTATGTGGTTTGCTAGCATTAACATTAGTGGTGGTGATAGTAGAAATACTAATATTTCTAGCAATTTCATCTTCTCTTTCCCACTTAGCATGCAATTCAGCTAACAGTCTAACATTTTCATCAATTCTAACTTGTATGGCATTAGTAGCAGCAAAGGGACTTTCAATTGTTTCAGGTTTAGCAGCCATTTTATTCAAAGAAGATTGTGCTTCAGACAACGATGCTATATTTCTTTTAGCATTAGAGAGTTTTTCCTCAATATTTTAATTGAAAGTAGTTTGTTTACTAATAAAATCTTTAAGCATGACTTCAAGTTCAGAGGGTGCACTCTTATTATTGTTGTTGTTGTAAAAACATATTTGCCTGACGTCTTGTAAAGTAAGATTCTAGTGTCAATCGATTCAACACTTTTGCACTGTATGCTATGCCCTTTCATTAGCCTGATTATCCTTAGTTTTAGTACCTTGCCGAGGTACTCGGAGTTCAAGGATTCAACGATCAGGAAGAATGAGCTACTCGGGCTGTCCGTATGAGGTGCTTGAGTGCGCGAAGTCGAAGACACATTAGGTTACTCGAAGAGGGTGCATACCCCGAGTGTTTCAAGTGCGTTTAAAAAAAGAATCAGCTCTATGTAGAGGGAAACTTGCTTTATTGGTTGTTAACAAGGTGAATGAGTCGCGGGAGCCAATACGATTGGCGGGTCTCGGGAGCCAATTCGACGGGTCGCGGGAGACAAAGATTGGAGCGGCTCGCGGTCACGGGAGTTGAGGGAGCCCACGAGTCACCTAAGCTCCAGTCACGGGAGTCGAAGATCGCAGAGGGTCGCTGAAATTGGAGGGAGTCCCCGAGTTGCTAGATCTAGAGATCGCAACATAGTGTTTTTTGGCGCATATTTTGCAGGAGTCTCCACTAGTTGAACCGCGTCCTATAGACGACCTCTTCCGCTCATCCCCTCTGTCAGCTCTTTGATAGGGATACTATAACCTAGGTCCCTAAACTTGGAATGGATGGCAGAGCGTAGGTGGCAGGCATTTATATGGATACAGTGTTTTACCCGTAGACGCTTCTCCAGCTCTCGCAGAGCCAAGGACTGCAGCGGGTCACATGCAGAGTCGGCGACCGCGGCGGGTCGCTGCAGCTGAAGACTATAGCGGTTCACCACAGTCGAAGATTCAGTGGGTCGCCATAGCCGAAGGCGGCAGCGGGGCTCGCAGCAGAGTTGGTGGATCCCCCAAGTGTATAGTCATTGAGTTCGATGTAGTCGAGGCGATGTTCGAGAGCCGATGCGGTGGACCGGAGTCGATGTAGTAGCGGGTCGCCAGAGTCAAAGAACGCGGCAGGTCACCGAAGCCGAAGACCACAAAGAGTCACGATTACGGGAGCCGATGTGACCAGCGAGTCACCAAGGTTGGAGCTGATGCGACAGATGTATGGTGGACAGAGTCGACGAGGTGGACCAGAGTCAACACGGTCAACAAAGTCAACGTAGTGGACGTGTGGTCTAGATCGATGGAGTCGCGATGGACGTCTTCGACGTGGTAGCAGGTCACGCGGTGAACCGTAGTCGTGTGATGATGACAAGTTGCCGCATTCGAAGACTAAAACGGGTGATTGCAGTCAAAGCCCGCAACGAGTCACTTCATCCAAATACCGCAGCGGGTCACCGAATACGGGGGAGCACCCGAGTCGCCAAAGCTAAAGACCGCAATGGTGCGCCGAGGTTGAAGACCATAGAGGGTCGCGCGGTAGAGCTGGCGTAGTCCCCCGGGCGTAGAGTCAGTGTGGTTGATGGAGTCAGCGGTGGACATGTAGTCAAGGTCGACAGATCACGTGGTGGATGGTGTCGACACGACGGCGAGTCACGTGGTAGACGGCGTGGCGGACAGGAATTCGACGCGCGGTGGTGAGTAGTCCACGCAGTGGACGGGCTGTCTCCACTTAAGTTTATACATATGCTTTTACTATGTCCAACCTGATACAAATAGTGCAAACTATAGAAAAATATTGCAGATTGAGACCTACAAAATAGAAACGGATAATCAGAAAAATAGCACCTAATAATAGATATGAATCCTGATGCTGAGCAGTCCGCATGCAGGTTGGAGTTGATTCGTTCAAGGCCTTGACTTGGAAACTGATCCGGTGACAAAATACGTAGTATTCGATTGCTTTTATGGATGCAGCCGCATATTGTGTTAAGCTGATTTTGCATGCATCGATCGATTCTCCAAGCGACATACCAGCAACATGCATGCAAAGCGTTGATCAAAATAGAAGTTGATAGAGTATTCAATTGGGGGGAGAGAGATGAGATTGAATATAATAATTGAGATCGATAGAGCATCCAAGTGACGTTTTCTCGTGCGTCCGCAATTTTTCGTCTGGTCTGCATGCGCTTGTCCCACGTATGTTGATAGCGGACCAATTTGCTTGGCTCCCGATGCTCGGTATCCCTGGATTGCAATTCTTTGATGGTGCGCCAACAGTTGCGCGTGAGGGTGCTGAGTCCCCAGGTCGGTGTCTAGCGAAAAACTAGATGCAATCTAGCTGCCGCTAATAGTGAGGAAGCCGAAGCAGATCTTCTCCCTAGAATCTAATGAGTCGTAGATTGCAGGCAATGGAGCCGTCGAGATCGCAACATTAGCTCTCCCAGTTCCCACAGACGGCGCCAATTGACGAGGGGTTAACTCGTCAATGCCCATTGTTGATGGACTTAGGTTTGAGGGATTGGGGAGCGCTGGAGGCGTCGATCGGCTAGCAAATAAGAACATATGGGACACACGGTTTTACCTAGGTTCAGGCCTCAAAGAGGACCCTACTCCTACTTGTCTGCTCTTTGATTATCGAGGAGTCGAAGGTTATTGGGGGTGCGCAGATGCAATATGGCGAGGTGTATGCTAGGGTTATGGATGTCCTCCTCACTGCCCCCTCCTAGCCTTTATATAGGGAGGCTAGGTCTCGGGTTAGCAGGCCGAGTCGGTTACAGATTAGGGTTTTATCATTTTGAATTTCTATCTATTGCTTGTCGTGTCCTCCAAGGAGTCGCCTTCCTCTGAACCTGGGCCCCCTGAATCCTTGTTGTGCTTCGATTGCATGAGATCCTCTTGGGCTGGAACGTATAGGCTAAACACAAGTACCCGTAGGGTATACCCATGTCACCCGCCTATCGGTTGAATATAGAGCTAAGTGGTAGCTCCACTAGTGGAAAACAGGGCTTTGGTTTCGGAGCCACCAAACGATCAGATTCGGTTGCTTTACGAAACGGGACTAATGTGAGCATTAGTCCCGGTTCGTAAGGCCAGGATGCCACATGGGGGAGGGACAAAATTGGTCCTGGATCGAGTGGGACCTTTAGTCCTGGTTCGTAGGTGTTTTGTGGTACAAACCGCCTGCCTCAACCCCTTTAGTCCCGGTTCATGTTACGAACTGGGACTAAAGGGTCCATGTTCCTATATATATACCCCCAGCCCACATGTTTGTGTGAGATGGTTTGTTTTCCCCTCTCATGACAAGTGGTCCATGTTGCTTTGTTTTTTCCCTCTATGTGGCGTCTGACCGTACTAGTGGTCGTTATGAGCGCTGCTTCCTTCGGCAAAAATCAGAGTTTCTATTCTCCAATGCCTCGATGCGGTAGAACACATGGTACGGGCCCTTCCGACCGTACCACTGGTCGTTATACGGCCAGTGAGCTGAAAAACTCAAAGAATTTGATTAATAGATTCGTGCGTCTTTACACATCTTATCAAAGGACAAATTAACAACAAATAGACTTCATAAAAATCAGCAATACTTCTTAGGCCATGTGTTAGCAATAATAAAAGATCGTGGATTGCCTTATTTTTTCTCCTCTCTCCAAAGGTATTCTTCAACACTCATTATTAAAAAACAAAGTAAAAACAAAAACAAACAAAACTAACACAAGAGTAATTTTTATTTCACATGGGTTGCCTCCCATGAAGCGCTTCTAGTTAAGGTCAATTAGCTTGACCTAGATGGTGATCATTTAGGCTTAATGAGTGGAACACCCACTTCAAAGTAATTGACTTTCAAAGTAATTATATCATCGTCATCAGTAGGATTGGCCTTCTTCTTCCTAGGGAAGTGGACTATAAAAGGATCTCTAAATGGTAGTCCTATTCTCACATTCGCTTCATGTAAATTCATTAATGCTTTAATAGTTCTTAGGAAGGGCCTACCTAGAATTATAGGTGCTATAAGATCTTCAGGCATGTCCACAATAACAAGATCAATAAGAGCGGGACTACCTTTAATTTCAACAACTATATTTTCTTTTATCCCAACAGCTTGTTTATAAGTTGAATCTGCTAGATGGAGTCTTAATTTAGTAGTTGCAAATGGAACCAAGTTTAACTTGTCAACTAGGATTTTGAAAATCGTTGGGACGCTTGCACCAAGATCACAAAGTGTAGATATCTCGTTGACCCCAATCTTAATTTTAATAGTGGGCTCAAATATATCATCTAGCTTAGCAGGAAGCTTATCAGCTAGTCTCTTATACCCCATCTCTAAATCTCGAACTTTAGATGCTACTTGTTGAATAACTTGTTGGTACATAGCATCATTACCTTGTTATATATTAGAATTCTTCACGGTGATGATCTTTAGTAGATCTTCCATGGTATATTCAGGTATTTGCGCATTGCTATAATCCAGCTCTTCAGGATTTTATTCATTTTTTACCACCCTCATCATCTTGAGGTCTTCTACCAAATTTGGCTCGGGCTTCCCAACGAACTTTTCTATTATGAGAGCTTGGCTCTCGGCTACCTTTTCCAGTTGAGCCTCCATGGTCTATGTCCTTTCCTATAGATCTCGCACATCATTTCTAATTTCAAAAGCTTGGTTAGATAATTTTCCTATACTACTTTGATGGTTCTTCATGATTACAATAAGCATATTATTTTGCTCGGTTTGAGCATGCATAAAAGTTCTAATCGTTTGCTCAAACGAGAGATTGTCATGATTTGCTCCATTATGATTATCATAATTATTGTAATATGCTCCTATAGGATTAGAATAATGTTTTTGAACATTAGAAGAATTTTTTGGTTCTTCCATGCAGGATTATAAGGAGTGCAAGCTATAAAATAACATCATTAACATTGGTAACGATAGCATTAACTTGGGTATCTTCCCTACCCTTTGATATGTTGAGTAATTCGTCTACCTTAGATGTAAGCTCTTCATTGTTTACCTCGGTGATTGAGCTCACTCTTTTCGAGGTTCTTTCCACATGCCATTGGGCATGGTTGTTTTGCATATCATCAAGCAATTTCTTTGCAACACTCACTTGCTTTCCCAAGATTGTTCCTCCTGCTGCAGTATCTAGCATAGACTTAGATTTGGGTTAAGGCCATTATAAAATAAATGTAATATAAGCCATTTTTCCATCCCATGATTAGGACAGTTCATTAAGGCTTCTTTCATCCTTTCCCATGCAAGCGTTAGTGGCTCGCGATCTTCCTGTCTCAACCTTGTAATGTTGGATCTTAGTTGCATAGTTTTAGCTGGGGGGGATTTAGTCATAAACATATTAGTGCATTCCTCCCAATATTTAATAGTGCCCTTAGGTAGAGCTAGCAACCAGTCCTTAGCCTTTCCTCTAAGAGAGAAAGGAAACAATCTTAATTTAACAACATTTGGATCTACATCCTTAATACACATCATGCCACAAATTTCAGTTAAAGTGTTTAATTGCAAACCTGAATCCTCAGAAGATGAGCCTCCAAATTGATTTTGCTGAACCAAACTTAAAAGGTTAGGCTTAATTTCATATGCTTCCGCATCAAGAGCAGGCTGAGTGATAGGTGCACGATTAAAATCATCAGTGGGAGTAGCATACTCCCCAAGTCTCTTTTGGGCCATGGATCTTATATTTTTGGTATCCTTTTAAGTAAAGAAAAACAAATAACAAGTAACTATTTTTTTGGGTTTTCAAATAGATAAATAGAAAGTAAACTAATAACAAGAATAAAACTAAAACAAACAATAAAACTAAAAACAAGGTCTCTAGTGACCTCACTAGGATAGCGAAATTGCTTCCCCAGCAGCGGCGCCAGAAAAAGGGTTGGTACCTTTGATCCGGATTGACGTATGTAGTATAATAGCTTTTCCCTAGTAGACCTAGGTTTAATCAAACCTTAGAAAGCAATGCTAAAAGGAAATAAAAAGGACACATCTACAAGACTTTGTTTCTTCATTTTACCTTCGTTTACCAGACCAATCTTGTTTACTTTTATAATGGTTTGAATCAATGGGTGGAGATAGGCCAGGGTTGAAGATCCACCTATAGCTACACATCATATCGTATAAAAGATAATAATAAGCACGGTCATGTGTAACGTTTTAATAGGGATAATCTCTTGTGGGAAACACATCCTAATATACTAGAGCCCTGTGATGCAGTGTGCATATCAATAGTCTTTTAATCCAACCGAGTGCACCATGAAGCAACAGGCTACAGACGATTATAAAGTGTAAAACACAGATCAAAACATTAAGTGGTAATGTTGTTGTAATCCCGAATAGGTTGCTAAGCAAAGACCGTACTACCCTTTATGTCACTGGGGTTCATACGAGATCGCCCCTAGCCAAGTATCTCACCTCAAGCCTTTATCAATCTATGGGGTCCTGGATACCTACAAGTCCAACGATCGAGACAAGAGACAAAGAAACAAAAGATACAAATCTCTATTTCAAACAATATAGAATGCTCCCATAGATTAGATGCACATAATCACTACGAGGTTTCTCCCCAACCCGCAGGCCGTGAGGACTACTCACACATAACAATGATATCAAGGATAGAAAACATCGTGCAAAATACTTAGATTGAAATCAAATATTCTTACAATGGTCGCCGAATCACAAGAGATCTGAAGTACAAAGTAATGGCTATGCCTAATGGAGGGGATGGAAGATGGAAGGGATGAACAATGGTGTGGATCTCCTTGGGGTGTGTTGTGATGCAATCTGAGAATGGTAACCCTCTACGCAATGGCTGAGACCTCAATATATATATGCGTCTTCACGAAAGTTTTAGGGTTTGACGAGACAGAGCCACCACCACATGGTACAAGCGGACGGTACCATTGGTCGTTACGGCTACATACACCTAGAATTGACTCCACAATTACTTGGTCGTGTGGATTTCCTCAAGAACCTTCACTATGACTCTAGATTTCGCATTAAAAAGCGTGATTTTCTGCTCAACACAATTCAAAACAATGGTTTGCATATCTTTGCAATTATTAGTCATTAGTGGCAAGGATCGAGAGTTTCTTGTCAGCTGCTTGACTAAAAACAATGTTTAAACGCGGTGGAAGATGACTGTTTTTGGATCCATCATCTAGTATTTTTGAAAAATGGGGTGGTAGAATTTTGAATTATTACTTTGGTGGTTGCTTCACAAAATGCCCCATTTTTGGCACTCATAAAATGGAAAATGACTTTCCATGCGATGAAAAGGAAAACTTCCTCCTGCAACATTGTTTGCCATCCCAAGTGCACAGACCAATTGTATCTAGTTTCGAAGTAAAGATATCGAACCCACAGAGAGCTATTGGTATAGGTCTTTATGCCCCTCGTTACTCTCTACCAAAGTATACTTGTAAGCTATCTTTGATCTCAAGTAAAGGGTGTTTGAAAGGTTTATGGTTGTTTGCAGAAAAGTAATTAAAACAAGTAACAAGTTTATGTGAAAGCGGGGTTGAACTCAATAGGGCTAGAATGTTCTCGGGGATGTAGGATACACCACTAGCATAGTATTATTGTTATGTGCAACCAAGATAACATACTTCTTGTGTCATGATATGTGTGGAGAGAGCCCCATAATAAGATATTCACTACAACCCTCGTAGGAAGCAACTTTGTTGAGCCAAGTGTGAGATCACTTCTAAATAACCACTGTGATGTCTAAGAGCAATCACCCATACAAACCACCGCAATTAAGGGTTTCCCCATGGATATCTTAATTAGCTTAGGGAGTTTCTCTTTAATCCTCCTTTGACCGTGCAGGTTACGAGCCGTCGGCAATCTATCACGGGGCATTTCGGGTACGCTTCCAAGACACGTCCAAAGGATTTCTCCCTCCCTTTAGTCCCGAAGGCAAATGATATGCAGCCGACTACCCATACCATCTAAAGAGAGATATCAAACACAAATCATAATTATATCATATACAAGCAAGTCATACAGACACAAGAATAGATCATCTTTATTACAAGTTCATAATGGTGCTAGGGTTTCTCCATCTCCCCAAGAAAAAAGGAACTACTCACTCATGGAAGCAATCAACAACATCATCATAATCAAATGAATGGATAAAAGTACGATGGTAGATATAATGCAAACCACAATTGGATCTGGAATTACAAAGAGATCTAATAAATGAAAGATGTGAGTAATGGTGGTAATGGAGATGCATTGGTTGATGATGAAGGGGATGATGCATTGTCCTCCAATAATCCACGAAGTAGCCGAGATTTTACCCCAGCCAAGTTCCTCCTTTAGATCCCTCTCAGATATGGTATTTCGTGGTTTCTGGTGGTTGTGAATGTCGGATCTCCCTCTCATATTTGCTAGGGAGACATATTTGACGAGGCGGTCGCGATGGCGCCTGGTACAGGCGGACGGTACAGGCGGGCTCCGCCCATACCAGTGGTCGTTAACCATACTGATGCCTCCTCTAATTGGTATTCTTCTAGGCGCAAAGACAAATTCATAAAATGATTTTTATCACTTAGAAATATCATATAATTACACAATATGACAGCTCTAATTGATATGTTCATATATGACTCCATGATTTGGGATCCTGTTGAAACAAGAACAAAATAGCGCGCGTAGGCGCGGTGAAATACAAAAATCCCTACTCTATTATGTAAAAACAAAAGGTAAATATGTTTCAATTTTGGACGCATCAGGTAGTATTAGTAGTAGTAGTAGTATAGTGGTAGTGGCAATGGTAGTATTAGTAGTAGTAGTATAGTGTTAGTGGTACTATTAGTAGTAGTATTAGTATTAATAGTGGTTGTGGTTGTGGCAGTATTAGTAGTAGTATACTATGATAGTGGTAGTGGTAGTATTAGTAGTACAAGTCATGTGTAAAAGACACAATTTTAGATGCTATAACATGATTATTCTTGGACAATTTTAGATGTTATAACATGTATTCGGGTCAGGGGACTAATGTCTTCGGGTCGGGAGCAGCAACGCGTGCCATATAGATATGATGGTTGGGCTCGGCAAAGCGCGCCATATAGGGACAATGGACGGGCGCGGCAACGTGCGCCATATAGGGACGAAGGATGGGCACGGCAACACGCACCATATAGGAACGATGGACGGGCGCGACAACCATTTCACACGGTTTTCTTAGCTTAGTGGAGGCAACCATTTCACGTGGTGTCCTTAATTCATTAGCACTTTGCTGTGTTTATAGCATTGAAATAACTAGCAAGTCTTTGCAGTAACTATGGAGCACGACGAAGATCAAGAAGATATACTGCAGGATATGATAGCCGGTGAAGATATCACCTCGTAGTATCTGAACGACACCGGTGAGGGAGTGGAGTAGGATCTCGAGCGAAGAGACGACTCCGATGAGGGAAGATACGACTCCGGTGAGCGAAGAGACGGCTCCGGTGGGGGAACCTTGACTACAAAGTCTGGCGACATATATAAATTAAGGCACTGCTGACTAGATGCATTAATTGATTTTGTATATATATTAATGGTTCTTTCTTCTTTTATACCTTTGGATCGAAGTAATCTTCTAGAAGCAAATGAGGCCCGACAAAAATGTTGGCCCCCAATGGTAGGTTCACGATCGAAGAAGTCGTTGCAGATGGCTGATGGCTCTGAAATATAGCCATCTACGTCCACATTTAAACTGGATATTACTCATTCTTTTGATGAAATATCTCTCTAAACCCTGCCACTAATGCCTAATATTCAGAAGAGTATGCAATCCTTTATTTTATATTTTTCCTGCGCAGATAATACCATTTAAAGGAGGGAATCACTACATTGAAGTTAAAGATACGAGATTTCCAACAACCAGAAGAAACCAGGAGCCATACAGTGGAGGCATACGCTTTAATGACCAACTATACGACCGGAGCAAAATTCTGGTCATATAGCTCCGGTCGTATAGTTAGCCGCCGCCACCGTTAGGTCAAACAGAAAAACTTTCGTGAAGGGACCCCTTTATAAAGAAGCCTCGGGTGACGAGAAAACTATCTCTGACCTCGCAAAAAGTCTCTGCCACAGATCACCATCCACCTCCAGATCTCAAAACCCTTCTCCATCTCCATAGCCATATTCCACCACTTGTAATAGTAGATCTCTTCTCCGATTAGCGACGTTGTAAGACTATTGCCATCAATATTATAATTTTCATTACAATGTTTATGATTTTTCATCTCATCTCTATGTGTGAGTAATTCTCCTTAGGCTAAGGGCTTCGACCTAGCCATGTAGCATTTGTGCATGTAATTTATCATTGATGGGATCATGTATTAGTTTGTATGACATGATGATTATTGTATCCTCTCTTGCCTCAATCCAAGGACTTGTTAGGTACCCAAGACCTCGAGGGTTGAGCCAGGTATAGGGAGTATGAGTAATGACTGATCTGCATGTTGGGAACCCCAGTGATAGAAGGGGTAGTACGGCTGTATGTGAGGGATTTGCTTGGGATTAATGGTGACATCACTATGCATATCATTAGTTCTATTTCTTCTATGGATGAGACTAGTAGGTTATTGCTATAAGCGGTTGTAGAGGCAATGGCAATTATGGATGCACTGCCCAGATATAATTTATCTTGCTCTAACAAGTACATGCATACTTTATTTCTATCTTTTATTCTCATCAGATGTTTTTCATAGCTACAGGTGAAACCAAACACCTTAGGCCCACTCTCTCCATCATCGACAACAATAAAAAGATGCAAGCTATTGGTCCGGTAAAAACACAAAAGGAATTCTAAAACTCCCAAAGGTCCGTTAAAGTAACTTCACTACGCATTCGCTTCCCGAGGATTCGATAACCTAGGTCTACTAGGGAAAAAAAAGCTATACTACATCCGTAATCCGGATCAAAGGTATCAACACTTTTTCTGGTGCCGTTGTCGGGGAAGAAATAGATACCCTGGTGAGGTTATTAGGAACCTTGCTAGTTTTAATTCTTGTTTTTAATTTTGTTAGTTTGCTTTCAGTCTTTATTTGATAAACCAAAAAAATTAGTTAGCCTTTAAATTCTTATTTTTACTATTATAATTCTTTGTTTAATAAAACCCCAAAACATAGGAAATATGGCTGAAAAGAAGCTTGGGAGTTTGCTACTCCCAACAATGATTATTTGCGTACTCCTATTACTCAGCCAACAATTGCTGCGGATGATTATGAAATTAAGCCCCATTACTTAAGATTGGTTCAACATAATCAATTTGGAGCCTCTGCTGTTGAAGACGCATGTATGCACTTGAATACTTTCACTGAAATATGTGATATGATGCGTATTAAAGACGTTGACCCCGATGTAGTCAAATTGCATTTATTTCCTTTCTCTCTAAGAGGAAGGGCAAAATAATGGTTGCTATCTTTGCCTAGAAATACTATTACATCATGGGTGGGACGTACTTATTTATTTATGACTAAAATTTTCCCACCTGCAAAGACTATGCAACTCAGATCTAATATTACTGGCTTTAGACAGGAAGAGCGTGAGCCACTAGCGCTTGCATGGGAGAGGATGAAAGAATGCTTAAGAAACTATCCTAGTCATGGCATTGAAGATTGGTTAATCCTCCATTTATTTTATAATGCTCTTAATCTTGTGTCTAAGTCTATGCTTGATACTGTAGCTAGAGGAACGTTTATGGGTAAACATATTACCGAAGCAAAGCAGCTGCTAGACAATATGCAAGACAACCATGCTCAATGGCATGTGGAAAGATCAAACACGAAGAAGATGAACTCTATTTCACCACAAGAAAACGAAGAACTCAATGCTAAGTTGGATGAGCTCATACTAGCCATAAAAGGTAAGGAAACCCATGTAAGAACCACCCCTAAAACAAATATTGAAGAAATATATTTTCTAGCTCGTAACGATTATAACCCTGCTTGGAAGAAGAGTTACAATCCTAATTTTCAGAAACATTATTCTAGTCCTGCAGGTAATCCTAATAATAATATGGGAACTAGTAATGGTAGTCTCCAAGAAACACTTAAGTCTTTTATAGACTCACAAAATGAACAAAACATTATTCTTGCTAAAATAACGGAGAACCATGATGCTATGCTTGGTAAACTATCTAACCAAGTTGTTAGCTTGAGAAATGATTTGCAGGCCCTCCAAGAAAGAACAAGGATTGTTGAGGCATAGCTAGGTAAGTTAACCGAGAGTCAAACTCTCATTCTAGCTAAATTTACAGGTAAAGCTGAGCCTAATCCTGTTGAAGAACTCAAAAAGATGAGGACCTAAAGGGAGGAGCCTGAAGAACTTGATTATAGTAATGCTCCTTCACCAAGATACATCGTTGAAGATCTCGTAAAAAGGATCAATGTCAAGATTCCGGTGAGTGAAGGTAGTGAGGAAGCTATGTACCAGCACTTTGTTAATCAGGTAGCAATAAAGGTATGTGAGCTTCAGGAAGAATACAAGCAAATTGCTGAAAATTACATGTTAAACTAGATGACATATTTGATCCTACTATTAAGATTAAAATTGGAACCGATGAGATAGCTGCACATTGTGATCTAGGTGCGAGCGTCTCAACAATTCAAAGAGTCTTTTTAACAAGTTAAATCTTGGCTCCTTTGAAATCACTCAATTAAAATTGCATCTAGTGGATTCTACCTACAAACAAGCTGTAGGAATTAAGGAGAACACTTTAGTATACATTAAAGGCTGTCCCTCTCTTATTGATTTTGTTATTGTTGACATGCCTGAAGATGCTACCGCTCCTATTATTTTAGGTCGCCTTTCTTAAGAACTATTAAGGCTTTGATTAATCTACATGAAGGGAACATGAAGCTGCAATTGCCTTCATGGGATACTTTTGTTATTCATTTTCCCAGGAAGAAGAAAGCCAAGCATGATGAAAAGGAGGCCATCACTTTGAAGGCCAATTACTTTGGAGTGGGTGTTCCACTCATCTGGCCCAAGTGAGTATTGTCAAGGTCAACCTATTGACCATAAAAGAGCGCTCCATGGGAGGCAACTCATGTTAAATAAAGGTTTGAGTTAAGTTTTTAGTTTTAGTTTAAGATTATGTTTAATAAAGAGTGCTAGAAAACTCCATTTGAGGAGAAGAAGTTCGGTAGTACTTGAAATTCTGCTTTATTCATGCTATTGTTGGGAGACAATATTTATTGTCAATTCTCTGTCAAAAACAAGGTATGCACACAGAGAGTTTAATGACCAACTATATGGCAGGAATAAAAATTTCGGCCGTATAGTTCCGGTTGTATAGATACCTTTGCAATCGACAATTTTTCTTTAATGTGTACTGAGAGTTTAACAACCAACTATACAGTGGGAATGAAAATTCCGGCCGTATAGCTCCGGTCGTATAGATATCAATGCCTCCGTACAAATTCTTTTTCAATGTACTGAGATTTTAACGACCAACTATATAGAGGGAATACAAATTCCGGCTGAATAGTTCCGGTCGTAAAGATATCGATGTCTTTGTATATTTTCTTTCGTAGGGAAAGACAGTTTAACGACCAACTATACGGAGGGAACATTTTGTTCCGGCCACGTCCGTACAGCTGTGCCGCCAGGACGAAACCCTAATATTTTGATAGAAGGCCAACTATACATCGGGGAACGCATTGTTCCGGCCATATAGTTGTGCCCGTATAGTTGCGTCCGACCACAAAATCGCACGGGAAGGTATCTCCAACTCCAAAACTTCAATCTTTTTTATTTCTTCTACCTCCAAACTCTCTCAAAACCTCAAGAGACCTTCATCTCGGCTCAATTTCGTTCGATTTCCTCGCACACGAGTGATCTAAAGTATGTTTATCCTCCGATCCTCCAATTAGTTTTTGCAAATTCATCTTCGATCTATTGTTATTATCAATCTAGGGTGAGACCTACTATGAACCAATTGCCATGATTTTCTTACCTATATTATTATCTTGAGGAGATTCTTTAGTGTGCTATGATGAGTAATATGATGCACTTACTGTTGTTGGATCAAAAAAATTATTTTTGCCTTTCTTCAATGTTTTAGATGATGAACACAAGGAGCTAAACTCGTGCTCGTGCCACCGCTAGCGCTTCTCGGGCAGTCGCTCAGGAATGCATGGGGATACGGTTCAGGGATGAGGCCCATCGTGATTGCTTCAACAGGATCAAGAACCGTGAAGTGAAGGCCACCAAGTGGGCTTGGCCCATTATATTGAACCAACTCGATATTTCTGATGACTTCAATTTACTTTGCAATAGAGCTGGCCTGCAAAACTTTGTGTACAATGATGTGCCCAATTACCGCCGCTTAACTATTGAATTTCTAAGTTCGTTGCAAAGCACCGTTAAACAATGGCAATGAGAGGATATTATTTCTTTCCGTATGATGAACAACAACTACACTTTAACATTAGATGAATGGTGCGCATGTTTTAATTTGCCAAATAATGATATTTATGCCTTACATGCATCCTTTACTGGCTTAGAACCTACCCCTAAACAATACTATAATGGAATGAGTTTCACTAGTAGAGTGAACAAGGGGAAGAATATTCAACATCCTGCAATTCGCTATTTATTCTATGTTATTGCTAACACCTTGTAGGCACGTAATGAGTTCACGAGACTCAACGAGGAGGACATCCTAGTCCTCGCAAAAGCTGCTTACATCAACTGCGGCTTGTCACTCAACTTGGGCGCCATCCTCGTGCGCTACCTGGAGCACCAAGCCTCCCAAAGCCAATGACCAATCATAGGTGGAGGCGTCATCACCGTGCTTGCCACTGCCCTAGGCATCGACCTAGATGAGTTGCAACCCATGCTAGGTGAGGCACATGTTGGTTTCTCCACTTTGAGAGCCCGTGAAATGCTCACTAGGAGAGGTGGTGTTTATTATCTACATATTGCTGGAGCTAAGCGTCTCTACCCTGCTCATATGCCTAATGGTCTTTTCTCTATCGAGGAGGGACGTTTGCTATATGACTTGCAGGCTGAGCAACACCAACTCGAGGAGGAGATTCTGGAAGAGGATGAGGACCAAGAGGAGGAGCAAGAAGTTCCTTATAAAGAGGAGCAACCACAAACCTGGTTCGCCACATACAAAGATTTCCAAGGACTTGGAGGGACTGTGGAGAGGATGCATAGGCTCTCTTTGAACCTCCGAGAATCAACTAGTAACCTCTCAACTCAATTTGCGAACTGGAGTAACGACTTTTTCCCGCCACCAAAATGATTTGAAGGGCTTGCAGAAGCCTAATCTTGGGGAAGTTTCCTCATGTATCTTTACTTGGCGTTCATTTGCTTTTAATTATTTCGAGGTTGTGTTTTTATTTGAGTTTATAAGCACTCGTGTTGGTTTCCCCAACACTTTATTTTTAGTTCTTTCTATTTTGCTTTCGAGATTTTCTAGCCGAGCTTTGCCGCCAATTTTCTATTCTTTAAAGTCCCTCTCTTAAAAACCACAAAAAGATTTCATCATTTTCCTTATTTTCCCTCTTTCTTTTCTTTCCGCCTCAAGGTCTTCATGTATTTGCAGGAGAGTGATCGACTTCGAGTTTCCAAGAAGCAAATAAAAAAGGAAGAGAGAAGTGGAACCAAATATGAGAGGTATGCCTTATGCCTCCCCACTTTTTGAAGTTTGAGAAACCCATGCTAGTTAGTAGTAAATGTTAAGATATTATACTGGTAGAGTGAGTCTTTGTATTGTAGTAAGATTTTCGTCTACATGGGTATTTAATTGGGTATGTTTTGTTCCAGCTCTCATAATTAACCAAGTCTTGCCTAAAAATTGCTAAACAGTTGTAGTAAGAAAAGGTCTCACAATTGAAGGCTTGGGTGTTGTAGTGCTTAGTCTTGAAGGTTTATTTCTAGAGACACTCAACACCACTGAAAATGATGATTAACTTAATAGCTCTCTTTGAAAGGAGTTGTTCGAATGAATTAATGTTTAGTGGTTTTTGTGAGCATGCCAAAGTTTGACTATTTAATCATCAGAATGATATAGCTTTATGCGTGTCAAACTTCATGGGATGCCAACAACTCTGCTGGCCTACAAACGATCTTCATGGAGTAAACTCCTAGATTTCGGTTCTGAGTTGATTAAACACTTGTAGCAGCAATGCTATAGTGGGTATGATTCTTGGCACTCCCGGGTAGCTGTAATCATGATGGAATCACTCCTCTAGCTGTTATGAGAAATTATTATACAAAAGGAAAAAAACCTTAGTGATGCCACGAGTGTCCATCATAGCCCGATAAACTATTTTTTTTGCATGCTCTCAATTACTTAAAAACTGAAATTCTTGAAGGACAATGAATAGAAAAGTAGTGCTTGATAAGTCTTGATTTATTGATGTGGAGAATTGAGATACTCTAGTGCATATCCTTTTCATGACAACTCTCACACTCTTAATTTACATGATTATACTTTATTGATCAAAGGAAAGCCTATGAGTTGATTACTTGACATGGAATAAAGTTTACTCATTTGAATCATCCATGTTGACAATAATTTTGCTGCACTATAAGGATGCATGAAACCTATATGGTATGCTTGCCATGTCTTTATCTATGCTAAAGTTTTCCAGATTTATGAAGTGGAGGTAACATGAGACTACAAATCATGAGTAAGATCACCATCTCGTTATTTCAGTTTAAATGCTGAGTTCCTTTTTGATTTTGTTTTTCTTGCTCGGGGACGATCAAGTTTAAGCTTGGGGAGGTTGATGCCTCTTAAATATAGCCATCTATGTCCACATTTAAACTGGATATTACTCATACTTTTGATGAAATATCTCTCTAAACCCTGCCACTAATGCCTAATATTCAGAGGGGTATGCAATCCTTTCTTTTATATTTTTCGTGCGCAGATAATGTCGTTTAAAGGAGAGAGTCACTACATTAAATTCAAATATACGAGATTTCCAACAACCAGAAGAAACCAGGAGCCGTACAACGGAGGCAGACACTTTAATGACCAACTATACGACCGGAGCAAAATTTCGGCCGTATAGCTCCGGTCGTATAGTTGGCGTCGCCACCGTTAGGTCAAACAAAACAACTTTCGTGAAGGGACCCCTATATAAAGAAGCCTCGGGCGACGAGAAAACTCTCTCTGAACTCGCAAAAAGTCTCTGCCATAGATCACCAGCCGCCTCCAGATCTCAAAACCCTTCTCCATCTCCATAGCCATATTCCACCACTTGTAATAGTAGATCTCTTCTCCGATTGGCGACATTGTAAGACTATTGCCATCAATCTTATGATTTTCATTACAATGTTTATGATTGTTGATCTCATCTCTATGTGTGAGTAATTCTCCTTAGGCTAAGGGCTTCGGCCTAGCCATGTAGCATTTGTGCATGTTATTTATCATAGATGGGATCATGCATTAGTTTGTATGACATGATGATTATTGTATCCTCTCTTGCCTCAATCCAAGGACTTGTCAGGTACCCAAGACCCCGAGGGTTGAGCCAGGTATAGGGAGTATGAGTAATGACTGATTTGCAGGTTGGGAACCTCAGTGACAGAAGGGGTAGTATGACTGTATGTGAGGGATTTGCTTGGGATTAACAGTGACATCACTATGCATATCATTAGTTCTCTTTCTTCTATGGATGAGACTAGTAGGTTATTGCTATAAGCGGTTGCAGAGGCAATGGCAATTATGGATGCACTGCCCACATATATTTTATCTTGCTCTAACAAGTACATGCATACTTTATTTTTATCTTTTATTCCCATCAGATGTTTTGCACAGCTACAGGTGAAACCGAACGTCCTAGGCTCTCTCTCCCTGTCATTGACAACAACAAAAAAGACGCAAGCTATTGGTCCGGTAAAAACACAAAAGGAATTCTAAAACACCTGAAGGTCCGTTAAAGTAACTTCACTAAGTATTCGCTTCCCGAGGATTCGATAACCTAGGTGTACTAGGGAAAAAGAAGCTATACTACATCCGTAATCTGGATTGAAGGTATCAATGGTGCCCCAATTGCTCCCGCGCACAACGCAAGATTATTTGTAAGTCAATGCAGAGTTATTGTTAGGGACATCATCATGATCACCATTCGAGGATGGAATAAGCCAAAGGCAGATGGAGTTAGTTATGTGGAGGATAGATGCAAAGATATGCTTTGGAATATGCTCATGACAAATTTCACCCTATCGCTAGAGGTGGATCCACAAAACAAAGTTATAGAGCCAAAATTAAAGGAGTGGGCTCTTAAGAAGATGGCCACACAATTCAAAGACCACACGAAAATATTTTACAAGACGTATGTCCTGGAAAAAGACTCCGGAGTTCACCCGAGCAAATGAGAAGCTAAGAGATCACCGGGACAAATTTGTGGAGTACAAGACATCAGCTGAAGCTGTGAAAAGGTCACAAATAAACAAGGAAAATGTTGCGCTGAAGAAATATCACCATGTTATGGGGACAGGTGGCTACAAGGCTGCTAGGCCTAAGTGGAAGAAAGCTGAGAACGACCTTATTGATAAAGGTATCGATCCAAATACATCGATGTGGACCGATTGGGAAAAGTCTTGGTTCTACGGGCATGGGGGAAGGTTGAACCTAGAAACATGGAAGTGTATTTATACAAAAGAACATATTGCAATACCTTGTGAAGCTCTTAAAACTGCAACGAAGGAAGTGCAGGAGGGGAAGTTCTATCCCGATAGAGAGAATGATGAGCTGACACGCGCCCTTGGGGATAAAGAACACAAAGGATGAACAAGAGGCACTAAAGGCTCCATTTGGTGGAAGCTCTGGTTTCCTGACGATAGGAAGAAATATCCTTATAAAAGCCATAAGAGGAGAAAGGACAGGGAGGCAGACCGGATGCAACAGATAGAAGATACATTAAGGATGCACCAGGAGCAAATAAACGCACTTAGTTAGCAAGGTATCGGTTCATATTAGTGGCATGACTAAGATCCTACATTCGATGCTACCGGCCCACCATCTCGGCGGAAAAGCAGCGTGGCTTCCACGGAGCTCCCGGCTGATGATGATGCACTGACGATGGCTCATCGGTAGCCCGTGGATGATATCACGGGTCTAGAAAATTGTGAACTGCATGTGATAGTTGTGAACATATCCATAAAGGTGGCGGTCGACTTTGCCTTACCTTATGGACCTAGACCAACTAACCATTGCTCTCCAGTTCTAGATGGCTATGTTGTTGCCAGGGTGGATGAAGTTATGAAGGGATTTGAGCACCTAAACTTGACTTCCCTGTAGGTGAAGGGGATCTGATTGACCAGGGAGAAACTAGGAAAGGCACCATTCTATGACGAAAGTAAAACATCGTGCTTCCAAATTGGACGCCAAGGCCACCGACTTCTCCTAGTTGCAATCCAGCTCAATCTTCACCGCCTCAGTCGTCTCCGGTTCGTCTGCAGACTCTACCGTGTCAGCAGACTCCGCCGCCTCAACCGTCTCAGCCATCTCCATCGCGTCAGCAGACTCTGCCGCCTCCGCCGTGTCAGCAGACTCTGCCACCTCAGCCCCGGTTGCAAAAGAGGAAGAGCACCGTTGCTCTAGCAGCTAGTACTACAGCTACGAAAAAATCCTCAGCAGGTACAAGGAAGAAAGCCAAGTAGACTCCTGCCAAGTTATCTTACGACCTCACTAATGAGTACCTCAAAAAGATTGTGGATGAAGATGTGAAACGTCAACTTGCACTGAAATAGCTCCCGCCAAAGAAGTATATAGCACCCAAAACAGTGAAACACTTAGTAGAATTTCTTGAAATACCGAGGCCAGTTGACCTGTTATCAGACTATGACCGCTCTATTATGAGGTCACATAAGGCGAAGGTGGAGCAGTCGAGAAGTACTAGTAGAAGCGAGAAAACAATTTCCCATCTTGGAGAATAGAAAAACCAATCGTGGCCCCCCAATGAACGTGTTTTCGATGCAAATCCGGGGGTTGCAGAACTAGTGGCACAAACAACTAGGGATCTTGGTATGACTATTAGTCAATACTTAGGCATGGAAGCTGCACCCATGGCTGAAGTTGTATACAAACACAAGTACGGGAAGCCTCTCGTCAGACCCGAGAAGGTCCCCTTTCTACAAACACAAATGTGAAACTTGCATGAGTGGTATATGCGATCCTCAGAGGAAGGAAAGATCATGCTCATAGTGGTAGTTATAGAGGAGCCTTACTTTCATGGAAACGACGATATACACATTGACTTCACAGAATTATTTCAGTTATTCAATCAAGACGTCCTTGACAAATCTTTCATTAATTGCTATTGCCTGTAAGTGATTTATTTCTGTAATTAAGTCTCTAGCTCAGCTTGTTCATTACATGTATAATTATCCTCACTATATTCATGTGTACGACATTATGCAGACTGAAGATTCATGAATACAAAAGAGGACGAATCTATGACCTTGGGTTCATTTATCCAAATAACATTCATGAATATACGTAAAAAAATAACGTCAAGAAAATAGAGAATTACTTGCTAAAGTTTCTAATGAAATAACAAAACAAAACGGAAATACTAATTCTTACAACTTCAACACATTCGATTTCGTTTACTCGATGTTAAGGGTAATTGATGCGTTATGCGTGCGCATGTTCTACTTTATTCTGCTAGTCACTCAAGTTGACCAAGGAAAATTACTTGTCATGGACTTGAAACGTAAAAATCCTGAGATGGGCGAATCTAATTGAAATGCTCTAGAAGTAATTTCAATCATTATCGCACTATATCGGCATCTTTCGTTCATTTTATGATATCAAGTAATTAATAACTCCTTTACTCATTTTCTTTGCCGAGAAGGGTTTGGAAATGGTTCATGAAGAAAGTTAGGGGTGAATGGAAAAAGGGGCTGCGATTTCAATAACTCAATGTAAGTAGTACTATAGCTAGGTCCTCGCATCTCTTTGATTCTTGTTTCAATACCATTACCATGCTTGATTATTATTTTGATTCAACTCTATTATCGTAAAGTGTTTGAGGCAGGAAGACGGGAATAATTTATGTGGATACTACGTTTGCGAGTACATTCGCCAGACGACCTGTGAGCTGGACAGAATTCCACAACAATTTGTAGTACGTAAATGATGTTCACAATCTTATTTTATTACCATCAATTGTGTTGAGTTTCATTTATATATATCAATAATTTCCTTCTTTAAATTAGATCGAACGGACGTGTGACGGTCTCCTACCAAAGGATCGCGTACGAGTAATTCAAGAGGAATTGACGGGATTCTTACTTAAGAAGGTCATAGATCCAACTGAAGAATACCATCTTGAATTTATATTTAGACAATGGGGATGTAAGATAGATTATATTGTATATGCATGAATGTATATACTCTATGTAATATGTTCGATCCACGAAGAAAGAGGTCACTTCGATCTCTATATTCATGACGATGTTCTGTAATGGTTCCTTCATTGCTGTATGTAGTAGCGTCGAGTTATATATATATATTATCTCTCGGCACGTCACTTACACCAAACCTCACCGTCCTGCCGCGGTTGAAAAATGCCCCAAAACTTTGTCGCGGCAGAAAAACACCCCAAAACTCTGCCGCGGCAGAGCTCTTTTAGTCTCCTCCACCCCCGCTCTCAGTGGCGGAGCTTCAACCCGGCATGCCCGGGCGGCTTCGGCTACTAATCTCCTTTGAGATCTACCAAAAAAGCTTAGTCTAAATAAGATTTTCCTAGGACAAATTCTGGTCCAAACAGCTGCATCTAAACCTTGCCCAGGCTCAACTATGAGGCAGGCTCCGCCACTGCCCGCTCTTCCCCGCTCTAATCCCGATTGCGCAGTCCCGGTTGCGAAAACCGGGACTAAAAACCCTTATGAACCGGGACTAAATCCCTGTTTTCCACTAGCAAGAGACTCCGACCTCTCTACAATATCAATTTTAAAGAGTTCTTTTATGATAAATCACCTAATGCGCATATAATATTGAATAAATTATCTATAGATATATCTTACACCATACTCTCGCCGGTCCATTAATCCAAATCTAAACAAAGTTGAAAACAATAATATAAACCGGAGGGAATAGCGTAAGCATGTCTTATTTCTGCACTGGACCGGAGGGAGTAGCATAAGTCGTGTCTTATTTCTGCACTGGAAAATACTAATACGTAGTGGGATCATCGAGTATTGTGATTTGTGAAGTGAATGACATATAATCAAGTGAAAGCAGGAGGTGTGCAGCGCCAGCTGCAAGCCTGCAAGGCTGCAACATGCCCCACTCTTGCCTCCATGAATGGTGTCTCGAAGACCCCACATGCCATATATGACCTCCCGTTCCCCATGAGCAGCAAGCCAGAGACTCCTGCGTCTGCATAGGGACTTGGCACGAAGACGACGACGCCTAGCTCCTCTTCCATACCTCGCTCTAAACTGCGCGCTCCTCCACGTGCATGCCACCAGATGGCTTCAGAGTTTGGAGCACTCTCAGTTCGTGCAATACACTACTGAGCGCCTCTGAGTTTGAGCAATACAGTAGTCCTGTCCTATTTATGGGAGTTGGTGAGGCAGCTAGCTAGCAGTGCACCTTAACTGGTACAGAAGCTAACTGAAGAAAAAAAGATCGTCTAATTGAGAGCTAGCTATAAATTATGTCCAATGATGCATGGATCCTGATGATTAAAAAATACTAGTATGGCAAGGTTTTAGTCACTTAAAACAATCTTTTAGAGTGTTGCTTCGTATGACCTGTGCGAACTCCTGTAATCAGTTACTATTTCACAAAAAGGGGACTCCTGTAATCAGTTCTCTACACAGTACTATGACACTATCTAAGAGCTCTTTTCAGCAATTAACAAGACGACTTCTAGTGTTTCTCTTAAAAGATGATTAAAAGTACATGCACCTTAAAATAGAAACCTACGTACATGCTTGTGTTTCCCCAACTAATCAACAGACAGGAAATCAAACCCCAAACTTCTAGGTATTACAGCTGCGTAAACAACTGTAGCCAGCTGATCTAATTAAGCTAGTATAATGTATTATACTCTAAGCACAATCAAGACAGATAGATCGGGAGAAGAGAAAAAAAAAGAAACATAGATTCCTTTCCTCAAAGCCAGGCTAAAAAGGGAGCCACCTGTCCTACCTCCAGTTCAATGGAGGCCCTCTATACCAATCCATTAGATATCCCACTACCCTTTGTTTCCTAGTATAAATCTGCACCCAGGTGAGGGGCGGCAGCATCAGCAGCAAGGAGATGAGCCTTCTCGACCGCTAGTACTGCATATCTGAAGAATCTGCAAAGATTTCTTTTCCCCAGCTCAGCGGCAGGTGAGATCCAGTGAACTCTCCATCCCTTTTCTTCCTCAAGGCTCTCATGTTCATCCTGATGAAGCCTCATTTTTTACTGCATGTAATTATCTTGCTAGCTAGGTTGCTGAACAGATCGACAGTTTATGGGCTATTTCTTGTCTATGGTAGCTTTCTCCATCAGTTTGTTCTTCAAGTTTTAACATCTACGTCTTCTCACCACAACATAATATGTCTTATTTGTGCATGTAATTTCTTTCAACTATGTGTTGCCTGCAGACATTCTCAATGCATGTGTTGTCTTCCAAGTTTCCAGCATCTACGTCTCCTTGTTTTTCCAGGACTAGATTGTTCTGTATATATCCCCTTCTATTTGTCTTCTTCATCCTCTTTCTATGAACTTAGCTGATGAGTTCATCGATGACCATGATGCGAGATGTGCATTTTTCCCTGCCCCCCTGCAGTGTTTGTTTCCAAGATGGCCAACGATGAGGATCCGCTTGATGATGAAAACCCTAGATCTTGGACAGCTAGCAACATCATTGTAAGTTCCAGGGGTGCTACCTTAATTTACTTTCAGAGAGAAAATAATGCACTCATGCGATGCTTTTATCTCATTTGCTTCACTCCCCCTACCCAGATCAACGAGAGGGAGGAAGATGAAGCATCCAACATATCCTTAGTTCATGATCAACAAGGAGCAGGCGTCAACTTCTTAAAGGAAGAAAATGACACCAAACTGTCGTTTGCGGTGCTGTGGCAAGTACAAGCTAGTAGTGCCTCATAGCCCTAAGATGGTGTTATCCCCACTGAGCTTTCTCTTATTCCTAAGACTCCACCCATATTCTTCGACCATTTTCTGGTTACCCCTCCTACCAGAATTAACGTTCTTGACCTTGTAAGGCCTCTTCTTGACCTTGTAAGGCCCTTTCTCTATGTTTATCTCATCGCCAGGTGTCTCCAACCCCACTCTTCCTACTCCCCTCTATCCCTCCTGAGCTATCTCCATGCATGTTTTGTCTGCCAATCGAGATGAGAGATGATGTTGGAATACAAATCAGCAATGTTAAGTACTCTTTATTTCCATGGAAAAGCTATTAATTTAATTTATACTAGCTACAAAATATATATGAAATGCCATATTGTCAATCTTCTCTCATTTGAACATGATTGTTTGGTACGGTGGTAGTATAACTTTATCATGTTGATCTTGCAACTTGTACGTATAAACGAATTGCTTGGCATGCCTATTGCTAACTGATGAGCGTTTAATTCATAGGTGATCATGTGTATGCATGCATGAGAGGATCAGGAGACAGAGTGCAGGCTATCTTTTGTTTTGTTATCAGGGCCAACATATATGCAGGCTTTTCTAATCTTCTCCGGCGAAATCATTTCATTGCATTACACCTGCATCTGCAGTCTTTTCTGCTGCAGACCTTTTGTCTTCCCACATGTGCTCGTGTGGTGTGACACCACCAACTGATCATGTGATCTTTCCCACCAAAAGAAAATAAAACCGATCACATGATTGGTATTCTTCATTTCAAAAGTACCACACCACAGTTTCAGTTTTATGACACGATATTTACAGTTTCAGTATTATACTACGGCCGAGAAGTACATATGATTGGTATTCTTCATTTCAAAAGTACTGCGTGTGTTGCACTGCAGATAGCCGTCAAACTTTAAAAATGCAAATTATGCACTATATAAATTAACTGTATGAAAAATTAGGCCAAATTTGCTGACATTGAGGAGGGCGGGATTCCTCTGGTCGGCATGTACAAGAATAAGCTATACCCGCCTCCTCTTCCACCTCGTCGGTAACGATCCTGCTGCTGGCGTTGAGGAGGGCGGGGATTCGTCTGGTCGACGCTTCCATGGAGTGGTGGATCTCGTTCAGTCTATAAATATTCTGGATCTCGTCCAGTCTACGTGTATTTTAGATCAATTTAAGGGTTCAATGGAGACAACTTCAGCTCTTGGGCGCTGGTCCTTAGGGGCATGTGCATGAAAACTTCCCGTCTGTCATCAACAACGTCAGGTCGGCTCCGGTAAAGGAGCAACGGCATCGACATGTCGGCGGCTCGCTCTGGTGGCAGTAGTGGTCGTTAGGTGGTCAAAAAATCTCGATGTAATTTGTATTATGATGAGCTGAGGCAGCAATTTTGGGAGGAAATGGGATCCCCACGCCTGCTTCACGTTTTTGGGAAAAATCACCAAGCCCTGCGTCACGCAGTGTCTCTATCTCGCCGCCACCGACGTTGGTGGGATCTAGGAGGAGGTCGGCGTCCCCTTTGCTACCTAGGCGGGGTGGTGTGGCGTTCCCTGGATGTCGTTTGAGGCCATGGCGCGGTCCACTTCCTCCGCGCCGGTGTTGGGGCAGTTGATCTCGGACGCGCTAGGGCGTGCTTCCCTGCCAGCTCGGCCGGATGACGCGGATGCGGAGGTGGCTGCCACGCGAGATGCGGATGTCAAGGTGGCGGACCCTGGTGGTCCAGTTCACGGGCCAGTCGAGTCGAACAAGGAGCCTGAGTTCTCTTGGACTTGCATTGCTATACGTTTTCGGGTTGTGTGGTCTAGGGTTTCCTCGCATCGCCAGTCTTCCTCGCCTTCTCCATCTTAGGTATCGACGTCGTCGCCGGTTTCTCCTCCGTGCCCTTTTCCGGTTGCGCCGTCGAGGCTGAACGATCATTCCTTCGCCGACGTTCTTCGGTCACTGGCTGTCATGGCTAGGAACAGCGCGGGCGTGGTTCCTCCTGGCTCTCAGCCGCGTGGGCCTCCAGTGGCTGCGGCGCAGCCGCCGCGGGGACCCTCTGCTGTTCCTCAACCCCGGGGCATGCCACCCTTCGCCGCCCCACAACCGGGTGGCCCTCCGCCTTCTGATCAACTTCCTTCTTCGGCGGGATCCCTTCAGTACCCTCCGGGCTTTCTGCCAGGGATGATCTTCCGGCCACCAGCGGCGTATTTTACGGCTCCCCAGACCGCTCAGCACCAGCCGCTGCAAGCTCCGTACTGTGGGCCACCACCACAGGGGTACGCTGGGATGCCTACCTCGAGTTCTGCTAGGGGCGGTCATGGGGGCGGTGCTACCATGCACGCGCATCAGTTGATTCCTGGTGGTCCACTTGTGGGGGCTGATCCTGGGGCACAGACGTTTGCCGCACGTACTAGCGCCTCCGTTCTTGTGGTGCCCAAGAGGAAGAAGAAAAGGAAGCCTATTCAAGGACTGTCGCAACCCCTGGGGCAGCTAGGGGTGTTTACGCAACACTCGTACCCGCCGCATATGCCAGAGATGCTCGGACAACAATATGGGCTCCAGAAGATGTCGTATAATCCGAAGCAATATCCACCTTAGGACCAGGGGGCGCGCCTGGCGAACAGCAGGCCATGGCGGTTACAGATGTTTCTGCGGTGCCTCAGGGTACATCGGTGTCTGGGATTGTGGCAAAGAAAAACAAGAAGGCTGTTAGGTGCTAGAAGTGCGGAGTTGACACTCATGCTTCCAAAGATTGCAAGGTTTTCCATTACTGTTATATCTGTGATGTCTCGTCCCATCCAACACTCAGGTGCCCGGTCTTGAATCAACCCCGCCCCACGATTTACATGGTTGGTGTGGGCCACGACAAGACTTTGTTTGCATAGATTCCTGATAGCGTGGTTCGCCCTGATATGGTGAAAGGGTAATTTCCCCTATGTTCGGTTTTGGTGATTAATGACAATCCCTATGGACTAATGTTTTCATTGAGTTTTATATGAAGGAATATTCCATAGGTCATGCTTGTAGTCCATAAGTTGGATTCAAGTATGGATGCCATGAAGATAAAGATAACCTTAAGTTTTGGCATCAAGATCATCGAATTGAAGATAAGAATATGATATGTTCAAGATCTTGAGAGTGTGATCTCAATAGAAGAATTCAAGATATGGCTCTAAGTCGGTGTCATGATAGCCTCATTAGCTGAGCTATGGTTGATTAAGATTTAGAGCATGTAATCAAATGAAGAGTTCCTTATGTACCTCAAGATATTGATATGGAGCATGAGAATACACTTGGTTGACCAATGCAAAGAGTGGAGAGTGATTTCAAGTTGGTCAACACATGAAGCATAAAGAATGTACCACATGGATCTTGTGGTGTGGTAAGCCTTGTCGTTTATGCATCATGAACTAACCCATTATATATGTTCCTTTGTGTTTTATATATGGGATAGGTATCTTTCCATGGGCATGCTTCAAAAGTGAAGATCTCAATAGCCCATGAGAGGATGGCATCAAGTGGTGATCGCCATCAAGGTTGAGAAGGGCAAGTTCAAGATAAGCATCTCGAGAAGATCATTTGCTTGAAGCTTGCCGTCCATATTGGTGATAATGGACATGTGAAGACGTGTCTTAATGAAGCTATCCCATAGTGGTGTATGGGGGAGCAAATTATAAGTCTTCACGAAGCAACAATGATCAAGTGGTGCATTCCGGCTTGGATGGAGCGTGAAGCGTTGTCATCAAGATCAAGCGGGATGCGCAAGGCAAAGGTATGGCCTTGCTAGGTTTTCCTTTTACCGGTCTCAAGGTGGTTGTTGGGAGACCGGGTTATAGGATAGATAGCCGCACTATCAAGAGGGGCTTTCAGTTGGGTAACTTGATCACATTGTCATAGGGAGCTCAATCCTTGGCATACTTTGCATCTTCCTATTTTGTTGCTTCTTGGTATTTTCTCTATGTGAGGTTCTTGATATTGTTGCTAGATCTTCAACAAGCCCAAGTTCATCGAAAACGGAATTCGTATGCATCTTATATGGTGTTTTCGAGTTTGAAGGTTTTACAGGTTCTTCTTATAGGGAGGCTCCATACATTTCCTCATTTGGTTCTATCTTCCTTTGTTGGACTATGATGTTTTCATGCACCATATTCTAGATCTTGTTGTCCTCGTCAAAACAAGCCCAAGATCATCGAAATCGAAGTCCGGATGCAAAATTTATTGCGTTTTTCGTGAAGTCAGTTTCATCCCAGTTGTGGATCCGGTTCAACCGAGCCCCACACGAGACGGTCTGGTTCTAGCTCCGGTAGACCGGATCTCAGACCGGATTTTCCGGTTTTCGCGACCGAGTCTATTCCGGGTTGGCAAACAGAGGTATTTCGGTTTGTAGGTTGGTCCTCCGGCCTGGGGACCGAGTTTCCCGATTCTGGGGCCCGTCCAACCGACTTTGGAACCGAGTTTTCGCTGTTTTCTCTCCAACGGCCATATTTGCTTTTTCCTATAAAAGGGGGTTCTTCCCCCAACGTTTTTGGGAGTTCTTGAGCACGAAATTGACCTCCATTGTTGACCCTCTTGAGCTTGCTTCCTCTCCCTTCCCTCCTATGATTTTTGCATCTTTTTGAGGGCTTTGGAAGAGGAGATCTAGATCTACAATCCCCACCAATCAATTCCTCCTCTAAGTGAGGGGAACCCTTTGGATCTAGATCTTGGAGTCATTGGTTGACTTCCACCATTGTTCTTCCTCTCTAATTCCTCCCTAGCACTTGTTGCTTTGGTGGGATTTGGGAGTGAAGGATTTGAACACCCTTAGTGTTCTTTCTTTGCATTCTTGCATAAGTGTTGAGATCTCCATTACGATTTGTTCGAGTGAGAGACCGTGAGCTTGTTGCTCTTGGAGGGTGACCTCCTAGTTGGTCTGGCGGTTGGTGCCACGGTGTCCTCTTCGTGGAAAATTGTGAAGAGACCGGGGCTTCTCCTTCATGGAGCTTGTGAAGTGGTTGTGGAGCTTGCCATCTCCGGAGTGGAGGAAAAGCTAGCCATAAGGAAAGGGCATATTCCTTCGCAGGATAGACTCGGAGAAGAAGGTGAGCCTTCGTGGCGTTGGGAAATCCTTCGTGGAATCCCACACCTCTCCAACGTGATGTACCTTACTTGTAAGGGAACATGGGAATATATCTTTGTCTCCGCGTGCCTCGTTTATCTCTATACCCGAGCTTACTTTCCTCGTGATAGCCATCGAGCTTGAAGTACTTATATCTTGCCTATCACTTGTGGTATATTTATCTCGTGTTATCTTGCTTAGCTTAACTTGTTGTAGGTGCACTTAGTTGAGCCTAGTGTTTTTAGGTTTTGTGCTTGTAAAATAAATGTTAGTTTAATTCCGCATTCTATCAAGCCAAAACCGTAATAGTTTTGAAATTGCCTATTCACCCTCCCTCTAGGCGACATCTCTATCCTTTCAATTGGTATCAGAGCAAGGTCTCTCCTTGTTTAGGCTTCACCGCCTAGAGTGAAAATATGTTGGCTAGTAGTATAGTGCACAATGACACAATTATCTTTGATGGCACAAATTATATTTTGTGGAGAAATTGCTTGCTTTGTAATCTTCGGACCTTGTGTCCAAATATTGAGCAATTTCTAGATGTAGGTTTTTCTCCTCCGATGGATCCTCAAAATCTATCTTTAGAGGATGAGAAAAATTTACATCTCGAAGCTCAAGTATCTAATGAGCTTATTTTCTCTTTGAGCCTCATAGTTAATTTGTTCTTGACAAATGTAAAGCGCAAGTCATCTCATGATATGTGGACCAAGCTTAAAGAAATATTTGGTGGGTCCATTTCTCATAGGGTCGGTGGTATCTCCGAGGAGCTCTATTCTCCTTCACATCATGAAGAGCTCCAACTGGCTTCCACCTCCGGCCGCGATGAGATTTCAATTCCCTCCACTTCACCTATATGTGACAAGTCATAAGGTAATGGCATGGTGAGTGGAGAAATCATATGTAATGATGGTAGTGGTTCTATTTACACCAATGATTCATGTTCTATAAATGCTAATGGTGTAGAGAGTTTGGACTTAAGCACTTCTTGCAACGATAATATATATCCCCTTATGTTTCTAGTCCTTTCATATTGTCTAGAAATTATTTGAGTACTAGTGTAGATGATATGCTTGATTTGTCTTATTCCAATAAACAAAATTCTTCTATTTCCTCTAGTTGTGTATCTAATAATGTAGAGGAAATCGAACACCCTATGGAGCAAGACACAGTCATGAATGAAGATTCAAGAATATCCTCATCTTCATCCTCCCGTGCTAACATGTGCCTTATGGCAAGAGGATCAAAGGTATCTCCTACTTTGGATCCCAAGATATATTCTCTAGATAATAGCAATGATAATGATGATAGTGATGATGACCTTGATGAGGATACTAGAGCTCTTGTGCTTGAGCTGACCTTTTTGTGTACCTCTCTTCGTGGTAATAATAAGGTCGTTGCTTGTATCAAACACGTTATGGACACCATAACTAAACAAACAGAAACCATAGAGGAGTTGGATTTCCACCTTGATGATGGGAGTCGGAGATTAAATCTCCTTAAGCAAGAGATTGCCAAGGAGAAGCACACTAATTGTCTCCTCATGCAAAAAATTGAATCTTATGAGCTTGAAAAGGAAAAATCTATTAATGATGCTAGTGCTACTAACTCTACTTCTTGTGAAGCATCTACCCTAAAGGAGAATGTTGAGCTAAGGGCTGAACTTGAGTTGCTAACTAGCAATTATGGGAAATTGGAAGAAAGTCATGAAAAGCTCTTGGCCTCTCATAATGATCTTCTAATCTCCTATGATGGGCTAAAGTTAGCTCGTGAGGCAAGTATCACTAAGGTAAGATCTTGTGAGCCTCATTTGGACATTAGCACAACTTCTACTCAAAATGCTATTTTGCCATGTGCTAGTCCTAGTGATCCTTCTTGTCATACTATTGATAAAACTTGTGTTGGATTACTTTCTTTTCCTTGTTGCTCTAACAATGAAGCTTCCACTTCCTCTAGTACCTCTATTTATACTAACCATGTAGAGGAAATCAAAGAGCTCAAGGCCCAAGTCACTTCTTTGAAGAAATACTTAGAAAAGAGTCATGAAGGCAAATCCACACTCGATAATATTTTGAGTGTGCAAAAATGCCCCAATGATAAAAGTGGACTTGGATTGAACTCCAATAACAAGAACAAGTCTAAGAGCAACAAGAAGAAGAGCCAAGACCAAGTCAAGAATTCGTCTAAGATTATTTGCTTCAAGTGCAAGGTTGTAGGACATCATGTAAGATCTTGTCCATTGAAGAAAAAGCACTTGAATGATAAGCAACAAGGGAAGCGGCCACAAGGTCAAGGTCAAGCCCAATCTCAACCTCAAGTTGAAGCTAGGCCACTTCCCAAGAAGAATCAAGATAATGCTCCCTAAGACACGAAATCAATAAAGAAGAGAAAGGGGAGCACTTGTTGCTACATATGCCATGATAAGGGGCACTTGGCCTCTTCATGTTCAAATGGTACCTTATCTAACCCTATCATTGTTGATGATTATTATTCTCTTGGGAAGGATAATGATGGCAATGTGTTTGTCAAGTTTGTTGGAACTCAAAGTGGTGTCAAGAAACGAACCATTTGGGTTACCAAGCCTATTGTGACTAACCTATTAGGACCCAACTTGATTGGGGACCAACAAGCTCAAACTTGATCAATAGGTGTTATTGGAGGGCATTGGAGACTTGGCTAACTCATGAAGAATTAAGGGATCTTCATATACTATATTTGATCAAGCTAAGTTATAAGGATTATCATCTCCCTACCATATACCCAATGCGCCTCTTTGCGGTAACTCGAACTCAACTCTTTTATATTGAAAGTTACTTGCCCCTTTACATGTTTTGGTTTTGTACCAAGTATGTGTTTGTATTTGTTGTGCCTCATGCTTGATTATTTTGTGTATTCAAGTATGTATATGTGTTTGGCACATCATTTACTTGTGTGTTTTTCTTTGAGCCTCTAATGCATCTTGATGATATCTTTTTGGGCTCTTTTAGAGTGATTAGTGGAACATCCCATTTGGGAGAGTGATATGCCTCGCGCATCTCTCAAACCTTAAAATGTGTGTACATGAGTACTACCACTTAGTATTGATATTGCAAGCTTATCTAGTCACTATGTGGTGTGTCATACTCATGAGAAATTCAAATTCTAAATGTCCATTAATTATCTCTAGTTGAGGTTGTTTTTCCTCTTATTAAGAAAAAATGAATACCACATTATGGGGGAGTAATAGGCTACTTTTGCATATCACAATCCTAGGAAATGTGAACATATTAGGTGGTGCCACTTAGAGTTGATATTGTTGATTATATTGTATCTAGGTGGCATGTTTGCTCAAACAAGATCCTATTTTTTTGTTAGAAGCTTTTATTCCTCATCTTTTTGGTCTTTGCTTGAGTAAGAAATTCTTGGTGTGGCCTTCCTCAAATGCATATCTCTGTATCTTATTTGGGAGACCATTTGCTTCAAGTTATTCTAATCATTGCTTTGCATTATTGTGTGACTAATTGAAGATATCAAGAATCTCTATCTTTGCATAGTGCTTAATCTTTTTATTCCTATCCTATGCTTTTTTGTGAAGATTTATCTTTAATATCCGTGCAATATACCACCGGAAATAAATTCCAATACACTCATTGTCTTCGACAATTGATATACTTGGGTGTGGTAGCATTTGTGGATCATCTTCACCTTGGATTTCACCTACTATTGCCTTTTTTTCTTTCCAAAAATTGTTGTGGCTCCCATTGTCTTCCTTGGCTTTTGAACATCTCTTTGATGGTGTTTTTGATTATTATCAAATGTGCTTTTAGTGGAAGACAAACCTTTTCTTCTCGGAACCTTGTGCCATTGTGAAGAGTGTTAAGGGTTTGGTTTATTTGTTGAAACCTTGCTCTTTTGGGAGTTTGTTATCTCATTCTTTCTTCTCTATGTTATTTGCTTGAATGAGATAAATCTTTGAGCAATTGTGTTTTTATCTCATCTTTTATGCTCAATAGTTTTTGCTTGGTTCATTTGTTGAACTTTGTTGAACAAATCTTGTGTTGATTTGATTCTTTGATATAGTTTGGACAACAAATGTGTTTCGTCACACCTTGTATGCCTTCTTGAATATTCAAGTGTTTGTCCAAATTATATCTTCGTTGGTTCTTGAAAGTCTTCTGCATGCATGTTTACTAAATGTATATCTTATATCATGTTTTGCTTTCTTTGATCCAATATATAGGGTATACTCCATCAAATCCTTAAACGGCTATGATGTGCATGAAATTAAAATTTCATCTCTAAATATGCACATATTTTTATGGAGTATGTCCTATGTTGTGGTTAGTCTAACCACTTTGGACCCAATAAGTTTGGGGACCAAGATGTACTTGAATGTTGTTTTAGGTACATTGGAGATGCATTGGATGTGTGTCTTATCTATAAGGAAGGTGTTGTCACCACATGATAATTGGAGCCAAGCTAGGATGATTGAAGAATTCTTATCTACTACATCATACCATTGCTATCTCGATAACAAGTATCTTATTCATGCATACTATTCTTCCTTCCAATCTCTTGTAGGTTACATCTTGGCATGGATTTATTTGTTTGTAAATGTTGTGGTTCTTGCAAGAATCTTTTAAAGACTTATCTATCCTTATTGCTTATGTGAGTAATTTGAGATGATGCATATCTTGGGGAGTATATAAAATCATGTTCATGATTCACCAATTCCAAATATGCCTTCTAGCAATTTATTGCATATCTTCCTCATGGTACTCTCATGTGCAATATTGTTAAAATTGCATTGAATCCTTCCTTTTGATACTTGTTGCCTTTCTCAAAATATCCCAACTAGCATTAGTTCCCTTAGTGTTAGTTGTGATGTTTTTAAGGTTTTTCTTTTTCTTTGGTGAAGTTCATTGATATACCATGAGAGAAAATAGAGCCATGGGCTATATATGCACTTAAGCAAAATATCATTTTTTGGTATATTTTATGACTTCCTCTTGGATATCATGTTTTCTTATCTTTATTAACCTCTTATGTGTGGATGTTTGTTTGTGGATTATTCCCATGATTTCCCAATTAGAAACTTATATACACAAGAGTGTTAATCTCTCGCCTTGATATCCTCGCCTTTTGCCAACCATCTCACTTATCCGCTTAGTTTAATGGTTTTGGTAAGGTCTTGATTTATGAGTGCTCAGTTTACTTTCGTTGCATCTTCATACACTCATATCTCATATTTGGTTTATTTTGGACTTAAGCTTGTCTTGACAAGTGTATTGATTTATATCTCTACTCATTGTATCTTGGTTGTGTTCTAAATGATATAGAGGGAGTGAGGATTCCATGTTTGTGCATATTGTATTCAAATGAAACAACTAATTTATGCACAAACCTTGGGGAGCTTCCTTATTTCATTTAGAGCACTATTTGTCCACTTGATTATTTGGATCTTTTGATTGCTTGCTTCATCCATTGAAGTTTCTTCACTTTGTTATCCTTTTAGCAATATTTGATCCATGATATAGTTGATTTTCTCCAAGTATTCGTCATTGGATATGTGCATATGATTTCACTCATATTATGAGAAATGCACACCTTGGGAGGAACTTGAACTATATTGGCCTTCTATCTTTGTCATCCATTTTGGCACTTGTTGTCAATGGGGGAGAAGTTTAGAGGGTTTTAAGGGAAATGGTTTTCTACTTAAGATTGGTTTGTTCTTAAGTGTTTGCCTTTCATGCATTTCATCTTTATTATGTATTGCATGTTTGAATATATAGTGGAAACTCTCCCAAAGGTTATGCTTGACAATGTATGCAATGAAATTCAAGTTCATCACACGTGCATGTATTGTGGGGGAGTTTGCTCTATATATGTTGGTTCTACTCACATCTCATGCATTAATTGTAGTTTTTATGAGTAGAATTGGTTTTGATATGGGCTAGTATCTTTGTGTTAGTTAACCATATCAAATACAACCTCTTGTATACAACTTATTCTCGGATAAGTTGCGTACTTGTTTCTAATATTCATTATATAAACCCTCTTGTTTTGATTGTCATCAATTACCAAAATGGGGGAGATTGAAAGGGTAATTTCCCCTATGTGTGGTTTTGGTGATTAATGACAATCCCTATGGACTAATGTTTTCATTGAGTTTTATATGAAGGAATATTCCATAGGTCATTCTTGTAGTCCATAAGTTGGATTCAAGTATGGATGCCATGAAGATAAACATAAACTTAAGTTTTGGCATCAAGATCATCGAATTGAAGATAATAATATGATATGTTCAAGATCTTGAGAGTGTGATCTCAATAGAAGAATTCAAGATATGGCTCTAAGTCGGTGTCATGATAGCCTCATTAGTTGAGCTATGGTTGATTAAGATTTTGAGCATGTAATCAAATGAAGAGTTCCTTATGTACCTCAAGATATTGATATGGAGCATGAGAAGACACTTGGTTGACCAATGCAAAGAGTGGAGAGTGATTTCAAGTTGGTCAACACATGAAGCATAAAGAATGTACCACATGGATCTTGTGGTGTGGTAAGCCTTGTCATTTATGCATCATGAACTAACCCATTATATATGTTCCTTTGTGTTTTATATATGGGATAGGTATATTTCCATGGGCATGCTTCAAAAGTGAAGATCTCAATAGCCCATGAGAGGATGGCATCAAGTGGTGATCGCCATCAAGGTTGAGAAGGGCAAGTTCAAGAAAAGCATCTCGAGAAGATCATTTGCTTGAAGCTTGCCGTCCATATTGGTGATAATGGACATGTGAAGACGTGTCTTAATGAAGCTATCCCATAGTGGTGTATGGGGGAGCAAATTATAAGTCTTCACGAAGCAACAATGATCAAGTGGTGCATTCCAGCTTAGATGGAGCTTGAAGCGTTGTCATCAAGATCAAGTGGGATGCGCAAGGCAAAGGTATGGCCTTGCTAGGTTTTACTTTTACCTGTCCCAAGGTGGTTGTTGGGAGACCGGGTTATAGGATAGATAGCCGCACTATCAAGAGGGGCTTTTAGTTGGGTAACTTGATCACATTGTCATAGGGAGCTCAATCCTTGGCATACTTTGCATCTTCCTATTTTGTTGCTTCATGGTATTTTCTCTATGTGAGCTTCTTGAGCTTGTTGCTAGATCTTAAACAAGCCCAAGTTCATCAAAAACGGAATTTGTATGCATCTTATATGGCGTTTTCGAGTTTGAAGGTTTTATAGGTTCTTCTTATAGGGAGGCTCCATACCTTTCCTCATTTGGTTCTATATTCCTTTGTTGGACTATGTTTTCATGCACCATATTGTAGAGCTTGTTGTCCTCGTCAAAACAAGCCCAAGATCATCAAAATCGGAGTCCGGATGCAAAATTTATTGCGTTTCTCATGAAGTCAGTTTCATCCCGGTTGTGGATCCGGTTCAACCGAGCCCCACACCGGACGGTCCGGTTCTAGCTCCGGTAGACCGGATCTCAGACCGGATTTTCCGGTTTTCACGACCGAGTCTATTCCGGGTTGGCAAACAGAGGTATTTCGGTTTGTAGGTCGGTCCTTCGGCCTGGGGACCGAATTTCCCGGTTCTGGGGCCCGTCCAACCGACTTTGGAACTGAGTTTTCGCTGTTTTCTCTCCAACAGCCATATTTGCTTTTCCCTATAAAAGGGGGTTCTTCCCCCAACGTTTTTGGGAGTTCTTGAGCACGAAATTGACCTCCATTGTTGACCCTCTTGTGCTTGCTTCCTCTCCCTTCCCTCCTATGATTTTTGCATCTTTTTGAGGGCTTTGGAAGAGGAGATCTAGATCTACAATCCCCACCAATTAATTCCTCCTCTAAGTGAGGGGAACCCTTTGGATCTAGATCTTGGAGTCATTGGTTGACTTCCACCATTGTTCTTTCCTCTCTAATTCCTCCCTAGCACTTGTTGCTTTGGTGGGATTTGGGAGTGAAGGATTTGAACACCCTTGGTGTTCTTTCTTTGCATTCTTGCATAAGTGTTGAGATCTCCATTACTATTTGTTCGAGTGAGAGACCGTGAGCTTGTTGCTCTTGGAGGGTGACCTCCTAGTTGGTTTGGCGGTTGGTGCCACGGTGTCCTCTTCGTGGAAGATTGTGAAGAGACCCGGGCTTCTCCTTCGTGGAGCTTGTGAAGTGGTTGTGGAGCTTGCCATCTCCGGAGTGGAGGAAAAGCTAGCCATAAGGAAAGGGCATATTCCTTCGTGGGATAGACTCGGAGAAGAAGGTGAGCCTTCGTGGTGTTGGGAAATCCTTCGTGGAATCCCACACCTCTCCAACGTGACGTACCTTACTTGTAAGGGAACACGGGAATACATCTTTCTCCGCGTGCCTCGGTTATCTCTATACCCGAGCTTACTTTCCTTGTGATAGCCATCGAGCTTGAAGTACTTATATCTTGCCTATCACTTGTGGTATATTTATCTTGTGCTATCTTGCTTAGCTTAACTTGTTGTAGGTGCACTTAGTTGAGCCTAGTGTTTTTAGGTTTTGTGCTTGTAAAATAAACGTTAGTTTAATTCTGCATTCTATCAAGCCAAAACCATAATAGTTTTGAAATTTGCCTATTCACCCCCCTCTAGGAGACATCTCTATCCTTTCATATGGGAACCAGTAAGACTCCTATTGCGTTGATTCAGGTCACTGGAGAGGTTGTTGCTGCTGAGGTTGTGCAATAGCAAATTGCTCGAACATGCTAGGTCAAGTCTTAGTGGAAGTGGGATGCACTCGCACATGGGTCTAATGCTTTTCTAGTTAGTTTTCCATCTTTCGAGGACCTTGACAGGGTGTATGGGAGTCAATTTTCTATGCCCTTGGGTAAGACTCAGCTGACGGTCTCGGCTTTTAAGATTCAGGAGTTGCCACATAAGTGTGAGTTACATCAGGTATGGCTGCATGTGGAAGGAGTCCCTCATTCATTGCGGAAATGTCTGGGTTTATGGGCTGTTGGATCACTTTTGAGTAGTCCCTTGGATGTGGACTTGTTGTGTCTGTTGCAGAGGGGAGTGGTTCATATTTTGGTTGGTATGTTTGATATCACTGTGTTCCAGAAGCAGCGGGGCGCGTTGGGGCATCTCTTACCTCTGAAATTGTGGTCAAGTTGAAAGGATATGAGTTCCGTTTTAGTTTGGAGCCTGCTGACTTTGTTCCGGAGCCAGACTTCTCGCCTAATCTGTGGAAGAAGAACCCTGATGACTCTGGGGGTGATGGTGCTAGGGATGATATGGATACCTCAGAGCCGTCTCTTGCTCCTCCTGTGGCTGGGACCTCGGCTGGTCAATCATCTGGACAGGGATTTTCTCCGCCGCCATCTCCGAGATAGGCTCCCGTGCAGGTGCACTACTAGGAAACAGCTTATCAGTGGCGCACCTTTTTTCACTATCTGTGGCGCATATCTTAGTCGCCACTGATACCTCGCCACTGATAACTATCTTTTGTGGCGCATTTCAAAATGCGCCACAGAAGTCTCAAACTTCAGTGGCGCATATGGCCAATATGCGCCACAGAAGTTTTTTTCAAATTTCAAAAAAACCGGGCCAGATCTGGACGGAGGTGGGGGGGGTCGCCGGAGGTGGATCAGATGTGATGGCCGGAGGAGAAGGAGGCCGTCGAAGGTGGTCAGAGTAGTACGAGGAAGAGGCCGCCGCCAGAGGTGGAGGAAGGGCTCGCCGAAGATGGTTGGAGGAGGCCGCCGGAGATGGTGGTGGTGGAGGAGGAGGAGGAGGAGGTGGTCACCGGTGGTGTTGGAGGTCGCTGGAGGAGGAGGTCATCTAGGTGGAGGACGTCATCGAGGTAGCCATGGCCGAAGGTGGATCTCGCCGGAGAGTGGAGGAGAAGGGGAGAAGTATGGAGGGGAGGAATAGTGGAGGGAGAAGTGGAGGAGAAGGGGAGAAGTATGGAGGGGAGGAGAAGTGGAGGGAGAAGTATGGAGGGGAGTAGAAGTGGAGAAGAAGGGGAGAAGAAGGAGAAGAAGTGGAGGAATATAAGGAGAAGGGGAGCCGGTGGGATTCAATTTTCGAATCCTGCCCAAGGCTTCTGTGGCGCATATGGGGGAAATGCGCCACAGAAGTTTCTCCCCCTTTTTTATTTTTTTGCAGGAAAAAATCTTCTGTCTGCCATAACTTTTTACTCTTTTGGAATTTGGGGAATCTACAAAATCTTCAACAGCTTCGAAATCAAGTAGAAAATTTCGAGACGATCATTTTGATAGGTTAAAGATTTTTTTCCGACATAGTATGCAAAAGTTATAGCCGTTTTACCGTGCCATGACCTATTTTTGCAAAATACATTGAAATTCTATTTATTCAATTTTTCTAGATCTATACCCAAAAATCTAACTACAACTTAAAGAAATTATACCCTAAAAGGCGATCCAGGGGGGATCTGTTTTCCCCCCTATATGCTTGTTATGTGGCGCATACACCTATATACGCCACAGAAACATCACTTTCTGTGGCGCATATGGACATATGCGCCACAGAAGTTTCTCCCCCTTTTTTTGCTGCTTGGTCCCATCAACCTTCTGTGGCGCATACGTCTATATGCGCCACAGAAGTTTGACACTTCAGTGGCGCACACGAAAATATGCGCCACAGAAATATGGACTTCTGTGGCGCATATTGGTTTCATGCGCCACTGAAGTACAAAACTTCTGTGGCGCATTTTTTCTAGTGCGCCACTGATATATATCTGTGGCGCATAGTTTTACATATGCGCCACTGAATATCTTGTCTATCTATATGTTTCCTAGTAGTGGTGTATGCGGTAACTCCCTTCAATGCTTCGCCTACGACTAAGCGTGGAAGGGAGGTGCTCGATGCCTTGCCGATTGATTCTCCTCTTCATGGGAGTACATCTACGGGGGGCCCGCCGAGAGTCACAGAGACTCAACTCCAGGAGGCTATTCATCGGGCGTGTAGTTCCACGGGGCAATCGACGTCTCCGGCCAGATGTAGACCAATTTTTTTGGGAAGAACTATTCCACGTGGCGTTGCAGAGAGTTCATCTGGCCCGATTCTTTTTGAGGTTCCTTCAGAGGTTGCGGTATGGGAGCTGACTCATGAGGGGCTGACCGATGACTCGGGGGTTACTTCGCGAAGACTTGAGGGCCCCGACTCTCTGGCTTCGTCGGTGTTGGACGCGGGGGTCCAGGAGGTCCAGGCGGGGCAGAGGGCTGACGCTGATGTGGTCGTGGCCCAGGCGGGGTTGCTGACCAACGCGGCCCGGGAGGGGCTGCCGCGTGCGAGCGTGCTGGAGACCATGGCGGGTCTACGGGCTGACGCCAACGTGGTCACGGCCTAGGCAAGGCTGATGACCGATTCAGCTGCGGCTATGTTGGGGCGCCTAGGCAGGGGTGTCCTAGCCCATGCGGGGTCGAGAGCTTCCCTAGACGACCAGGCCTAGGTGGGGCTGCCGCGTGCGAGCGCTTCGCTCCTGGAGGGGTAGCGACATGGGGGACCTGGCCTAGGTGGGGCCAGGACCTCTCCATGATAATCCGACCTAGGAGGGGTCAGGTTCGACTATGGGTGTTGCTGCTACGCCAGGATGCACGATGATGATGGACGGGACGCTAGCGAGGTGTAGCCTTTGTCATGGTACTGATGCTACTGGTGCGTCCACCACGGACAAGGATTCACTTGGTAAATCCATGCGGAGGAAGGCGGAAAAAATCTTGATTCTCAAGGTACTATGAGCTCTTCGAAATCCTTCCTTTATTTTTCTACTCCAGTTATTGTAAATAAGCTAGCCACTGTTGGTATTAGTATGGGAGATTGCGTCTCTTAGCCACTGATTTCAAAAAGGAGATTGTGTCTCTTAAGCTTGGGGATGCGGAAAAAGAATTCCACTTTTCCAAATTTAAAGACAGACCTCTATAAATACATGAAGAAGAGAAAGAGAAAACTATTAAGTAAATGGTAGCTCTCTTCTTTAGTAATCAAGAAGAAGAAACAAATAAAGACTCAAATTATGAAGAAATAGTTATGGAGGACAAGTCCCTAGAAGAACTAGAAGGTGAATTCGATTCACTTCCCATTATAGGGCCTCCAACTAATGAGGCTTTCGAAGAGCCAGAAAGGAGAGGGGGCGAGGAATTACCACCCCCAGAGTTGAAGACTCTATCAGATAATCTTAAATACATATTTTTAGATAATACAAATAAATTCTCTGTTATTATTAGTGCTAAACATTCAGGAGATGAAGAAGAAGAACTCATGAAAATACTTAAGGAGCATCGCAAGGCCTTTGCGTATTCAATGGATGATTTGAAGGGCATTAGTCCCATGATAACCTTCCATCAAATATTCATGGAGGAAGGTGCTAAACCTGTTGCGGAATTTAATAGACAACTGAAACCAGAAATGAAGGAAGTGGTAAGAAAAGAAATAGTACGCCTACTGGACGCAGGTATAATCTATCCTATAAAAGAAAGTGAATGGGTAAGTCCAGTTCATTGTGTCCCTAAGAAGGGCGGTTTTACTATTGTTCCTAATGAAAACAATGAATTGATACCTACTAGAACTATTGTTGGACACAGGATGTGTATAGATTTTAGGAAATTGAATAAAGAAACTAGGAAAGATCACTATCCTTTAACGTTCATAGATCAAACTTTAGAAAGGTTAGCAAACCACACTCATTTTTGCTACTTGGACGGATACTCTGGTTTTTCTCAAATAGCTGTTCATCCTAATGACCAACTTAAAACAACTTTCATTAGTCCTTATGGTTTACATGCTTACCGTCGTATGCCTTTTGGTTTATGTAATGCTCCAACTACTTTTCAAAGATGCATGACTGCTATTTTTTCTGATTTTATAGAACTATTAATGAAAGTATTTATGAATGACTTTTCTGTCTATAGAACTTCATTTACTAGTTGCTTGGATAATCTCAAAAGAGTTTTGTAGCGTTGCAAAGAAACCAATCTTGTTCTAAACTAGGAGAAGTGCCATTTTATGGTCAAAGAAGATATAATCCTTGGACATAAGGTATCAGGTAAGGGAATGGAAGTGGATAGAGCTAAGTTTGAGGCCATAGAGAGAATGCCACAACCTAGGGATATAAAAGGTATAAGAAGTTTCCTTGGTCATGTGGGTTTTTATAGAAGGTTCATTAGGAATTTCTCTGGAATATCTAAACCTTTGACTAACCTTCTGCAAAAGGGAGTAATATTTAACTTTGATGATAAATGTCTTGTAGTCTTTGATAAACTTAAATATGATTTATCCCATGCTCCTATCATTAAACCACCTATCTGGGATATGACTTTTGACTTAATATGTGAAGCTAGTGATGATGTTGTAGGAGTAACTCTGGGACAACATATTGGTTGGAGATTTAATATTATACATCATGCTAGTAGAACTCTTAATAGTGCTCAAAAGAATTATCCTAAGGAAGAAAGGGAACTTTTTGCTATATTTTTCTCTTGCGATAAATTTCGTTCTTATATAGTTGATGCAAAAGTAAGAGTTCATACGGATCGTCATGGTTTAAAAGAACTCATTGAGAGGAAAAATCATAAGCCAAGACTAATCCATTAGATCCTTTTACTTTAAGAATTTGAGTTGCAGATTATGTAGAGGCAAGAAATAAAGATGTTGGATGCAGTGTCCATATTTGCCCAGCAAGACACCAATCTTATTGAGAGGAACTTTAGTCCTGGTGATTTTTGTTTACGAGAATTATTAAACGAACTAAGGTTAATTCCTCCAGAAAAGAAGAAGTCTTTGTTATTGGAGGAGCTTGTCATCCCCGAATAAGTAAGGTAAGTGTTCTTACTCAAATAAGTGATTTGGTTTCACAAATTTTACTTCTAAATTTTTTGCCATTTTGAATTCCTCGTGTTTTCTGAAGTTTATAAAGGTTTTTACCAAATAAATAGTCGCAACTATATGGCCGGAGAAAAATCTCCCCGCCGTATAGTTGGTCGTTAAACCTTTTGTATCTTCTTTGCGAAATTGTTTTTGATGTCTGGATCTATACGGTCGTAACTATACGGCCGGGGAAAATCCTCCCGCCGTATAGTTGGTCACTAAACTCTCAGACACTTTCGGTTTTCGATGTCTGGATATATACGATCACAACTATACAACCGGAAAATTAATTCCCGCTGTATAGTTGGTTGTTAAACTCTTTGAAATTTTCTATTCTTTTCTGTTTTAATAAAAAACAGTTTTGTCGGTTCCGAGTCATAACTTAATCGACCTAGACTCGAGATATTTGGAAATATCTGCCCGTAACCAACTATATGGCTGGAGCTATATGGCCCGCGCCCGTATAGTTGGTCGTTAGGCGGCAGGACTCCTCCAAATCCGCAATTTTTTCCCTATTTCATTAAGATTCTTTTCTTGGGCGTGAATTTGGTGTTTTTCGCGAGTTTTACCAACCTCTGACCCCCCTTATATACTGCCATTGTCTCTCTCTCTCTAATCATAATCACCAGGAAACAATCTAGCCATGCTCTATCCCATCCTAGGCCGTGGAAAACCCCTGGGTCTCATTGCTCCTTCCAGGGACCACTATAGCAGCCCGTCCATGGAGGACGACAACGAGGAGGTGGAGAGGTTTAGCCCGAGGTACAAGGAGTACATCGAGCCAAGCTTCCACAAAAACGATTCCGATGAAGATTGGAGTGACATCTACATCTGTCGTGATGTCTATGATCCCCTGGAGATCAACTGGGTGGCAATGAAGAGAGCTCAACAAGATAGAGAAGATCACAAGCCGCATGGAAAAGGGCGTGTGGAGACGCTCAAGTTCATCGCCACGAACCCCAGGCCGCTCAAGCGTAAGGAACTACCTAATATTGGTGCAGGTGCTAGCAAGGGAGCGAAGGTGCCAATCTTGAAGCCTACCATTGGTGCTTGTATGAGGGTGAATCCTCAAGAAGAGTGGATGAACGGTTTCCACTTCCTCGATCCATCAATTATGGATGAGGAAGAAGAAGTTGTTCCTAAGACCGAGGACCGCGTGCAAGCACTAGAGATATCAGAAGTAGGAGCTACTCCATCGCGTTGAAGTCCATCACCATCTCAAGGAGATAGAGAAGAAGGATGATCTTCTCCCATTGGTGACTAAACTCACAGATAAAGTGGACACTTTGCAATCTGATTTGCGTAGGTGTTATAGCCACATCACTGCTCTGGAGGATACCAACAAGAAGCTACGCACCGTGGTGTTACATGCCATGGCAACACAATGATCTACAATAATCACAGTATCAAATAATCGCAAGGGATTATTTGATTCCATCTGGCTTGATTCCAAGCTTGGGGAGATCTTTAAGACCTTGTAATCTATCTTATGAGTTTTACTTTACTATTTTAGTTTTGCATTAGTTCAAATTAGAAATAAAGTTTGCATCAGTAGAATTCCCTTCAGAAATAGTTGATCCCTTTTATGAAATTCCGAGTTTATTATCATATATGGAGCAATATTGAGTTTTTGTTTGTCCTATTTGATATATGAATGGCTTGAGTATAATTTTACTTGCACTTGATGATAGAAATAGGAGTCTTCCACACCATTGGTATTAATGGAACATACAAAGATAATTTGGCCAATATGTTGTAAGTTCATGGTTTGATTTACAAAGAAAAATTATCTAATCAGTTAAGTTGAAAAATAAACCTTAAACAAAGGAAAATTAAAAGCGCTATCAAATTAGAGTGAGAACAAGACGAGGTAGAATATTCAAGCCAAAGATTGCTTCATATACAATTGGAATTTGGTAATTGAGATCGTTAAACTTTGAATTCCTACATGAAGTGCAATGTATGGCTAGCTCCTTTGCACATCACTTAAACAAAAGTGTGAGCATATATATATATAAAAGAAAAGAGAAGAAAAGAAAAAAAAGAGAAAAACGAATGTGCAAAGAGCAAATAGGCATACACCACTATACGGTAGTATGCCAAAGAAGCATTTGAGATTTTAAATTTCAAGTGAATATGTTAATCCAAAAACACTTGGGACTACCTCGCTAACTCATTCGGTTGAACCGAATACTTTTACATCATATTGAGAGTGATCTTTTGTGAACTATTAAATGCTAAGGTGTGGAAGCCTGCTAATATTATTCAGATGGTTCGAGTATGGTACTATTCATGAAATTATTCCTATGTATCATATATGATAAACACATGCTGCAACTACCTCATTTATTTTATCGACTCAGCTTCATGAATATAAGGATGACATCCATTAAGCTAAACTTTCTCGGGACGAGCAAGAGTTTAAGCTTGGAGAAGTTGATGAGTGCATATTTGCATTATGTTTTATATTATTATTTGTACTGTAGATGTAGGATCTTAGTATTTTAGAGCGTTCGCTCGCACATTTTATGTCTATTTTTACCAGGATCAGGACAGATGATGGATAAAATGGACACAATTATTGGAGCAGCTGTATTAGGAAGAAAAGGAGTCAATAGCAACGTAAATCAGGTACGGGTACCGGCGGATACACTTCCCATATAGGTAGGACATGGGCAATTTTTTGTACCATTTGTATAATATCAACACACTACTCGTCAAGCTATAGGTAGGGCATGGGTACAACCATGTATCCACAGGTATATCTAAACCCTACACATGTTTACTTGACATTTGCGCCCTGAAGTTCTCGATCCACCAACCATCCCCATCATAGTGCCCGTTGAAAGGCATGGAGTTGGCGGTAGCACCATCAACCTCTATCTTCTCTCACTAGATTCACTCCTTTCTTTGTTAATTTCTTCAGCCTCGTGGGTTGACCGCAATGCATGGAGGCAGCGGTGGGCTAGTATGACATGTTGTGAACTATTAATTTACCCCTGGGTAAGGGTATACACACCGGGTATGGATGCAGGTAAGTTCATACCCGTGGGTAATTGTATGCATATAATTTTGTACCCACGATCTACCAGAGTATGGGTATGATATTGATGTACCCTACCCATACTCTACACACCGCGGCCTTTACTAGAGATAGCCAATAGGGTCATTAGCGGAGCTGTCTCGTTGCGTGGTGGCTTCTCCCCCGCGGAGAGCACTTCAGTTGCAGTGGCACGTCACCTCGGACAGTGCGCTGCAGGTGGCAAAAATCAGGAGTCCGGGCAGTGGTCCCAGGAGCTGGTGGTGGTCCTACCATGGCAGACGGTGGCGGGGGTCATCTCTACAGGCAGGGACACGAAGTAGTGCGGCCCTGCGATGGTGGTGTCGATGCGTGACCCCGCATCGGTGGCGTGGTGGTGGCCTTTCCCTGCGTGCTTGAAATTGTGTGAGCATTTGGCGCAGGATTTGGGTTGCGCAGGTTGCCTTCTTCGTTGTCGGCATGGCCTGCGGGATGCTAGTGGTAGGGATTGGGGCGGTCAGTCCCAACGGGATATGGCTACACCTGGGGGCTGCTCACTTGGAAAGAATGGTGGTTGGCCCTAGTGTTTTCTTCCAAGTTGCGTATCTGCTTGATGTCGGCCTCCTCATATGGTTGTCGACGAGGTCTTCTCATGTCGGAAATCTTCGCGGTTTGACGCATGGTGCCCTTGCATATCTTGATCAGAAAGGATCCAATCATGCTCACCCATATTTTCATCTACTACAGCTTCAATAGGGTACGGTGCGAGGCTTCTCTTTCTTGTCAATGCCATGTGACATGACTAAATATAGATTACCATGGTAGTGACAGAGGTGGAGAAAGTCATTGCGAGTGTGATTGGAGGTCTTGAAGTTATGGCAAAGTGGTATATTGGATGTAATGAAGATCATGTGTCGAGTGTTTGATGACTTGCAATAGCGGCGTTGGCAAGAGGGGTGGATTCACTAGAGGACAATATTTTTGGTGGTGCTTCTCGAGTACCTAGTCGAGATTTCTAAGGTGAAAACCCAATATCTGGCCTTTATTGATTGTACATGGTAATGGCCTTGTTGAAAACATTTTTTTGGGAACTCGGACTTTCTCAAGGTGAAAACCTATGATCTTTGATCGATGATGACAACGCTTGTGTATTGTTCACTTCTGGAGATGTTGCTTTTGGAGAACCTGTTTTGTAGTCAGGGTGTTATCTTGGTGTTGGCTAGAATGTTGCTATTGTGAGTGATTGATCACTGTGGTAGGGTCTTTTTCTCCTTTTTTATTTACTTTTTTGGCAGTGTGCATCCTCGATATTTTCAGACATCTTGTTATTGTAGATGTTAATATATTCCGTTTATCGAAAAACCGCGTCTATAAGATCTATGGTAAATAAGAGGCTATTTCTTCGAGGGGTGTAGTTTTTGGATTTTTATTTTATTTTAGCTCATATTAATGAATTTCAAAAAAAAGGACTAAAAAAGTTTGACCTCAGGACATGTCAAATTCTATAAGAATTAAAATAAATAAATGGGCGACATAATGAGCTTGGTCGTAGAAAAGAGAAAATACTAGAAAGAGTATTTTTCTAATAAGTTTGTCAAAGTCATAATGTACGCTGTGAATCAAGAGAATAAAATGAGGTTGGACGAAGTGAATATTTTTCCTTAGAATTGGATGCGTAACATTGGTAGAATCGTTTACTATAGTTTTAAATCTTATAAATCAAAGAAGCTCCATAAGAATCATTCCAATCAAGAGATGCAATCATCCAAAACTTTTAATCCCTCTAGTAGCTGGTTTAGTCCAAAGTTGTCGACACTTTCTCCTCGCTATATTAATATAGCAATCAACCACACGATACAATAGTTCGAAGCCAAGAAAACGATGGGGCAACAGCAAAAACATGCCCAAAAGGAAAAAAAAGAAATGAAGCTAACCATAGATCGACTAAGCGACAAAGACTCAAGACCGCTGCACCCTCCGACTTTGTCCCACCATGCTCCAAGCAGTCCGAAGCGCCTTGTACCAAACATAACCTACAAGAGGGGAGCCGTCAACACGACGCCACTCCTCGGACTAGCGCACTGGACCTAGAGTTTCCCTTGGCACTCGGGGTAAAGTGGATATACCCGCATCGCCCTCCAGGAAGGAATGGTGCCACTCGAGGGCGGCACCACGACGGAGTCGGACGGGTCGACAAAGTTTTCTCCCGATTCCCACAGAAAAACCCCAGACACAACTGAACACCGCCACCAAAATCGTCGTCCACCAGTATATGCCACCATGACCCCTTAGTCACCATCACCGTCTCTTCATGATCCTTGGTGAAAGGCCTGCAAGACGGAGGCATCGAACATTGCCGGACGAGGGGCAGTAGTATCACAGACATACGGGAGGGAACGACATCCACCACAAAGAGGTTGTAGTTGACTGGACAGATCAGCCGAGGCACACCAGACCCGGGCGAACCCGGCTATAGGCTCGTAAAGCCCCCGCCACCCTGCTGTAGCAGGCATGTCGCGCCGCCACCGTCCCTAGTCCGAGCACCATCCACGCCACCATCTCCAAGAGGCAAGGCACTCTGCTGAAACGCCAGCCTGCCCAGGCCCATATGGGGCCCGAGGGGCCAGATCTGGGCCAGGATAGCACGCCGGCGATCGACGTTGCACAGGCCTTCGCTGTCGTCGCCCCACCGTAGAGAAGAAGCACCGACGCCATGGAATCACCGGGCTCGCTGGCCAAACCAGGAGGTCCCTAGGAACACCGCGGCTGCAGAGGTGTAGAGCCCCGACCCTCCCTCAATGGCATGGCAATGGCACGGGGACTGGCAGGTCGCCCCCGCCGGCGTCATCCGGGCTTCACCCGGTGACCCAAGCCAGAGGTGGCGACGGAGGAAGGGGAGTAGGGGGAAGGAGCTGCCCGTCGCCCTGGCGAGAGCTTTTCTTCCTGAAATCACCACAGTCTAACATTAAAAGACACTCCCAGGAATACATCATTTCCATGCAGTATGGGTCTACCTAGGGTTGCGAATCGGCACCCGATTTGCCCGCTTTGTAATCAAAATTTGTTAATCTGGTTCAACTTATTCTATCAAAATTTCTCTAGTTTGAACTAGCTTTCGCGGGGTCTCGCGGGCTTCCGCTTCGCGATGCTAGGTTTACCTGATACTACCTTTTCTGGAGCGAGAGAAGGTACCTGCCATTTGAACGCGCACAGCTCGCATGGACACGCACGCACATAGAACGGTGCACACGCACGCTACCTCGAAGTGACGGTGCCACTGTTTCACCTAGCAAGCCTGGTGCGTGCACGATCGATCCGGCCGTGTGCCGTCTAGTAGCAACTGACGGATGGATGGACACGGACGGGTCGGGGATAGATTCCCTTCCCTGCGCTGCAGCTGCCCTGGCGCCGTCCATGCCGAGTTACAGTGTACTTGCAGCCCGTGTGCTCGATCGTGTATTTACGCACAGTGCACGCATCCGTCTTTTCACACATGTGCGTGGCATGGAGCACGCACGAATGCACGATGGTGGCGTCCCTACTGTTTTGGCCACCGTGGTTGCCAAAAGTACTCAGGTGCGTACCCGCTAGCAGCAAATCATGTCTTTCCGTGTGTGCATCTGTGAGTGAATATTTGGTTGGTTTTTCCTCAGTGCCGGAGGACGAAAAATATCTGAGATGGAGCGTACTCAAAAAAAATACCAATTCGATCTTAATGATTTTTTTTTTTTGAAATTCCACCGATTCCAATAATAATCATCAACAGCAGTACAAAAATAATAAAAATTACAAATAGGTCATTGGACCATCTAACGACGACTACGAACACTAGCACGAGCCGAAAACGCGCCGCCGTCTTCGCCCCTCCATCACCGGAGCCGGGCAAAGTTTGTCGTAATAGAGCTTGTTGTAGTAGATAGACGGAAAGTCGTCTAAGGCCACAAAGGATCAGCGCACTAGAGCAGCAACCATCGCCAACGATGACAACCATAGATCGGAAGAAACTGATCTGAAAACACACGAACGAACACGAAAACGGACCGAATCCTAGGAGATCCGCCGGACAAACGACTCCACACGCCCTCCGTCGATGCTAGAAGCGTCCCCGGAGCGAGGATAGAACGGAGATGACTTTATTCTGACTCCAAGACGTAACCGTCGCCTCAACATCTCGAAGAACACACTGAAAAATAGACTAAACAAGAACCGAAAACCTCTCGCTAGCGAGAGGCCGTGACCTTAATGATTATCGCCATCACTAAAAACAAAATTTATATTTCTAAGTTTCAAAAAATCTGAAACTAAACCAGGACGTAGCTAGTATTGTATACAAAAAACACGGAAAATATTAATTTAAAATAATGTGTATTTTAAACTACACGAAATGACAAAAACGTATATCTGAATAAGGATTTCAAATTTAAAAGAAATTAAACTTTATCATTTTTTGTAGTTCAGAATACAAAAGACTTTGAACTGAGATTTTACGGTGGAATACATCGTTAACTACTTTTAGGATTTTGTTTTATGGTTTTTTGAACTTGTAAATATGATTTTTAATTTTTCAGTATGCCATGAGCACTAGAACTCGGGCCAAAAGGACTTTTCGTGCTCTTCTTCTCTTTTTAAATTAAATTTTGACGGGTGCGCTTACATGCGACACTAACAGAGACAAATGAACTCAGCTGCATCCATCGGTCGAGGCTAGATCCTAATAGCGAGATCGAGCAGCTTCAATTAAATAGAGAACTTTTCCTTCTCCTCCTTTCCCTCTCCCTCCTTCAGAGTCCCCTCTGAGATGCCGGGCCGATCTGATTCCTCTCCGGCGACGATGCCTGCGGTGACCTAGCACACTATCGCATATTGTAGTGCGTAAGCCATATACATTATTTTAATTAAGTACCGTTTTACAAATATTACATCCCTCCGAGGGATACAACAGAAACATTGCGGGTCACAACTTTTACATGTTTATTATTATCAACTAGAAATGTATTGTACAAATTATTCAAAATCCTCATTAGTCCATTAAAGATTATTTCGAATATTTAAATTCAAACTAGCTAGCTTAACTAGCAATGGTTTCACTAAGGTGGGTGTCATTGGAGCTCAGCAACTTATTTAAGTAAGTCTACGCTGCCCGGCTCATCTACACTTCTAGACACTATGCTTCAGTTTCCATGTCTTCATAGTCGGATCCATATTTTATACCGTAATCTACTCCTTCAATGCCTTCGGAAAGATCTGGTTCCTCGTAATAGATCTTCTCTTTTAATAGATCTCCTCTTCGTTGTTGTGTTTACTGTTATCATCTATCTCAAAGCTCTCAAAGTCTAACAAAGATATAAGAAGACATTCTGAGTTCGAGCAGTAAGTTCTATAGTTAGGTGTATGATGTGTAACCATGGATTAATCATCCGGGTTTTCTTTGGTTTCGAAAACGGATTCTAATCAAAGGTAACTTTTAATTTTAAAAAACTATGTCCGTTAATTTTCACGAGTTGTCGGAATTTTCTTAACTTCCTTTCCACGTTGCGTTCGTGATCCATTCCCTGGGTAGAGAGTAACATGTCATATTGATACACTCTCGAGAGAAATTGCGAGGCCGGTTACCAAATATCTCCAAGTCATGTCGAGCTCTGCCTTATTCCGGACTTTGTCCCTAGTATTGAACCCGGTCAATGACCGTTGTCCATATGTTATCCTTTCAGAGACACTAGAGTCGTTATATTGCAGCACAAGATAGTGACGTTACGGGCTCCCACCCATTGTCATTCCTCACAAGGAATACAATCCTACCTAGTCATCTGAAGATATATACGGAACAAATAGAACTTCTGACTTTCCCATCTCATTCCATGATATATGGTCAATGCGGTTTATACAACGCCTTGGAATAACCGACTACAGTTATTGTTTACGTCCTAGGTTTCTCCTGGTACAATAGAATCTCTTCCCACAACATTGTGGTTCCCATATACCTTCGAAGTATAAATACATTTCATTCATAAAACAATATTTGATTTTGTAAGAACATGTGTGATACTTTTGGAAAAGTCTTTATACAAAACATAAAGTGTGCAAAATGTAACTTGTAAGAGTTGTGCAAGGTATAATTTACAACTCCTATGCAGGGTTGAACTTGACTGGTAACTGTGAGATAATGCAGTTCGAAGGATCGAGTTGACCCTTGACCTCGAGTTCTGTAATAGCAATCATTCCCCGATAAAAACAATGCCTTGAAAAAACAATATCTGATTTAATGCAACTATATGATATGAAATAAATTCTCTTGGTTAACTTCAGTTTCCCTTGATTTGAATTGGTTTGAGTTTTACATGAATTTCACTTTTATGGGGTTTATTTGAATTTCACTTTAGAATTTTCATATGCTGAAAGTATATATATCACTTCAAATTCAATCTTGTGAGTTTTTGGTTTGGAATAATATTCCTTTATTTTTAGAAATATTATTTAGGATTAGAGGATTTTTAGTCATCTTTAAAGTATTTATTTAAGTCAAATAACTCACTTGGAATTTTATTCCTCTCAAACTATTTTTAATAATTCCAGAAAAATAAGATTTAGAATCTTTGCATGTTCCCTTTTTGGAACTATTTTATTTTTCTAAAATATATAAGGCATTTTTATTTATTTGGACGTTTCAGTAATTAGGGAATTACTGTTTTCCCCTGGCCTTACTAGTCAGATCCAAAGGGTCAAAACTAGTCAACTCAACCGGTCACTCTCCCCCTCATGCGCTCTCTCGCTTGCTCTCGCGCTTTCCCAGGCGACTATCGCCGCCACCGTGTCGCCGGTCTACTCCGGTCGTTCCCGGATGTCTCCATCACCGCCATGGCTCACACTCGATCCCCTCTCTCCACTCTACACTTTCACCACTCATATTCTCCTATCTCCCTCTCTCCCTGCCTCTCTCAACCCTAACCCTAGGGTTTTTGGTCAATGGCCCTATCGTGCTCCAATGCTCCTCCGGGGCTCAACTGCCATCGAGATGGTGCTGGAGCACCTCCATGGTGTCTCCCTCAAGCTATTTGGCAGGAGCAGATTGAGGCACCACCCATTGTGTGCTCTCTGTGCTACCACGGTGGTCTTCTTCCTTCCCTCCGGCCACGGTGATCTCTACTCCTGTTTTGGCCAAAGATAAGCGTTCTATTCATCCCTCTACTTATTTTCTTCCTCTATCATCAACAATATCTACCGCTGACTCTATTGTTTACAGGGTTACTATTCTAGTCCATCCATGTCGATTCTAGGTCTTCTAGAATTTCTAGCATGTTATAGTAGCTTCTTTACTATTAATTAGGCTCCTAGTACTCGACTTGGTTTCTAGGGCATATTCTAGGTATCTATCTATCTCTAATGTTGTGTTGCCACTGTCTTCAGTTAACTGTTCTTGGTTTGTACTGGTGGTGTTTTAGTGTAGCTCATATTCTACTGTAGTGCCTAGATTACTTTATCATAAGTGGTATTGATCCTTACCTTGTTATGATCAATAATGTGATATTTTCTTATTGAACTTTACTATTCTTTTACTAAGTAGTCCTAGATTTACTAGTACTGTTAATTATTTGGGTTTTGTCTTCTCACTAATGTGGTCAAAATCCACAACTCAACTATTCTAGCTTGGTTTACTTGTATTTCTCTGTTTGTTTCTCTTAACTACTTGCTTAGGCTGTCGGTTACTATCATATTTATATCTACTTGTGTTCTTAAGTGTCCATTCAATACTTTTGTCTTAACTACTTGTTCTTGTGATTCCTAAACTTTTGATTTAGAGTTACTTTAAGTATATTGCTTAGACAATGTTTAGTTCCTTATGTAGGTGTATTAGTATATTCATAGCTTATTCTATGTCTCTACCTTTTCTTCTTTAGGTGATCTTATGACCTTATCTAGCAAAGGAAATATAAATGTGGAGGTTTACTTCTTCCTAAAATTATATATGGCTTGTCTACTAGTCTGTGCGATATTTGCTAAGTGGTTGGACACTGTGGTGTTCTCCATTGATGGAGATGCACATATGCTAGACCTAGCTAGTCTAAGTGCTACCACTATTGTTCTCTCTCTCCCCCTTCTCTCTCTCTCTTCTATTAAACTATAGTTTAGCTATAAACCTTTAAAGACTCAAAAGTGTGGTTGATGAAGATCTGGTGCAGTTATTCCTACTCACTCATGTTATGTTCCTTTGTCCTTTCTGCATCCCTCTCTCCCACTGGTGAGTGTGGTTTTTGGTTTGCTCCTCTCTCTCAACCTCTGGCCTGAGAGTGTGTCTTATGATCTTTGCTCCGAGGATTGCTCCGAGGATTGTGAGTTCTGGGGTTGGGTCTAGGGTCCTATTTGTAGTGTTCTAGGATTCATACTACGTTGACACCTCACTGCTTCCATGCAGTGACTGAGATGCTTATACCGCCTCTCTTGTTTGACTTTAATGTTCTAATGAGTTTATGTCATATGCCTAATCGGGCATGACAGTTAAGGGGTATTCTAGTAATTTTTCCCTTGAAAAATTGGGCAAGAATTTATTTTTAATTTGTGATTTTTTGTACTTCATTTGGAATTCCAGTGAATAAGGTTTAGTCAGTTTATAGATTTAGCTGTTCATGTGTTCTTGTCTAGCTTGGTGAACTACAAGTGTTCGTTAGCTAGATTATTGGTTCTTTATAGAATCCAAAGTTTGAGGTACATTTTATTTGCTATTATGTCCTCTTATATTTGATTGTGGTTGCTATGTTTTCCTAGATTCACTTCCTATTATACTTGTGACTGGTGCTGGCTTAACACTACTGATACTATTGTCTCTGGCTTAGCTAGTTCTAGATACTATCTTATATTGTTCTGGTTCCTGCTATTGTGCACGAATGAGAAGTTGCTGATGATCCATATTTCTTAATGTTATTTTATCTTCTTGTGCACTACTTTGGCAATCTACTATTGTTGTTGTTATTAATACTCTGTTGCTCAAAAACCTCAAACTGTGGGGTTCAATACAAGTTCCTCTACCTTGCCATAAGGATTCTAAAGTAATAAACCAACACTGTTTTTTGTCTTTGTTTTTGTTTTCAGATCAAGATGGGCTAGAAGATGAAGAAGATCAAGAACAAGATAAGAAGACTAGTGTAGGTCTTAGTCTAAGTTTTAGTTTAGATTTTCTTATTTTCTTTTTCTTTTGTAGTTTATACTAGGACTAGTTCTAGTTGTAACTGTTCTAGATGCATTCCATTGTAAATGACCATGTATCCTTTTTTTTACATAAATAAAGACCATTTTATGAGAATTATCATTATTTACTTGTATTTTTCTGATTTTTATTCATTTTTATGTGTGTTAGTCTTTTAATTTAAGTTTGAACAATTCACCTCAATTTTGAATTCAACGTTGATGCTCACTTGAATAAGAATGTTTACTTATATATATATGTGTGTTTGAGTACTTGACTCAGAATAGTGTGTTAAGTCAAATTTGAAACCCTAAAATTTGAATATATAAGTTATTGTGAATTTTGAATTCAAATCCTAGGGTTAGACTAAGTCAAAACTCAACCCTAGAGTTTAATTTTAATCACTTGCATCTCCTAAATCCAAAGTTTGAATTTTTTTCACACTTTCACAAATGCATGCTATGCAAAAACACTCATCACAATTCAATCCTCTAATCCTTCCTATTGTTTGGGTCATTACAATGTTGGTCGAAGATGGCGGAGGAAAGTCGTCGAAGTAGGCGGTAGTGGTAGCGCTAGGGCTTTCGGCATCCTTACGGTAGTTTGGACTAGGGCATCCATTTTTTTGGCCAGATTCGGTGCATCTTGGGGCGGTCGTTCCTATGTGTTGCACTCCGGTGGCTGGAGGCAAAATTTGTAGGGGTTCCGCGCATGAAAACAATAAAATTTACACTACGCCCCTGAACCCCTAAAGCTACCAGGACCTATCTATTAGTAATACCGTAACGGGAGGGGCTTTTCGCGAACTTACCCTTGAAGACCGAAAAGCGTTGTCAACGCTCAGGAGAGCGTGGTTGATGTAGACGAGCCGAAGCCGACCTCAAGGTCGTGATGAAGTCCTTGTGCTCCTTCTGGCTCCAACGACTTGAGTGCCTCAAGTGTGACACATCGTGGGGAGTTACACATGTCCGGTGTCTCACGATAACTCCCGCTTCCCCGATCCAGCAGCAGTTGCGGAAGTAGAGCTCCCGGATCTGAATCCCGCAGTGCGACGGCGCTCCGCGGTGAAGATGTCTCTCGCTCGCGTAGTCCAGACTTGGGACCACGGTCACGAGACAGAGAGAGGGGGGAGAGAAAATATCAATTGGAGGTCCTCCCAAAAGTGGGGAGACCTTTATTGATTGTTGGTCTATTTTTCTAGGCCAAATACCCCACTATATATAGGGGAGGGGAGGTACTACCTCCCTCAAAGTCCCGGGGTGGGACTAAAGGAGAGGAGGGGGGAGGCGGTGGCCACCGGCCACCTAGTGGGCCCCGCGTGGGGGGCTAGGCCCAGCCGGCCTCCCCCTTGGCCCCTTCTCCCTCTCTCCTTTCCCCTAATGGGCCCTCTCCCTCCGGAATTGGCCCATTAAGCCTTTTTGACCTTTAATTGATTTTCTCTTTATTAAATAATTATGAATAAATGATTAAATCAATATTTAACATTCATTCACATATTATTCAACCTCCATGGCTATGGAACACCTTCCACCTCCACTCCGGACATCCTCCGGACATCTCGAAACCCTTTCGATTTTCTCCCTTCTCTTCTTCGGTGATTCTACTGATCCTATAAACACTCTCTAAGCATCATCAAGCCCTTAAGTGTGATACCCCACGGTTCGGGAACACTCCAGACATGGTCGGGACACTCCTGCACCAATGATCGACAGAGGGACCTGGATGGCCATGTGACCCCTGTGCGTTCCACGAAGATCTTTCGTCATTTGAACCGGGACAGTCGTGTCTTATTCCCTTTGTCACTCGATACTTGCATTGCCCGAGATCTGATCAATGACATCACCATGTCGTGTTCAATCTCGTTACTGAACAACGCTACTTGACTCGTTCCAACAAGTGATATCCCCGTGATCTAATCACACGCTGCACAGTTATTGGATATAACTTCTCCAAGTGGGCCCTTGAGTATCTTCCCGTCACATGGACGGACAAATCCCGCTCTTGACATATATTGCCTCTACGGTTTCCTCTGAATACCTGAACACACCTTTATAACCACCATTTTACCAGATGGCGTTTGATGCTATCTAAGCACTCTCGGGAGACAGTGATTGATATAGCCTCATGGTCTAAGGAATAGTCTACGAGGATCAATTTCTAATCATCATAACTTAAACTTCGTGACATGATCAGGTCACGATGTTTAGGTTGGGTATTGGTTCATCATCTCATTCTCCGAATGAGATGACCTTATTTCCAACTTGCATAAATGCCACATGATCAGGAAACATGACCATCCGTTGACCAATGAACCAGTGACTAGAGTTTCACTGGGAACCCCTGGTTGTTTGTATATCACACGTGTATTGATGTTTCCACTCAATACAGTTATAGCATGATATAAAACTTAATCATAAACTATATGAAATATGATAATAGTCCTTACTACTATTTGTCTCTAGGGCATATTTCCAAAAGTCTCCCACTTGCACTAGAGTACAAATACACTAGCTGCATTTTGTTCTCAATCATTGGCACCATATACCTGGTACCCTGAACATGCTTGCTCATGGAAGAGGTTGAGTCTTGGGTCTATACTTTACAGTCCCAAATCCTTTGCAACTTACTAATGTCACCTTAATTGATATTAATATTTTATCATCACATGATAGCATCTTTGTGTATGCATCGTCACTATCGCAGCAGAACGAGGCCTGATTCCAGGAGACTACAATGACGTTAGATCAACCTCGAGGGCTTTCTCATGGGCATTGTGCCCTGGGACACATCATTCTATGTTAAAAGCAAACTAGCCCCGCCATAACATTATACAACACTTTAGATGGTACCCTTATTATACTAAATGTATTCATCGAAATACTAGAGCACTCTGTGCAACTTTCGATGTTTTGTTCACCTCGCTTCCTACTTGAATTTAATTGGTATCTACAGGAGTTTCCAACATATTCCCTTATAACATAACTCTTTATGCTTTAAGATGTGTTATCCTTTATGGATTTGGAAAATATGTCCCCAGTTCTCTATTAGACACTACGGACAAAAACTTAGCTCAACGTTCTATGATTCGAACTTAATCACTTTCAAACGTTCCTTAATTTGGATCACATATTATGCTAAGTTATCATCATGGTTTACTAAGATAAAACCTATGTCTCAACATAGTTGATGATGATCATCCTTTTATTTCTTTCAACCATTGATGTTCAACTTAATACTATTCCTAATTTGAGTCATTAAGGATCAGTTCCTTAATTAACTTCTATTCTGAAACCCTTTTCAGAATCCCTTAAGGAATACTACATAATATCATAATACACCTATTATCAACTTCTACATCTTATAAATCATTATTTATAAGTATTTGCGCCTTTCATTCTTAACATACTTAAGAATTACTCCTATAAGCTCCCACTCAAAATATGTTCCTACATATTTGAGTTTGAGACTCATATTGCTCCCACTCAAAATATGTCAATCACATATTGTTTCAGGAAGACTTTCATAGCTCCCACTCAATTTTATGCAAATTGCATATCCACTCACTATTTTGAATAACTTCAAAATCTTTTGATCAAATATCAAACTTGGAGATTTACTATGAGATACTAGTACTTTACTAGTTTTAAATCCACTAGACATTTAGCACACATGAATCAAATTCATTTGAATTTATCCAATACTTGACAAATTGTGCTTTTGCCATTCACCTCCTTTTTCCTACTATGGCTTTGCAGTCATTTGGGAAAATTCAAGTAACCCCTTTTACTTGTGAGATTCAGCAATGAATTACCTTCTAATCTCAAGGGAAGTTTGCTTCTAGGATTTCTCATAATTTAGTTTACCATTATTTCCTTTGTAGTTCGTCGGTATGTCATATTCCAAGAATCATGACAAATGATTCACAAATGTCTCCATACTAGATATGGATTACATTTTGAATCCTACTTCATGTAGTGAAAACACCAGTGGGGAAAACACAATGATCAATATCATTGATTCTTTTCTTCTGTGAAGAGAATCATTCAGGAACGTTATCCGTTGCACTTCTCAACACTTTGATGCAGGGTTTTGAATCCTCATCGTGTTTTACACTATTTTTCATTTGCTTCATAATTGAGAAACATCACTAGAAGTGAGCTTTCTCAAGAATGCACCAAAATCTAAGCAATACAAGTTTTGCTTTCCTTTTGGTTTAGCTATGGATTTCGTATTCAAAGTTTCCAATGAATACTCTCCAAGGACTTATTCGCTATTATTTTGGTTATATCAAATAACCCCAAAACTTTCACGAATTCAAATGGTTCGCTATATTCTAATTGAGTGGTAACTATTTCTAACTAATGGTCTCTACATTTATACTACAATGATTTATTTGGTGCCTTCTATTCAACCCCTTTGATATCTAATATCACATTGTGATGCTTTGCATTTTGACGTTTCAAAACACTTCACATTCCACAATTTCTTTTACGCCATTCTTATAAAGTTGAATTTCATTACTATTGATCAAATCATAGTAATTAGATTCTCTTTTATACTTATACCCTCTTATTGATGAAACACTTTGATCAAATCAAATAGTTTCATATTCATGTTTCCTTTGGTAAACTACTTTACACATTTAAACAATCATATAATGATAATTACCATTTTCGTTAAGACTCAATACATCGGATATGTATTTACTTTTAACAATTTATTAAACACTTTGTATTCAAGTAATACACGGTGTTCAAGTTATTTTGCCGAACTTAGGCATAATTTATATGTGACAAGAAATCAAATGACTTTCACATATTATCACATAACTTTGAATTCAAACAATGGTTTCATTCATTAATGAAATATCATTAAGTTGGGTATTTTAAACAAGGCATTTTTAATATTTTACAAATGTTCATACATTATCAATTAGTTTTAAGCAACAAGGATAATTCACACATAATCAAACAAGATATGAACACGAATAGAAATAATTCATAAAAGCAGAACAACTGTTTGTTACAAACTCATATGAATAACCGTCTCACAAAGTGTGAGACACACTAAAGAAGTTCACAATCTCTTGATCACATTAACCATCCTAAAACACAAACTAAATGATAAATGTCGAGGGAGAGTGTCGTTGGCCATCATCATCATGCTCGCCATCAACACGCAACGTCACCTTCTCTCCAGCAAGCACCTCTCGTGCAGAAGGACCTGTTTTCATCAAAACAGAATAAGTATCAGATATACTTAACACTGCAATGTGTTTACAAGATTATAACATTTATAAAACCATATATCAAATATATACCTTTGTTGTTGACGACCTGAGCGACATCTGGTTCAACCAACACATTCCTGAAATGTGTCATGAACCGGTGGAACTCCATTGTTTCCTTGTCGCTCCTCATTACGCAAGCCCTGACTTATGCTTGGTAGCTTGGTGGCAGCGACCGCAGCATAGCAGCGTTTGCAAAAGAGCCTGTAATCCAGACGTCCAGGAAGTATACATGCCTCATGTACACATCATGCATGCTCTCCAAGTGGTCCTCTAGTGATGAGTTATCCTCCATCTTAATGGAGAGGAAGTCTCCCATCAGCTCATGCTCCCAAATGCGTGTCTGCTCCACGAAATGTATCCTAAGTTGTAGCATTACCGAACGAGGGTTGACATCACCCACGAAAGGCTACAGCTCGTCCACCATTTCGAAACGCATCACAACTGAAATATTGGAGGCCATATCACGACGGAGATAGCGGTCTTTCCGCTCCTCTTGGGTCTCAAGGTCCGTGGGCTGATCCAAATCCACCCTGTCGAGTATGTAGTCGACCACGTTGTTCTCGCTAAGGAGAACATGGAGACTGGCAACCCATATGGAGAAGTTCGATCCATCTAATCTAAGCTTCTCTCCTTCTAACCAATCAATCGTCAACACAAAGGTCCCATCTACATTTATAATTACAAAAGGAATTTAGACTAAGTTTATAATTAAATGAGTTAATAATAACTCCACTCAGAAACACCTATCCCTAGTGAGGGTTCCTAGTGATAACACAACCCCTATCAACCACATCTCCCCCGATCATCACGGCCATCAATGTGGGTTCAAGGGTGGACGCTAAACGTCGGTCACATCATTCATGCGACTCGTGCTCGATATTTCGACCATCCGCGTTCTGAGGCCATGTCTGTACATGCTAGGCTCGCCAACTCAACCTTAGTGTTTTTTCTATGCAACATGGCTTGCATCCACTGTATGTGAACGTAGATATGTCTGACACCCGATCATCACGGCCTACCTCATACCGAAGAACTTTCTTCATGGTGCACACTAAGGGGGAACACAATCGTTGGTAATTTTAACAGGGATCATCTTATTAGGCTACCGTCAAGTATCTAATACTAGCACACAATAAGATATACAGACAATAACATTGAATGTAAATGCAATGTGATATGGTCCTTCACGTCGTGATCTCCATCCGCCGTCACCGGGTTCCAGCGCCAGGGTTCCGGCGCCGTAGACACCAGGGTACCGGTGTCATTCCGGCGTGGTAGACCGTCACCTCCATGACTATCTACTACTACGTAAAAAAGGTAATCACTTTACCTTTGCCACAACCATATCACAAAGCAACACCCTCCTGCAAAACAAAGTTAGACGTCTCTACTTTATCTTTGCATGTTTTACGTGGCTGAATGGGCTTTCGCACAAGAACCGTTCTTACCTACGAACTATCAGCACAATGCTGATCAATTAGTTGTCTCTACTACACCTCTTTCGGGGCCCTCCGTTGCAAATGGCATACCAACTAATGCGAGAGAGACAGACACCCCCCTAAGCCACTTTATACGGTACAAACCGTATGTCAAGCGTGGACCAGTCTCGTGAATGAACGCGTAAAGTCGGTTGGGGGCCACTTCATCAAGCATTACTGCGGTATACACAAGTACACGTGGGAGGGTAACAACTAAAAGATCAATGCCCACACGCTACATCTCGTGTGTTCTACCCGTACTAGCATTACTACGCATAGATCTAGCTCTGATACCACTGTAGGGGTTCCGCGCATGAAAACAATAAAATTTACACTACGCCCCTGGACCCCTGAAGCTGCCAAGACCTATCTATTAGTAATACAGTAACAAGAGGGGCTTTTCGCAAACTTACTCTTGACGACCGAAAAGCGTTGTCAATGCTCAGGAGAGCGTGGTTGATGTAGACGAGCCGAAGCCGACCTCAAGGTCGTGATGAAGTCCTTGCGCTCCTTCTGGCTCCAACGACTTGAGTGCCTCAAGTGCGACACATCGTGGGGAGTTACACACGTCCGGTGCCTGACGATGACTCCCGCTTCCCCGATCCAGCAGCAGTTGCGGAAGTAGAGCTCCTAGATCCGAATCCCGCAGCGCAACGGTGCTCCGCGGTGAAGATGTCTCTCGCTCGTGTAGTACAGACTTGGGACCATGGTCATGAGAGAGAGAGAGAGAGAGGGGGAGAGAGAAAATATCAATTGGAGGTCCTCCCAAAAGTGGAGAGACCTTTATTGATTGTTGGTGTATTTATTAGGCCAAATACCCCACTATATATAGGGGGAGGGGAGGTACTACCTCCCTCAAAGTCCCGGGGTGGGACTAAAGGAGAGGAGGGGAGGAGGTGGCCGCCGGCAATCTAGTGGGCCCCACGCAGGGGGGGGCTAGGCCCAGCCGGCCTCCCCATTTGCCCCTTCTCCCTCTCTCCTTTCCCCTAATGGGCCCTCTCCCTCTGGAATTGGCCCATTAAGCCTTTTTGATCTTTAATTGATTTTCTCTTTATTAAATAATTATGAATAAATGATTAAATCAATATTTAACATTCATTCACATATTATTCAACCTCCGTGGCTATGGAACACCTTCCACCTCCACTCCGGACATCCTCCGGACTTCCCGAAACCCTTCCAGTTTTCTCCCTTCTCTTCTTCGGTGATTCTACCGATCCTATAAACACTCTCTAAGCATCATCAAGCCCTTAAGCGTGATACCCCATGGTTCGGGAACATTGCAGACATGGCCAGGACACTCCTGCACCAATGATCGATAGAGGGACCTGGATGGCCATGTGACCCCTGTGCGTTCCACGAAGATCTTTCGTCGTTTGAACCGGGACAGTCGTGTCTTATTCCCTTTGTCACTCGATACTTGCATTGCCCGAGATTTGATCAATGACATCACCATGTCATGTTCAATCTCGTTACTGAACAACGCTACTTGACTCGTTCCGACGAAGTCATATCCCCGTGATCTAATCACACGCTGCGCAACTATTGGATATAACTTTTCTGAGTGGGCCCTTGAGTATCTTCCCGTCACATGGATGTACAAATCTCGCTCTTGACATATATTTCCTCTACGGTTTCCTCCGAATACCTGAACACACCTTTATAACTACCGTTTTATCAGATGGCGTTTGATGCTATCTAAGCACTCTCGGGAGACAGTGATTGATATAGCCTCATGGTATAAGGAATAGTCTACGAGGATCCATTTCTAATCATCGTAACTTGAACTTCGTGACATGATCGGGTCACAATGTTTAGGTTGGGTATTGGTTCATCATCTCATTCTCCGAATGAGATGATCTCATTTCCAACTTGCATAAATGCCACATGATCAGGAAACATGATCATCCATTGACCAATGAACCAGTGACTAGAGTTTCACTAGGAACCCCTGGTTGTTTGTATATCACATGTGTATTGATGTTTCCACTCAATACAGTTATAGCATGATATAAAAATTAATCATAAACTATATGAAATACGATAATAGTCCTTACTACTATTTGTCTCTAGGGCATATTTCCAACAAAATTAAGAATCACAACTCCAAAGATCTCCACAAATATGACCCAAGTCTATTGTTGTCCTTTGTTCTTCTGTACTTCTTTGTTGTTTCTAATTTCTTCGACCGGTCGTGGAGGCAAGGAGAGGATAAAGAGGGGATGGGGTTACAGGAGGATATGGAGGAGTGTGGGGGTTTCCTTGCTTCCTAGTTCATTGGCATAGTGCCAAGCGTCTATTGTTGGCCTGCTTCACTAAGCTACGAAGGTGGGAGAGGCTGAAGTCGGCCTTTGCAATGAACCCCCTCTACCTCAATAAGAGTCGCCACCTCCGTGGTGGTGGCTTTGTTTCGCTCCTCCTCCTCCTCTTGGTGGGCCTTGGTGGCGAGAGAGAGATTGGTGGTGGCGTCGTTGCTGTAGGTGTGGGGGGTGCAATTGGAGGTCTGAGGAGACTGTGATATCTGAAGTGAATCTCAAGCGAAGACGTGCCGCAACTGCTATCTTCGGTCACAAGCTTGGCCCTGCCCTCGAGCTTGCTTATATCAATTTGGTTTGTCCTCCTGGTAAGGATCTTCTTCAGGACCAGCGCGACGGAGGCAGCGCCCCAACTGGCTTTGTTCTCGGAAGTATCTGAAGCGGTTGCATCTAGAGGTATGGCGGCATACCACAAGGACTCGCTCGCGTTTCGTGGGCCGACGCGATTTCTTATGGGGTGTAATTCGCACAAAACAAGAATCTACATGTAAATATTCGGGTACCGCTCAAGGACTTTTTATAAAATTGTAATACCACCTAATTAATGTTGTCTTCCGGTTCTTTGGTACCTTCTATCGTTCAAAAAACAGCAGCTTCAAATTTTTGCCGAGTAAGATTCGTAGGAAAAACATGGGCGAAGCTCCTAGCAGGGAAAGGTAAGTTAGCGACCCTACCTTGATTTTTGGAAAAAGGTTTTAGATGCATATTATTTTTCTGAACAATTTGATTGGTTATACGTTGAAACGGAATTCGTAGGAGAAAGTTATGATTGTTTTAGTAAACACTGCGTAATACTGATTCTAGAGTGGCATAAGGACTAGGCGCGGTCTAGTTTTAAACCAACTTTTTATATTTTCAATAGCTAATTCTCATTATAATAAAATTCAAATCTAAACAATATCCTCAATGGGGTATCTAAGGAAGACCCGAGACCGAGAGTATTTTTGCCACCTTATGGCGTGTGGGCAAAACCAACTCTATTTATATGAAGCTTTATGTTTTATTTTTTTACTTTGGATTGCATATACTATTGATCTTCTAATTGATATGCTTGCTCAATTGGAGAAATTATAGTTTAGAGCCCTCCTAAAATATGTGAATTTGCGCAAAAATGATATCACAATCCTAAGAAATAGTAACAAAATAAGTGAAAAGTTATTAAAAGCTAGAAGACACTGTGTCATTATTGATTATTTTAGAGTGTGAACATCTTCTATTTTTCTATAGAATCTATTAGAACTTATTTTGACCATCTCTTTGATGAGTTTTCGTTAGGGTTCCTTCAGAACTTCTTGTCTTGACTCAAATGACTCATTTTATAGATTCAGTATGAATAAGATTTCTCAGTTTACAGAGATTTATCATGAAGATTTATCTTATTCTGAGCATGAGCATATATAAGATAACCTTGAGATATTTGTTATTCATATCCGTAGAATTAAAGACTTTGGAGATTATCTTAATATTTGAATAATACGTCATGCCTCATACTCCCTCCGTCCCAAAATAAGGATTAGTCAGAAGTCAAATCTTATTAATTTTGACCAAATATTTATCTACATCTACAATATTAAATGGACACAATAGTAAAGTATACTTTATGGCAAGTACACCCTCCATCCTGGTTTAAAGGACATAATATATAGCAAATCTCTGGGTCTAGGCTTTCTCTGATCGGGGTAATTTGACTCTCACTAATCCTCTGATTTGCTCTTTATCTGAAATTAAATTCTTGTGTGCCTAAAAGGTGGGGAATTTTGAAATTGCATGTTTAGTTTTTTCTTTTGAGGGAACCTAGAGTTCTTTTTTTTTTAGAAGGGGGTGGATCCTCTTGCTTGGGCCTTTTTCAGTTTGTGGCCCAGCATCCTAACAGTACGTGAGTGAATTGGGCCGTTAGTTTTCCATCAATTTGTGGCGCACCACACTAACAGCGCATAGCCCATAGGTGATTTACCCTAAAAAGAAGCCCATAGGTGATTTGAGTAGAGCCCCTTAAAAAGGTGTGAAGTTCCAAATAAGAAAAATCGGTTGAGAAAAAAGAGAGAGAAATGGTGTTTCAAAAAAAAAAAGGAACAGAAACACCTTTGAGATTGCAGACAAGGTTCTCAAAACAATTTCAGCAGAATCAGCTTTCAAACGGAGTTCCAGGCCCCGTGCATACAACGCAATGCAATGCTACGCGTGACGTTTCCACCGGCGGTTCAGCATGCACCTAGGTAGGTAGCGTACATGCATGATGCATGGTGTGTGCACGTACGCAGATGCAGTTGTAGTTGTAGACGGGACGTACGGGCTGACTTGGATCGGTTACGTGTGTTTGGGGTGTACGAGTTGACAACACCGAAAGCGGCCTCCACCACGCACGGCCGATCGATGTCTTGTCTCCAGTCTCCACATCGATTCTTCAAAGCTTGCACGCACGTACTGTAAGTACGTAACAGCAGAACCGCACCATATGAAAACGATCCCGCCTGCACAGGTGCATATGCGTATGTGCTGAATATACTGTATATAGGTTGGTGGTGCCTCCGTTTGGGGTGCAAAATTCTGAACTCACTTCCCCAAAGGATAAAGGATTGTGTTTTACACGGCCTCCGAAATCGGGATAGGAATGGGTCGGCCCGGACCTGGCCTTGGACCTGGCCTCAAGGCTAATTTGGGGGGCCATGGGTCGACCCGTTTCAAGAAAAGTCAGTGGCCTCGGTGGCCCAATGGGTATCACGGGTCGATCCAAAATTTAACACCAACGTTAGCAAATAACATCTAAAATTTGTAGCGAAAATTACTAGCATATTGTGCAAGAAGATTATTGCATACTCATTGTTGGTTTTGACTGATCATGCGATGTACTCTGCCCTGTGCGAGCTGTTCCGCAAGAGGCTTAGGGGCACACACACGTACATAGGGCTAAGCAAGCAGGCAGGTTAATTGTTTCCTAGCAGCAGCTAGCATAGCTCACTTACGCAGACAAATCGCTAGAAGTCTTAGTCGTTTCGTTCATATCCCGAAAAATTTGGGTCGACCCTGCTGATCCAATGGGTCAGTTGGTGCCGGCTTTGTCGATCCAAAAATATTTGAAGGCCGACCCTAGCAACCCATTGGACCTGAATTTTTTGGGTCGGGTCGGTGACCCGGCGGGTCGACCCGACCCATTCTGACTTCGAAGGGACCAAGCAGTGAAGATTGAAACCAAAACATAAAGATGTTTTAATTTTTGAAAGAAGTGTATCTAAACTTTTTTTGTGTGTATGTTCTTGTAGGTTTGGAGTGAACCTACACACTGAAAAGGTCTAGATACACTCATTTTACAAAGCTAAAACATCTTATATTTTAAAACGAGGAAGTACATTGCCACAAAATCTATAGGAAATATGTTGTCAGAGCACACCCTAAGACCCAACTAAGAGCATTTCTAACGAAGACTGTAAACAGCCCAAAACTATAAAATAACCGACCATTTTCCGTTTGCGCGATAGACGGTCGCTCTAGTGAACCCCATAGAAGGTGAAAAAATTGTACTCCGGTTTATCGTCCGTGTAGGAACTGAGCGGCGAAACCCTAGATGTTCGGTGCAGAGGGCCGAACTGAACGAGCCTTATATCGCGAGAACCGTTTGCGCGGGACGGGACATTTCACCTTCCCTCCTTCCCGCTTCCGCGCCGCCGCCGCCGCTGATCTCCCGTCCGACACGCTCTCCAGCACCGCAGTCCACCAGCACTGAACTGATGGACCCCACGGAGGTTGCGCCAGCCGCTACTGACGCCGCGCCACTGTAGGCAACCCCCCGCCGCTCAATTTGGATCTACTTCCCCCGTCGTCGCCACCCCTCTAGCCAGCCACCCCCGTAGACGACAAAGCCCGGAAGAGGAAGTGACTAGGGAACATCGGCGCGTCGCTGGCCGCAACTCCCCCACGCGCCAAGAAGGGCATTTGTTGCGGGGGTTAGGAAGCCGGGCATCATCACCTTCTTCGCCCATCGTGTCGCAAGTTCCTCCCGTGAACCCCTCCTCCCCCGCGTCCGTCGCGTCGCCAGTATCACATGATGCGCCGCCAAGGTATATCCATCATCTTCCTCCATGAGTGCATCGTTACGTCTACCGCCCGATGTTGATGTCTGCAAACTACGCAGCTACGACCCTCACGCGGTGCCAAATTCGTTCGTGCAAATGATGAACGATACCAAGGTCGACATCACAACCAACCAGCTGTCGTATGACGATGAAGAGGGGGGGCCGCGAGGAAGAGGAGGAGCCTGAGTTGGAGGAGATCGAGGAGGAAGTCTTCGATGCCGTCCAAGGACAGAAGGACAAGAAGAAATGCGCGGTGAACTACACCGAGATCAAAGTCGTTTGCTTGGTGTGGGCACGGTCGCAGGTGTCCATCAATGCCGTGACCGGCACGGACCAAACCGGCAAGCGCTATTGGCAGCGCATCGAAGATAGGTTCTTCCAACTTATGCCTCATGTTGCACAACCAGTGTATCGGTCATATAGGTCTCTACAAGGCAACAAGAAGATGCTACTGATGTGGAAGATGGAGAAAGGAACAATCATAAGATGAAAGGCAACAAGAAGGCAAAGGAGAGGATCAAGCTAGAGGTCGAGTCATCCTCATTGAGGGATAAGATTGATGACATGGTGAAGTCAAAGGAGGTGTTGATAAACAAGACGTTGGAGATCAAGATGATGATGAACGAGAAGAAGAAGATGATGAAGCAGTCAAGGTGGGAGGCAATCCGGAGTGCTACCAAGTACAAGACCGAGCTAGAGGAGAAGAGGCTCAAGATAAAGGAGGCTAAAGCGATTAAGGAGCTCCTTTCCGAGGAAAAGGAGATCATGATGTTGGACACCTCCAAGATGACTCCCTTCCAATTGGAGTTGCATCAAATGATGCTCACGGACATATTGGAGAGGAGGAGGCAAGCACCCTTGGCAGTGCTCCATCGTCATCTGCCCTAGGTGAGTCTCCTATGAGCGCTCCTGCTGATGGTGGTGATGGTGAGGGCGGCGCCAATGATTTAGCTTGATCTATATTTTGGATTGCATGGTTGTACTTTGCATGGATTGTATTTGGGTTGTTTTGATCGTGACAGTGTTGACCGATGATGTAGATCATGCAAAACATGTTTCAAAACTATGAAATGTTGATGATGCAAAACCGTTCGAAAATAGCCGGCGCAGAACGAAGCCAGCAAACGCGAACTATGAAACCCCGCAAACGCGAACTGTGAAATAAACTTTCACAGTTCGTGTTTACGGGCTTCGTTTTGCGCCGGCAATTTTCGAACGGTACCGTCGCCTGTATATGCGCTTTACAGTTCGCGACTTTATAATCTTCGTTAGAGATGCTCTAAAATTGTTGGGTCTCTGCTCCTAATACCACTTCACGATCCATCTTGTGAAAGGATCTGAAGAATTCACTAAAGCCCGCTAGGGTCGGCTGACCCTCGTGCACGACGTAGAGCAAGCTATTACTGGGCTGACATCGCGTTGATGCAGTTACACGGAGTGGGGGAGGGATATTATGTATTTATGTTTTACCTATATATAGCTATTACTGGGCTCATTTTTCATAAATGAACAATGCTTAACATTAAATTATTTATATTTACTGAAGAATGCGCTAAAGCCTACTAGGGTCAGCCGACCCTCGTGCACGCCGTAGACCCAACTCCGTCCTCCGTCCCCGGCCTCACCCGACACTGTATTTCGATGCATCAGTCTGTCACACAAATGCAAACCAATCATATGTTCCATCCAATCCGAAAGAGAGTTAGTGGGGGAACATGTCATGGCTGATGCGAAACACTCCCTGTTTGCCAGCGAGCAACAACAAAGCGAAAGCCAAATTCTTCATCCTGTGCGTGCAATCGACGATTGGACGGCGTGGATTTCTCCTAGTGGCTCGGCGCGACCAATCACGGCCGGTCGTTCGGTCCTGCGTCGTAAGCTCAAAATAAACTATGTACGGAATCCGCATGAGTGGGCCTGGCCTGCCTTATCTGGTCGCGGACGTCACCGCGCTGACCGCAGGGCGCGACGCCATGTTGACCTGACGACCGGCGCAGGAGACCGGAGACCGGAGCTTGGACCTTCCAGCTGGCGCCCAGGAACATGACATGCACACGTGACCGCCGCACTTGGGCGGCCGGTCGATCACTTGCAGTGCCGTTGCACGTTTATAGTGAGTTTTTTTTACACGAGTTCATGCATCATGTATACGTATAGTTTTACTTTTTTTTTTACAAAATTCCACCTATCCAAAATAATCGTCAACAACAGTACAAACAGCCCTAAAAGTAATAAAATTACAAATACATCAATAAATCACCTAGCGAAGACTACAAACACTAGCACGGGCCGAAGATGTACCGCCGTCTACCTCGTCATCCATCACCGGAATATGGCAAAGCTTGCCTTGTAATAGACATATGGAAAGTCGTTGTGCTAAGACCTCAAAGACCAACGCACCAGAGCAGCAATCATCGCCAAAGATAAGAACTGTAGATCGGAAGAGACCAAACGACACCAACGAATACGAAATACGGGCAAATACCAAAAGATCCGCCGGACGTCATACTCCACACGCTTTCCGTCGGCGCTAGGCACACCACCTGAGCGAGATAGAGCGGAGATTAAGATGTAGCCGCCGCCTAAACATTCTAAAGAAGACACGTAAAAAACCTAAAAACAAGAAACCTCTCACCGGCGAGAGCCCTTGGTCCATCACGCATCCAATGCCCGAAGGCCAATGGAGACGGAGCGGACGGGCTGCGAGGGAGATAGAATCCTAGATGGGTTTAGAGGAGAGCCACATCGCTTGTTTCTTCCGTATATGTTCAGTTTGTTTGCGATGACTTAGTCACGTATAGTTTTACTTCTCCTACTGCATTTTAATTTTACTACTCACTCTGGTCCATATAAGTTGCCGCTATTTTAATGTTTTACTAAATAAAAACAACTAATAAGAGGGAGTATTTGCATTTCGTATACTCTCTCGGTCTTCAAATAAATATCGCAAACTTTTATCTATCTAATACTAAATAGTATCTAGATACATACAAATTTCGATGTCTATTTTCAGACGAAGAAAGTAAAACATCTTAGAGAAATACTACGTGGGTTAAAAAAATAACCACTAGTTTTTTCTTGATATTGGAAAATTTTAACCACAAGTAATATGACATGGGAAGCAATTACCAAAAGTATCAATACACATGCGTAAACAGTCAAAACCAGATTCTTGTTTCTTGTGGGATAAATATTTTTGAATTCGAAAACTGCAAATTATTATGTTGGGTTAACTACGTTAAGCAACTGGACAAAACGAAAACCATGAATTTTGGTCTCATTCAGTACTATACTCTTTCAGCAGTTAATTCCACCGATGTAAAGAGTGCTCGAATCCTAGTTGATTTCGAATATCATGGTGCGATGCATGCGTGCTATACACACACGAATCGGCGGTCTATGCAGACAACCATTAGCTCTTGCTAGCTCTGTCTCCTTTACCTAAAGAAAAGGTGCATGCAAGTGTATCAACCTGAGTTTTACTATTGCGGCCTTTAGCTATGGATAAGCTAGCCAAGTTTGCGTTTTATTCGCACACAGCAAGAAACTAATTAACTACGAAGACCAGCCGTGTCATCTCGATCGAGCTAGTCTTGGCTTTGGTCAAAGCTCCAAATTGGAGTAGTAAGTGGTGGAATCTCTCCAATTCACCGACCCCCTATCACATCAAGATTGACGGTGAAATCTTTTCTTTTCCGCCATCTCGGTGCATTGAAACCATTGGAGCAATCCCTTTTTGTTCTAAAAAAAGAAAAAGAACGAACATTCTTATGGCATTTTGGGCAGCAATTACCTAGACAGGTGTTGGAACACAATTCAAGGGGTAAAATGTGCCCCGAATATGCCAAATTGCCAATATTGATTACACTTTTGCTTCGGTGCCTCCTCCTTTTCAAGCCAACGAAACTGAAAACACAAGGACAGCCTAACCTAACTGTCTATTTTTTCGAATGTCCTTGAAAGGACATCAGTCACATCTTATGAATATAGGTTCATTACATGTCGACAAAACTGAACCCCGGGTGGCTGGGGAAACTATGATACTTGCAGTCTGGATGTATAGTGTCACCACTCAAGTTAAGTCCTCAACCACAGAATTTGGACGACTTAAAAAAATAATTAAAACCACCATGGTTCTACTGTTTCATGTGTTGTCATTAAGACATTATAATTCGTTGACCCAAAATACTTTTCACATTACCTTGACCTTAACGGTCTTCTCGAAATATGACATATCCTCAACTTATGCGATTTGCTATGATATATATATATATATATATATATATATATATATATATATATATATATATATATTATAAATCATAAACAATGGCATGTTTAATTATAAATGTTAATAGGTTTTCATGTAACATCAACTTACGTATATTGGATGGACATGCAAAGGCGTACGAATGTACGCGCATAATTGATTGCGAAAAATTGTAAATCTTCTTGACTTGCATCTCTTTTTCTTTCTTAAGAGAACTGCACATTTGTTGTATGAAAACAAGCAACTACAAAAACTATCTAACTAATGGTACTACTCCCTTTGTTCCAAATTAATTGAAATGTTACCTAAAATATGTCTAGGTTCAACGGATCTGCGTCAATTAATTAAGTCAGCATACATTGACCGTAGTAGAATTTGGTCTTAAATTAAAAACTAATGTTAGAAAGTTTTGAATTGCATGCACATCTCAAGAGCAAGGACGTTAACATATTTGTATTATTAAAAATACCATGTGAAAATCATTTTGTAAGCATGCAAAAAAATCATATATTTAAATAGCCACAAATATCAAGAAAACTTGTACATTTTATTGACAGCGTCAAGAAAAGTACAATAACGTATACGTATATGGATGGTTAAGAGAGTGTAAACCATTCTTTCACAAGCATAGGTTAGTACTTATGAAATTAAATTAAGTATTTTGGACGTCTTAGATAAACATTATCTCAATCTACCTTGCACTTTTTATTATTGACAAGCCAAAACACAATTATTTTAAGCTGAAAATGGAGAGTAATATATTGGATCTTCAAGTAGATACCTATATTTTTACAGTTTGGGACATGGGGAAGTTAACAAGAGATGAAGAGGAAAGAAAAGTAGTAGCAAACTTATAAACCTAGAACAAGTTAACACTCAAAATCTTGTATACTACATGTTTCGAATTTCGCATGCTATATATATGTCACACAATGGTGTATGGACAATTGTTTCCTGTCAAATTTCCTCTTATGCACAATCAGTTGTGCATTTTCCCTCTCTGGTGATATTTGTACACATGTTTGATTTTGGCTCTTACTTCCTCTTTTGGATTATTGGTCCATCGATCGGTCAGCAGCTCTGCTGCAAGTAAATGTCGTCTAAGCAGCTCCACAACAAGTTGTCGTCGAGGTCACTGAGCTCGAAGTCCGGGAGATTGGTGGCCGCCAGGAGCTCCGACCAGCTCCCGCTGAGCTCGTCACCCTGGATCACGTGATCATGCCCGCCCATTATTGCCGGACCCCCGCCGCCGGCGCACTCCACCGGCGTACCGTTGACGTTCGCCGTGGAAGCCCCCCACGTCATCGAGAAATGCGCTCCGTCCACCGTCGTCGACAAGGAAGAGCGGGGCGTGGTCGATGCGTCGGGGCTCATGTTCGCCGCCACCGTCCGGCTCTGCCCGGCGCTGCTCGCGTGATCGACGTTGTTGGAGTACCGTGACGCACCAGCCGGGGAGCTCATCGTCCTCGCCGGCGCAGCCACCACCACCGGCACGTCCGCGCCGGCGGCGGCGTCGGCCTGCATGCGCTCGACGAGGCGGGGCATCCAGACGCGCCTGACGACGTCGCGGAATCGGTCGCTGTTGACGTCGCAGCGGAGCTGCTTGGCGTGCTTCTGCACCCTTGTCCGCCAGTAGTTCTTGATCTCGTTGTCCGTCCTCCCCGGGAGCAGCTGCGCGATCTTGGACCACCGGTTGCCCCACCGCGAGTGCAGCTCCAGGATGAGCAGCTGCTCCTCCGGCGTGATGTTGCCGCGCCGCACGTCGGGGCGGAGGTAGTTCAGCCACCGGAGCCGGCAGCTCTTCCCGGTGCGCCTCAGACCTACACGTGTCAGTACGGGAGCCCGATTAGCGAAACAGAACAAACGGAAGGACCTAAGCGAGTAATGACCTACTACAAGTGATCAGTGCGTGCCCATAGCTTAGCTACACGCTACTACTACTACTACGCTACTAGGTACGGTAATGGAAAGGGCTAGCTCATCATCTTATCGCTCTTGCGATGTGATCGATCAGAAAGAACTAATTAAAAGCAGATGTGACATGCATGATCTTGGTGGTAGCTATAGCTAGCTAGCTAGATTAGCTACGTATAAATTCGCAAAAAACAAGATTAGCGAACATAATTAAGTACCTGCGCATCGAGCGAGGGAGTTCCAGCGCCCTTCGCCGTGCTTGGAGATGTAGTCGACGAGCAGCATGTCCTCCTGCGCCGTCCAGGGCCCCCTCCTCAGGTCCCCCTCGTCCTCGCTCGCCGTCGCCACCGCCATGGCCTGCTCCGTCGTCACCGCCGACGACCCGGCTGGGCTCATCGCCGGCGCGGCCACCATGCCCATGCCGGCGGCCATGTAGTACTCCTTGTCCATATCCATGAGACTGAGCTCGATCAAGCTTGAAGACGTACTGAGTAGTCGCTAGCTAGGTAGGTAGCGGTGATTGACCAGCTGCTGCTGTGGATCGATGGGTGTAGCTTGAGGAGAGTGGGACAGGGAGATGGATGGGGCTTATATAGGGATCGATGGATGGATGCTGTATCTGGCCGCAAATTAGCTTCAGGATTTGGACTAGTAGTAAAGCCGAAAGTGGAGGAGGGTAAGGCGCGCGCGTGCGTGTCGCCCGATTAAACAACTCTGACGGGTTAAGAAAACAGCGTGTCCGATTCCGCCCCCGTCCGGTCAACCTTTGACCGTTGACGAGGCCACGTACGGCAGAGCTAGCTGGCTGGCTGGCCAAGTTATTCTTCCTTCTGCTCAGGGGAGTGAGCTGCTTTGGCCAGAGGGAAACCTTCTTATTATTTCTAGAACATCTACGATCATTCTTCGGAACAGCCGTTTTCCCAACGGCAGCCAACACGATATTGTTTACTTCTAGCAACACGATTACTCCCACCGTCTAAAAATAAGTCTTCATCGATTATGTACTATACACTAAAACGCGTTAAGATAGATGAATCTAGATAAATTATAAATCAAAGTCACTTATTTCTAGACGGAGGGGGTATTTCATTTTAGAGAAAACTAACATGTGAACGGTCGCGTGTTAAGCTTATTTCACGATCGTCCAACTATTGTCCGATCACAAAGAAGAGGCAGGTGCGAGAACGACGAGGATGAGGAGGATGAGGGATGCTAGGGTCGACTGATGGCTAGAAAGTATCCGACTAGCACGAGTCAGTGGTAGTACCGACTCGCAACATAGACCCGAGCGTCAGAGAGTCGAGTTACAAGGATGGGTTTGACCTGTCACATCTAGTCTAGTTCAACTTTATTTACTGTGAAATGACATGTAAATTGCTCATTGGACTAGACTAGATCTTTTGACATGGATTAATAGGCCAAATGTTGCTCTAAGGAGGTGGCTCAGTGGAACGGGGCCACTGCCATCACCGCCATCTCTCGGCTCCTCCCTTCTCTCCTCTAGAGGAGACCAGCGAGCAAAACCCTTGGGGATGAATGGTGGATGGGTCACTTGTTTGCATGGTGGAGCGGAGGGCAGTGCAACTTGGATTGTCGGGTCTTCATAGCTGCTAGCGGCCGGTGGGGACAAGATAGTATGTTGGGGATGTAGAAACTGGGTACATGGCCAATGAGTGCTTCTAGGTGATCGTTCACGATAGACCGTATGGTTCCCACATTCGGTGGTCTAGTGTATGAGGTTGTGGCGTCAAGCGCAACCTACTAGTGTCTCCTATATGGGGGTTGCGGGTGAGAGAGCGGGATTGCGACAATCGATGTGGGTTGTATCCCATGGATAGGGTTGGAACTTCCAGATCTTGGTCCACGACAATTTTCCCCATGGATCTTGTTCATGAGGCCTATGGATTTATTACTCTTATTAGCCCCTTATTCGGATGCTTATGCACACTTGGTCTGTATTCCACATTTTCATAGCCAGGAGATTTGTTGTGCCGGCTGAGCAAATAAGCGGGACAAGATTAGGATGAAAATTATACCATCAATGGTTGTACATGTCATTGCCTAGATGTATTGTCCGAAGATTGTTCAGACTTGCTCTTTGGGGAAAAATCATGATCTAGCCTTTAGTGGTTGGATCAGGCGGAAACTTATTTCTTTTCAAGAGGCATTGTTTACTGCGGAACTTTTCTCATGGTCCGAATGTTTGGCTCTTAACATCGTGTCAAAGACCATACTTACTTAGTACTCTCTCCGTTTCTTGATATAAGGTGTATAGATTTTTGAGGAAAATTCCAAAATATAAGGTGTATTGCATTGGATCACTTGTTTGGATAATATTTTTAGATATTTGATTACATTTCCTTATCTCCTGCAAGATCCTCTATTTTCACATCTCAATTAGTCAGGTGTATTCTGGCCAAAAACTTGTGTAGCTTTCCCCCTCCACGTGTGTTTTTTAAATTTCCGTGCCAAAACTATACACCTTATATGTAGGAACGGAGGAAGTATCAACGACTATGTATTAATATATTACTCTTTTATCTTTTTTTGCGAATGAATATTTTACTCTTTATCAGTGAGGAATACTAGCATGAAATAGGAGAATAATATCACGGGCATATAGTATATTTGAGAAATATTCCTCTCGCAAAGTGATAGCACTTTTTAGGAGATCGGTGCTCCTGACTGTTTAGCATCTAATTATACTACCGAAAGAGTAGGTCTGTGCAGCTAAGGTCGAACTGATCCGGGTTGCTATTATAGTTAATTGAAATATTGGGCATCTTTGAACAACAAAAGGAACTTCCTGGGCATATTCAAAAGTCGAATATACTATTTACATACAAGTAAATCGTTTCTTTCTCCTGTTTGGATGCAGAAATTGTAGGGTTGTCATTGATTCAAGTACAGCTCCCCAAAAAATCACATTTAATGCAGCAATTTTAGCTAGGGAGATTAGTGGGCTAGTTTAATTCTTCCTACGTAAATTAAACTTAAGATGTAGTAGTATATACAGTCTGTGAGATGCAGCTTTGACTGCCTTCTTTATGACTTCGCTAATATTCTCTCTATCCCAAAATATTCTATCTATGACACAACATGTATATTACTGATACAATGGCAATGTTGATTTGATGTCTCATATTTTAGGATAGATGACTAAAATAATTAGGCAAATTACATAGTAATTATAAAATATTACTCCCTCCTATCCAAATTACTTGACTTAGATTTGTCTATATTTAGATGTATCTAGTCATGTTTTAGTGCTTAATACATCCGAATCTAGACAAAATTAAGTCAATTAATTTAGATCGGAGGGAGTATATGAATGATCAATTGGTATAACTTTTATTTGAACAATTACAACATCTCTTGATACATCTAACGTTGAAGGTAGAGAAGTTTCGCTTCACAATTTGTAGATCCCGTCATGTTTTTGATGGAGGTAGAGGCTAATATTGTAGTGCCTCCACCCCACAAAAAGTATACTTCAAGTTTTTTTAAGTCAAACTATCTCAAAGTTTGACCCAAGTAATAAAAATACAACAATATTTACGGAACCAAATAGACATATGATTAAGATATATTCATCAGGAATATAATGATACTAATTTGGTGGGATGAATGTTGATTTTCTTTGTATAAACATGGTTAATTTTTTTGGCTTTGTAAAAAAGTTGGAAGTACACTCTTGATAAGACGGGGTAGTATTTTGTAAGAGTACTAGTCGATCCTAGCAACAAGCTAGGACATATATACACATGAACCATTTTTTAAACTAGATAAAAATAACACTTTTTATGTTTTTAAAAATTATGAAAATCCATACTATTAGAGAATGGATAGGACTTGTCTATCCAGAAATATGTAACTAAAATCTGACATTCTTCATCCGTGAAAAAGTTAAAGTTAAATTTGTGTGCAGCTATTTAATGATTTGTATTGTATAGTTTTCTATATCCACGTCATTTTTTGTTTTTTTACGGGTTGAAAAAATATAGTTTTCCTCACAAAAATTATAGGAATTTTTCTTGTCATTTTCTACATTTATAAAATTCTATTTCTTGCAAGTTATGACTTAGAATAAGTTTTAAATTTTTCCTCGTATCTACCCACTCAAAAAATTCGTTTTGGTCGGCCCTTAATCTCCTCAAACATGTATGCATGCGTGTCTCACCAATGAGTGGAGGATTCTCTTCAGGTTTGCTAGCTCGATCGATCCGTGTGGCGGCGCCCAGACAACCTCTTTTTGGGTGCATGGGTGCTTAATTCGTTGATGTTTTCTCTACTTAATTGTCTGCTCATAACCTACTTGCCATTTCATACGAGTCCGCTCATCTTCTTACAATTGGTGCGTATAGTTTAGTGGGAGACCAGACAAGTCAAAAGAAAACAGAGGAAGTAAAAGAGATTTGGACGAAATTAACCAGCTAGTTTGATTTAAGCGCCAAGAGTGCTGACTTGAGTTCATACCCAATAAAGGTTAAATTCATATCAAGCTACTCACACACCTCTTCTAGAATCTTCTTAGAGCATTGACTAGGGGAAACGGCGTTGACAGATGATGAAATACTCAAGTACTCATTTCTTTTCTTTTCTTTTCTTTTCTCTATATGTCAAATAAGAAGAAAAGTGGGCATCATCCGGTTCCTTGCTACCATTTCTAGGTTTTCTTACGAAACTTTCTATGTTGTCGGTGCCGTAAAAGGAGCTGTGTTTTTTATTGGATGCCTTCTACTTCGAGAGTATCCAAATGATTCTTTTAATTTGACTTGTGCATGGTGCATCATGAAACCCCACAGAAAAACAACAAACAAACAATTCAGGTGGCCCATGTGTCTGCAACCAAACATTATTAAGTAAAAAACAATTGTTGGCAAATTAGCTTTTATCATGTCTTGGTGACAACTTGATCCCACCCCAAACACTAATACAACTGCTTAATTTAGTGCAACTCGTGGGTCAATTGGGATCTAATGTTCCAAATGATTAAGCACGTGACCAGCAGCCTCTTTGACTTGGCCAAAAGGCCTCCGTTTAATTGTTTAACCATCCACTTAACTCATCTTAACCTCTCTCGTACTACAAATTTTGACCAGCGTTGTGCAATGGATTCAACTCCTTAGCTGTATTCTCTGCCCTGCATGCTGAATATTCCACTTCTTTCAAGCCAGGGAATATAGCTCGTTTACTAAGGGCATGCACAATGGTTGATAAGACAATCTTATTTTATACATGCCACATCATTTAATATGACAGTAAAAATATGACATACAATGGGTTCTTTTTTTAGTCTTATCTTTAGCACTAGATGTTTCTAAATATGTGGTGAGACATATTGATCTCTTAGCCAAGAGAAGGCATACGTCTTTTTTTATTTCCCTCTCCTCCAACTCAGCAATCATCTTATGTGACATTGCTAAGATAAGACCATTGTATGTGCCCTAACGTCGCACGGATGGTAGGATCCACTTAGCGTCTTCAACTAATGTTTAAGTCAGTTTGCCGTTGACTTAGTGCAAATTAATTAATGTATTATATTGATCCGACAGATGCTCTCGTACTCCTGTTATAGTCAATTCGTTGACTAATGTCTGAGTATTATCATATGGTTGACCAGAGCTCCTGTTAGGAATCTTAGACTTAGTAGCGCTTAGCTACAGGAGGAGTATATGACCTTGGTTTCGCCTCTCTCGGATGGTCTAACCGCACGTTAGGCGACACGCATTATATATGCACTGCCATACTTTGCCAAACGTTACTGTTCAAGAAAACATTACTTCACAGATCGATGTTGCTTCGGTGGCTGCGTAGGCCTTCACGTCCTCTTGTTGTAAAACAAATCTATACGTACAAGGTAACTACTCCGTTTTAAAATATAAAATATTTTAGAGGCTGTTTTAGCATACCAAAATATTTTGCATTTTAGAACAGGTGTAATATAATTTTGATCTTCATTTTCTTTCGAAATAGGCTTTCGCCCTCCTATATTAATATAGCATCCACGATACAACTACAATAGTTCAAAATGAAATAACATGTTGTGGCACCAGCAAACATACACCCAGAAGAATAAAAAGAAGAAAGAAAATGGAGACACAAGCGGAGAGACTAAACAAAGGCAACCCGCAACCGTTGCGCCCACCGGAGAAGTGCCACCACGCTCCTATCATCGACTCGTCAAGCACCAAACAACACATTTAAGAAGGACAACCAACGCTGCTGCCCGGACCAGGACTGGTCCTAGGGTTTCCCCTGACACACGAGGGAGTGGACGAAGGGTAGCCACGACACCCTTCAGGAAGGAATGGTGCCACCCGAGGGCGGCACCGCGTCGGTGTCGGTCGGGCCGACAAGGATTTCTCCCGAAAACCCTGTCCATAACCCCGGACGTTCCTTTGCACAGGAGCCCCACGAGGACGAGGCCTCGCCACTACCAAGCTTGCCATCCACGAGCATGCGCCACTACAGTCGCAAACCCACCATCATCATCTCACCGAGAAAACAGTCACGTGGTCTGCAAGACTAAGGCAAAGGGTAGGAATGAGATGGGTCCCGCAGTACCACGGCCGCGCGGGAGGGAACTGCCTCCACCGCCAGAACCGGTAGTCAACCGGACGCGGCCGCAGACACAACAATCCCCTTTGGATCCGGCCGAGCCCAGAGGGCCCCTAAAGCCTCCGCAGAAGCACACCAGTCCCACGACAGGCTGGCCAGGCCCCAATGGACCATGTTGCAACAGGTCGGTCGTAGTCGCCGCCGATCCCGCCCAAACTACCCTACCACAATCTGTGGAGCAAAACGAGCAACACAAGCCAGCCCGCTTACTACCTAGATGGGGCCCTAAGGGCCCCGATCTGGGCCGCCATGGCTCCGCCAGCTCCTGTCAACGTTTGTCGTTGTTGTGCCACGCTGCCCCGCCGCCCACAGCCGTACTGCACCGCCGCGCCGCCAAGCCCCCGACAACGCCGGACCTCCTCCGCCCAGGAAGCACCGCCGCTAGGAGGAAAGGGGCCCCGATCCCACCTCCAAACTGCGGGCAAGGTCGAGCTGCCGCCACCACACGGGCAACGCCCGGCGGCCCTGGCCGGCGACGGCGACGGGGGAGAGAAGGGTGGTGGGGGGTTGGGCCGGGGAGAGAGGCGGCACCGCCGTCGCTCTTGTGTGTGTGGTGGGGGGGGGAGGGGGCGAGACGGAGAGTTATCTTCATTTTCTGAAGTACAGAAGTACAAACTTTGTAAATACTTGTAGTGACAACAAATAAAAATATAATACTACCTATGAAACAAATACTTGTCGACGTTCGTTGAATCTAGAAATATTTTAGGCAACATTGTGCCTAAAACTGTGACAATTAATTTGGGTAGGATGGAGTACTTAATTTGCACTCCCCTTTTTTTTTAAAATGTAAGATGTTTTAGTAATTTTGTGAAACACGTATGTATCTAAACGTTTTTAGTATGTAAGTTCACTCATTTTGCTCCGAATCTACACAGTACAAGACGTCTAGATACATATGTTTTAGAAAAAGATTAAAATATCTTATAATTTGAAACATAAGGATTACAAAGTTTAATAGAATTTTATGGCTGGCTGCCACTTCCACAATTAATTTGGAGATATGTACAGTAGTATTGTCGGGTGTGTTTATTCTAACCTGAAGCATGTAGCTAGCTGCCACATGATGACATCAAGCATTGAAATGTTCTCCACATTGCATTGTCAACAATGATATCGTCAAGGCGGTGGCTGCTACTAATGCAACATGCATGCATGGATGGGTCAAAGGCTCAAAGCTTTGGCTTAGTAGTGACACAGAGTAAGACAACGGGAATTAGTTTAGAGTAGTATGTTGGCGACATGTAGTTGATTTTTATGTTTGTAGAGTGCCTAGGTTGAAGAATCTTTTCAGGGCATCCATATGCACCCGTGATGCCAGATTTTGCTCAAATTCTGCACGTGCATAGCATAGGCCAAAAAGGAAAATACAGAAAAAAACTGATGTTCTAACAAAGTCAGCCAAATCATATCTGACCTTACAGATTCATTGAATTTGCTGAGAAGCCCGTTCACACACATACTGGTATTTAAGTTTAACGCATGATCTAGTTGCAAATTGGTAATTGTAACACCAGTTAGGTCTTCTACCGCGAGTATACCTACCGCTCAGATAAGCTCGTGGACTGGTGGCACGCGATAATCCGTGCTACCCAACGGCCGCCCGAAAGGACATCTCTTCAGTGATTATGCTCATAGTGTGTTGTTTGTGGAAGCGGCGTTACACGGTCATTTTAACGTCGGGCGGCCCGATCTCAATGGCCTCCTAGACACGATTAACGCGAAAGCTAGGTCATTTTCGATGACACGGTCCGATCTCGATGGATTGCTGGACACGAGTCAATCTCAAACTTCCAATTTCTTGGGGGAATTTTCTAGAATTTCATAATTTTGGATTTTCAGGATTTTGTAACTCTCAAAATCAAATTAATTAGGAGAAATAGAAAGCTAAAACAAAAGAGAGAGAATCCAAGAAAGAAATGTTGCATGGATGGGGCACGCCAATGCGGGGATGGTTGTCGCCCGTCAAAGAGCCTTCTCTCTTGTGAAGTTTGAAGTAACCGGGATGATTGCTCCATATTTGAAAAAAACTTATATATCTTAAACTTATATATCTTAGGGAATCAATAATCTGCGGTTGCATGGTTATTAGGAGAGTGATTGTATCTGGAGCTCAAAAGGGATCAAACTCCGGATTTGACGGTGGTGCGCGGGTCCGCATGAGAGATCAAAGTTTTAGAAAAATTAAAGCCAACTTTCAGACAACCTATCACAACTTCCATTTTTTTTTGTAATTTTTAGAAGATCCAAAGCCAACTTTCAGAGAGCCTATCACAACTTTCATATATTCACACTCTTCGAAATTCCAAACTTTTTGGTAGAATCCAAAGTTTTCAAAAAAAATTGGATTTTTGAAAATATAAAGTTTGAGATCTTCAAACTTCCACTTTTTGGGAATCTTCAACAATTCATAATCTTAGATTTTAGGGTTTTTCAAGCATTTCAAAATCAATTAGGAGAAAGAGAAAGCTAAGGGTGAAGGCATATACAGGGCCGTGTTGCTTCGCAAAAGATCAGGGAGGATCCAAGAAAGAAAAGCCACACGTGTGGGGCGCACCAGTGCGAGTGACGGTGGTTGCTTGCCTGCCCAAAGAGCCTTTTCGCTTAAGAAGTTTGAAGTAACTCGGAGAATTACTCCATATATATTTGAATTTTCTATTACGGTTCGATGGTTAGGAGGAATATTGTATTTCGAGCCCATAGGGATCAAACTGCGGGTTTGACGGTGGTGTGTGTGTGTCTGCATGTTTGTCCACGTTGTACTTGACGTTTCTTGAGTTATCTTCTCTTAGTTAGTGAAAGAAGCCCGAACGAGGTGGTTCCCTTGCTAAAGGAAAATTGCCACACGAAATCAAACTAATCAACTTTGCTGGTTAAATCGACCCGCACTTTCAAAAAGCCAGGTTGGTCAATTCAAAGGCTTTTGAACTGAGCCCAAGATATGAAATTGCTTCACTAGTGGTGTACTGCCGTTAAAAGACCGGCTTAATCATTATTTGTAGTTGGCAAGATGGACAAGGATACGACTTTTGGCTAAGAAAGGCAAGCCGAGCATGAATGAGGTCTGAATAAAAAAAAAGGTAAAGCTAAGTGGCACGTCAATCTCTCTCACGCCCCATTAGCAACAGGTAGGGATTTATCGGAGTGAGAGAAAAATGAGGTGAAAGATAAAACGGAAAGTCACCTGAATAATTAACAGATGTATGTGGGCACATATTTCATGATATATTAGAATATGTACTCCCTCCTACCAAGTTGACTCGAAATTTTCTAGATTCGAATGTATCTAGACATGTTTTAGTATTAGATACATCCGAATCTATATCAATCCAAGTCTAACTAACATGGGTAGGAGGGAGTAGTTTTTTTTATTTTTTTCTCCCAGATTTTTTTGGACAAGGCTTTAGGTAAAACAAAATTATCCGAAACCATAGCATCATCTCGCTTGTCGCATGATCAAACTAGCATTTTCTTAGGGCATCTCCACCGGGTTGACCCAACCTGTCCGAGCGTGTCCGAACGCATCCGCGCGGACGTCTGGGACGTGCGCGGTAGCGGCACGACTCATCTGAAACGACACGTCCGGCTCGACCCATCGGCGCACCTAACTTGCGTGACCGATGCATCGGCACGGACAGCGGATGCGGCCTCCCGTGTCCTCCCGCGGGGAGCCGAGGGCCCGCTTGCCAGCGAGCCAACGGATGTCTTCCAATACCATCAATGGAAGGCTACTACAAAGGCTGGCCGCGCCACTGTTGCGTCGCCCGACGCCTGCCCTCCTTCCGCAACGCTTTAATGTCATCGCTTTAACATGAGATGTGGACTGGCAAGAAGCCGAGTTTGTCTTTTCTTAAGATTTGAGGTTGTGAAGCTTTTGTCAAGTGACTTCAGTCGGACAAACTTACAGCTAAGTCGGATAAGTGTATTTTCGTGGGGTACCCGAGGGAAACCTTGGGTTACTACTTCTACAACCGAGAAGAGGGCAAAGTGTTTGTCGCTCAAAACGGTATCTTCCTTGAGAAAGAGTTTCTCAGTCGGGGAGTCAGTGGGAGTACGGTGCATCTCGAAGAAATTTGAAAGATACCGGCTAGCAGCGAGTCAACAAAAGCCTTATTGGTTGAGCCGGACGTGATACCTGAGCCGGAAATTGCACCGACACTGCGAAGATCGGCCAGATTGCGAAGTGTTCGTGATGTATTGCTGTTAGACAGTGATGAGTCGGCAACTTATTCGGAAGCGGTGGTGGGTTCTGATTCCCAGTCATGGCTTGGAGCCATGAGATCCGAGTTAAAGTCCATGGATGAAAATCAAGTTTGGAACTTGGTTGATCTGCCAGACGGTGCAAGACCCGTTGAGTGCAAATGGGTCTTTAAGACGAAAACTGATATGGATGGAAATGTTTCTATCTATAAAGCACGGCTTGTCGCGAAGGGGTTCCGACAAGTTCAACGAGTTGACTACGATGAGACTTTCTTGTTGGGTTCGTAGCATGGAAAACAAAAAAATTCTACCGCAAGAACGAACAAAACCCAGATCTAATCTAGATAAAAGCCAAGATCTAATCTATTAGACATGTGCAACGAGATAGATCTGTACTAACCCTTGTAGACCCGAAAGCGTTACGAGATTGGATCTCGTGGTTGATGTAGTCGATCACTTGCCGATCTCAAGATCGAGTGGACGATCCTTGCGGCGCCGCGTTCCGGCAGCGCTTCCACAGTCGATCACACGTGCGGAGTCGAAACAGATCTTCCTCTCCCCGTTCCAGCGAGCAGCGGAGGTAGTAGATCTCTCCACGGAATCCCAGCAGCACGACGGCGTGGTGGTGGTGGTGGAGTAGAGGATTCTGTAGGGCTTCGCCTAAGCCTGAGCAGAAGGAAGGAGGAGGAGAGAGGCGGCTAGGGGCAAGAGTGGAGGAGCAAGGGGGTGGCGCCTCCACCCCTCTATATATAGAGGGAGGGGTGCGGCCCTGGGTTCCCACCCCTAGGCCCACCCCCTAGGGTCGGCGCACAAGGGAGCTTGGGGGGAGAGTCCTTCCCCCCCAAAGTTTCCCTTTTAAATTTCCCTTTATCCTTTTATCCTTTCTTGGTTTTCAAGTAAACTCCAAAAAATCTTCTAGAACCTTCCGGAACATTCCGAAACCTTCTAGAATCCCCATATAGATACTCTGGAACATTTCCTAACTTAGAAAATGATCTCCATTATATGAATCTTATTCTTCGGACAATTCCGGATCTCCTCGTGATGTCTCAGATCCAATCCGGGACTCCGAACAACATTCAGTCTCCAACACATATTCCATATCTACCTAAACAGCATCGAACCTTAAGTGTGTCACCCTACGGTTCGTGAATATGTAGACATGATGGAGACACCTCTCTGATCAATAACCATCAGCGGGATCTGGAGATCCATAACGGCTCCCACATACTCAACGATGACTTCGTGATCGATAGAACCATTAACATACGAAACCAATTCCCTTTGTCACGCGATACTCTACTTATCCGAGGTTTGATCGTCGGTATCTCCATACCTAGTTCTACCTCGTTACTGACAAGTACTCTTTACTCGTTCCGTGATATGTCATCCCTTATGACCCAGTCACATGCTTGCAAGCTAATCAGATGACATTCCACCGAGAGGGCCCAGAGCATATCTATCCGTCATATGGATGGACAAATCCCAATCTTGGTCCATGCGCTTCAACACATACTTTCAGAATACCCAATGACACCTTTATGACCACCCAGTTACGAAGCGGTGTTTGATGCCATCAAAGTACCCATCCGGTGATGGTGATTAACATAACCTCATGGTCAAAGGATTAGGTTACTATGTTTTTTAAAGCTTATAGCAAACGAACTTAATGACTTGATCTTATGATATGCTTACTATGGGTGTGTGTCTATCACATCATTCTCCTAATGATATAACCTTGTTATTAATGACATCCAATGTCCATGACCAGGAAACCATGATCATCTATTAATCAACAAGCTAGTTCAACAAGAGGCTTACTAGGGACTCTTATATGTTTACAAAACACACATGTATTAGTGTTTCCTAATAATAAAATTATAGCATGGGATGTAAACATTCAATATAAACACAAAGATATAATAATAACCACTTTTATTATTGCCTCTTGGGCATATCTCCAACATTTCTCTCCTGTGGCGATGCTTAAATCAGTTCGGATCATGTTAGCTATAGCAGCCTATTTCGACTATGAGATATGGCAGATGGATGTCAAAACGGCTTTCCTTAATGGAAATTTAACCGAGGACGTGTATATGATATAGCCCGAGGGTCTTGTCGATCCGGCTAATGCTGACAAGGTATGCAAACTTCGGAAATCCATTTATGGGTTGAAGCAAGCATCTCGGAGTTGGAACATTCGCTTTGATGAGGTAGTCAAATCGTTTGGCTTCATCAAGAGTGATCATGATTCTTGTTTATACAAGAAGTTTAGTGGGAGCAAAGTGAACTTTATGATCTTATATGTGGATGACATATTACTGATTGGAAATAATGTCCAGATGTTGCAAGAGACCAAGGAATCATTGGAAAAGAGTTTTTCGATGAAAGACTTGGGTGAGGCGACTTACATACTAGGAATCCGGATCTATAGAGATAGATCAAGGCGGCTCATTGGATTGAGTCAGAGTATATATTTGGACAAAGTGTTGAAGAAGTTCAACATGGAATCATCTAAGAAGGGGTTCTTACCGATGTCCCATGGCGTAAAACTTAGCAAGACTCAGTGTCCTTCGACAACTGATGAGCGAAGTCGGATGAGCGATTCCGTATGCTTCTGCAATCGGATCCATCATGTACGCTATGATTTGTACTAGGCCGGATGTTTCCTATGCTCTAAGTGTTGTGAGCAGATACCAAGCTGACCCTGGAGAGATCCACTGGGCAGTGGCTAAAAATATCCTCAAGTACTTGAGAAGGACTAAGGATATGTTCATGGTTTATGGAGGTGAGTATGAACACAGTGTAAAGGGTTACACGGATGCGAGTTATATCACTGACTCGGATGATTCTCGTTCGCAATCCATATATGTGTTTGTAATAAACGGAGGGGTTGTGAGCTAGAAAAGTTCCAAGCAAGAAACGGTGTCTGCGTCTACGACATAGGCTGAGTATATTGCTGCCTCGGAGGCAGCAAAAGAAGCCGTTTGGATGAGGAATTTCCTCATGGATCTTAGTGTGGTTCAGGGCTTGTCCAATCCGTTAGACGTGTATTGTGACAACAATGGTGCTATTGCACAAGCCAAGGAACCTAGACAACACCAGAAGAACAAACATATACTCATGCGGTACCACCTTATTCGCCAGTTCGTGGATCAAGGTGATATCAAGTTATGCAAGGTACACACAGATGCAAACATTGTGGATCCGTTAACAAAGCCACTTCCACAGCCGAAGCATGAGGTGCATCTGAGAGCAATGGGCATTAGATACCTAGACATGTGATGTCGGAAGATTGACTCTAGTGCAAGTGGGAGACTGTTGGGAATATGCCCTAGAGGCAATCATGTATGATGATACTCCTGTGTATTCATAAGGTTATGGTCCATGTACGAACTGCTGCTATGTATCATCGAATATGTGATTTGATTGTGGAACTACATATTCATGTTGTTCATACTAATTGTCCTTGGTCATTAAGGTTGTGCCGGGCACACAACTTAGTCCAATGTGAAAGTCGGCAGATGACTAGGTTCCACTTGTCATGGGCATGGAGATGCTATTCCGACTTACACGGATTCGGCTAAAGAGTTTAGCGAGTCGGACTGACCCATATTGAGATGCAACGAACAAGTCGTCATTTGCATGTCTCAATCAATGTAATCCTTAGACCTGAGGTTATTGCACAATCCGAGTTGAGGATCTCTGACTTAGGTTCTGTCAAACGTTGTTCCGTCATTGGGCAGTTATAAAAGCGGAGTTCGGATCGACTGAGAATCAAGCTGCGTGATGTGAATAACCAAGACGGGATTTTGCCCCTCCATCTGGAGAGATATTCTCTGGGCCCTCTCGGAAGATATGATTCGGAAAGCATGGCCATGCGCGTCACGGTTAAGTGTTAACCGAGGCAGCCGACTAAGCTTTAGTCAGATGAATCACTTATCTCGGATCGAGAAAGAGAGTCGGACTATTTAAGGGATGACGATCATTCGCCTATAGTCTGACAAGGTATATCGTGAGGCAAAAGAGACTCAGACGAAAGTCGCATTGGAAGGTATGTCGTCATGACTTATTGGTACTTGGGAGTTGGCACGTTCTGCTAGGAGCCGCTACCAACTGATCGATCACGAGTGAGACTCGGAATCGTGTCCGGGTTACCATGAGCCTATCGGGTCACACACTTAAGAGCGGGAGCAAGTTTGGATTAGACCCAAACAGGAAACCTATTTGGGTTGGACCTAAATAGAGACATGGACTTAGTCAGCAAGTGAGACTTGTAGTGGCTAATATAGGCCTTTCTAGTGAATGGGCCACAAGTGAGTGGAGCCCACTTTCACTCCCTATATAAGCTGGGGCGCAGGTGCTTAGAGCACAAGGTTAGGTCACTCCATGTGTTGGAAACCCTAGCCACAGTCCGTCCTGTCGCCGCCGTACCGGACCTAGCAGTCCATCACCGGCGCTCCTCCTTGTACGTGTGGATACCGGCGGAGGTGTTGTACGTTCAGCACTTCGACGATCGTGAAGAAAGAACGGATCGTGGATCGTGGAACCGGAATGGATCGCGAGGACTGCACTGCATCAAGCGACGTGTTTCATCAATTCCGCAACTGCGCATCTAGTGGTAATCCTCGTGGCCTTCTACCTGAGCTGGATCTTGGGATCACCGCGTAGGGAAAAGTTTTGTTTATCTCTACGTGGCTCAACATAGTGAGTGCGCGGCCGGCGGTTGAACGTCATCCGGTTCCTCCGCTGGGATTTGTGGGTGGTTGTCGGGGTGCCGGTGCGGCGGCGCGGATGGCCAGACATGGGTGCGATTTCTGGTCGTGCCTACATCGGCTGGCCTCCCCTTTTTATAGGCGTGCCTGGACACGGCAGGAAACGTCCAGAAGAGTCGGGAATCGACGGGAAAGAAAAGCGGGAGGCGACGGGAACGCAATGGAAACACACCGGCGCCGATGTCAGTAAGGGGCGTTTGGCCAAACGCGGCCCGGGCGCTCTTAGATCATGCATGCATGAGCAAGCGACTATACCCGTCCGCAGCAGCGCCGACATGTTAAGCTGGATATGCAAGTTTTGTAATGACTAGACTAGTACTCCCTCCGTTTCAAAATATAAGACGTTTTAGCTTTGTGGAGCAAATGTATCTAGACTTCTTTTAGTAGGTAGGTTCACTCATGTTTGGAATGATCTTTACACTAAAAGAAGTCTAGATATATTCCTTCACAATCTAAAACATCTTCTTATATTTTAAAACGGATGTAGTACGTAGCTAGCTCCGACCAGAGAATATCTTACGCTCGCTTCACCTAGTGTCAACTACTGAGAGAAGTCAATGCACAGTGGCAGATAGAAAGGGTAAAGAATTGTAGTGTATTTTAAAAAAACACGACGCTGAATCCGTGTTCTTGTCATTAGCAAAGCTCTCGGATGTACTTACAATAATCGCATAGAGAAGCAGTTCGTAGAGACTAGAGAGCCAACCCTATTAATTCCCGCGCGCACTGCATCTACTAGTTATAGATCCCAATTAGATAGTTAATTGAGTAGGGACGCGTATAAGATCTCGCCTGCCTCATCCATCACGGGGATGGCGATTAATGGGCGAGCTTCAGAGTTGAGAGATTGGTACTAGTAGTATTTGACTCTGAAAAAACAAAGGTGATCCGGGTGTTGGGCAGAGATCGCACGCACGCACGCACGCTTGAGAACTGACGAGGTGCTGTTATGCTGAAACGCTCTGCCTTTTTGTGTTTGGGTTCGACATCCGCGGGCGCCAGCCGCCAGGAGTCTCCGCGACACTCCGCGTAGATCGGCGCGGAGCCACTCCTGTCCTGCCTGCCTGGGTTTGCATGATTGCAGCGTCATCCATGATTTGGCTGATTGGGTGATTTGACTTGTGCGTTTAATTAATTATGTGAACCTCTGCTCTCCTACTATCCTCCCACACAACAGGCAAGCAAAGGTCGTCGCTACCGGTAGCATTGCTGACTCCGGGCGTTTCATCCTGGCGAAACGTGTGATCTCTCTGTCAACGCAGAGGTAGCACGCGTGGGTACACGTGGGCATGCTGATCGCATCACACGCGTACGGCCGGCGTGCCTACACTTGGCCTGACGCGCACGCTTCCCTTTTGCGGGGCCATGTCACCGGTTAACAAACGAGGAGGATAAACCGACCTTCTCTGGTTTATTTTTATTCCGTATGTAATTTTCTCGCCCGGTTGTACGAGCTGGACGGCTGAAATGGCCAGACTTTTCCCGAATGAGCATTGGCGTGCGGAGCCCACGGTCTCAGGCATCGGGCTAAACCGTGGTGTACATCAGATCAGGTGAGTCGGAACTCGAGCGCAAGAATGGGTCGAGTGGAAGAAGAGAAAGCGGCCCAAAACTGAGAACATGCTACAACTGTGGAGATAGGCTGCACTTTGTAGCCAAGTGTCCTTATCAAAATAGATAAGACAATGGTGGCAGGCTCATTCTTAAAGAAAAATCCAAAGCACCTAAGAAGAAGCCGTTTATTAAAGAATGCCCCTACAAGAAGCAACCCAAGATGTCTTAGTGGCACAATAAGAATACTCCTCTACAAGTGAAGATGAAGAGGATGAAGATAGTTCGCGCGAGGTGGCTGCTATAGCCACCACGTCGACTCCGTCATCTCTCTTCGACTCGTCAAACGAGAACGTCGTCAACAACAACGCAACTTGCCTTATGGCAAGAGGGTCTGAGGTATTGCTGACTCGTAGTGGATGTAGAGCTCGTTGGGAACCCCAAGAGGAAGGTATGATGAGCCCAGCAGTAAGTTTTCCCTCAGTTATGAAACCAAGGTTTAATCGAACCAGTAGGAGCAAGGAAACACCCCAAAGGTGTTACTAGCTGAGCTTTGGCAGGGTGCACTACCGGTGCTAGTAGCAACGTGGAGACCTGCACAACACAACCACAGAACTTTGTCCCCAACTTGCGATGAGGTTGTCAATCTCACCGTGTTTTGCGGAAAACAAAGGATTAAACGTATCGAATGGAAAGAAGTAAAAGTTTGCAGAAAGTAAACACAAAGTAATAAAAGATTGTAGATTGTATGTAAAGAAAAAGGACCGGGATCCATAGTTCACTAGAGGTGGCTCTCCTTAGATAGACAACATGCTGGGTGAACAAATTACAACAGGGCAATTGACAAACACCGAGAAAGCAATACATGCATATACTAATCATCTTAACTCCTCTAAGACTTGATTGGGCATTACAACATAATACATAGACCGCCATCCAACTGCATCTATGACTAATAATCCACCTTCAGGTTATCATCCGAACCCCCTCCAGTATTAAGTTGCAAGCAACAGATTATTGCTTTACGAACTGCGCGTAAAGTAAACAATACGATTGTTCTATGAACAAAGGATTGTTGTTTTCTCCCTAGTAGCAACAGCACATATAGTACCTTAGAGATTTATGTCACTTCCCCAGATTACCAGAGGTATGAACCCACTATCGAGCATAAATACTAACTCTTGGAGTTGCTAGCATCTACTTGGCCAAGATAGCTACTAACAACGGAAAGCATGCAAGATCTCAAATAACAAAGACATGATAGAATCAATAATCAATCTGAAATAGCATCTCAATATCCATCGGATCCCCGCAAACACAACATGTATGAATTACAAATAGATGATCTTGATCATGAACGGAGCTCACAAGATCTAAACATGAAAGCACAAAGGAGGAGAAACCAACCATCTAGCTACTACATGGATCCGTAGTCCAAGGATGAACTACTCACGCATCACACCGGAGGCTTGCATAGTGATGAAGAAGGCCTCCAGGGTGAATTCCCCTCTCTAGCAGGGTGCCGGGAAGAGCTTCCGATCCCTCCCGATCTAGGGATGGAGATGACGGCGGCTACAGACTCTTTCGTGGATTTTTGATCGGTTACTTAGGGTTTTCGTCCCGAGGGCAACTTATAGGTGGAAGGAAAGGCCGAGGGGGTGCCAGGAGCGGCCACACCACCCCCTGGCGCGGGCCAGGCCTGGCCGCGTGGCCAGGTGGTGTGGTGGCTCCCTGGCTCTTCTCCGTCTCGTATTCTGGCACTTGGTCCCTTCCGGAAAAATAGGCACTTTGGCTTTTCTCCCGTCCAATTTCGAGAATATTCATTTTCTGACTTTCCTAGAACCAAAAACAGCAGAAAACAGGCAGCTGGCACTGTGGCTCTTGTTAATAGGTTAGTCCAAGAAATCATATGAAAAGTACTCCAAAGTTGGAACAAAACACAAGAAAGTGGATAAAACCAAGCATGGAACATCAAAAATTATAGATACATTGCAATGCATCAACATCCCCAAGCTTAACTCCTGCTCGTCCTCGAGTAGGTAAGTGATAAAAAAAGAAATAATTTTTGAGATGACATGCACCATCAAAGACTTGATCAAAGTATTTGCAAAACTCAAAGCTGGGATCATAGTACTTCAATCATAACATGAAAGACAAAGTTCTAGCAATAGGCAAAGAAACTATGATGCAACATAAAAAGGTACAAACAAAAGATTCATGAATAACATGCCTTGCAAGACGTTTGTTTCACATAAAGAAAACATAGCATACTAGTATTCAGCTTGTCCCTCAATAGAGTAGCAAATATAAATGCATAGGACACCTTCAAAGTTCATAAGAGTGACTAGATACAATAGTTTAAAACAAGCAATATCAAGTTATGCATCAACCAACTAGTCTTGGGACAATGCACATAGAACTAAGAATGGCCACTATGCTCTCAAAGTAGGTGCATAAAGATAGAAGGTGGAGACTCAATATAATGGTGGAAGAAAAGCCTTTTGTAAAAGGAAGTAGGGATTCAAGTCTCATAAAGAGCTTCCAAAAATTATGGTACTTGTATTTTTCAGCTCTCATTGCCCCTATCATAAGCATCTTGAAAGTGATTAAGGTTAAAGTGACACAACTAAGAGGATATGCTTGACAAGTTATAAACCGAAATCTCATGCCCCTTACTTACGAAGACCGATCCTCATGCTACTCAACTTTAGTCACGAGTAAGCTCTAGTCATTGTAAGTATATGTGTATCATTAAGAACCGCCAATGGGGTACCCCTTGCACATGATACGGGATCTTTCCCATAATCAAAATGACAAGGCAAGCAGACAATGAGCATCTCAGCGATCTTTTTATTTGCCATTTGCATAGGTTTTATTGAGGATGCTTCATAGAGTGCTCATTATGGTGATGCTGCAAGTTTCCACCATGATTAGGCATGGCTTGGGCTAGCGGCCCAGGCGTTTCTCTAACACATATACAAACTCCATGATCTTACAAGTTCCACATTTATTTCACACCGCCGGGATCCGTAAGCAAAATAACATGATATCAACGGGGTACAAAGTACAAGTGCGATGTTGAAAGCGTTCCCCATGAAACATGTTTCTGCTAATTTCAACTTATAAAGCGCAAGCATATACACAACAAAGAAGGACCCAATGGTTCAAGTTAATTAGAGGCAATAAAGTAAAGTGTGCCATCAAGTTCGTGAGAGCTTTAATCACTAGTTTTCTCATAACAAGTGAAAGGTAAACAAAAGCATGAATATACTTGGAATAGCATAAGCTAGTAGGTAGGTATGGTGTACTCTTTGGAATAACTTGGTTTAGGGAGTTGGATGCATGAGTGGAACTCATACTTGGTGGTGGAGGCTAGCAAAAGACTGGGAGCGACAAACTAAGAGAGCAATAATGGCCATAATCATGCAGAGCGACAAAACATCATTGATCAAAGCATAAAGTGATACTACAAGTTGAAAACTAAAGGGTCATAAAGGCTATGGTGACTTGAGATAGTCATAACATGGTGTGAGCATGTGCCAAGTCAACCCAAATAAAGCATCAAAGGAGAATATCACTATACTATGCTTTAATAAGCTAAAACAACGCATGATTCATCCAAGGCACATTAAGAAATCTCAATTGTTTATAACAAGTCATGCTATAGCAAAGAATACTAAGCATAAAGCCAAAACAATATCAAGCATGACATGACAAAGCATAGGCCACAGTCAAAAACGAGCTCTTTTTACCACATAAGCATGAACTTTCCTACTCTTTTCCAAACCAAACCAAACTATTTGCAAACCAAAGTATGAAAGAGGGGGTCCACCCAATTTATTCAGAACACTAAGCAAACCAAGCAAACTAAAAACCAAAACAAAAACGAAAAAGAAGACGCTCCCAGAAAAACACAACTGTGAATGAAACAATAAAAATGAAGCGTTTGGAAGAAACCTGGGATTTTTATTGATGAAGAAGGGGATGCCTTGGGCATCCCCAGGCTTTGACGCTTGTACTTCTTGGATTCTTGGGGTGACACGCGTGGTATCCCCAAGCTTGAGCTTTAGTCCATCCTTCATCTCATTACTCATTCCTCCCATACACTTGAAATTTTTTCTTCATACAAAACTTCACACGATCTCATTAGCAACATTAGTGCACTTAAGATAAATAAGTCTCAAGGTTCAGTTCTAACACCAAATAAACTTCCATTAGAACACTAGCTATTGTAGCACTTCCCCCAAAAATCTCAATTCCCCAAAGGAACTCAAGAAGGAACTAACAAGAAGCAAATGCAGAAAATGGCACAAATCTGTCAAAACAGACCAGCAGGTAAAGACAGATTTTTTAGAAGACCTTATGTTGCTCAAATAAAAAAGTGTTGAACTAACTAAAGTTAGATAACAACCTGGGGCAGAAGCACAAAACATTATAGCTTAATCCGACATACAGAGCTCTCTCAAATTTTTTTACGGTGAAGTACAGAAATCTGTTTCGGGACAGCAACTTTCCCAATCATTACTTCTCTCTCATTAGAGGTTACTCTTGGCACAAAAAGCAAATAAAAAGGATAAGGAGAGATTATTACAGAAGTAATAACTTCCGAGACTCAACTAAAACTCTTGGGTTATCTCCCAACAAGTACTTTTCTTTAACGCCTTTAAGTTAGGCATAAGAAGCAAAGAAAGAATCAAGTGTTCTCAAATGAAGAAGCATTAAGACCAAATTTTGTTTTTATAGGAGAAGCAAAAGAAATCTTTTCTATCTTTTTAGGGAATTGTTCTATACCTTTCTTGAGTGGGAGTTGATATTTAATGGTGCCTTCTTTCATATCAATGATGGCACCAACAGTTCTAAGAAAAGGTCTTCCCAAAGTAATAGGACAAGAAGCATTGTATTCAACATCCAAAACATAGAAATCAACAGGGACATAGGAATCGTTAACCATAATAAGAACATCATTAAGACTCCCCATGAGTTTCCTTTTAGCATTGGCATCAAGTGGGACATTCAAATAACAATCTTCAAGAGGAGGCAAATCAAGCATATCATAAATCCTTCTAGGAATAATAGAAACACTACTATCAAGATCACACAAAGCTTTGAAATCAAAGTCATTCACTTTCATATTAATGATGGGTTCCCAACCATCTTCTTGCTTTATAGGAATAGAAGCTTTATGTTTCATCTTTTCTTCTTTAATCTTTATGAGAGCATCAGTAATGTGTTTTGTAAAAGCCATGTTCATAGCACTAGCATTAGGACTTTTAGCAAGCTTTTGTAGGAACTTAATAACTTCAGAGATATTGCAACCCTCAAGATCAAAATCAACTTTATCATCTAAAGTGGTAGAACTATTACTAGCCTCAACACTCGTGGTGGTAATAGTAGAAACACTAATGGTTCTAGCAATTTCATCTTCTCTTTCCCACTTAGCATGTAATTCAGCTAATAGTCTAACATTTTCATCAATTATTACTTGTATAGCATTAGTAGCTGCAAAGGGATTCTCATTAGTTTCGGGTTCAGCAGCCATTTTATTCAAAGTAGATTGAGCTTCAGCCAAAGATGCTATATTTCTTTCAGCATTAGAGAGTTTTTCCTCAATAGTTTTATTGAAAGCAGTTTGTTTACTAATAAACTCTTTAAGCATAACTTCAAGTTCAGAGGGAGCACTCTTATTATTGTTGTAAGAATTTCCATAAGCATTACCATTGTTGGGAGGATATGGCTTATAATTGTTGTTACCAAAATTGTTCCTATAAGCATTATTACCATAAGCATTGTTGCCAAAATTGTTATTTCTTATGAAGTTCACATCAACTTGCTCTTCTTGAGCAACCAAAGAGGCTAAAGGAACATTATTTGGATGAATATGGGCTTTTCCATTAACAAGCATAGACATAATAATATCAATCTTATCACTCAGGGAGGAGGTTTCTTCAACAGAATTTACCTTCTTACCTTGTGGAGCTCTCTCAGTGTGCCATTCAGAATAATTAACCATCATATTATCCAAAAGTTTTGTTGCAGCACCTAAAGTGATGGTCATAAAGGTACCTCTAGCTTATGAATCCAATAGGTTCCTTGAAGAATGGTTCAATTCTTCATAAAAAGTTTGGATAATCATCCAAGCAGTCAGTCCATGAATGGGACAATTCTTTACCAAATATTTCATTCTTTCCCAAGCTTGAGCAACATGCTCATTATCAAGTTGTTTAAACTTCATTATTTCACTTCTCATGGATATAATCTTAGCAGGAGGATAGTATTTTCCAATAAAAGCATCTTTGCCTTAGTCCAAGAATCAATACTATTCCTAGTTAAGGAATTCAACCATTCTTTAGCTTTTCCTCTCAAAGAGAAAGGAAACAATTTCAGTTTAATAATATCACCATCTATATCCCTATGCTTTTGCATCTTACAAAGTTCAACAAAGTTATTTAGATGGGAAGTAGCATCTTCATTACCAATACCAGAAAATTGTTCTCTCATAACAAGATTGAGAAAAGCAGGTTTTATCTCAAAGAAAGCATTCTCAGCCACAGGTGGAGCAATAGGTGTGCTCATAAAATCATTGTTGTTGGTGCTAGTGAAGTCACACAACTTAGTGCTTTCAAGAGTAGTCATTTTTTTGGGTTTTCAAATAAGAAAGCAAACAAGTAAAACTTATTTTTTTGTGTGTTTTTAAAGAACCAAAACAAGCAAAAAAAGCAAAAAGAAACTAAGCAAAACAAAAACAACAAAGTAAAGAGATTGGTTATGATGGACTCCCCTTGTGAAGATGTCCTTGAATCCCCGGCAACGGTGCCAGAAAAAATCTTGCTGACTCGTAGTTGATGTAGAGATCGTTGGGAACCCCAAGAGGAAGGTATGATGAGCACAACAGTAAGTTTTCCCTCAGTTATGAAACCAATGTTTAATCGAACCAGTAGGAGCAAGGAAACACCCCAAAGGTGTTACTAGCTGAGCTTTGGCAGGGCGCACTACCGGTGCTAGTAGCAACGTGGAGACCTGCACAACACAACCACAGAACTTTGTCCCCAACTTGCGATGAGGTTGTCAACCTCACCGTCTTTTATGGAAAACAAAGGATTAAACGTATCGAATGGAAAGAAGTAAAAGTTTGCAGAAAGTAAACACAAAGTAGTAAAAGATTGTAGATTGTATGTAAAGAAAAAGGACCGGGATCCATAGTTCACTAGAGGTGGCTCTCCTTAGATAGACAACATGCTGGGTGAACAAATTACAGCGGGGCAATTGACAAACACTGAGAAAGCAATACATGCATATACTAATCATCTTGACTCCTCTGAGACTTGATTGGGCATTACAACATAATACATAGACCGCCATCCAACTGCATCTATGACCAATAATCCACCTTCAGGTTATCATCCGAACCCCCTCCAGTATTAAGTTGCAAGCAACAGATTATTGCTTTACGAACTGCGTGTAAAGTAAACAATACGATTGTTCTATGAACAAATGATTGTTGTTTTCTCCCTAGTAGCAACATCACATCTAGTACCTTAGAGATTTCTGTCACTTCCCCAGATTACCAGAGGTATGAACCCACTATCGAGCATAAATACTAACTCTTGGAGTTGCTAGCATCTACTTGGCCAAGATAGCTACTAACAACGGAAAGCATGCAAGATCTCAAATAACAAAGACATGATAGAATCAATAATCAATCTGAAATAGCATCTCAATATCCATCGGATCCCCGCAAACACAACATGTATGAATTACAAATAGATGATCTTGATCATGAACGGAGCTCACAAGATCTAAACATGAAAGCACAAAGGAGGAGAAACCAACCATCTAGCTACTACATGGATCCGTAGTCCAAGGATGAACTACTCATGCATCACACCGGAGGCTTGCATGGTGATGAAGAAGGCCTCCAGGGTGAATTCCCCTCTCCGGCAGGGTGCCGAGAAGAGCTTCAGATCCCTCCCGATCTAGGGATGGAGATGACGGCGGCTACAGACTCTTTCATGGATTTTTGATCGGGTACTTAGGGTTTTCGTCCCGAGGGCAACTTATAGGCGGAAGGAGAGGCCGAGGGGGTGCCGGGAGCGGCCACACCACCCCCTGGCGCGGGCCAGGCCTGGCCACGTGGCCAGGTGGTGTGGTGGCTCCCTGGCCCTTCTCCGTCTCGTATTCTGGCACTTGATCCCTTCCAGAAAAATAGGCACTTTGGCTTTTGTCCCGTCCAATTCCGAGAATATTCATTTTCTGACTTTCCTGGAACCAAAAACAGTAGAAAACAGGCAGCTGGCACTGTGGCTCTTATTAATAGGTTAGTCCAAGAAATCATATGAAAAGTACTCCAAAGTTGGAACAAAACACAAGAAAGTGGATAAAACCAAGCATGGAACATCAAAAATTATAGATACATTTGCAATGTATCAGGTATCAAGTTCTAGCTCTTCATTTCCTAAGACTAACATAATTTTGGATATGGATGATCATGATAGTCTTAAAATGAAAGAAGAAGTTATTGCTTTGGACAACTTTTTCACTAATCTGCAAGGTGAGCACAAACTCCATTTTGATGCTCTTATGAGTCAACTTGCTCAAGCCGAAGATCTTCTTGAAGAAAAGGGCAGAATCGAAAGAGAAGATGCCTTGGAGATAGCTTCTTTGAAGAATGCCTTGGAATAAGAAGAGGAAGCTCGAGTATCTTTGGAAGAGAGACTTGAATCCATTGAGGAGTCACATGAAGAAGTTGTGGCTCAGCTCATCAAAGAACATGACAATGCTCTTGCCAAGGTAAAGAAACTAAAGAAAGAAAAGATTGAATTTGGGGCTGCTCATGCTAGACTCTTGGAGAAGTTTGATAAACTTGAAAGTGCTCACAAGGCATTGAAGAGTGATCACTCTACTCTAAATGAGTCTTATGATCAGATCCAAACTCAATTGAAGCTGTATGATGTGCCAAGTACCTCCACATCATCTTATGGAAAAGAAGATCATGCAAGAGGTTCTCAACACAAACGTAAAGCAGTTCTTGATGAGATACTGAGCAAGCAAAGGACAAACAATAGAAAAGAAGGTCTTGGTTACATTCCCAAGACAAAGAACAAGAAAAACAAGAAGAAGAAGAAGAAGAAGAAGACTGCTCAACCAAAAACTAGCAACATCACCAATGACAAGTCTAATTATGATGGTTTTGCAGGGGCTAACAATCCTAACTTTGAGTTATATTGCGATTTTATGGTGATGTTTATGCTACTTATGTAGGCTCTTATGATTGTTACATTCCTTGGTCTATTTGGGTCCCCAAGACCCTTGTCACTAACATGAGAGGACCCATTGAAAAATGGGTACCTAAAACCAAGAAGTAACTTTCTTGCAGGGCTATGCTTTCGGTGGGTCTAAATGGGTACTCGATAGCGAATGCACGAGTCATATGAACAGAAGCAAGAAGATCATCACGGAGATGCGGCCAAATCATGATCATATAACCGTCTCCTATGGTGACAAGTCAAAATCTGAGGTATTGGGTCTCGGCAAAGTTGTGGTGGCTCACGATATCTCTCTCGTGGACGTCATGCTTGTTGAGACCATCGGGTATAACTTACTTTCAGTTCACGCCCTTGGTAAGATGGGCTTTGCAGTTTATATTGATGCCGACTTGGTGGTCCACTTGTGGAGCAAGTCTCTAAAAGTCGCTTTCGTGGGATATGTCGAAAATGACCTGTACGTGGTGGACTTTTCAGGGAAAACCACTAGAGGCCCGATGTGTCTTTTCGGAAAGGCTGACATGGGTTGGCTATGGCATCGCCGACTAGCCCACGTCAATATGAGAACTTTGCAAAGTCTCCACAAGGGTGGCCACATCCTTGGACTAAAAGAAAATGTCTCCTTTACCAAAGATCATGTTTGCAGGGCTTGTATTGAAGGGAAGATGCATGACTCTTTTCATCGTAGGAAGACTATTATATCGTCAAAAAGGATCTTAGAGCTCCTACATGTGGACCTCTTCGGACCTCCATCTCATGCAAGCCTCGGTGGGAAGAAGTACTGTCTTGTGATTATTGATGATTACTCAAGATACACTTGGGTTTATTTCTTCAAGTTGAAGAGTGAAACTCAACAAACGGTCATCGACTTTGCCAAAGAGGTTCAACGTCAACACAACGTCCCTATTCTGGCTATAAGAAGTGATAACGACTCTGAGTTTAAGAACTACACCTTAAATGAGTTTCTAAGTGAAAAGGGGATTAGACATCAATATTCCGCTGTGTACACCCCTCAACAAAATGGTGTAGCCGAGAGGAAGAATCGGACTATAATGGACATGGCAACGTCAATGCTAGCCGAATTCAAGTCTCCATATAACTTCTGGGCTGAAGCAATCTCTACCGCTTGTCATTCATCCAACCGGTTATACCTCCGTAAGATCTTGGACAAGACTCCGTATGAAATACTTACCGGTAACAAGCCAAACATCTCATACTTTCAGGTATTCGGGTGTAAGTGTTTCTTTCTCATCAAGGGAGTTCATTTATCTAAGTTTGAATCTAAGGATCTAGAAGGTATTTTTGTTGGTTATGGTGCTGAATCCCACACTTATAGAGTCTACAATAAGCTCTCTGGAACTGTTGTAGAGTCTTGTAGTGTGGTGTTCGAGGAAAATGACGGTTCCCGTGCATAGCAAGTTGGTGTTTGTGATGCAGATGTTGAATTACCCCAAGATGCCATAAGAAGAATGGGTGTACGATTTTTCTACCCCATTGAGGAACCCCTTGTGGCGGATCGGGAAGGACAATGCTCTACTCATGTAGAGCCCTCATCTACACATACTCAACATGTTCCAACCATGGGAGCAACTTCTACACCATCTCCATCAACTGCTGAAGGTCAAGATGTTCCAGAAAGCTCCAGGCCGGATTATCCGGTTGACACCGGATTATCCGGCCACCCCGCTCCTAACGACCAAATTGCTCCTAGTGCTGAAGAAATTGCTGCAAGCTCTAGGCCGGATTTTCCGGGTGACCCCAGATTATCCGGCCCCTCGCCAGTTCAAGAAAGTCCCAGGCAGCCTGATGAAGCTGCTACAAGTTCTACTAGGCCAGATTTTCTGGCCACTCCATCGGCCGGATTATCCGGCCCTGACTCACCTATTGTTCAGCAGTCTCCTGTTACGGCTGCTGACTCAACTCAAGGGCACGCTTTATCACTGCCTACTACTGTTATCCTAGATTCTAATCAAGGTCGAGCAAATGATTCCAATGAAGATTCAAGTGATGAAACTATTCCACCAAGAGACAACAAGCTTATTGAACTTCGTCGCAAGGCTCGTGCTGATCGGAACCTTGAGTTAAGGGGTCACACCCTCGACAAGGTTGTAGGTGATCTGCCATGAAGGGTTTCTACAAGAAGGGAATTGGCAAGTTTTGGTGAGCATCAAGCTCACATCTCAATGGTAGAACCCAAGAAAGTTTTTGAAGCTCTTGAAGATCCGGACTGGGTTGTTGCTATGCATGAAGAATTGAATAATTTCGAGCGCAACAAGGTCTGGAAACTCGTGGAGAAACCCAAAGAGTGCCGCAATGTTATCGGCACCAAATGGATATTTAAAAACAAGCAAGATGAGAATGGCATTGTTGTGAGGAACAAGGCGAGCCTTGTGGCAGAAGGCTACTCTCAAGTTGAGGGCATTGACTTCGGCGAGACCTATGCTCTAGTGGCTCGACTTGAGTCCATCCGTATCCTTCTTGCTTATGCTGCCCATAATAATTTTAAATTGCAGCAAATGGACGTCAAGAGTGCTTTCCTTAATGGTCCTCTACATGAGTTGGTATATGTAAAGCAACCCCCGGGATTTGAGGATCCTAACTTCCCGAACCATGTCTACAAAATTGATAAGACACTCTATGGCCTTAAACAAGCCCCACGTGCGTGGTATGAGCACCTTAAAGAGCTTTTGCTAGACAGTGGCTTCGAAGTTGGGCAAATCGATCCCACTCTTTTTACTAAGAAGGTTAAGGGGGAGATATTCGTATGCCAACTATATATAGACGATATCATCTTTGGTTCTACTAATAAAGCTTTTAATGATGAATTTTCAAATCTTATGACTGACAGATTTGAGATGTCTATGATGGGTGAATTACGATTCTTTCTTGGATTCGAGATCAAGCAACTTAGAGAAGGAACCTTCATCAATCAAGCAAAGTACATCCAAGACATGCTCAAGAGATTCAAGATGACGGATCTTAATGGTGTCGCCACTCTGATGCAAACAAAATGTCACCTTGAACTTAACCCCCATGGTAAAGATGTGGACCAAAAGGTATACCGATCCATGATCGGCTCTCTTCTTTACCTCTGTGCATCTAGGCCCGATATTGGGTTGAGTGTGGGTGTGTGTGCAAGGTATCAAGCAGCTCCTAAAGAAAGCCACTTAGTGGCGGTCAAGAGGATCTTTCGATATTTGGTTCATTCCCCTAACTTTGGTCTATCGTATCCCAAGGGCTCCAATTTCTCTCTATGTGGTTATACTGACTCAGATTGGGCTGGTGATAAGGATGATCAGAAATCCACTTCTTGAGCTTGTCAATTCTTGGGAATATCTCTAGTATGTTGGTCATCTAAAAAGCAGAATTATATATCTCTCTCCATCGTCGAAGCTAAATATGTTGCTGCTGCTAGTGCTTGCACTCAGTTATTGTAGATGAGGCAAACTTTAAAGGAATACGGTGTCAAGTGTGACAAAGTGCCTCTTTTACGTGATAATGAAAGTGCAATCAAAATTGCGTACAATCCGATACAGCACACAAGGACAAAGCATATTGAGATTCAGAATCATTTTATTCGAGACCATGTTGCTGAAGGAGATATGCCCTAGAGGCAAATAATAAATAGGTTTTTATTGTCATATCTCAGTTAGTTTATAATAGTTTCATATTGTGCTATAATTGTGCCAAGTAGAAACATTGGTACATGTGTGGTATGAAACAACAAAGTCCCTAGTAGCCTCTATTCATACTAGTTCGTTGGTCACGAAGATGATACGGGTTTCAAGATCATGGGCATTTATGCCGACTGACAACGAGATCATATCATTGGAGAATGATGTGATTGGACATTCTAAGGATTGCAACACGATCAAGTCATCTAGTTCATTGTTGCAACAACTATACCTAGACTCCTTCTCCTTAGACCGTGATCTCATATTACTCACTATTTCCCTAGGCTGCTTAGACTGCATCAACCATCATCTGGTAATATGGTGGCCATAAAGGTGTACGTTGGATATTCCGAAGGAACAGTAGATGACATGTGACTGCAAAACTGGGATTTGTTCACCCACATGACGGGTAAAGATACATACGACCGGCTTGGTGAGATTACATCCATATATGTTGCAACATATGACTAGGTCACGGGGATGTAATATCACGGTAACAAGAAAACATAACTTGTTGTGAACGAGATTGAACAAGGTATGGGATACCAATGATCGGATCTCGGACAAGTTGTATCGAGAAACAAAAGGAAGAGGATGCTACATTTAGACGGTTCAAACAAAATTGTCATCAGGAATGCATAGGGGTCACATGGATATCCCTGGTCCCTCTGTTGATCATTGATATAAATCATGTCTAGAGCATTCCCGAGCCGTGAGATGATACACTTAAGGGTACGATGAGAACGATCATTCGTAAGATGGAATCACAGTAGAGAAAGAGAGAAAGCCGGAACCGTTCCGCGGAGAGATCCGAAATTGTTCGGAGAAAGAATAAAGAAAAAGCCCCGAATAGTGTTTTCGAATAAATGAGAATTTAAATATATATTTATTATATGTTAATTATGAATTAATATATTATAAATAATATTTAGATTAAGATTTATAAAGTCAACTTTTATATTAGGCCAAATCCTAGAGGAAAAAGGCCTAGAATAAAAGCTGTAGAAAAATAAAAGGGAAAAATAAAATAAACAGTCAATGTGGGCGGCAGATTATAGTCGCCGCACGGGGCGGCAGGTAACTGGGCCGCGCTCGCCAGCAGGCGGTGGATAATACACGCCGCATGGGGGCGGGCCACTGCTGTTGGCCGCCGCTGCGAGCTGGGCGGGGAGCTGGGCCGCGGGGGGCAGCCGGCCCACCCGGGCTGCACCGCCAGGCTGCCGCCAGGGCGAGCTAGGCCGCGGGGCAGGTCGGCCCACCCGGCCGGCTGAGCCCCAGGCTGGCTGCTTCTTTTTTCTTTCATTGTTTATTTTCTGTTTGCTATTTGGGCTGAGTTCTTTTGGCCCATTTGGCAAGTCCGAAAATCTGTTGCCTTTTCTTTTATGAATAGTTCCACATGGCAAACCCAATGGGGAGGGCACACCCCCTCCGCCTATATAAAGGGGTTCCCATGGGTGGGATGAAAACACACCAATATTTGGAGAAGTTCTTTGGTTGACTTTCTCCTTCTCTCTCCCTCTCACTATACCTCGTGACCACGGCCCCAAGTCTGGGCTGTGCGATCGAGGCACACCTGCAGTACACCGTTGTGCTGCAGGGATTCCTAGCCGGATATCACTTCGGCACTCCCGGCGGGATCGGGGAGCCGGAGGTCTCATCGTGCACCGAATGTGTACGAAGACACGAGGTGCAACACTTGGGGTGCTAGAATGTCGTGAGCCCGGAGCTGTTGCACGATGAATATCAAGAAGGAGCAAGGGGTGACCTGCGAGGAGCTTCGTGAACTTGAGGTCGGCTTCGAGTACGACTACATCAACCATGTTCCCCGCGGAACGTTAACCGCGTACAGACTACAAGGGTATGTATTCTATACGCATCAGCCGTTAGCGCATTACTACATAGATAGATCCTAGGCTAGTTTCTGGGTTTCCGTCGTAGGAATTTTTTTGTTTTCTGCGCTGATCCCCAACAGTTGCTCGAGGTGATATTGATCTATCTTTTGTGAGCATGAATAACCAACTTGCTGATACTTTCACGAAGCCACTTGATGAAGCAAGATTCTGCTACTTGAGGAATGAGCTAAATATCATTGATTCCAGGAGTTTGTCTTGATTTCCCATGCACTCACTCGTACATCTCAGTCTTATTTGGTCTAGATGTGGGCATGGATATAGGGGGAGTGTGGTCCTAATTAATTGGGCCAACCCTCCCCCATAATGCTAAAAGCAAAACAAATCATTTCTCTTAATATCATTTTGTGATATGTGAGCTTATTGGTGAGTATTGGTCGTGAACCCAAGATACATCTTCGCGGTGTCACACCATACACTCCAACAAGGTGGCCAAGGCCACCGCCCTCTCCCTTGAGGAGAATTGGATTTTTGTGGATCTTTTTGGTTGCTTTTGCTCATCTCATGTTCTTATGGGAATCACACTCAATTTTGGCTCTTATTTGATTTGGTTCTTGCAATTTTGAGTGTATAGTACCATCTCAGTTTGGCTCTCTTAATCCTAAGCCATTCCCTACCCCTAAGCCATCTATTCTTGCACACAAGTCTCTTGTACACCTTGTGGGGGTGTTGTTTGGGGACGCGCGGGCCTGAATCTGTGTACAACAGAAATTCAGATTTGAGGCCGGATAATCCGGCCCAAGTGCAGGCTAGATAATCCGGCCCTGGCGGATCTCATCTTAAAGGGCAGGGATCGGGGGGAAGGGCTCATATCGAGCAGCTCTTCTCCCCCAACCCTCTCCTCCTCCTTAGCCGCCGCTTGCCGTCCCCCACCCTCCCCGGAGCGTCTCCGGCCACCAGATTTTCCGGTCCTCCCCGGATCTCTTCTCCGCGCCTCCGTGTACCTTCTCCTCCGCGTTCTTCCTCCAATGAGTGAGGGTAACTCCCTCTCTCTCCATCTTTGGCTAGATGTGTCATTTGTTGGGTGGAACGTTGTCTAGAAGGATGTGGTTTCGCATAGAACTCGTAGACTTGAAGTTTCTAGGCCCGATCTACTTTTTGCATTTCAATCTAGGTGAAGTCGAAAATTTCTGCCAGGGCCGGATTATCCGCCCCTGGCCAGGCCGGATAATCCGGCCTCACAGATTCAACTCTGGTTCAGTTTCACCATATTGTGTGCAATGCATAGATTTGACATATGAACTTTTTGACTATTGTTTACATGCTCTCTCTTGGACTTGTGTGTATGCTTATCCCCATGCTATCACTCTTATTCTATTCACAGGTGGTTCAAGTGCTCACAAGACTTACAAGCATCGTCCTCGCACTATCTATTTCGGGGTAGACAGTGAGGGCAATACAGTGGACAAAGTTGAGCTGAGGAGAAGAGAAAGAGAGGCTGAACGCATGGCGGAACAAGAGAAGCGGGAGAGATCCAGGAGGGGTGTGTCCAAGAGGAAGGGCAAAGATCCCAAGATCAACTACAAGGCTATGGATCCTATCATTTTTTCCTCTATCTGTCACCGTGATTTGTTTGCAGAGCTGCTCCGTGATTCTGAGCTGGGGGATTCTCGCTTCTGGTGTGCTGAACAGAAAGGGATTTATGAAGATGTGTATGCCAGGTTGAACATTAGGCCTATGCACCCGCTAGTTCTTGCTGAGGCTCTGGATATGCCCCACCTTGTGGATGCAATGTTTTTGGCTGAGCGGATGGGGCCCCACCATCTCATGGCTCTCTAGTGCTCATATGACTCTGAGGTGGTGAAGCAGTTCTTTTCCACGTTGGTTATTTGTGGAGATGAGCATCGCACTATGAAGTGGATGACTCATGACAGGCCTATGACTGCTGATTTCCATGTGTTTGCTGAGGTTCTTGGATACTCTTTCCACAACAGGGATAGGGCCAGTGGCCACCGCATCATCACATAGCTGAAGCCCAACAAAGATGTAGCTCTCTCTCCTTGGACAATAGACAATGGCATTGTGGGCACTCTTACTGGTCTTGCTCCTATCTATGCTTCCTTAGTGGGCCTCTTCCGTGACTCCATCACTCCGAGTGGAGGCAATAATGATAGCATCCGTGGTCACCTTGTCCAGCTCCTTCAATTCTCTCATGAGGTTGCCTCGTGCGAGGATGATTCTATGAAGTACAAGCTGGATGTGATGGACTTCATCTACCATGAATTGACCGATGCTATGTTCAACCGTCTTTCCATTCCCTATGCACCCTATATTATGATGCTCATCAAGCACCTGCTTCCCTCTGAAGATTTCAACATTGATGTTGTGCATAAGGCGAAGAAGATCTACAACAAGGCTCGGAAGACCTCTCACCCCTCTTCTGATCCTGAGGCTCTCATGAGGGATGCTCGCATGCCTCTGATGCCTCCCGTTGATCGTGAGATCAAGCAGCTGAACTGGTTCCAGCGCCATATTCTTTGCATGGGCGTGGACACACGCAAGGGACAGTATGAGGCCTACAAGCAACGCCATGAGTTGGCTCACTCTCAGCAGCTCATCCTTCACCATGTGACTTGTGCCTCTGGTGATCCCCCAGCTCCTACTCCTCCCACACCATATGCCCGGTGGAACTCCTCTTCTGGGCTGAACTATGGAGAGCTGGAGTGTCACTTGTTTCCTTCTGCGCCCACCGCTGATGATGAGGACGATGATACTGAGGAGCTTGAGGATGAAGATGATGATGGGAACGAGGACGAGGACGAGGACTTCGAGTGATTCCTTGGGGCGCTAGCATCGCTCTTCTTCCTTTTGGCATCTCGATGCCAAAGGGGGAGAAGTAGTTCTATTAGGATTTCGAGGATTTGCATGGGTCGGGCACAAGCATTTGCACTTTTCGTTCGTCGTTTTCTTGCTTGTGTCCATTTAGCGTTAAACTTTATTTGTGGTTTGTGGTGTGTTTGAGACTTTGTGTCGGTGGACGTCTGGATTTATCTCTTAGTTTATGCCTATGGATTCATTTACTCATATCCTATTGTGCTGGTAATCTATCTCAAGGAAGGCGTGTATATTGGTTATCACGTTGATAATTGTGGATATTTCAAGGACGCCTCTCTTATTATCTCGGTGGTATGATTATGTTATTTATATTTCAATGGAATAGACTTTCACCTACTAGTGTGATTTGTATTCAAATACAAATCTCTAATATGCACACATTGAGGGAGAGTCTCTTCCATGTTTTGTTGGAGGTCTTTTAATCCTTCTTGCAAATCCTAGTATGGTCATCTAACACCAAAAAGGGGGAGATTGAAGGAACAATTCATGATTTCCCAGGTTTTGTGTGTTAGATAACAATACCATGGATTATTCCAATATGCACTAAGTGTTGCAGGAAGTTTTGAGAGTTTTGGGTGCCAGATTATTCGCCCCCACCATGGGCCGGATAATCCGGCCAAACCACCTTGGGTAAAGATTGCTCTGCGCAAGTCTCTGTCTGGGGGCGGTTTTTCTCCCGGAAAATTCTGGCTCTGGGGCGGATTTTCTCCCTGGACCGGATAATCCGGCCCTCTGGTTGGGGCGGATAATCCGGTCCCAGGGAAATCGCCCAAGTGAGCTCCTGCGCAAGCTTCTGTCTGGGGGCGGAATTTCCCCTGGCTATTCCGTGGCTAGGGCGGATTTCCCCCCCTAGCCGGATAATCCGTCCCTCCCCTAGGCCGGATAATCTGGTCCCCAGAAGAAAGTGTGAAGGGCAAGTCTGCGTGAGCTTCTGTCCGTGGCCGGTTTTTGTGCCGGATAATCCAAGTCTGGGGCGGAGTTTTCCCCAGGCCGGATAATCCGGCCCCCACTTGGGCCGGATAATCCGGCCCTCGAAAGCTCCAACGGCTTGGTTTTGGAAGGGGTATAAATATCCCTTCTTCCCCAATAAGCAGAATACTTGATTCATTCGAAATTGTTCAGACCCTTTGCAAGAGCTCACATTCTAGATCTCCCACTTCAACCACCCGAAGGCTTCGATCTTTGGGGGAATTGAAGGAGGAGAGGATTATCATCGTCATCACGAATCAAGCGCATCAACTCCTCTCCATTCATTTGGAGAAATCCCTGATCTAGTATTCTTGTCAATATCTAGATCTTGTTTTTGTTATTGATAACTTGTTCTTGTGGCAGCTTGTTGTCATTTCGGGAGCCTCCAAGTTGATTGTGGAGTTGTGCCCCGCTAGTTGTGTAAAGGCGTCGGTACCCGCCTCGAAGGGTCCCTATAGTGGAAAGGTGGATCAGGCCTTTGGTGGCGGGATCCATCGGAGAACAGGGTGAGGCCTATTGTGGCGTGGTGGTCTTAGTACCGCCCACCCCTCCAACGCAGATGTACTTCCCTTAACAAGGAAGGAACTGCAGTACAACAAATCCTGTGTCTCCGCGTGCTTCACTATGGTTTACCCGTTCCTCTTCCACTCGCTCTTTACTCGCTTGTAGATAGGTTCGCATATAGGGAAATTCCACCTAATAGTTTATCTAGAGAATTTACCCTTTGTGTTAAGCCTAAAATTGAAAAAGCATTAAAATTTGAAGTAGCACCTATTCACCCCCCCCTCTAGGTGCCTATACGATCCATTTCACCAAGGCATTGACGGAAAAGGGGACGACCTCCATGAGACCACCGCCCCGAGGCCCCCCAGACCAGTCGTCCTCCACGCAGCCTCTACATCGAAGCAAAACTCCTGGTTGCCGACCACCCCACTGTCGCTGCGTCCCCGGGGCCGCCTCCCCGGCATCCTCAACTTCGGCCGCCCTTCCCGGCAGTCCGCGGCCGGGGGTCATCACCCCGACCAGACCCCCACCCGAGCCCGCTGGCTCGGCAACCAGTGCGCTGCAGCTCCTTGTCCCCGCCCACAACCGCCGCAGCCTCGCCGAGGCAGAACCCGCCAAGCCCATCTAGGCCCGGAACCGCGCTCTGGGAGCCCATCTGGACTCGTGCGACCACCGCAAAGGCAAGGTCCGCCGCAACGCGCCCACACCGCCGCTAACCACCACCGTCCAGCCTCTAGCAGCAGCGCCGATGCACATCACATCCGCGGGGTGCCACCGGCCTTAGCAGCGAAGGTCTCCCTCCAGACCAAAGCGCCGCGAGCCGAGAGGGCAAAGTCCCCACCGCCCCCTTCATCGGCGACGCCTAGCTTCGCCCGGCGGCGACCTCGGGGGCAACGAGGGTAGGGAGCAGGGGGGAGGGGCGACGGCGGTGGTGGATTTGGGCTATCACCCTCCCGTCGCCCGGAGGAGGTGACAAGAGGAGCGGGTCGTGGAGAAAGGTACCAAAGTCTATGTGTACAAAACCAAATTTGGCCATGATGGCTTTCAAATAAACCCCTCCACGCGATCATAAGATTTCATCATGTGAAGTTTCAGGGCACGTGGCATGTGCATTTTGTCTTTGTTCCTCTTCATAAAATGGAGACTCTCATAGGCAGCAATAATACTTTTTTTTTGACATTGCAATAACACTATTTGTAATTACACGTCCAGGTACAAAAGGTGTCTGCTCTTCTGAGATAATCACCGGTAAAATACCTGTTCAACCGATTAGCAACTGCTTTGGAAGCAATCATATATAGAGACAGGGTAGACGGATTTTGTGCATCAAGATGTTCATTTCAGCCAAGACCTTGCATGGGACCGTATCAAAGCACATCTTGCATGTTCCAAGTACCTTCAAACGTGTACAACTTCCTGCAAAATTCGGTGGCTAAGCTTTGCATCTCCGAATAATCTTCGGTGGCAACACCATTATCCCTCATTAGCTTCTTGATACGATTTTTTCCTTTTCCTCACACCTGAATAGCAGGTGTCTGCGAAAATAGAAAACAGCACCAAGAGTTGTGGTTTTTGCAATTTCCTCTCAGTTAACATATGGGACACGCTTTTGGTTTGGGCAAGGAGAACATCGCCACATTCCAAAAATTAAGCAACATGCATATCAAAATGAGAGTGAACTTCACAGATCCCAACCAGATTTTATTTTCTCACCACCAGGGTGTTTCCAGCAACCACAGCCAGCACGCGCACCACAAGTAGGCCAGCGCGCGAAGTCAAACAGATTATTATTCCCGGAAGGCCACGCCATGATCAACCAACCGAGAGATGCGCTTGCAGGCAGCAAAAAGACAGGCGAAATGCTACTCATGAGATAGTTATCACTGGGGAGAGCCTGTCCGACAAGCCGCCGGTCATCCTCTCGGCTTGCTCTCCGCGTTCGCCCGTGCGTATCCTCACGACATCCGACACGGGTATCACTGGGACGAAAAGGAAAACAACAGGTGAGGCCTAGTGATAGAGATCATGATTCCTGGATTCATAAGAACATGAGGGCGCATTTGAAATAGTGCATCAGGAATCAGGACTAAAGCATACAGATCTTCTCAAGGGCATGTATGTTGCTGCGACAGGTCTGTTTAAATTTTCTATTAGCTTTGTACTGTTATTAGGATAATAATCTGAACTAACAAATCCCACTTAATGGCAGCAGCGATGGCACATGAATAATACACCAAACCCGACGTCGTGACTGAAAACTAAAAACGGCCACCAAGAACACTTACAGAATATCTTTCCGTCGCCAATTTCTCCTGTTCTCGCCTTTTCAATTATTTTATCAATTACTGGCTCGACCTGGACAATCCAAAAACACATTGATATAATGCAAGACAAAGCCTTGAGAGAATCACACATAATGGATAGCACGAATCAGCAATACTTTTATAAGTGAATAAAAAACCAAACTGTAGCATATGGAAAGAGGGAACAGTTAGCATCTTCAGTTTCGATACTATGATCAGCTATCTCAAACAGAGGGTATGAAAGAACTTATGTGCACCTTCTCAGGATTAATGAACAGCTAAACAAACTTATACCTGCTCTTTGCACACAACTATTTCCATCTTGACTTTTTTAATAAATGTATCTTCTGAAAATTCTGACCCTGCAAACCAACAATGGGGAAGCATAAGCATAGAACCTTATGGCTGCAAAAACTAAACTAGTTTCCGAATAGCCTTAGAGTTGCCATACTTGATTAATTGGGCCAAAACCCAGGCTATCCAAGATGTAACACGTCATTAATGTTATAATGATAAAATCGTAAAAAAAATCCAAGCATCTTTATCCTGATGTTTTTCCTATTTCCAGCCTTTCCCTCATTTAAATGTTCAATGTTTTTGTGCTTCTTGTCAATTGCATTTTGTGATCATGTTTTGCTCACACGAGTTTTCCATGTAATAGGATAGTACCAAATCTTTCCCGAGCAAACATGGTAAACTGAAGATAACTGAATCCATATTTTATAACATAATTGACTTGAGCTAAGAGTCTGTCCAATTCAAGTTTCTGCATATACATACCCTACTCTCATATTAGTTGGTGTGTAGCAATAGCAGTTGAACACATACAAGATTATGAGGAACTTTTTTAAGAAAAATGGAAGAATGATTTCTGTTCCATCTTTCGCAGACTTTAGAACCATTGATGATATGAGGACTGAACAGGAAGTTTAGAGAGCAAGGTATTAATGAGAGACGTCAATATAACTTCTCAAAACTTTTCTCTGTTTTCTACTTCTGCTATCAAGTTGGGAGTGATTCAACCTCACTCCAGTTCTTGCATTTGGCTTATACTCATGAACAATCCATCCACATTTCTGGAATGTTTTTTTCTTAATGCTGTGATAATGTGATCAACAACTGGATTGGGGATATTACATGCCAATACACTACAACACAAGAAACTAGTGTCACCCTAAGCACTTTTAACAATCATGGTTGCTTTGAGTTCCTGAAGGCTCTTCAACTACCTGCAGATTATTTTAAATGAAAAACGTAAAATCATGCAAGGAGTTGTTTTAATTGTTGTAGGAGCCTTCCTGGGCACAGGAAAATCAATAGCAATGAAGTGCGGCAATCCAAATTCTGACTTCTTTCCAAATGGGGGTTTATGCATATTACACATGGGGACAATGATTTGCTAATTTTTCTAATGAAAACCGATGAATTAATTATTCTCAGCATCCGTTCCTATCACACTTCAAAGCCACCATGGCTCTATCAAACTGTCAAACATATCTGGCTACAATTTAAGGCTCACAAACTCACAACTGAAGGGGTGCAGAGACTAAACGCTGCAAACTAAAAACAGTGATTTTTTGCTCAGCATTAGTGTAGGCGCCACAACCACGGGCCAAGATAATACCTTCATACCGCTCTGTCGACCCTCCTTGCGCCCCGAAACCCCGCACATCGGACACCGTGACGCCTCTGATCCCCATTTGCAGCAAACCCTGCAGAGAATTCCACAAACTCATTTCGCCGAACACACCACCTACGGGTATGAACTCAGACCGGCATGCAACACTAGCCTGCACTCACTCACCGACGACACATGTGACACCCTCCATGGCCTGCACCAATTCGGCACCATGACCGAAAAAATTCACCACGCATCATCCAAATGTATCAACAAACTAGGAACATTTGGAAACTTGATTCCAGTGGTGTGTACTCACCTAAGGATGGCCTCGATCTTGTAGAACTCCGAGTCTGGCAGGTACCCTGCAAGAAACCGACAGATGGGAATCCAACAAGGCAAGCTCGACCAAGTAACCGAACGGAGGGGTAAACATCGCATCCGGTGAGGAAGGGAGCGGGGCTCATAAGTCCTCACCTGGGGCGGGAGCACTCTGGGCGCGCGCGGCCAGGGCATGGCGGGGACGAGGGGAAGAGTTGATCTGTACGAGCGACCTAGGCCCACGCGAGGGGAGGAGGCGGGCAGCGGGGGAGGGTCGACGGAAAGAAGCGGAGTGGTGGAGGAGGCCGCCGGCCATGGGCATAGCGGCGGTGGTAGTCGCCGGCGACATGATGAATGCAGTTGTTGGCGATTGAGGCGGCCGGGGATAGCTGATGATTCGGTGTCGTCTGCTCAGTGCTGACTGCTGACTGCCGTCAGTCAGAAGCTCAGCCGCGAAGGCGGATAAACTGCTAGTGCGTAAACGGAAGCTGAAGACAGAAATGTAGTACTAGCTCTGTTTCTTTGGATTTATAAAATACTTATGTTCAAAGTATAAATTTAATTTTTCACAAATAGTATGTACTTTGGTTATATTTAAATGATTCTATTAATTCGCAAAATAAATGGATTACATAATTTGAATGGATCATGCATAGTTGTGTGACTAATTGGCTAGTCACAAATTTTCACTACTACTACCTCCATTCTAAAATATAAGAAGCTTACCAAAACGTCTTATATTCTTAAAAGAGAGGAGGTACAAGAAACAATTTTAATTGTGGATGGATCCACATATTTTTCTATATTTACGCATCTGTTTCTTTTGGTTCACTCCCACTTTATTAATCAGGAATAGAGTGATTGCAAACCAACCTATGGTTGGGTGGCTAGGAGGGTGGTTGTACCCCCAGTCCACCAGAGTTCAAACCCTAGGTTTGCCTGTTGGGGGATACCCCGGGTAGGGTCACGCCGGGGTATAGAGGCCGAGTTAGCCGAGATATAGCAAGGTCAAAGCGCAAGCTGGCCGGGTCACTTGAAGGCAGGCCGACTTACGGAGTAACCCGGCCCGGAGGATGTCCGCCTAACCGCGCCCTGGCCGACGTATATCGTATGTCAGCAGGCTCTTTGTAACTTGTTTGCAGATACCCACGGGGCCGGATTAATCAGGTTTGAGCCGGGTTATATCAGGCTTGCAAGAGAAGGAAGGTATCCCGCTAGTCAAAAGGTGGTCTCTGTGCGCTGGAGCGTGAGCGAAGCGGACAGAGGGAAGGACCAGCAGGGCGTGGCCGACAAAGGTGACGTAGCCTATGTCGGCTGACGCTGGCGCCGCAGAGGGTTACGTAGCCTCTGCGTGGCTTACGAAGGGAAAAGGTGACCCGGTCGGTTTGCTATTTTGGGAGAGGCATATTCATATTCATAAGAATATGCCTCCACGTATACCCTAACTGGTAACCTAGCCTCCCCTTTATAAGGAGCGCTAGGACCTCTGTAGAAGAGGCGGGCTGGCTGGTGTGGGCTGATCATTGGGTGAAAGTAGTGGTGAGAGTAAGAGAGCTTCTTCTTCCTTCTCTTCCCAACACAGCTCAAGGAGCATTTGTAAACTCGGTGAACTTGGAGAATACAAAGCATCTGTGTGTGGAATCACCACACTATCCCTCCCTGGATTTCTCTAGTGCATATTAGCCCCACCTTTAGCCTATCCATGACATCTGCAGTGACACCACCACGACAATTGGCGCCCACCGTGGGGCCAGCGGCGCTAGCAGGAGTGAAGATCTGGACAGGAAGCATCATCGGTATCGGCGAGCGCATCGTCTCTTGGCTCGTTCAGCGCTTTGAAGCGATGGACTACGTCAACGACAATGCTGGTAGCTTCGGCAGGCGACCTCCACCGCGCAATGGCCTCTTCATCAAGCTTGGTACCCACAAGATCTACGTCAGCGTCGATGTGTCTTGCGTTCACCCGCAGCACGTCGTCGAGGGAGGCGAGACACCCCTTAGCGCGGCTCACGGTGCGCGTATCACTTGCTCCCCTGACCACGCTGAGATGATGATGACAGTGCCTGACGCTGGCGCGAGCAAAGATCCGGCACCAGATCCGGAGGTAACACCCAAGGCACCTAGGAAAAGTAGAGGTTCTCCGCTAGAGAGGCCAGAGAATGTGCTGCAGCAGGCAATAGATAGCTTGGCAACCCCCATAGCACTTGTGGTAGATCCGGCTCAGGCACAAGCCGAGTTAGAGGAAACTAGGCAGAAAATACTAGAGGGTGCGAAAAAGATAGCCGCGGCTCAGTAGTCATTGAACATGACGCTACGTGAGTACGCAAGAGCAAATAAGGTAGATGATGTAAAAGTAAAAGGGAGAAACCTCATCAGTGAAATGAACAAAGAGGGTGAGACTAGAGTTGAGGAATCAGAGAACCTTTTGTCCATGGGGCTGCCGAAGTACAGCACCCTGGCAAAGAACCTCAGGGCAGCGGATGCGGCTGCATCCGAATTAGAAGATTTTACGGGTGAAGCCCAGCAAAGACAGCAGGAGAGGGTCAACGAGTTAGTTCGGATCGCTAACAGACAGAATGAGGAGTTGCTCAGGGCTAACCTGGCAAGAGCTGGGGCTTCCAAGGTCGTTTATTCGGCAGTGGGTAACCCAGAGAAATCCGTTGGGGCTGCATCATCCCCTCATGATGGCCCTAGAAGAGAGGAAGTGGTAACCTCGGCGAGGAGAAACAAACAGATAGTCCCGTATGACCCGGCAAGGGCAGGGAAAGGAAAGGTAGTGCAAGGTAATGAGGATCAACAAAGTGTCAGCCGAGATGAAGCTGGCGGAGGTAACCACGACCAAGGCAATGCCGGTCAGAGAAATGCTGGAAACGGCAATGCCGGACAGCGTAACTCGGCGGGTGCAGGGCAAAACCTACCTCGGCAACAGCAGCAGCGGAGTATACCTCGGCAAGAGCAAAGTGCCGCCAAGGTATGCGACAGAAATGTGCTCGACAAGAGCAAGACAGATACAACGACGGTGATTCGGAAATGGCGAATGCAGGATACCATAGGCCGGATCATCATGTGATAGGGTCAAGGTTGGGAAGCAGGAACTTGCTACCGGATGACGCCAGGCTAAAGCTGGATCGGCTCTATAGGTCGGAGAAAATTGATGGGCAAGGTCCTCCGGGTCCAACATGTTTTGGGCCCCGGATCATGAAAGAGCCTCCGGTACCTAACTTCCAGTTACCCAGAGGCACGAAAACATATGACAACAGCACTAAGTCGGAGGATTGGCTGATTAACTATGCAACAGCAGTAAAAATTGCTATAGGTAATTTGAGATGGGCAGTGAGATACGTATCTCAAATGTTGGAGGGGCCAGCGAGGGTATGGCTAAACAAGTTACCACCCGGTAGTATCAACTGCTGGCTGGATTTTGAGAAAATCTTCATCAATAACTTCTCAAGCACATATCAGAGGCCGAATAGGCCACAGACCCTAGCAATGTGCAAGCAGAGACCAAATGAGACAGACCGGGAGTTCCTAACTCGCTGGTGCAATGTGCAAAACTCATGTGAAAGCGTGATTGAGTCACAGGCCATAGCTTGGTTTGCACAAGGGTGTAGATATGCAAGCATGTTGTGGCAAATGTTACAAAGGGATATGCCAACTACGCTGGCAGAAACAATTTGGATTGTTGATTCGTATGCTTTAGGTGATCCGACTCAACCCCGGCTTGTGTCAAACGAGTCGACTGAGGAGTACTACCAGCGAGATGGAGCCGGATCATCCCGGCGAAATGACTACCGGAGTAAGAGAAGAGATGATAGACCGGATTACAGGTACAGTTCGCAGCAAGTTGCTGCTGTAAACCAAGATCAACCCGGAGCAGGGAGTAATCAGCGTCAGAAAACTGGAGGGCAACAGTGGACTCCAAGAAATGATGGCAAGAAAACTTGGACGCCGGAGCAAAAGAGACAGTGGCAAGAAAAGAAAGACCGGCTGAGGTATACGTATGAAGCAATGCTAGATCAGCCGTGCAAGTTTCACACGCCAAATCCGAGTAACCCGACGGGTCATACAACTCGGCAGTGTGAGTGGATGAGGAAGATAGAGCAAAGTGGTTCGAGGAATGCTCAGGCACCTCAGAACGATCAACCTCGGTAGGAGTTACCTCGGCAACAACTACTCTCCGAAGCAAATACGCAAAAGTTAATGTTGCCACCACCTCCGTCGAGGTATGAGAACCATGAGAGAAGGGATGCAGTGCATCAGGTGGAAAATCAGCATCAGCCAGATCAAAGGTACCCCGACAATGAGGGGAGAAATGAATATAGGGAGCATCACCAGAGTTACTGTGTGTTTACCACGGAGGAAACGGATAGAAAGAGTTTGCAACGCCGACATATGGAGGTGAATGCGGTTTTGCCGGCAGTAACGAGGTATATGCCTTGGTCTGATCAGGAAATTACCTGGAGTATCAAGGACCATCCTAGGCTCATGCCGAGTCCTTGTTCATATGCATTAGTGCTGGACCCAACGTTCATCGGGCCAAGTATCAATGTGAGGTTCTCCAAGGTGCTGACTGACAATGGCAGTAGCATCAATATCATGTACATGGATACAATGCACAAGTTGGGTATCTCGGAAAACATGCTCCAAGCTATAAGGACAACTTTCCATGGCATTGTGCCAGGTATCTCCTGTGAACCCATTGGCAAAGTTCGGGTTGACGTGTTATTCGGCACAAGAGATAACTGCCGAACTGAGAAATTGGAGTTTGAGGTTGTGAACTTAGAAAGCGCATATCACGCGTTACTCGGCAGGTCATCCCTGAACAAATTCATGGCAAGTACTCACATCAGTTACCTGAAGATGAAGTTGCCTGGGCCAAATGGAGTAATTACCATAGCTGGGGATTTCCGACGTTCCATTGAGTGTGCATCAGCCGGGTCTAACCTGGCCGAGTCACTTGTGATTGCACAAGAAAAAAGAAAGATCCAGGAAGTAGCGGCATTGGCTCAGTCCGCGCAGCAATATATGTCGGCACTGAGTAACCCGCATGGAAGTGTCTCATTTCAAGCAACAAAGGATACAAAGAAAGTGCCTATTGATGATCTGTTTCCGGAGCGCACCGTAACAATTGGTGCCGGGTTAACTGAGAAATAGGAAAGCGAGCTCGTCAATTTCCTTCGTGAGAATCGGGATATCTTTGCTTGGTCCACACATGACTTGCAAGGTGTTCCGAGGGAGTTGGCCGAGCACTCTTTGAATGTGAGACCCGGAGCAAAGCCGGTGAAGCAACCTCTCCGCCACTTCGCCGAACATAGGAGAAAAGTCATTGGGGATGAGATAGCTTGGCTCCTCGCAGCCGGGTTCATCATAGAAGTGTGTTACCCGGATTGGCTATCTAATCCGGTGCTTGTGGAAAAGAAGAAAGATGATCCGAATGTGGCAGTGGTTTGGCGTATGTTCATCGATTACACGAACCTGAATAAGGCATACCCAAAAGATACATTCCCACTACCAAGGATAGATCAGGTCATAGATTCTACTGCTGGGTGTGAATTGTTGTCATTCATAGACGCATATTCTAGTTTCCACCAGATACCTCTGAACCCGGATGATCAAATAAAGACTGTTTATCGCCCCGTACGGGGCTTATTGCTATCGCACTATGCCTTTTGGTTTACGTAATGCAGGGGCAACATACCAAAGATGTATGCAAAAATGCTTACACGACCAAATTGGTCGAAATGTGCAAGTGTATGTTGATGATGTGGTTATAAAGACCAAGGAAAGCAAAACGCTCCTTGATGATATCCGGCAAACATTCGCGAACCTAAGGAGGTTCTGAATGAAGCTTAACCCGGAGAAGTGTACCTTCGGTGTCCTGGCTAGAAAATAACTCGGATTTCTTGTCTCCAGCCGAGGTATCGAAGCTAACCCAACTAAAATCTAAGCCATAGAGCGAATGGAATTGCCGAAGTGCGTTAACGATGTCCAGAAGTTCACTGGTTGCCTGGCATCCTTAAGTCGGTTTGTATGTCGGTTAGGAGAAAAGGCATTGCCTCTCTACCAGCTAATGAGAAAGTCGGACAAGTTCATATGGACGCGGCAGGCCAATGAAGCCTTCATCGAGTTAAAGAAGATGTTAGCCACCGCACCGGTGTTAGCCTCTCCACTATCAAAAGAGCCAATGTTGCTCTACATAGCCGCAACCAACCGTGTTGTAAGTGCAGTAATAGTGGTAGAGCGCGACGAAGAGGGTAAGTCGGTGCAAAGGCCACTCTATTACCTGAGCGAGGTATTATCAGCATCCAAGCAAAACTATCCTCACTATCAGAAGATGGCATATGGTGTGTATATGGCAGCTAAGAAGCTGAAGCACTATTTTGAAGAGCACCCCATCAAAGTGATATGTGAAGCCCCCATATCTGAAATAATGAGCAACAAGGATGCAAGCGACTGGATTGCAAAATGGGCAATTGAGCTAGCCCCTTATGCTCCACAATTCGACAGGAGAGATGCGATCAAGTCTCAGGTTATGGCCGACTTTTTCGTAGATTGGGCCGAGATGCAATATGAGCCACCGTTGCCAGATCCGAATTACTGGAGAATGCATTTTGACGGATCAAAAACGAAAACCGGGTTAGGCGCCGGAGTTGTGCTTACCTCTCCCAAGAAAGACCAGCTGAAGTATGTGCTGCAGATCCACTTCACAACATCAAACAATGTTGCCGAATATGAAGCACTTGTGCATGGACTCAAAGTAGCAAAAGAAATTAGAATACGTCAGATCCAGTGCTTCGGTGACTCAGATTTGGTAGTTCAGCAAGTCTCAGGGCAATGGGATGCTTTGGATGCAAACATGGCATCGTACAGATTTCATGTGCAGAAGATATCAGGATACTTAGAGGGATGCGAGTTTCACCATGTACCTCGGCTGGAAAATGAGGCTGCCGACGTACTGTCGAAGCTCGGATCAACCCGATAAGCGATCCCACCGGGTGTAGCACTAGAGCACCTCAGAAAGCCATCTATCAGGCCATCCCCAAAATTCGAGTCAATCTATATCCGACCAATCCAAAGTCTGAAGTTGTGCCCATGGACATTAATGTGGGAAGTGGTTTAGGAAACCTAGGGACTGCTTCGGCAAACCCTGGGACTGCTTCGCAGAACCCGGGGACTGTGCAGCATGACCCGGTAGAGGTTATGTCGGTGGATCAAATGGAAATTGACTAGGATGTGTTTCCAGTGCGAGCTATACCAGCTTGGGCGTTGCCTATATTCCAGTTCCTGAAGGATGGAACTTTGCCCTGTGAAGAAGTGCTTTTAAGGAAAATTCAGAGGAGGGCAAAGGCATACACGATTATCAATGTCGAGCTATACAAGAGGAGCGTCATGAATGTCCTGCAACGGTGTGTTGACCCAGAAGAGGGGCTTGACATCCTCCGAGATATACATCAAGGGGAATGTGGGCATCACGCCTCATCTAGAGCCTTAGTGGCAAAAGCTTTCCGGCATGGATTTTACTGGCCAAGTGCCTTAGAGCAAGCAGAGGATCTAGTAAGAAAATGCAATGGTTGTCAGAGGTATGCTACCAAGACACACATGCCAATATCGGAGCTCAAGACCATACCAATTACCTGGCCATTTGCCGTATGGTGTTTGGATATGGTTGGCCCATTTAAGCCGGCAAAAGGAAACATGACCCATATCTTGGTTATGGTTGACAAGTTTACAAAATGGATTGAAGTAAAGCCAATAAGAAAATGTGATGGAGCTACAGCCGTGTCATTCCTCAAAGATATCATTCTGAGATATGGCTATCCTCACAGTATCATAACGGATAACAGCACCAATTTTGCTAAAGGAGCATTTACGTGATTCTGCCGGGATTAGAAGATCCGGCTGGACGTTGCCTCAGTAGCCCACCCCGCATCAAACAGACAAGTGGAAAGATCCAACGGATTAGTATTATCCGGGATAAAACCTCGGCTCATTGAGCCGCTGCAAAGATCAGCGGGGTGCTGGATAGAAGAACTACCAGCGGTACTGTGGAGTTTAAGAACAACTCTAAATCCATCAACAGGCTATACGCCATTTTTTCTGGTATATGGGGCAGAAGCTGTATTACCAGCCGACATAGAGCATGATTCGCTTAGGGTCACCCAATACACAGAAGTCGAAGTGCGAGAAGCCCGGCAAAATGATGTTGATCTGCTGGAAGAAGCGAGAGAATTGGCATTGTCCAGATCCGCCATATATCAGCAAAATCTCCGACGCTATCATAGCCGGAAAGTAAACCCCGAGTCTTCCGGGAAGGTGATCTGGTACTCCGGCTGGTACAACGTACTGCTGGAATGCATAAGTTATCCCCCCATGGGAAGGGCCATTCGTTGTAAGCAAAGCATTGCACAATGAATCTTATTATCTCATTGATGCACAACCACAAGGGAAGAACAAGGCGGACAGGTCCGGCGAGGAATCTAAGTGTCCATGGAATGTAGCCCTACTTCGTTCGTTCTACACTTAACAAAGAAGTGTGTGTATCCGAGTCTCTCATATGTCGGTATGTATGCCGGCAATGAGTTTATCAATGAAATCTTGGCACCTCGAGCAGTAACTCGGGGACTGCCTTAGTAATATTTGTTGTTCTATGTGTTTACTATTTATTTTTATGTCGGCTGGCTTAAGTTGCTTCGGCCTAAGCCGGATTAGTAGTGTGTGAGCACCAAAAACTCAACTCTTCGACTTGCTGCTATCCAACAAGAATTGACTTCATGGCAAGCAAGAGAACAACTTTGGAATTACATAGCACACAAAAAACGACTAAGGAAAAGAACGTAATCGAGCCGACATTTATTATTCAGACTGACCCTATGTTTACTTTACTTTTACTATCTGGATTATTTTGAGCTAATCCTAAAGTTTACAAGTATTGTTAAGTCAATTTTTGAAACTCGGACTCATAAGTCACAAAACCGAATCAAGGTAGATGCGAGCCGAGCCATGAAATTGGAGAAACAAGAAAATGAAACTCGGGGACTACGCCCAAGTTAATCCAGTGTGAATAACTTAGTAGCAAAGTATAATCAGTATGCTTGATACATCTGCACCCGGCATACCGGAGATCTGATAAATTTCAAAGTGTTTTTGGTGCTCAAGGAGCAGCAGCAGGAGGGGGTAACTCGGCGCCAACGGGTGGAGCTTCGGCTTCAGCCTCGTTGTCTGGATCAGCCTCAGCGTCGTCGCCATCTTCATTCTCTTCGAGATCCGAGGCTTCGTCCTCTTCCTCGCCATCCAAACCATCTTCGACGTATTCATCGTCAACAATGCCGATGAAGCTTGGTCCTTTGTTCCATTGATGGACATGGGCATACTAGATAAGGTTGTGGGCACAAGCCTTGCACCGAGCGACCCAATCCAGATCATTCTACCACCTGGACCCGGTGCGCAAGCGCTCGAGAACCTTCAAATCCAGGGTTTCATACCAAGTGAGCACGAAGTGGAGGATAGTATCAGCTCCGACACGTGCGGCGGATTCCCTCCAGAGGTCGAGATGGGTCTCGCAATCCATCAGCATGTTGATCAAAGCAGTGGATCCCTCCGGAGGATCCTCACCATGCCAAAGTGCACGGAAGATCCGGACGGCTGAATCCATCATACCCGAACCATAGTTCTTCACAATTTCAATTCGGGAGGATAGGCGGACCAGCAGGTCCTCCATGTCATAAGGAATGGTTTCAGAGCCAGGACTAGTTGGGGTACCCCTCTGCCGGCGGAACTTGGCAACGGCAGTAGCCAATGACATTGCCCTCTGGGAATTTGTCTGAAAACAAAACAAGTGAAATGAGTAAAGGAGTTTAACCCGGAGAAATACACGTCGGCGGAAGGAAAAGAGCTTACGGGAGATATGACTATGGATCCGGGTCAGCTCTATGGTGCAATCAGCACGCCTCTTCCGGAGCCTCTCAAGTTCGCCACTAGCCGACTCAAGCTTGACGTCGGCCTCCTTCAGCAATTACTGATCCTTTGCAAGTTGGAGGCTAAGACGTTCTCGCTCTTCGATGAAGTCTTGGCTAGCCTTGTCCATCTCAGCCTTGTGGATCTCTTTGAGCTTTTTCATCTCAGCCTTGAGCTTGGCAAGTTCATCATCCTTGGCTCGGAGATTGGCAAGCTCGTCGTCCTTCTTCTTAAGTTCGGCCTGATGTTGCCCTGCTTGTTCGAGAAAATGCAGCATCATATCAGGCAGGGGCACACTATCTTCAAGGGATGCTGCAACAGTTTGTTGACTCGACAGAGCCGAGGTATAAATATCTGCCGAGTCAAGGAGAAAGGAGAAAGAGCACGGGAAATGGGTAACCAAAGCGAATTACCTTTTATCTCAGCCAAATTTTTTCTCATGATTGCATTTTCGGCCTCCACTTCGGCTGCGCAATCCGAATCATAGATTAGTTCGGCGGGAAAAGGAAAAGAAAGATGGGGGAAAAGTCAAAGAGAAAACTTACCCTTTTTCTCGCACTCAGCAAGAAGCGCAACATGTTTCGAGTGCAACCCCTTGTATGAGTCCAAGAGGCACTGAAACTCAGCAGTCCGACGATTGGTAGTGATCTAAAAAGAGCAATGTTAGCTCAGCTATATGGATATTCAAAGTGTATAGAATCCGGGCCAAGTGGAACTTAACCCGGCTCTAGGTGTGTGCACATTCGAAGGGTACAGAATCCGGGCCAAGTGGAACTTAACCCGGCTCTAGGTGTGTGCACATTCGAAGGGTACAGAATCCGGGCCAAGTGGAACTTAACCCAGCTCTAGGTGTGTGCATATTCGAAGTGTACAAAATCTAGGCCAAGTGGAACTTAACCCGGCTTTAGGTGTGTGCATATTCGAAGTATACAGAATCCGGGCCAAGTGGAACTTAACCCGGCTCTAGGTGTGTGCATATTCGAAGTGTACAAAATCCGGGGCAAGTGGAAGATAACCCGGCTCTAGGTGTGTGCATATTCGAAGTGTGCAGAATCCAGGCCAAGTGGAACTTAACCCGGCTCTAGGCGTGTGCATATTCGAAGTGTACAAAATCCGGGCCAAGTGGAACTTAACCCAGCTCTAGGTGTGTTCATATTTGAAGTGTACCAAATCCAGGCCAAATGGAACTTAACCCGGCTTTGGATGTGTGCATATTCGAAGCTACTAAGGAGCTATGCTAGTTCTCTAAGGAGCATCCGTCCGAATAACAAGTTACTCCCCCGGAGGCTCGGGGACTAATGGATATATCTCTAAGCAATTGTGCATATTAAGGAAAAGACAAAGTAGCGTACCTCCATCATCCGGCTAGCGATGTTGATAGCCTTGGCTTCCGTGTTCATCTGCGCGCCGAACTCGGCGGGCCTAAACTTCTCCGAGAGATCATCGTTTGGATTGATGAACTCCGCGTTGTTCCAATTGTTGACATATTCAACCAAAGCCAGCGGATAGCTCTCTCCACTAAGCATGTGGGGCGCAACCAAGCCTTTGGCGTGGGCCTCTCTCCTTGCAACTAGGGTGACATCGGGGCTGATATGCAATGCAAGTTGCTTGTTGCCAGCTGACCCGGAGGAGGCATCTCCCTTCGGCAGCATGGATGCAAGGGTGCGTTGTCCAGCCTCGATGAATGATGCCTTGGTGGCACCAGAACCTTTCTTGGCCTGACTGCTGGCCTTGGGTTGCTGTTGGGAGGCTGAGGCTTGAGCTACGGATTTGGACTTGGGCGCAGTCTTGGTGCTAGTTGGGTCTTCTCGCCGAGTCTTGGAAGACTTGGACGAGGCAGGAGGAGTTGGTGTTGGTGCTGCCGCGGCTGCTGGTGCTGCTGGTGCTGCTGGTGGTACTGGTGCTGGCGCTTGTGCTGCTGTAGGTGCTGGTGCTTGTGTTGTTGCTGGTGCTGGTGTTGGTGCTGCTACTACTGCTGGTACCTCGGAAACGATGGTTTGCGGCTGAGCTGATGAAAGGCTGGGAGCGTCCGGCATTAGCGTGTCCTCAGTCGCACCACTTCCCCCTGCACCGAGGTTGCCCTCCTTTGGACGAGATGGGCTAAGATCCGGAGCAGCCGCCGAGCCTTCCTGAATTGGGCTCAGCGGGCGCATGTCGTCGTCGCGAGAGGGATATGGGGTGCACCGGAAAGACGAAGCGATGTTGGAGCCACTCTGGGGAACCTCCCTGGCAGCCCTACCAAATCAAACATCGAATAACAAGTTATAATAGAAAGAGAGGCATGGAGACAAAGAAGCACAGAAGCAAGGCGCGGTGGTGGCAGTGCTAAGCAGAAGCGATGGCGGCGGCGCTATCGCAAGGAAGAAGAAGGAGCAGATGGGCAGAGGGGCACGAGAAGGGGGAAAACAGCCAAGGGGCACGCCCTCTCCCTATTTAACCATGCCCTAGCGAAGGATAGTGGGATCGGGCAGTGCATCGAAGCCACACGGTGTGGCCGTGTATCTGCCGGGTCAGCCAATCAGAAGCAAGCCACAGGAAGGGCCACAGGGAACAGGAGATCCCACGACGTGACGTGGTGATACAGTTAACGAGGAGGCAGCCATGACGCGATGTTTGTGGCAGTAACCCCTGACAATAAGTGCAGTAACTGACACGGTACAATAACTGGCGCATGCCCTCAAAATGAGGCAAAATGATGACTACCCTCCACGTAGGACGTGGGGAAGTGTACGAGAGAAGGAAGGATAACACGGAAAACTGAAGAGTAACCCAGCCAGCGAGTAATAACTCGGAATGTGCCAAGGGAAAGCTAGGCCACGAGATCCGAACTACAGGGTAACTAGGAAAGGGGAGAGAAAAGCTTGGTAGATTGAACCTGCCGTGGCCTTAGCAGCTGAAGTTGCTAAGACCGCACTAGCTTCGGGGACTAATGTTGGGGGGATACCCCTAGGTAGGGTCACGCCGGGGTATAGAGGCCGAGTTAGCCGAGGTATGGCAAGGTCAAAGCGCAAGCTGGCCGGGTCACCTCAAGGCAGGCCGACTTACGGAGTAACCCGGCCCGGAGGATGTCCGCCTAACCGCGTCCCGGCCGACGTATATCGTATGTCGGCAGGCTCTTTGTAACTTGTCTGTAGATACCCACGGGGCCGGATTAACCAGGCCTGAGCCGGGTTATATCAGGCTTGCAAGAGAAGGAAGGTATCCTGCTGGTCAAAAGGTGGTCTCTGTGCGTTAGAGCGTGAGCGAAGCGGACAGAGGGAAGGACAAGCAGGGCGTGGCCGACAAAGGTGACGTAGCCTATGTCGGCTGACGCTGGCGCCGCAGAGGGTTACGTAGCCTCTGCGTGGCTTACGAAGGGAAAAGATGACCCGGTCGGTTTACTATTTTGGGAGAGGTGAAGGGTTCCGTAGCAAAAAAAAAATCTACTCGAACACTAATACCAGGATCTATACTATGTAGACATAAGTAACGGAGAAGGAATACATTATCCATACCTTTGCAGAGAGAGGCACGCCTTACGCAGGAAGGCGTATATTGATGAAGACTAGCAACACCCTAAGTGTGGTGCCTCCGAAGTTCGTCACACGTCCGGTGTAGTGGACGTCAACCGGGCTCCGATCCAACCGAGCAGCGGAAGAAGTAGATGTCGGATCGCCGATCACACGACGGTAGTGTGAAGGTGGAGAACTCAACTACGAAGTCCTCCCCAATATTACGGGGAAGCCCTCAGTAGAAGAGAGAGAGAGAATGAGAGGAATGGGTGTATTCCAACGGGAAGGGGGGACCCCTTTATATAGTAGGAGGGGGGGCACACCACCCAGGAGCCAGGAAGCGTGGGACTAATGCCCACACCTGCCGGCCACCTTGGGGCAACCGCTGGCCCTAGGTGGGCCCTACTCGGGTGGCCCACTAGCCCTAGGCCGGCTGGCCCCCACCCCTTAGGCGCCTTGCCCACTTGGGCCTCCCTTCGGGTGAGGCCCATTAGCAATATAGTGCCTTCAAAAATAAAATAAAATATATATTTAATATTAATTCTCCAATTAACATTCAAATACACATATTATATTATTCCTTCACTCCGGAACATCTTCCGGACCCCTTCCGATCTCCATCAGATGTTACCGAAACTATTCCGGTTTCTCTCTCTCTCTCTATTTCTCATACGATACCTCATCTACCCTAAGCGTCCCCACCCTTAAGTGTGACATCCTTCGGTTCGGAAACACTCCGGACATGATAGAGACCACTCTCATATCAATGATCAACAGAGGGACCTGGATGGCCATGTGACCCCCGTGCGTTTCACGAATACAATCGCTCGAACCGTGAGATAGTCGTTCCCCATTCCCTTTGTCATAAGATACCTAATTCATCCGAGACTTGATCTTCGGTATCTGCATACCTTAGTTCGATCTTGTTACCAATGAACTTGTTTTTCTCGTTCTCATGTCATTGCATTCCGTGACCTAGTCACATGCTTGCAAGCTTCATTAATGCAATGTCACCGAGATGGCCACATGTATCTATCCGTTACACAGACTAGACAAATCCTGGTCTTGATATGTACTCCTCTACGCATTCCTTCGGAAAACCTGAGTGGCACCTTTTTGATCACCCTGTTACGAGATGATTCTTGATAACCATCTAAGCTTCTTCCAGAATGGTGATTTGCATTACCTCACAGTCAAAGGATCAGGTTGCGAGGTTCTCTGTGTTTTATCATCAATGGTGAACATGTAACTAGGTCTCATTACGATATAACGGTCGGATGTTTGTCTATCATGTTATTTAACTAATAACATGACCTCATTGTCAGTTGGCATAAATGCCCATGGTCTTGAAACATAGACCATCCTCATGACCAATGAACTAGTTCACTAGAGGTAACTAGAGACACGGTTTGTTTACATACCACACATGTATTAACGTTTCGTATTAACACAGTTATAGCACAGTATGAAACGTATTATGAACATACAGGAGGTATATCAAATAATACACTTTATTATTTGCCTCTAGGGCATAACTCATTCAGTCTCTCACTTGCACTAGAGTATACAAAACTAGTTTACAATAGGCAGGAACCTAACACCAATGGAATCTCGATGTTGTTCGTGCTTGTCATGTTGGAGAGCTTTATTCAAAGGATCTACTACATTCAGTTCCGTATCTACTTTGCAAATCTTGATTTCATCTTCGTCAACAATCTGTCGGATGACGTGAAATCTAAGCTTGATGTGTTTGGCTGTGGAATGAGTTCTTGGTTCCCTTGTATTTGCAATAGCTCCCGTGTTATCACAATAGATTGTCACGGGGTCTTGTACGTTGGGAAAAACTCCTAGTTCGATGACGGAATTCCTTAGCCAAACAGCTTCATTTGTTGCATCTGCTGCAGCAATGTATTCAGACTCCATTGAAGATTGTGCCACCACCGGCTGCTTCTTGCTTTTCTAGCTTACGGCCCCACCATTCACCAAGAAAACAAATCCTGTTTGAGACTTAGAGTCATCATGATCTGAATTCCAGCTCGCATCTACGTAACCTGTTACATTCAGAGCTTCATCATTTCCTCCATAGATTAGGAACATATCCCTTGTTCTTCTCAGATACTTTAGGATATTTTTCACAGCTGTCCAATGATCCGGTCCTGGATTACTCTGATATCGGCTCGTCAAACTAAGAGCCAATGCTACATTAGGTCGGGTACTAAGCATTGCATACATGATAGATCCTATTGCAGAAGCATAGGGGACGTCAGACATCTTTTCTCTATCATTGTCCGTTACAGGACATTGAGTCACACTCAAGTTGCAATTCTTCATCATAGGTGTAAAACCCCTCTTGGTGTTTTACATTTTGAACCTCTTCAAAATCTTATCTATGTAAGTACTCTGACTTAATGCTATTAGGTGTCTTGATCTATCTCTATAGATCTTGATTCCTAATATGTATACAGCTTCACCTAGATCCTTCATGGAAAATTGGTTGCTCAAATACGCTTTTACGCTATTCATAAGATCCACATCGTTTCCCATGAGTAATATGTCATCCACATATACTACTAAGAAAACTACCGAGCTCCCACTCGCTTTCTTGTAAACACAGAACTCTTGTTGGTTCTGGATAAATCCAAAACTCTTGATCACTTGATCAAAACGTTTGTTCCAGCTCCGAGATGCTTGCTTCAACCAATAAATGGACTGTTGGAGCTTGCATACCTTTCCAACATCCTTAGGATCAACAAAACCTTCTGGTTGCATCATATACAACTCTTCGTCAATGTGACCATTGAGGAACGCGGTCTTGACATCCATCTGCCAAATTTCATAGTCGAAATGTGCAGCAATTGCTATTAAAATCCTGCCAGCCTTAAGCATCACTACGGGAGAGTAAGTCTCGTCGTAGTCAACTCCTTAAATTTTTCAAAACCCCTTTGCGACAAGTCGAGCTTTGTGAATGGTTACATTACCATTCGCATCTGTCTTTTTCTTAAAGAACCATTTATTTTCCACGACCTTCAATTCAGAAACACTCCGGACATGATAGAGACCACTCTCATATCAATGATCAACACAGGGACCTGGATGGCCATGAGATCCCCGTGCGTTTCGCGAATACAGTCGCTCGAACCGTGAGATAGTCGTTCCCCATTCCCTTTGTCATATGATACCTAAATTCATCCGAGACTTGATCTTCGGTATTTGCATACCTTAGTTCGATCTCGTTACCGATGAACTTGTTTTTCTCATTCTCATGTCATTGCATTCTGTGACCTAGTCACATGCTTGCAAGCTTCATTAATGCAATGTCACCGAGATGGCCACATGTATCTATCCGTTACACAAGCTAGACAAATCCTGGTCTTGATATGTACTCCTCTACGCATTCCTTCGGAAAACCTGAGTGGCACCTTCTTGATCACCCTGTTACGAGATGATTCTTGATAACCATCTAAGCTTCTTCCAGAATGGTGATTTGCATTACCTCACAGTCAAATGATCAGGTTGCGAGGTTCTCTGTGTTTTATCATCAATGGTGAACATGTAACTAGATCTCATTACGATATAACAGTCGGATGTTTGTCTATCATGTTATTTAACTAATAACATGACCTCATTGTCAGTTGGCATAAATGCCCATGGTCTTGAAACATAGACCATCCTCATGACCAATGAACTAGTTCACTAGAGGTAACTAGAGACACAGTTTGTTTACATACCACACATGTATTAACGTTTCGTATTAACACAGTTATATCACAGTATGAAACGTATTATGAACATACAGGAGGTATATCAAATAATACACTTAATTATTTGCCTCTAGGGCATAACACCTTCAGTCTCTCACTTGCACTAGAGTATACAAAACTAGTTTACAATAGGCAGGAACCTAACACCAATGGAATCTCGATGTTGTTCGTGCTTGTCATGTTGGAGAGCTTTAGTCAAAGGATCTACTATATTCAGTTATGTATCTACTTTGCAAATCTTGACTCACCTTCGTCAACAATCTGTCAGATGACGTGAAATCTAAGCTTGATGTGTTTGGCTGTGGAATGAGTTCTTGGTTCCCTTGTATTTGCAATAGCTCCCGTGTTATCGCAATAGATTGTCACGGGGTCTTGTGCGTTGGGAAAGGTGCCATTTTTAGCGACAAACGTTTTGCCTTCGGCTTGGTTGTAGAAGGTATACCCAATGGTTTCCCTCGGGTATCCTACAAAGATACACTTTTCCGATTTAGGTTCGAGTTTGTGAGGCTGCAGTTTCTTAACGTAAGCCTCACAACCCCAAACTTTCAGAAATGACAACAATGGCTTGTTGCCATGCCACATCTCATATGGGGTTGTCTCCACGGATTTGGATGGTGCTCTGTTTAAAATAAAAGCGGCGGTTTCTAACGCGTATCCCCAAAAAGACACAAACAAATCAGTTAAAGACATCATGGACCGTACGCTATCCAATAGGGTTCGGTTACGACGTTCCAACACACCATTACGTTGTGGTGCTCCGGCTGGCGTAAGCTGTGGTACAATCCCACAGTCCTTTAAGTGCATGTTAAACTCATAACTCAAATACTCGCCTCCTCGATCCGATCGAAGGTGCTTGATTTTTTTGTTAAGTTGATTCTCTACCTCTTTCTGAAATTCCTTAAACTTTTCAAAGGTTTCAGACTTGTGCTTCATCAAGTAGATATATCCATATCTGCTTAAGTCCTCAGTAAAGGTAACAAAGTAACAATAACCATTGCGGGTTGAGACACTCATTGGTCCACATACATCCGTATGTATGATCCCAAGTAGGTCTACGGCTATCTCCATTATACCGGAGAATGGTGTCCTGGTCATCTTGTCCATGAGACATGGCTCACATGTATCAAGGGATTCAAAGTCCAATGATCCAAGAAGTCCTTCTGAATGAAGCTTCTTCATGCGCTTTACGCCAATATGACCAAGACGGCAATGCCATATGTACATGGAATTATCGTCACTGTGCTTACAACGTTTAGCATCAACACTATGGATGTGTGTATCACAATCAAGATCAAGTAAGAATAAACCATCACGTACAGGTGCATGAACATAGAAAACATCATTCATATAAATTGAACAACCATTTGTTCTTGATTTAAACGAATAATGGTCTTGCAACAAGCAAGACCCACTCACAATATTCATTCTCAGTGCGGGTACATAATAGCATTTATTCAAAATCAACAATAATCCTGACGGTAGACGTAGATGCAGGGTGCCGACGGCCATCACTTCGACCTTCGAGCCATTGCCGACGCGCATCATCACCTTGTCCTTCCTCAGGCGCCTCCTACTCTGCAGATCCTGCTGAGAGTTACAAATGTGAGCAACAGATCCGGTATCAAATACCTAGGTGTTACCCCTGGCGCTTGTAAGGAATACACCAATAACATGTATATCATATATACCTTTGTCCGGAATGGCTATCTTGCCAGCTCGCTTGTCTTCAGGGTGTTTGGGGCAGTTGCGTTTCCAGTGCCCATCCCCTTTGCAGTAGAAGCACGAAGTGCCTGGCTTAGGGCCAGGCTTGGCAGCCTTTGAGGTGGTGGCAACAAACTTGCCATCCCTCTTAGGCTTCTTGCTCTTGCCTTTTCCCTTCCGCCTCGGTTTCTTAAAGTTGGTGGTCTTGTTAACCATCAGCATCGTGTGTTCCTTCTTGATTTCAACCTCAGCAGTTTTGAGCATGGCGAACACCTCAGCAAGGGTCTTAGTCATCCCTTGCATGTTGTAGTTCATCACAAAACCCTTGTAGCTAGGGGGCAGCGAATGCAGCACCCTATCTATAGCGAGTTCCTCCGGGATTTTGCAATCCAGAGCGTTTAAGCGTTCAACGTAGCTAGACATTTTGACCACGTGCTCACTAATGCTGATGTGCTCTTCCATTTTAGCAGAGAAGAAGAGCTCGGAAGCATCATACCTCTCTGCACGAGCCTGTGGAGCAAAGACAGCCTTGAGATCCTCAATGATCTCAAAAACATTCATCTTCTCAAAACGCTTTTGAAGCCCCGGCTCCATGGCATAGAGCATTCCACTCTGGATGAGGGAGAAATCATCCGCCTTGGACTGCCAGACATTCTTTTCGTCCTCAGAGGCGGAATCTGCAGGCTTAGTCGGAAGCTCAGCCTCGATGACATAAGTCAACTTGTAGGGGACTAGGAGGATCCTAAGATTGCGGAACCATATGGTGAAGTTGGTTCCATCAGTTTTCAGCTTGTCCTTCTCGAGGAAAGTGCTAAGGTTGAAGGTGGGTGGGCGAGACATCTACAAAGGAATTTGCAAAGTATTTAGACTATGTTCATAATAATGAGTTCGAGTATTAACTAAAAGAACTCCCACTTAAACGAACATCCCTCTACTCGTTCAGTGATCACATGATCCCTATCCTCTGCACCTCCCCCGATCGTCACGGCCATCCGTGCAGTATCAAAGGTGGACATTCCCTAATGTCGATCACATCAACCATGTGATTAATGCTCGACCTTTCGGTCTCTTGTATTCCGAGGCCACGCTTCTCTAGCGTGCTAGGCTCGCCAGTCCTAACTCGTGTGTATTTCCAGTGCAACATGGCTTACACCCACTGTATGTGAACGTAGATATGTCTGACACCCAGGCATGTCACCCTGGATCGCCTCATACCGAAGAACTTTCTTGGTGGTGCATACACAAGGGGAATACGATAACTGAAATGCTATGAGGGATTATCTTATTATGCTACCGTCTAGTAAGTATACTAGCACAATAAGTAATACTTCTAAAGTGAAGTGTTATGACATGGTTAGGGCTTTGTGATCATCATCAATAGCTTCAATGAGAGTTTCACAAACTCGTCATTTCCATGTTATAATACTTTCCCCTATGCAACAATAAAATAGACGCATCTAAATTAACTATTGCATGTTTTACGCGGCTTTAGGGCTTTCGCAGTAGAACCCTTTCCCACCTACGAACGTCGAGCCACAACATGGATTCAATGATTGCCGTTCTTCTTCCCTTTTCAGGGCCCTCCAGTGTTAATGTCATATCAACTACTGCAGAGAGACAGATACCCCCCTAAGCCACTTTGATTTGTGGACCAGTCTCGTGAATCACCACGTGAGGTCGGTTGGGGGCCGCTTCATCAAACAGTGCCGCGATATGAACAATAATACTAAAGAGGGTAGCAACTAGAGAATCAATGCCCACATATTGCTATGTGTTATATCCGTACGACATGTCTACCCATAGACCCGCTCTGATACCACTGAAGGGTTCCGTAGCAGAAAACAAAAAAAATTTATCTACTCAAACACTAATACCAGGATCTATACTATGTAGACATAAGTAAGGGAGAAGGAATACCGTATCCATACCTTTGCAGAGAGAGGTACGCCTTATGCCGGAAGGCGTATATTGATGAAGACGAGCAGCACCCCAAGTGTGGTGCCTCCGAAGTTCGTCACACGTCCGGTGTAGTGGACGTCAACCGGGCTCCGATCCAACCGAGCAGCGGAAGAAGTAGATGCCGAATCGCTGATCACACGATGGTAGTGTGAAGGTGGAGAACTCAACTACGAAGTCCTCCCCAATATTACGGGGAAGCCCTCAGTAGAAGAGAGAGAGAATGAGAGGAATGTGTGTATTAAGGGGAAGGAGGACCCCTTTATATAAGAGGAGGGGGGCACACCACCCAGGGGCCAGGCGGTGTGGGACTAATGCCCACACCTGCCGGCCACCTTGGGGTAACCACCGGCCCTAGGTGGGCCCTACTCGGGTGGCCCACTAGCCCTAGGCCGGCTGGCCCCCACCCCTTAGGCGCCTTGCCCACTTGGGCCTCCCTTCGGGTGAGGCCCATTAGCAATATAATGCCTTCAAAAATAAAATAAAATATATATTTAATATTAATTCTCCAATTAACATTCAAATACACATATTATATTATTCCTTCACTCCGGAACATCTTCCGGACCCCTTCCGATCTCCATCAGATGTTACCGAAACTATTCCGGTTTCTCTCTCTTTCTCTCTCTCTATTTTTCATACGATACCTCATCTACCCTAAGCGTCCCCACCCTTAAGTGTGACATCCTTCAGTTCGGAAACACTCCGGACATGATAGAGACCACCTCATATCAATGATCAACAGAGGGACCTGGATGGCCATGAGATCCCCGTGCGTTTCGCGAATACAGTCGCTCGAACCGTGAGATAGTCGTTCCCCATTCCCTTTGTCATACGATACCTAAATTCATCCGAGACTTGATCTTCGGTATTTGCATACCTTAGTTCGATCTCGTTACCGATGAACTTGTTTTTCTCGTTCTCATGTCATTGCATTCTGTGACCTAGTCACATGCTTGCAAGCTTCATTAATGCAATGTCACCGAGATGGCCACATGTATCTGTCTGTTACACAAGCTAGACAAATCCTGGTCTTGATATGTACTCCTCTACGCATTCCTTCGGAAAACCTGAGTGGCACCTTCTTGATCACCCTGTTACGAGATGATTCTTGATAACCATCTAAGCTTCTTCCAGAATGGTGATTTGCATTACCTCATAGTCAAAGGATCAGGTTGCGAGGTTCTCTGTGTTTTATCATCAATGGTGAACATGTAACTAGATCTCATTACGATATAACAGTCGGATGTTTGTCTATCATGTTATTTAACTAATAACATGACCTTATTGTCAGTTGGCATAAATGCCCATGGTCTTGAAACATAGACCATCCTCATGACCAATGAACTAGTTCACTAGAGGTAACTAGAGATACGGTTTGTTTACATACCATACATGTATTAATGTTTCGTATTAACACAGCTATAGCACAGTATGAAACGTATTATGAACATACATGAGGTATATCAAATAATACACTTTATTATTTGCCTCTAGGGCATAACTCTTTCAGTATGCCCTGACTGGTAACCTAGCCTCCCCTTTATAAGGAGCGCTAGGACCTCTGTAGAAGAGGCGGGCTGGCTGGTGTGGGCTGATTATTGGTGAAAGTAGTGGTGAGAGTAAGAGAGCTTCTTCTTTCTCCTCTCCCCAACACAGCTCAAGGAGCATCTGTAAACTCGGTGAACTTGGAAAATACAAAGCATCTGTGTGTGGAATCACCACACTATCCCTCCCTAGATTCCTCTAGTGCGTATTGACCCTACCTTTAGCCTATCCATGGCATCTGCCGTGACACCACCACGACATTGACACTGTGTGTTGCATAAAAGGCGGAATATTCTTTCAGTGGGAGGCGACGTTCCCGTTGACAGTGAGGCGGCCGTGGTGACTTCGTCAATCCCAAGACCAACTCCGCCGGCTCAGTTTCTCGGAGATGCTCATAGGGGTAGGGTGTGCGTGTGTGCGTTCATAGGGATGGGTGCATGTACGTGTTGTGAGCGTCTACGATTGTACTATGTTTCTCAAAAAAAATAGAATTTGGATCTGATTGAACATCCATATAGGGTCGATGATCCGGGTGCGTCCGTGCTCGCCTACCTAGCTAGCTGGCTATTGCTCTTAAGACTTCATTTGTACCTGGGCTATCATTGATCTTTCCTTCTCTCCTGCATGGTTCGAAAAAATGAAAAGGTTAGAATCAACTCCTTCCGTTTCAAAATATAAGATATTTTAGCTTTGTAAAAAAAGTATATCTAGACCTTTTAGTGTCTAGGTTCACTCCAAACCTAAATGAACCTAGACACTAAAAGAGATCTAGATACACTTTATGCATAAAGCTAAAACGTGTTATATTTTAAAAGGGAGGGAGTAGGAAAGATTCCCGCTGTCTTGAGCTCCTCCAGGTCATGGGTTCCTGCAGAACTTGAGACCCATATCATCCAATCAAAGATATATTTATTTTTTAACAATTCACTTGCAACATGGCCCTTGGCCCTTGGCCCTTGTACAACATGATCGTTTACCTTCCTCTGAACCCACTTGCCAAGCTAGCAACTTAGTAACAAAAGGATCATGCATCCCTTCTTGTAGCTCACAACCTGCATCAATGAAAGTCCCCATAGCATCTCCATGATCAAACTCGATCCAACATCTCTAAACATATCCAAGGTCACAACTCACAAGAACCCAGCCCCCGCTAGTGGAGGTTTCCACGGAGAGTTGGAAGTGGGGCTTCTACTTCTCCCGATGCAACATCAGCTCCAATGATGCCATATATTCGTGCACAGTTTCCATCGAACGATGCGGCTCATACGTTTGTTCACCATGAGCATAATTGTCTCAGCTACTCCAAACGATCCACATCACTGACATAGCTCACGCTCCATCTTATTTCTTCATGATTTCATGGTCTAGTATATCTTTTGACACTGATCTCGGGTTTGGCCTGAGAAGCTTTAGACTGATCTCTCTAAAGCAACATCCCAGAATTGCTTTGCATGCCCGCAATTGAGAAAAGTGTGGTACATGTCCTCATCCTCCGTCCGCTGCAGGGAATTGGAAGAATGTCTATATGGGCGGGCGTCGTGCTTTAGTGTGTGAGCTCCTAACCTCTCTTCCTCTCCATCCATATTCCACATCACCTCTTTAGACCCCCCAAAGGAAGCTATTAGGAAGATCATTTCACTTATGCGGCGTTTCTTGTGGGCGGGATGCGACAAAGTTACCAGAGGGAAATGCGAAGTTAAATTGAGGACAGTATGTCGACCAACCAAACTTGGTGGATTGGGCATCCTAAATCTAGAAATGTTCGTCTCCGCCCTAAGGCAAAGATGGTTATTGCTAGTATTGGTTGATGCTACAAAACCTTGTATCGATTTTGGGAACCCATGCAATGACAAAGATAGAGAGTTGTTCGCGGTGTCCATCGTTGTCATGGTTGGAAATAGAGAAAATGCAAAATTTTGGATTTCACCATGGATGGATATGACCCGACCAAAGGACATAGCTCCCAAGCTTTTTTAAGAGACAAAGAGGAAAAATTGCACGGTCAAGAAAGCGTTTGAGGATAATTTTTGGATTAACCATCTTGATCTTCAACATGGTTTGATATTGATCACATCCAACAATTCATATCCCTATTGGAATCAATCTCCAATGTCAACCTTCCCCAAGAGACATCCAATACTATCGATGGAAATTGACAAATGATGGTGAATACTCCGCTAATTTGGCATACAAGATACAATTTGAGGGCATTATCGCCACCACCCTCAACGCCTCGGTTTAGAGATCTTGGGCACCTCTAAAATACAAAAAACACTACATGGTTGGTAATGCAAAATAGTCTTTCTCGACCCAGCCCAATGGGCAAATGAGATATCTGTCAACAAGTGGTTGACCAATCTTGTGCTTGACCATGGGAAAGCAAGGAAGGCTTTGTCCTCGCTTGTCTCTAATCTACGAATTGCTATATAGTACTGGCACCTAGCTACAACTAGTCAACAAAACAATTGCAAAGTCGTAGCCGAGATCACATGAATGCTCACGTTCTTCATTTAGGACAAAGCCATGATCTCAGATCCCCAATACTCGGCTGCATCGATCAGCATATAAAATTACGCTTCAAGTCAAGTCGTTTGCTTAATCGGCAGTTGCTCTCCGGGATGTCAACTCGTTTGCCAATAATTATTACCTCCTTACAATTATTAAGACCGGTGTCTCAATAATTATATCTTTCGGGATAATCTCCTGGGCTGACTGAAAACAACACCTACTCCAACCATACACACTCTATCCACACAATGTTTCAAACTCTCACAAAATCTACTGAAAAATCAAGTTGAGGAACTTGAATATTGACGAACTTATCGTGAGCCATTCCTTTTTTGTTAGATAAGAGACATTACCTGTCCAACTTTAAATAAATAAAGCCATGATGAATCACTTTTACTTCGGTGCCCCCCCCCCCCCCCTCAAACCTTGACAAAAAGAGACTCGTGGACGGTCGGGATCGATACTGATACGTTTCGAAGACCGTACGAACGACGCGAACCCTGTATGATCCGCTTAGATGTAAACACACCATACACGTGTTCTCATGTGTCCGCGAGAGGCACAAAGCCAGGAGGTATATAGTATCAACGGGAAAATTTCAAAACACGGCATGCAAGGACGTAGATCGCGATAAGGAGAGGTGGGATCGACATGTGGGTTGGAGTACAAACGAGTATAGCTATACGAAGATATACATGGCTTAATATGTGATTTTGATGGGTCAAAAGAAAACTGCATGATGCAAACTTAAGTTTGAGGGGAAGGGTAGGGGGCACAGATGAATTCGCCATATGTTGAACCGTGGACATATTGGCGACCACCTCTACTAAACCACACAAGTGTTTGTTTGAAAAAAAGTTGCATATAACAAGCTCTACTACGACAAGCTTTGCCTGGATCTGGTGATACAGTACAGGAATGGCGCGGTGCGCCGACGGCCGGCCCATACGCCGACGGCCAATTGTCGGGGCCCTCGGCGTAGCACCGGGCCAGGCCAGCCCCGCTTCCGAGCCCTCGGCGTAGCCTCGCCGTCGGCGTAGCCACCGATAGGCCGACGGTGGCTCTCGGCGTACGCAGGCCTTCGGCGTACGGGGTGTCCGCGTGGCACTTGCCGGCATGGCTGGGACGGATCCCTAACGGCGCCATCAATACGCCGAGGGTGACCGTCGGCGTACCGCCGTACATTTTTATTTATTTTTTCCACCCAATTATAAATTTATTTTATATTTGTATTTTTTTATTAGTATCAATTATTTAGGTTCTATTTTATCAAATCGACGGATTCGTAGCCTCCAAATAATAGTCTCCACGCCCACATGAAATGTCGAATCTTCTCACACCTTGAGAAATTTGCATGTTTGTAAGTGTTATTATCACATGTGTGTGAAATTTATATATCACACTTTTAGTGAAGTTGTTCAGAGATTCAATCCTTATCACTAGGGGGTAGACGATCCGAGCCCACAGATCAGGGTTCCGCGGCAAACCGCGCTCCGGGTCATAGGAAACCCTCAAGAACTTGCATGTGGCCCTTGCACATGCATGGAGATGTGGTGTTGTGTTGAAACATGCAAAACCTAGTCCCCGGGTTGCATGAATGTGTCCCCCTTCGCATGCATGCGCTGTAACCTAAAAGGGAAGGTTCTGGACTTATATAAGGGGGAAACTCCCCGTTCCGGTGAAACCGGGTAGGATACTGCCGCACCTTGTGAACCAACATGGTTTTACATCATCATGTGACCTAAACAAACACAAAACAAGAGAGAGCTACGCTGGGCTACCCCTGTCAGAGGAACGTCTAGGGGGGTAGACGATCCGAGGCCCACAGATCAGGGTTCCGCGGCAAACCGCGCTCCGGGTCGTAGGAAACCCTCAAGAACTTGCATGTGGCTCTTGCACATGCATAGAGGTGTGGTGTTGTGTTGAAACATGCAAAACCTAGTCCCCGGGTTGCATGAATGTGTCCCCCTTCGCATGCATGCGCTGTAACCTAAAAGGAAAGGTTCTGGACTTATATAAGGGGGAAACTCCCCGTTCCGGTGAAACCGGGTAGGATACTGCCGCACCTTGTGAACCAACATGGTTTTACATCATCATAGGACCTAAACAAACACAAAACAAGAGAGAGCTACGTCGGGCTACCACAGTCTGCCACGTGCCGACGCTACGCCGAGGGCCATGCCGTTGGCGTACCGATTGCGCCGTTAGCAGCCGGTGTAACGGCGGGCTCGCCTTTCTCCGACGGCTACTACGCCGAGGGGCCTGCGACGGCCGTCGGCAAAGCTTACGTCGAGGGCTAGACCATACGCCGACGGCTTTTTTTGCTCCGCCGAGGGAGAGGTTCGCCGAGGAGGCTACGCCGACGGCAGCCCTCGGCGTAGCGTAGGCCGACGGTCTAGCTGCCTACGCCGAGGGCTTTTAGCCGTCGGCCTAGCCGGCGCATCCTGTAGTGATAGAGGGGGAAGGACGGTGGCGCGTCTTCGGCTCGTACTAGTGTTTGTAGTCGTCTCTATGGTCCAATGACCTATTTATATTTTTTTATTACTTTTGGTCTCTTTGTATAACTGTTGATGATTATTAATAGCTCGCTGGATTTTCGCAAAAAAAGAAAGACTATAAATAGTTATAGTTTCTCTCGGTGGCTGCTGGTAGCCATCCGATTATCAGCCATCCATCTATACTTGCACGGAACATGAAAAATCACAAATTAGAAGAACAAATGTTAAATATTCCTATGCCAGTTGTTGGATTGAACCTCATAAGAGTTTCTTTCTTAAGGATTGTTTTGTATTTCCTCCGATAGTCTCAACTTTATCTAGATTTGTATGTATCTAAGTATTTAGACTAGACGTATTTGTATCTAGATAAAGTTGTAGCCACTAATATGGACCAGAGGAAGTATTAAATTTAGGAATGTTTGCATCTATTCAAACCTCTTAAAAATCTTTGTTTCTCTGTGGTGTAAACAAACGCACTAAAATCATGTAGAATTAAAAAGGAAATGATATTACAATTGTGCGCAACGAAGAGGCCTTTAAGATCAAATATTCCTCCAAGTCTCCGCCCACCGCTCCGAAGAAAAAAGATCTGGGGGATCCCGTCTTCTCCCCAACTACACGCCAAGCCGCCAGTCCCTGCCTCCTCCATCAGCCGTTCCGGCTACCGGAGGGGGTGGGGGCCGGTGCTCCAACTCTGGTCCGTAGTTAGGGTTGTCCTAGTGTTTCCTTGGGACGCTGCTTCTATGAAGGAGATAGAGCTGTGTCGGAATAATTTTTCTCTTCTTTCTCTTCATCTCGGCATCACTCCAACTGATGGTCGAGAGGCAGGTGGTCCGATCGTCTCGCTGATCTTTAGATCCGACGAGATTCGTGTCTGGTGGTCGGCGGTCAGCACTCTCGCAGGTGGTGGTCGTGTTGGCTGCTATAGTTGTGTTTGGTGTCTTGTAGTTGGACGCGTGGATGACGAGAGGTGGCGAAGTTCCTCTTTTTTTACTGCATCGGATGAAATTGATGACGTCGGATCTGCTGACCACAGGGAAGATCCCCGACCGACGTGCCACAAAATCTCGGTCCCGTCGCTTGCAAACCTGGCTCATTGGTTCGAAAAAGCATCTTTGTATGTAAAGGTGCTCTACCAGATCTCGGAATGGCGGTTGTTTGCCTCTTTTTTCAGTGCTGCCAAGGTGGTGGCGGAGGATGATAGTGGATGGTGTTCCGGTGAGCCACACGTTTCTTAAAGGGTGAAGCTATATTTTCTTCTTCTTGCGGAGTACTTTGTGCAAAAGTTGTGTGACACACTTGTTTGTCTGGTGTGGCGATCATATTTGTAATTTGTAAACAGATTCTCTAAGGAGTATATAGTTACTCCAAAAAAAATATTCCTCTTTTTTTCGAAATTCCATCAATCCATTAATAATCATCAATAGAGTACAGAAAGAACTAAAAATTATAAAAATTATAAATACATCATTGGACCACCTAGCGACGACTACAAACGCTAGCACGAGTCGAAGGCGCGCCGCCATCCTCGTCCCTCCATCACCGGAGTTGTCGTAGTAGAGTTTCTTGTAGTAGACAGACGGAAAGTCGTGCTAAGACCACAAAGGATCAGCGCACTAGAGTAGCAACCATCATCAATGATGACATCTATAGATTGAAGGAGACTGAACTAAAAACAAACCGACGAATACAAAACGGAAAGAATCTCAGGAGACCTGCCGGACAAACAGACTCCGGTCCTCTTAACTCAGTGGATCATTTTCCAATGAAAACTAGCCGTTTTCCTTACTGATTTGTACGTGAAATCAGCAGTCGAGGTATTTTCAGTTTTAAAAAATCACAAGTGCAGTGGTCGTTCTTATTTTATGCAGCAGAGCGCGTTGAGCTTGGTGCGCGGCTCGGAGAAGTCGCCGGAGAGAATCTTGGAGGCGACGATGGCGTTTGCGTCCTCGGTATAGTGCACGCCGTCCCAGCTGACGTGCCTCTCTCCCTCCGGGCACGCCGTCGCCGTCGGCTGCCCGCACGTCTTGAGGTTCACGTAGTTGTACGGCGGCCCGCCGGCGCCGCAGCACGCCATCAGCGGCCGCTCGATACCGTACTGCGCGTGGTTAGCAAACAGGTCGTACTTGATGGCGTACATGTCGGTGCACACCACGGTGGCGCGGTCCTCCCGCTTCCCGCTCCCGTACTCGTCCGCGAGCCGGCGGCACGCGGCCGCGAGACCGGCGTTGAGCGCCTGTGCGGCGACGTTATAGGCAGCGAGGCAGCCGACGGGGTCGAGCTCGTCGCCGGGCCTCTGTCGGAGCGCCAGCGTCTGCGCCAGGCACCCCAGGGGCCCCGTGTTGTACACCCAGAACTTGCGCGCGCCGCTCCCGTACAGCGCCCGGACAGCGTCCTCGACCTTGGAGGCGGCGGCGGCGAGCGGGCCGTCGTCGGCGACGATCTCCGGCAGCGTGAGGTTGGCGAGGAAGGCGAGCGTGATGTCGTTCTGGCCGACGTCGATGGAGTACACGGCTCCCTGGAAGTCCTCCTCCCGGAGCATGGAACCCAGCTCCAGCGGCCGGAGATCCCGGGTCTGGTTCTTGAAGTGCAGGAACTGGTTCACCTGCGTGGCAATGGGGAACGGGATGGCGCTCCGGTTGCTCGCCGCCGCCGCGCCGGCCACCGCGAAGTTCACGCCGTCGGTGAAGTTGGAGCCCGACGACTCCAGGTACGGGCTCAGGTACCTGATCCCGAGGCTCTCGGCTGCACAAACAGGCGATCGACAGCACGTCGTCAGAGTTGAGCTCTGCTTAATTTGCATTGAACGAGCGATGGTTTGGCCTGGAGACACGTACCGATGAAGTCGATGTAGAGGCGGCCGTCGGACCAACGGCCGGTGGTCCGGTGGAAGAAGCGGCGGCCGGCGGGCGGGCCCAGGTAGAAGCCATAGGCGGCCGGGAGGGAGCCCGTGTCGGAGTTGGAATCGCCGAAGTTAAACAGGACGCACCTGCCGTCCGTCCTGCGTGGGACTTCACAGCACTGCAGCACGGCAACGCCGACGACGAGGATCACAAGCCCTCGAAGCATTTTTACCATATTCCCTCGACTAATTAGCGTCGATCTCTCGAGTTCTCGACTGCTTACTCCATCGCTTCTCTTATATTAGACTGAAAGTTGACTAATTAGGGTCGGCAGTTTTTTTCTTCTGATTCATTGAGAACTTGAATAGATCCATCTAACCATTGTTGGTTGACGTAAAGAGATGGGAGAACGATGCGTACCCTTCTAAAAACCCTGCGTGTTTTACAAAGGGATTCCAGATAGTTGGAGTACTATTCCATATAATATTAAAATAAAAGGAGAATTACAACTCTAACACTCCCTCTTAATCTAAAGTTTAAAAGATTTAGATTACGCTTGAACTCATCTAGTTTCTTAGAACACAATGTCTTGGTAAAACCATCTGCAATTTGATCCTTACTGGAGATGAACCTGACATCAAGTTGTTTGCTAGCAACTCGTTTTTGAAAAAAAAAATCTATCTCAATATGTTTAGTGCGAGCATGAAAAAACAGGATTAGCTGAGAGAAAAGTAGCACCAAGGTTATCACACCAGACAGGGCTTTTCACGAAGAATAACACCCAGCTCCTTGACAAGAGCCTCAATCCAAATCAACTCAGCTGCAGCATTAGCTAGAGCTTTATATTCAGCTTCAGTACTGGAATGAGAAACTGTAGGTTGTTTCTTGACACTTCATGATATAAGACTAGAGCCAAAGAAAATAGCAAAACCTCCTATAGATCGTCTATCATCTAAATCTCCAGCCCAATCAGCATCAGAATAAGCACTAATAAGAGTAGATGGAGACTGACAAAATGTAAGTTCAACTGAACGTGTACCATGAATATACCTCAATATTCGTTTTACTGTTATCCAATAAGATGTAGTAGGAGCATAAAGAAACTGGCAAACCTTATTAACTAAGAAACATAAGTCAGGTCATGTCAGTGCCAAGTCTTGAAGAGCTCCTACAACACTCCTGTAACGAGTGTTGTCCTCAACACCAAGAGGTGGGCCATCGTTCAATGACAATGTGTCATTAATGGACAGGGGTGTAGGACAAGTTGTACAATCCTACATACCAACATGTTCCAGAAGATCTGTAGCATACTTTTCCTGATTCAGAATTAGACCACTTGGCTATTTGTGTGCTTCAAGACCCAAGAAATAATGAAGATCTCCAAGATCTTTAAGAGCAAACTCATGCTTTAACTTCTTGAGAAGAGAAGAAATTGCAGAGTTAGCGGAACTTGTCACAATGATATCATCAATATAAATAAGTAGAAAAATCTGAACACCTGACTGATTAAAGAGAAAGAGAGATGTATCTGCTTTGGAAGGTATAAAACCAAGGGTGTGAAGTTTGGCACCGAGACGTGAGTACCATGCTCTCGGTGCCTGTTTCAGTCTATAAAGAGCTTTGTCAAGTTTACAAACATAATTTGGAGTAGCGGAAGACTCAAAACCAGGTGGTTGTCTCATGTAAACCTTAACACCATGTAAAAACGTGTTCTTGACATCTAGCTGCCTTAAACTCCAACCTTTTGAAACAGATATGGATAGAACAAGCCTGGTTGTAGGAATTTTAACAACATGACTAAAAGTATCCTCATAGTCTATTTCATACCTTAGTTTAAAACCTTTTGCAACAAGACGAGCTTTATACCTGTCAATCATACCATCAGTATTTTTCTTGATGCGATAGACCCATTTGCAATCAATGACATTCCTTTTGGAGCTCAGTGAGACAAGGTGCCATGTGTGGTTTGTCATAAGAGCATCATATTCTTCTTGCATGGCACGTTTCCAATTTGCATCATCTAGAGCTTCCTTTAAATTTTCAAGTTCTCCTATAGATGTTAACAATGCCCACCGAATTGTGCCATCAGTACGAATTTTCGGTTGTTTTATACCTTTTTGTAGACGAGTGCGCGGTTCTGCAGTAGGAGGGGGTGTAGCATCAGCCGTCGTAGAAGATCCTGGTGTGGAGGAATCTCCCCCATCCCCAACCCCTGACCTGTTGTCGAAGCTGTCACTGTCAGGAGACAGGAGCCAGCGATCCTGGTCATTGTCGGGGGCACGCGACCGAGGCGAAGACGTAGCGTCGTCACATATGACGTGAGGGGACCGGGGCAGGGACCCGGCGCGTCCAGTCCACAACGGAGACATGACAGACTCTCCCTAGCTCCCGTGAATGGACGCAGAAGGCGACGCGGAAGGAGATCCGAGCGTTGACGTGGCGGAGCTTGACTGGCGCGCAGACGTGCGCGTAGGGGACAGCACGTCAGATGCTGCCGTCGCACGATCCATGCTGATTCTAGGGCAGAATCAGCATCTGATTCAGCGCCATTTTGGCTTGTAGCGTGGGTATTTGTAGGATCATTATTTGATGTAGTCTGAACCGAATTTTCAGCAGAATTTGACGAGGAAGCTTCGGAGGAACTTGTGGACAACTCGATGACTATGACCTGTGGAGGATCAACAACTGGAACAACTGGAAAATATTGATCATTAGTATGCACACCGTTGTATGTGTCTACTGAGGATAGAGTTTCTAGAGGTAGTAAAAGAAGTTCTTCACGAAGACGACGACCAGCAATTGGATGAAGTTTAGCAAAAGTAAAAACATGTTCATCGAACACAACAACTCGGGAGATATAAATACGACCAGTAGAGACATCCAGACATTTGACCCCTTTGTGAAGGGGACTGTACCCAAGAAAAACACAACGTTTTGAACGGAAAGAAATTTTCCTTTTGTTGTAGGGACGTAAATTAGGCCAACAAGCACAACCAAAAATACGAAGGGAGTCATAGTTGGGTTTGGTGTGAAGAAGCTTTTCTGTAGGTGTTTCAAAATTTAGCACCTTTGAGGGAATACGATTAATAAGAAAAGTGGTTGTGAGAAAAGCATCATCCCAATATTTTAATGGCATGGAGGCATTAGCAAGTAAAGCAAGACCAACCTCAACAATGTGACGGTGTTTGTGTTCAGTAGAACCGTTTTGTTGATGAGCATGAGGACATGAAACATGATGGGTGATGCCCACTTTTTTGGAAGAAACCATTTAGCTTTTCATATTCATCACCCCAATCAGTTTACATAGTGATAATTTTCCTATCAAACTTGCGCTCAACATATTGCTGGAAATCAAGAAACACTTGGTACACGTCAGAGCGCTTTTTGAGAAGATATATCCAAGTAAATTTACTGAAATCATCAATGAAACTTACATAATATGCATGTTTGCCTAAGAACAAAGGTGTGGGACCCCAAACATTAGAAAACACTTGTTCCAAAGGAACAGTGGAAACACTAGTAGAAACATGATAGGGTAACTGATGACTCTTAGCCTGTTGACATGGATCACATATGTAAGAATTTATTTCCGAGGTATATGGGAGATTGTTTTTCCTAAGAACTTGCTGAACAATAAAATAAGAAGGATGCCCTAGACGATAATGCCATGTGGAGGATGAAGGCTTGACGGTGACCAGCGCATGCTTGGAGGAACCCGTGAACACAGGAACAAGAGGGTAGAGGCCATCACAACACGGTCCTCTAAATATGATTTTCTGCGTTGCCTTGTCCATAATCAAGAAAAAGAAAGGATGAATTTCAACAAAAGCATTATTGTCTAAAGTAAGTTTATGAGCATAAAGTAAATTCCTGGATGAACTAGGGACATGTAATATATTACTAATATGAAGAGGATTATTTGGGGTGTGCAAAACTAAATTACCAATATTAGCAATTTCTATATCTTGTCCACTAGCATTGTAGATTTGATCGTGTCCTTGATAAGGTTCATGAACTTGGATCTTGTTCAGCTGACCTGCAACATGATTGGTGGCGCCTATGTCCAGAACCCAGTTTGTGTTGACGCCATACGCGCCCTTGTGCTCATGTGGTGCATCGGTATCATTGTCATCACCATAGCGCCACCAACATTCATTGGCGGGGTGACCCTCCTTCTTGCATATTTGGCAGTAGACACCAGGCTGCCATGGGCTGGCAACACGACCCGGGCGATCACGGCCCTTGCTGCGCCCACCTTTGGGGTGGCGATCCTGGTGCCCCTGGTTGTTGTAACCATAGGGCCGCGGTGATGGTGGAGGTGGGCGCTTCTACTGTGAAGGGTAGGGAGAGTGCGGTGGTGGTTGTTGGTAGATGATAGGAGCATAGGAGGGTTGTATGTAGGGCTGGGGTGAGGGTGGGCTGGTGCAGGGGTATAGGTCGTGTGGTGGTAGTTACGGGATGGTGGTGGGTGGCATGATATGGTGGTGGTGGGGCGACATGGTATGGTGGTGGTGTAGGAAGTATAGGTGCCTTGGGTGGGGGGGTTGTAGGGAAAAACAGGGCGGCGTGGAGCAGCATTAATGGAGGAGGTGAAAGTGCCGGTGTTTTGACTCATAGCAACAAGCATATTTTCACGGGATTTATAGGATAAAAGCTGAGAGCACATGTCACCAACAGTGGTAGAGGGATTTGCATTGATAGAGGCAACAAGAGGAGTATAGGTACCATCAAGACCACTGAGGATGTAGTCCTTGAGCTCGTCATCATCAACCGGCTTCCCCGCAGCAGCGAGTTTAGAAGCAAAACCTTTCATCTTGGTAAGAAATTGAGATGCGGTCATATCAAGTTTTTTTGTGTTTGTGAGAGCACCACGAAGAGCAGAAACTCGAGACTTGGATTGTGTGGAGAAAAGTTCAAGAATAGCACTCCATACATCCTTTGCATAGACAATACCATACACGTGAGAGAGGAGATCATCACCGAGGGACTTGACGAGGAAGCTCACCACCGCTTGATCCTTCGTAACCCAGGCATCATATTCGGGATTTGGTATTGTGATCTTTTTCTGGTTGGCATCTTCGGCTTCTAGGGTCTCAGGCGGTGCCAGATCTTTGCCCTCCAGGATGCCGAGGACACGGGCGCCTCTAAGGGAGGGCATAACCTGTGTTTTCCATGAAAGAAAATTGGCACGGGTTAGTTTTTTTCGCCGGTGGAGCAGCGATGGTGGCCGACGGGTTCGTAGAGGTTGACATCGGTAGAATTAGGGTTGGGTGGAGAGGGTGTTTGGATGTTGGCTTGAGGGGGGAAACTAGGGGAATTGGAAGGCCTTGTCGTGATCTATGAGAAGGAGAGGTTCCTAGTTGTTTTTTAGGAGAGGAAGATGGCCGGAGGCGGTGGAGAAGATCAACACCGGAGGCGGTGGCTAGATGGGAAGAGGGCAGATCTTGATACCATGTTGGTTGAAGTAAAGAGATGGGAGAATGATGCGTATCCTTCCGGGGGCATCGGTTACGTGTTATAAGGCAGGGGAAAAAACCTGCGTGGTTTACAGAGGGATTCCGGATAGTTGGAGTACTGCTCCATACAATACCAAAATAAAAGGAGAATTACAGACAACCATTGCATGTATTTTTTTCCTAAGTCTTCTTTCTCGGTGCCCCTAAACAAACTAATGGATGCTCATCTATATTCAAAGCACTCAAATTCTGCGATCTCCTCTCCTAGTAGACTCTACTTTTGTAAGAACATGTTTAATATATGAAATTATCATGTCATTTATAGCCACCATCTAAATTCACGCATATAATAGGTTGTCTATAAGGTGGCTATTATTACCTCCATCCCAAAATTTAAGGCTTATTTTTTTCAGAAGTCAAACTATGTAAAACTTGACCAAATTTTTCGAAAAATATTAATATTTACAATATGAAATTCATACTCTTTGATACATCATAAAACATTTATTGCATTTATCTAGAAGCATACGTAAAGCTGGCTCTTGCATTAGAGCTCATTCCCCTTAATTTTTTATGTCTCTCTCCTCCATGTAGACTAAAATGCCACGTAAGTGAGCTATAAGCCCCTCATTGTACTTGCTCCAATCACCATTTTACCTATGACATGTTGGACCCACTTGGCCACGGAATAATTTTCTCTTCCATCTTCTCCATGCCCGCAGGTCTTAGCTTCACTTGGTCGGGCCCTGCCTCCATCCCTGTCACACAGCCATCTGCATTTTGGTGCTAGTTGGAAATATGAGTAATTTATCACATAATTTAATCAATAAGAACAATAGATAAAGCATGACTAATATCTTATGTAATTAATCCATTATTTGAAACATGATCTGAACAATATGGAAAAGGATCACATGCTTCGTATACTTCCACCGAGGACTTGAATATATATATGAGTATATATGTTTAATGAGGGAGAAGTATAAGATATTTTAAACATGTTCAAAGGTTTTAGCATGACGTAGAAATAGTCGTAACAAGAAAATCAAGAGTTTATGATTGGATCATAAAAGAAGATATTTGACAAGTTTAGCAAACATCTTAAAATTGAGAAATTATTTCATAAACTTGAGTTTTTGGAAACATCATAGTAGCATAGAATGTTTAGAGAATGTAGTCGAATCTAGTTTAACATGGTAAGATCAAATATAAAACTGCTATTATGATTTAAAAGATTAAGAAGAAGGAGCTGGCTAGCTTTAGAAACCTGATAGTACACCACTATTCTTTAATGCCCTGGTTTCCCAAGGAGTATTTCCTTTTTTTGCCACAAGATAGACACACCTGATACACCTTAATTTCTGCAAATTAAGAAATCAAAAGAAGAAATAAAAGAGATACTCCAAGAAGCACAAGTGGTATAAACAGATGAGTACTATGTCAATAGTCCAAAGTTTCTGAATTGTCAAAACTGCAGCTAAACAAGCTATACTAAAGAAACAACACATCGTGACTATCTACTCCATGACACCATGACCAAACTGAGACTGTAGCTAAAACTATCTACTCCACGACACCATGACTAAACTGAAACTACAGCTAAAACTATCTACAGAATATATCTTAACATTTGGTACTGAGATGATATCACACTTTATCACGTTGGAATAATTGGACATTTAGCCAATAGCCAATGTCATTCAGTTCATCTTTAGCAAGTTCGCACTTTATCACACTGGAATAATTGGACCATTTAGCCAATAGCCAATATCATTTAGTTCATCTTTAGTAAGTTCTGACATGGACCTGGCAGTACCCAGGGTAGGTTCAAATCTTTACTAGTATGCATGTCATTAGCAAATTTGGGATCTTTTAAAATTTACAGGCAAGTTTTGTGGGTGGTTTGAACTAAACTAACACTTCGAGGCTTATTTATACATAGCAACATAAATAACATTGTCAGGTTACAACAGTAGTAGCAGAGTATAATGTAAATATCCTCTTGAGATCAATGTGCACTCTAACAAGTTACAAATGCTAGTAATGGATGAGGTGGCGTAGGACCAGCCTATTTCTTCCCACACAGACAACATGCACTAAAGTATATGTCGATCATTATAAAAACGCCTACAGTTTTCGAAGAAAATGCAAGATTTTTCCTAAACATACAAAGAGACATTCTTTGTTGTCTCGCCAAATTAACTCTCAGGTGCACTTCAAGGTTGAAGCACCTGGTTGGATCGCCAAATTCAATTGTGGAGATGAAAATATAGAACTGACACAAACACATGTATCTTTGTACAGTGAGTCTCTTCATTAGAACAACCGTTTTGACCGAAATCAAAACATTAGCAAAAAAACAAGGTTTCGAATAATAGTTTTCATTGCTTTTGACAAAAAGAGCTCCACCCACATGCATTGAGATAGATTTGGATTTTTTATATTGTCATCCAAATCAAGGGAGAAGATGAATTGATGAAGGAATACATGAATTTAGTTATCATCATGAAGTAAATGCAGATTTGACAAGATACCATTTTTTACAGATTTGAGAAGATACGATTTATCTGCAAGGATCTAGAAATTGGCAACTAGATATGGGGAAAAGAAGGAACTTTATGTGTGGATTCAACCTAGTCTAACTCGAGGTGCATGGTCAACCTAGCCCGGCATCTCTTCTCCCGTGCTTCGGCAACGACGGTGAATAACGAGGATGGCGACTTGGAGCTTCTCCTCACCGCCAGAGAGTAGATCAAGCAGCGCTTCTCATAGATCTAGCATGGCGGCATGGGGAAAGCAGGACATCGATGGTCTGTTGGACAGAAAAATCGAACCTTGGGAGGCGATGTCACCGCAGTCGGTAGCAGCACGGGGGGGCTAGGTAGGGGAGAACAAGGTAGAACCTGCTAGTGTGGGGGATGCGGTGGCAGCAGGCGCGGGGCCAGGGGAGCAACGGCGTGGGGATTGCGTCCTACGAGCATCGATGGCAAGCGGTTCCAGTGCCGAAGACGAGCTGAGGGACCTAGGGTTGTGTCGTGGATTTAGTGAGGGCTTTTTTACAATACTACCACAACGTGTCAGTTATTTTAGGACGGAGGGAGTAATATATTTATTGGTTTGTAAAAAACATTATTATTCTTTACTCTTAGTTGTCTTTTATTTTATTTTCTCATTTATGGTATGAATAAATATTATTGTAATATCTATTCCATTTTGGAATTAGTAATTCCAAAATCTCATGTTTAACACAAATGTGGTTATCTAACTATTCAATTTCTATTTCAAGTTCCTAGTTGGTTTTTTATAATTCATATTTGATTTTAATTCAAATTACTTCGTCCCAAAACATAGAAGTTCTACAAAGGTCATGTCGAAGATTGTGACACTTCCCGATACACTAAACCTAAATCATCGGAGTAAGAGAAACTCCAATCTATTTGTGTTTTAAAAAATGCACGGATTTTTTCCCATATTCTCTATGCATGAATGCAAATGCACACACATATGGTATCTCCTTCTCTGGCCTAGAACCCTAGGATGTTACACTCAGTCCGCCACAAGGGGTTCCTCAATGGGACGGGAAAATCCTACACCCATTCTTTTTATGGAATCTTGAGGTATTTCAACATCTGTATCATAAACATCATCTTGCCCCACTTAGGAGTCGTCATTTTCTTCGAACACCACACTACAACATTTCACAACAATTCTGGAGGCCTTGTTGTAGACTCTATAAATGTTGGATTCGGCACCATAACCAACAAAGATACCTTCTAAATCTTTATATTCAAATTTATACAAATAGACTCCTTTTATGAGAAAGAAACACTTACAGCCAAACACCTAGAAATATGAGATATTGGGCTTGTTCCCAGCAAGTATTTCATATGGAGTCTTGTCCAAGTTCTTGCGGAGATAGAGCCGGTTTGATGAGTGACATGCGGTGGAGATAGCTTCAGCCAAAAAGGTTGTATGGAGATTTAAACTCCGCCAACATGGACCTTGCCATGTCCATTAATGTTTGGTTCTTCCTCTCGGCTACACCATTTTGTTGAGGGGTGTAAGTAGCGGAATATTGATGTCTTATCCCCTCTTCACTTAGAAACTCATTCAAGGCGTAGTTCTTGAACTCGAAGCCGTTGTCGCTTCTTATGGACAATACAGGAACATTGTGTTGATGTTGCACTTTATTGGCAAAATCGATGAAGGTTTGTTGAGTCTCACTCTTCAACTTTAATAAATAAACCCAAGTGTATCTTGAATAGTCATCAACAATCACCAAACAATATTTCTTCCAACCGAGACTTGCATGAGATGGAGGATCGCAAAGAGATCCACCTGAAGGAGCTCTAAGATCCTCTTAGAAGAAATAATAGTCTTCCTTCAATAATGAGAATCATGTATCTTTCCTTCAACACAAGCCCTGCAAACATGATCCTTGACAAATGAAACATTTTCTTTTAGTCCAAGAATGTGGCCACCCTTGTGAAGACACTGCAAAGTTCTCATATTGAAATGGGCTAGTTGGCGATGCCATAGCCAACCCACATCGGCATTTCCGAATAAGCACATCGGACCTACAACGGTTTCCCTGAAAAGTGCACCATATACAAGTCATTTTCGACATACCCAACTAAAGTGACCTTAAGAGACTTGCTCCACAAGAGTACCACAATATCGTCATCAATGAAGACGGCAAATCCCATGTTACCAAGTGCACGAACAGAAAGTAAGTTATAACTAAGGGTCTCAACGAGCACGATGTCCACAAGATAAATATCGTGGGCGACCACAACCTTGCCAAGACCCAATACCTTAGATTTTGAGTTATCGCCAGAGCACATGGTTATTTGATCGTGATTTGGCCTCATATCCGTGATGATCTCCTTGCTTCCAGTCATATGACTTGTGCATCCACTATCAAGCACTCATTTTGACCCACTATGACATGGGCATACCCTACAGCTACTCGCACTTGGCATACACAGTCCAGTCTAGCAGAATCCCACAAGGTTACCAGGGCCCAATCAAAGATTCGGGTGACCAAAGGAGACTCCGACTGCTTGCGGCACACGTCGAGTTCAAAGATAGAAAGTTTAAAGGGAAAACCCTAATCTGTAACCGAATCGACCTGCTATCCCGAGACCTAGCATATCTCTATATAAAGGCTAGGAGGGGCGGCGAGGAGGACAATTACAACCTTAGTTTTCCACACCATCGCCAGATTGCATCTGCGCACCCCTATAACTTCCGACTCCTTCGATAATTCCAAGAGCGGACAAGCAGGAGTAGGATCCTCTACAAGGACAGAACCTAGGTAAACCTTGCATCCCTGTGTGCTTGTTTTCTAGCCAATTGATGCCTCATGCGCTCCCTCCTTCTTCAAAACCCAAGTCCATAACAATGGGCATTGATGAGTTAAACCCTCGTAAATTGGCGCCGTCTGTGGGAATTGGGCGTGTTGATGTTGCGGCTTCCTCGGCCCCATCAACCACGATCTACAACTCCACAGTAGCAGATACTCGCCTCCTCTTTGGTGCCTTCGAATTCACCGTGCACCCGCCGACCACTTGCCCGGATTTTGAGTCCATGGGCGATGGGATCGGCCTGGTGATCAGAAGCTTACGCTTCCAAGTTTGTAAAGTAGGCACACTTTGCCTCCCTGACTAGCCGAGGGTCCCTGCGATTGCTCCAGCATCGTGGTTCCCACCGCTGATCGGCGCCCTGAGAGAACTTAACGCCTCGACATCAGTCAAGAATACTGACAGCGACAGCAATCGCGATTCTGATCTGGGCGATCTGGCAATAGAAGACAGAGCCTATGGCTCTGGATCTGAAAGTTGCGAAAGCAACAGCTTCCCTAGCCACTACATGTGGGCTGTCATCAACATGGACGGCAATGGCAGCACTCGGGACAACACCGGCACTGGTGGAATCCCAGTCACGAACAGTGGCCCCGTCAACGGCGCACCCACCAACAATGGGGCAGAAGGTCCTACCCTGGAAGATCAGCCGAATCTTTCAGCGAATGAGCAAACCCGAGATCGCGTGTTGATAAAGCTCAACGGCGCTGAGTGGGCTCGCTGCAGGGAAGCTCTATGGGGCAACCCCCTACCCCATAACTCATCACAAGACATGTTGATGGGTTACCACTGGCTACTCAAGGAGGAGTTCAAGTGCCAACAACAAGTAATCGCCCAGCTCGATGCGCGCAGGAGGGCAGCAGACGAGTCGAGCCTTCGGCGAGCTCAACTCTCTTTGATCGGAGGATCCTCCTCCAAGGGCAATGATCACATAACTGCTAAGAGATGTTCTCGACTGGCCCACCTCACCGATAAGGAGCGAGAAGAGGCCACGCGATTCCTCGACTTCTCATCCATGACGGTGGATACGCGGGGCAATGTGCTCCCGAAAACACCGCATGCAGCGGTGACAGCGGCCACCATGTACCTCCTCAACAACCAGCCACCGGCTGGGGACCTATGGGCTGCCATGCACCGATCTACGATCGTGGGACTGGAGCCAGTCGAAGGTGCCCTCATCAAGGATCCAGCGCTAGAGCCGAAGAAAAACAAGGCTCTGGCCAAGCGCTACTCTTCACCCTCCTCCAGCGATAACATCCACGACTTGTCGCGACAACGCCGCTCACGGCGGCACGACTACGACTATGACGTGTGTGATGACATCACACAGCGCAAGGTCGACAAGATGCGCGCGAGGCATGCCCGTTCGACTGACTCGTAAGATGACGGGATAGAGCTCTACGGCGCCAGCTGCTTCAGCAGAGCCATCAGGCAGAAGAGAATGCCAAAGGGGTTCAAACTCCCATCAGAGAACCCAACCCGAAGATCTGGCTGGAGGATCACATTTCCTCCGTCAGGCTCCACGACGAAACCACGAGCACGACAATGCGATGCCTCCAGCTATAGCTACAAGGTGTCGCTTGTGCGTGGCTCAACAACCTCCCATGTGGATCGATTCGCAGTTGGGATGAGCTGGTCTATAGCTTCGTGAGAAACTTGAAGGGCATGTACAAAAGACCTGCATCAGTCGAAAAACTAAGAGGCTGCTACCAGAAGACTGGCGAGCCGCTGCGCGCATACATCCGGAGATGGTCCATCATCAAAAACTTTGCAGAAGACATCTCCGAGGATCGCGTAATCAACGCGTTCAATAGAGGCGTGCGCCGCAGAGAGATCAGAGAGGAGTTGGGCCACTCGAAGCCCAAAACAATCGACCACCTAATGGGGATCGCGAATAGGTGGGCCGATGGAGAGGACTCAGTGAAAAACCGTGTCCACTCTGATGACGATGATGACCTCGGGCGCAGACGTGACCACCGAGGAAAATGTTGAATGCGTGGCTACGAGGACCATGAGGAAGTCGACATGGTCGTGGCTGGCTACGCTGACAAATGCGGCGACAACAACCGCAACAGCTGATAGCGCAGCGGTGGGTACCGCGACAGCAGAAAAACCATGCAAGTGTGGCAACGCCACACTCGCAATGAGGCGCCTAGAACATCCATCCAGGACAAACTGTCTGGACCGTGCAACGTACACTTCTACATCGACAAGCACGATGGCAAGAAAAAGTCCAGCCACCTTCTAAAGGATTGTCGCGAGTTCCTCAAGCTCCACGAGGGCCTGGCTCAGATGAATCGCGATGTGATAAACCAGGGCTATGGAGCTTCCCCAGGCGCTATGGCTCATGGAGCACCTCCACCACCGCCCGGGCCACCACCACCTGCAGCTGCACCAATACAGAACCATGGAGGCGAGCCATACCCGTGAGTGCTGGGAAACATGGGGATGATCCAAAAAGGATGTCCCTCAAATCGAGTGCAAAAGTCCATCACTCGCCAGGTCAACCTGGCGATGAACTATCCACCCTCCACCACTAAGTACCTTAGTGGGAGCAAGTCCTGCATCACTTTCGACAAGCGCTATCATCCGTGCTAAGTACCTCGCCCAGGCCACTATCCCCTGGTGCCCGAGGCACAGATTGGAGGCTTCGAGATGAGTCGCATATTCATGGACGGTGGAAGTGGCATTAACCTCATGTTCGCAAGCACCTTGCGCTCAATGCGAATTCCTCTATCATGTCCCAGGGAAGGGCGTATACCCCCTAGGCAAGATCAGCCTCGATGTCATCTTTGGAGCGCCGGCAAATTTTCGATGAGAGCGCATCGAATTCAAAGTTGTTGACTGGCCCTCACAATACCACTGCATCCTCGGGCGTGTCGCATTCGCGAGGTTCATGGCGGTACCGCACTACGCCTACATGCATATGAAGATGTCGGGCCCAAACGGCATTATCACAGTCAACGGAAGCTTCGAGAGGTCCGACGGCTGTGATAGGGAATTCAACAGAATCTCCCAGTTGTTCGGCATGCAAGAGGAACTGGCGAGATTGAAGGAGTCGACAGACAACAGTCTACCTTCTCTGAGCAAGCCAAGCTCACCCGACCAATCTTTTGACACGTCGGTCCATACCAAGCCGGTACAGGTCCACCCAACGGACCCTACCAAGACGGACCTCATTGCCAATAACTTGAGTTCCGCATAGGAACTCGCGCTCGTCGAATTCCTCCGTGAGCACTAGGAAATCTTTGCTTGGTGTCCTGCGGACATGCAAGGAGTTCCCAGGGATTCTTCGAGCGCTCACTCAACGTGAATCCTGAAGCAAGGCCAGTCAAGCAAACAGTATGGTGACTGTCTAAACCAAGGGCAAAAGCGGTCGGTATGGAAGTCAATAGACTCCTCGACGCTAATTTCATACACGAGATCAAGGAAAGCACCTGGGTAGCGAATCCCGTGTTTGTTCCTAAAAAAGACACGGATATTCTGCGGATGTGCGTGGACTTCACCTCCTTGAACAAGCACTGCCCGAAGGACCACTTCCCATTGCCACGGATAGATCAAATAATCGACTCCACCACGGGATGCGAGCGCCTCTACTTCCTCGACGCCTACTCAGGCTATAACCATATTCGAATGAAGGAGGAGGATCAGGAGAAAACGGTGTTCGTCACGCCTTTTGGTGTCTTCTGCTACACAACGATGCCCTTCGGGCTGAAGAACGCAGGAGCCACCTACCAACGGTGTATGCAAGCCTGTCTCAAGAACCAGCTTGGTCGCAACATCCAAGTTTACGTCGATGACATCGTCATCAAAACAAAGGAGGAAGCCTCGTTACTCGATGATCTCCGCGAGACCTTCGATAACCTCGACCGCTACCAGATCAAGCTGAATCCGAACAAATGCGCCTTTTGTGTACCATCTGGGAAATTGCTTGGGTACCTCATCTCCGCGAGAGGGATCGAGGCCAACCCGAAGAAAATAAAAGCCATACTGGCTATGGAGAAGCCGAAGAATGTAAAAGGCGTCCAGCAGTTGGCTGGGCGAATCGCGGTGCTCAGTCGATTCATCAGTCGGATGGGAAAAAAGGCACTACCTTTCTACCAACTTCTCCGCAAAGCTGACAAATTCAAGTGGACAGACGAAGCACAAGAAGCATTCGAAGACCTCAAGCGTCTACTGTCCACCTTGCTGGTGTTGGTAACACCTTGCGAAAAGGAGCCACTATTGTTGTACATCTCCGCCACCAACCAGGTGGTCAGCACTATGCTCATAGTGGAACGAGCCAAACAAAATAAAGTCCACGGGGTGTAGCGCCCAGTCTACTACCTCAGTGAGGTCCTCACACCAACAAATCAGTGGTACCTGCATTATTAGAAGCTGGCATACAACATCTTCATGACGGCCAAGCGACTGCACCACTAGTTTCAGGAGCACCCAATTATTGTGGTGAACGACGCCCCGCTAGGGCACATACTCAACAACCCCGACACCACTAGACGAGTCGCACTTTGGGGGATAGAACTGTATCCATAAGACATCACATACGAGAAGCACTCCTAGACTTCCTCGTACACTGGATGGAAAACCAGCTCCCCGACAAGCCAGATATGTCCTACCTATGGACAATGCACTTCGAGGGGTCTAAAAGCAAGGAGGGAGTTGGCACGGGCATCATATTGACATCGCCACAAGGTGACAAGATGAGGTATGTTCTGCGAATGCAGTTCACCGCCTCCAACAACGAAGCTGAGTACGAAGCTTTACTCCACGGGATGCGGATTTCAAAAGCTTGCGGCACAAAGCGACTCGTCATCTACGGCGACTCCAAACTGGTGGTCAACCAAACAATGAACGAGTGCGATGCTCTGAGCGACAACATGATCGCCTACCGCGACCTCTACGACACACTCGAGGGGACTTCGACGGCTACGAGCTGCGACACGTCGGCCGCGAGAGCAACGAGGAAGCAGACATACTCGCCAACATCGGCTCCACTTGTGCCCCAGTGCCACCCGGAGTATTATTAGAGCGCATCTACGAGCGCTCCATCAAGCCTAACGCTCCAGAGCATAAAACCAACGCGTCAAAGGACTCAGGGGCTACGTCAACCAACGAGCCAACAACACTCGACGACATGGATCCAGATACAGGACTCGAGGGCCCCATGGAGGTCATGATGATCGAGCCATCTTGGACGCAACCATATATCACATACTTGCTCGGCAAAAGGTTGCTAGATGACCCCGACAGATGCGCGTCATATAGTGCGACGATCCAAGGTATTCGCCCTCATCAACAACGAACTGTACAAGCGCAACATCACATGAGTCCTTCAACGGTGCGCCTCCAACAGAGACGGAAGAGCCATCCTCCTCGACATACACGAAGGCACTTGCAGCCATCATCCTGCCAGTCGCGCCCTCGTTGCCAAAGCTCCGCGAGCTGGATTCTACTGACCAACAACAATGCATGATGCTAAGGACATCGTCTAATGTTGCAATGCCTCCCAGTGATTCGCGGACAAGCCGCACGCACGTGGCACGGAGCTCGGGCCAATACCTGTGGCCTGGCCCTTCACACAATGGGGACTCGACATGGTCGGCAAGCTCCAGAAGTCTTCACCTGGAGGATATGTCTACCTCCTCGTCGCAGTCGACAAGTTCACCAAGTGGATTGAGGCCATGCCGGTGACAGACCAATCAGGAGCCAATGCCGTTAAATTCTTCGAGTCCATCATCTTCCTGTTCGGGGTGCCACACATCATCATCACGGACAACGGAACAAACTTCACCTCGAATTAATTCTAGGGATTCTGCTAAAAATTGGGAATCAACACTAGCTACGCCTCAGTGGCACACCCCCAAACCAATGGTCAAGTCGAAAAGGCCAACAGTCTCGTCTATGGCAGGATTAAGAAAAGGCTCCTCTGACCACTCGAAAGAGCTGCTGGGTGCTGGCCCGAGGAGCTGCAATCGGTACTATGGAGCCTGCGCACAACTCCAAATAGCACTACAGGATACACACCATTCTTCATGGTGCATGGCGCCGAGGCGGTACTACCCGCAGAAGTGAGCTACAAAGCCCTACAGGTAGTAGCATACAGCGAGGCAGAATCAACCCTCGCACTCAAAGACTCCATAGAACTCCTTGATGAAGCATGTGAGATTGCAGCAGAGAGATCCATGATCTAACAGTAGAACCTCCGCAACTACCATAGCAGAAGACTACGCCCCAGATCCTTCATCGAAGGAGACCTGCTCCTACGACTGAAGCAACAAGGGCACCTCAAGCTCGAGTCCCCTTGGGAAGGACCTTATGTGATTACCGAAGTAATCCCAGGTGGCGCCTACCGCCTTAAAGATCTAGAGAGCGGAGTCGCATAATCCAATCCCTAGAATGTCGCGCAGCTGCGCCGTTTCTATCCTTAGACGTTTTTACTTTACAAATAAGGCTATTCAGCCAGGCTACTTAGCCATACATTGTACCTCGTGATATTCTGCGAATAAATAAAGCTAAGTGCCCCAAACTTTGTGTTTTTCTATTTTACTTGCAATTATATCACTCGGGGGTTGTGCCACCCTCTACACTTCTTTACAACGCAATATCCTGAGTAGCTGACACACTACCAATCGAACCCTTGGTAAAATCAACCCAGCTGCAACGCACCTGACAGGTTACCAAGGTGCTGAGATGATTATACGTTAGGCTAACGAAAAGGAACTGCAAATTACAACACACGAAAAATATACAAGCTAGCAAGCTTTTTACACATTAACGGGTATCAAAAACACCCAGCATAATTATATGAACTTTACAACACATATACATCTCTACGCAGGTCCATACTACATTACTGCCACAAAAGGAGAACATTTGTCTGCTTTTCGAAGAAATCAACGATATCTTCAGCTGGCAGATCAACCGTCGGGTAATGTGGCACCATGTTCCATGTCATCCCCTTTGACGGGGGCGGTGGTCCAGCGGCAACAGCCGCGAAATTCATATCTGGCCGGTGCAGGCAAACAAGCACCAGCGCAGCCTTCGCACCCGCGACCAACTGCTGGTGCATGCACTCGCGGACCGCGCTGATATCCTGAAACTTTGACAGCAAAGCTAGCAAGCTTGAAGGCACCACATCCAGGGGAACATCGCCTAAAAAATATGCTTAAGGCATGACTGCGACTTCTTCAAGCACTACAGCACCCGCAATGCACGATCCTACAGCATCGCCAACGTGACTACACGATCGTGATCCAGCCAGAAATATCCACTAGCTACCACCTGCTCTTGGGTCAGGTCGTTTAGTCGAATGGCAACTCGGTCCCTCTCATCCAGCGGGTGACGAGCCCTAACAACTACAAGAAGCAGGGCAAATCATAAAGGTAAAGCACCGCCGCGAATGGCCAAAGAAAGGATAAGGAGCTAGAGAGCTAACACTTAAATTGCTCATTCAATTGAACAACTTCGCCTAGGAGGTACTCCTCGCGCGCACCAGCCTTTTTAGCCTTCGACTTCCACACATCCGTGTTGATCATGGGCATCTCTTGCTCCAACTGCTTTATGCGGTCGCATAGTCGCGAGAGTAGCGATAGCTCCTCCACTTTTGAACGTGGCTGCGCCACAGTTTCATTGGTGGGAGGAGAGTCAGGTGGACTACTCGAAGGACCCTATTACAGCCAAAGAAAAGAGGCAAATAAGACCAACCAGTCATCAATAAATAAGGAGAATGCATCCAAGTTCAACGAGTCTCGAGAGGGATACTCCCACAAAGCACAATTCAGCAAGGAAAGCTAGACTATTACAAAAGGCAGCTAAGCAACATTCTACGGCTTCGCTTTGGCACTCGGGGGCTTTCTCAAAACTGTGGCAGTCTCTAAGGTCACAGTCTTCCCAGCTACAGCCCCGAACGCCAAAGCCTTTGCCGTCTTCAGCCGCCGCAGCTCCGTCGAATACTTGGCGAGTGTTTCAATGAGCCGAGGCCCATATTTACTGCAACTAGTGGCAAAAGGAGCAAACACTACCTGCTGGCCATCCGCGGTGACCGGCATCGCTGAGGAGACTTCGCTGGGGTCCCACGCCATGAGCTTGTTCCATCACGAGTCCCATGGTTGCTCCAACTCCCCGTTGTGCGTTCCTTGAGTCCATAGGCACACCATCCTCGAAGGATTCCACCAAGCCATCGAGATCCTCGATTAGCTCAGCCTTGGGGACCATCTCCTTGCGAAGATGCCCAAGCACGCCCTTGGCCTTCTCAAACGATTCCTTGATGGAGACACTGCGGTCCTCGACTGCGGCCATAGCACTAGCCAAAGCATCCGAGCGCGTCAAAGCCTTGGCATCGAAGCCCACGCCAGCAGCATCTGCAGAATATACACATGAGCACAGTGAACTACAGGCGAAGTACATGACAAATACGAATGAGGCAGTATCGTACCTGCAAGTGCTTTCGCGACAGAGAAGAGATGCTCTACAAACACCTTTTCCCTCCCAGTGGCAGAGGAACACAAATCCTCCTCGTGTTTTTTGACTCTGCAAGAGCCTCGAGTGCCTCGTCGTGTTTCTTCTCCGCCGCGGCAAGTCCCTTCTAGAGGGAGTCGGCGTTACGAAGAAGATCGTTATGTTCACCTGCAAAGGATAAAATGGGAAATTTTGAGCTCACCAACCCTTGCACAAGAAAAATGAGGACAAAATGTAAATTCACCTTCAAAGGCACGGTGACGGGTTTCTAGCGAAGCATGCTGGCGACCCAAGGATATGATATGTTCGGCGAGGCAAGCAGATTCCTTCAAGACAGGCTACAAGAAAGAAAAGTGTGAGCATCAACCAAAATTCAACTGTTAACAACAAGAAAAACTCACATGTTCCTCCAAGGACTCCAAAGTTTCTCTCTGAAATAACTTCCACGCAATCAACCGATGCCCCCCAGTGTGGGGAGAACTCAAAGAATTATCCCCGGAGTGGGCCGCCACCGGAGGAGAAGGATATCACGCCACCACCTCCTTGTCTTTAGAGTCCACAACTCCAGTGTCCTTGACAAAACGAAGTCGTTGGAAGAAGACGACGTCGTTTGACTACAAAAGTACCCAACACTACTTTAGAAGAACAGACTTTGGGAGGACAAGACGAACTCGCAAGAATATAAACACATACCCATCAAAATTGTCGAGGTCGAAGGAATCCCTAGATGACTCCTTTGGCAGCCTCAACTTCTTCCGCGATGGAGGAGCCATAGCACGCACATGCACGACAGGGATTGGCTCCTCTACTGCAATGGGAGGATCCTCCGGCATCGTCGGTGATGAGGCATCCGAGTCCTCTCTTCAGGAGTGTTGGCGAGTCTCGTGCTCACTGGACTCGGGGCTTCCTACTCCTGTCCAACAGGGATGGTGGAGCCCGACTCATACTCCTCTTCCGCTTCACGAGGAATTATTCCCTTGGGCTGAGGAGGTAGCACGGTGGTCACTTTCCAGTCCTACAACCAGCATCAAGCTTCAGTATAAAAGACAAGCAGCAAGCAATCGAAAAACATGAAGAACTTTTAAAAGAAATCCACCTCAGGTGGAGGATGGCTTGCACATAAGGGAGGCACGACTGAGTCACCCGGGAGATGATCCTTGGAGGTGTACTTGGTCAGCAGTCGAAACCTCCTATCTACTTCGCCTGAGGAAATGCCCTCTGAGGATATGCGAGTGACATCACCAGTTCCAATCCAACATCACATTGGATGCGCCCTGGCCTGCAGAGGCTGCACTCGGCGACGCATGCAAGTGTGAATAAGGTCTGCGCCTCCTACTTCTTTGCCTACGCGACGTTCGAGGTCGCAGACGCGCTGGTAAAGAATTTATGTTTCTTCGGCTTCGCTAGGAATCACAGTGTTCTTCCACGACCTCCTCCTCTTGCAAGCTGCCACTGGATCAAAGGACGTGAGTCCACAGTGTTATTCGTCGACCTTCTGGTCGCGAATGTAGAACCACTTCTCCCTCCATCCTTGGACATACGCAGTGAATTTGATGGAAAAATACGTGACATTGGAGTCGATGTGGATCCCATAGCCTCCTATGTCGTAGACTACCGATCCAGAGCCCGACTGGTGTTTGAGTTTGAAGAGTTTTTTAAAGAGGCCAAAGTGTGCCTCGATTCTGAGCCAACACTCGTAGAGAGTAATGAAACAAGCGATGTGGAGGATAGAATTCGGGGTCGGTTGGTGCAGCTAGAGCCCGTAGAAACAAAGCAACCCCTCACAAATTTGTGAAGGGGGAGAGAAAGACCACGAATAATGAACGCGAGGAACATCACTCGAAACCCGCCAGGAGGACTAGGGATTACCTCATCGCTGGGGATGCGGCAGTCATCTTCTGCGGCGGAGAGCGCTCCATCTTGGCGCTGGGTGAAGAGCTTTGAAGGCTTGATGGTCAATGGATGCCACGACCTATTCATGACGCGGGTTCCTGGGCCCTTCTTCTTCCCAGCCGTGGCGGCAGTGCTGGTGCCCACGGTGGCGGCGCCCTTCTTCTTGGTCGCAATAGTGGCAGTCACAGATCTAGCACTAGAGTTTCCCTTCTTCTTCCCCATCTGGCGCTTGCGGTGGGAGCGCAGAAAGTAACTGGGAAAAGTGCGAAGGCCGTCTAGTGCCGCAAAGGGGATGAGAGCAATGGAGCAGAAAGGAGCAGCAATGGAGGCTGTGCGCGAGGAGGAAGATGAGTTGTGGGGAATTACTGCACAGCGGATCTCTACTTAACCTCATCAACGATGCCATCCAATGGCCAGGAGAAAACAAACCAGACGCGTGGCACAAATCAATATCGACGCGTGGCGGGGTAAACCACGAACCGTCGCTCCACTCCTCCCATTACGCGCGAGAATCAAGGAGGCACAGTTAAAACAGAGATTACGCACGTCTGGTCAAGTCCAAGTCATAAAATGGGACCCACTTTTCGTCACCTCCCATCAAAACCGCTCATGTGGGAAACTGAGATCATCTCATCGTTAGCACTGACGTCACTAACTCCAGCAGGAGCACTCTTTGACTACTCTAGTCCTTACTCGAGTCTTCGACTCCACCAAGCTCTCTTTGACTACTCTAGTCCTTACTCGAGTCTTTGACTAGACCAAGTGCTCAGGGGCTACACCTAACAGAAGCACTGGTCGCGCACCCGAGGAACTTTGTAATACATTCAAGCATTATGACATCGTATTTTCTCTCAAAAACCTTTCAGTCGAATCAACGATTCAACTAAGGACTCCGGGTTACTTCCATAGGGAGCGCCGAAAATAGATTCGACTAAAACAATCAAAGGATGACAGCAGTCCCAAAATAATTATAGTCCCTACTCGAGTCTATGACTCGAATAGGCACTCGGGGGCTACTCCCATAGGGAGCGCTGGTCGCGCACCCTATGATTATTTCTTATACATAAGTGTGTGTTGACTACGTCCACACTCGAAAGCTTCGATGATTCCACCTCATATTTTCCCTACAAAGAGATTGTGTCTCCTGGATCACCCGAATCATCTCTGTGATGAAAAAAATTCGGATGCCACGCTTACAGCGTGAAGATAAGACCTGCAGAAGGCCTAGCAACGCACCTGCTGCTCTCTACCAGAAATAATCCATACCTGCAAGCACGATGAAATAAGCCTTAACAAACGCGTCGAGTGCTAACACTTATACACTGGGATTCGACTCTATAAGACCTCTGCGGCCTGAGTCAAATTATGCTAGCACTTTTCCGAATTCGAGTCCAGGGACTTGAGTTTGAGTAGATTGTGTTGTTTTTCCCTAAGGCAGTTAACTGATCCCGATACATCGGATGAATCAGGCACGTATATCAACAATCCCTACGAAACAAACTAGAGCACTCGAAAATACATACTCGATTGTGCACTCGAAGACTTCATAAGTCTCCACTCGAATCTGCGATTCAACCGGACACTCAGGGGCTACTAACATGGGCATACCCTACATGTACTCGAGCTTGGCATATATGGTCCAGTCTAGCAGAAGCCCACGAGATTACCAGATCCCAATCAAAGATTTGGGTGACCAAAGGAGACTCCGACTTCTTGCGGCACACGACGTGTTCAAAGATAGAAAGTTTAAAGGGAAAAACCTAATCTGTAACCAACTCGACCTGCTATACCGAGACCTAGCCTATCTCTATATAAAGGCTAGGAGGGGACAGCGAGGAGGACGACCACAACCTTAGTTTTCCACACCATCGCCAGATTGCATCTACGCACCCCTGTAACTTTCGACTCCTTCGATAATTCCAAGAGCAGACAAGCAGGAGTAGGATCCTCTACGAGTCTTGAACCTCGGTAAACCTTGCATCCATGTGTGCTTGTTGCTAGTCGATTGATGCCTATAGCCCTCCCTCCTTCTTAAAAACCCAAGTCCATAACAATGGGCATTGATAAGTTAAACCCTCGTCACACTAGAAGCATAGCCCTACAAGAAACCAATGCTTCGTTTTTGGTACCCATTTTTAATGGGTCCTCTTTTGTTAGTGATAAGGGTCTTGGGAACCCAAATAGACCAAGCAATATAACCATCATATGTACCAATATATTTAGCATAGACATCACCATAATAATCTCGAAATAACACATAATGAGGGTTAGTGATTCTTGCAAAACCATCATGAGCAATTTTGCCCTTAGTACAACACTTTCTACAACGGCACCCATCTTTTCTTGAGTGGGATTGGCCTTCTTATTGTTATTCTTCTTCTTTGTCTTGGAGGCATAGCCAAGACCCTCTTTCCCATTGTTGGACCTTTGCTTACTTAGAAAGCTCATCCTTCAACCTAGCATTTTCCTTTATGATATCTGCATGATCACATAAAGGAGTAGAGGTACTAGGAACATCATATTTAGTTAGTCGAATTTGAAGTTGGTCATAAGATTTGCTGAGGATAGAGTGTTCACTCTCCAAAGCCTTGTGAGCTTTGTCAAGTTTTTCTAACTCCTTGGTTAGTCTAGCATGAACAACGCCAAATTCAACCTTTTCCTTTTTGAGCTTTCTAGCCTTAGCAGCAACATGGTCACATTCTTTAATTAGTCTAGAAACGATTGAATCATGTGATTCATCAATAGATTCAAACTTCTCCTCAAGAGAAGCCTAAAGCTCTTCCTATTCTTCTAGAGACGTTTATAAGGATGCTATGCTATTTCAATAGCATACTCTATTTCAATTCTACCTTTCTCTTCAAGAAGGTATTCCGAATGAACAAGTTTATCCATGAGGGCCTCAAAATGCTTCTTGTGTTCACCTCGCAAGTTAGTCACATAATGATCCAAAGCAATAACTTCTTCTTTAACCTTAAGACTAGTAGGATCATCCATATCAACATTCATAGTAGTCTTAGGAAAAGAAGTAGTAGAAAGGTTATACCTTAGAGGCCCTTGCCATAAGGCAATTCACGTCCTTGTTCGAGATGTTCTCATTAGGAGAATCGAAGAGTGAAGGGGTTGGTGTAGAGGTGGTGATGATGGTTGTAACTTCCCTTGAGCTTCTTCTTCCTCTTCGTCTTCACTCCCGGATGAGTACTCGTCATGTGCCACCAACATGATTTTCGGTTGCTTCTTGTATGGAATACTCTTTTTAGTGAAAGTCTTCTTGCATGGAGCCTTTGACTTGTCCTTGAGAATGAGTCTACCACCATGATCTTCTCTATTTTGATAGGGGAACTCGATAATGAAATGTAAACGGACTCCACAATCGTAACATGATCTTACTTTTGGACCATTTTCCTTTCTTCCACCTGAGCCATTTCTTTGTTCAAGTTACGACTTTGCCTTGGTGGGATCTTTCCAAAAGTTTCTTGCATAGAAAGGCATATACTCACCATGAGCGAGTTTGACTTCCTCGGGACAGCTCATAGCATTGACTTCATTGTTTCTTCCTTCTTCCTCATGCTCAACCACATTGGCGTTCAAGGCAAGATTTACGCCCTTTTGCATTCTTATAGCCCAAGCATCTTCAGCATTTTTGGCCGCAACCTTGAAAGAAGCCATCTCTTGCATAACTTCATTGTAAATCATGAGATGGTAGTTGTGCCTTCCTTGGAGCCTTTTCAAGTTAGTGGGTTCAAAGGGCACGAGAGCACTCACATACTTCCTCTTTATCCAAGCGTCATCAACATGAGAAGGACCATGATTTATAAAGTGGTAGAAATTGACTTGAGTCTTCGATACATGTCTCATGGTCTTCTTCGTCCATCTTGTAAAAACCTATAGCTTGATTACTCAAAGCATCATACCAGTTTCTATTCATTCTCTCATTTCCAATGAACAACACGGAGAGAGCATCCCAAGATTCCTTGGCTATGTTGATATGTTTAATGTGAGGCATGTCCTTGGGACCCACACCAAGTTAAATCATGTGCAAAGCGGTGGCGTTGAGTTGACTATCAACAACTTCTCTTCTTGTCAAGTTGGTTGGATCTACAACATTGAGCCCAACTTCGATAATCTTCCACATATCAATATAGGAACTGCACACATGAGATTTCATCAAAAGTTGCCACTGAGTAAAATAAGATGCACTTAGCTTAGGTGGATCACCCTTATTGTTTATATGAGGATGAGGGATTGGTGGATTGGGAGAGTACAAATGAGAAACATGGTTGTACTCCTCCATCCCACTTACCTTTTTGGAAGAGGGTCCATTATATTTGCTTTCATCCCCCGCCTCCACATCATTGGATTTAACCGAAGCATTATCCTTTGATTAAGAAGGTTTGTCCTCTAGAGGAGAAGGAGATGAAGATTTATTGGGTGGCAAGAGCTGCTCTATCATTTCGCGCATCTCTTGCATTTGAGTCTCCATGGATTTAGTTAAGTTTTTTCCTAGTTTCTTGAGATCATCCATGGTGACCGTACCCTCAACCCCACTTCCTTATTCTCCATTGTTACACATACTCTTTTAGGCGGTAAAGCCCGAATAAAGAGTCGAGGCTCTGATACCAATTGAAATGGGGTCGTATGGGCACCTATAGGAGGGTGAATAGGTGCTACTCCAAATTTTATTTCTTTTGTAATTCAGGCTTGACACAAAGGTAAATTCTCTAGATATGCAACTACGGTGAATTTACCTATATGACAGCCTAGCTACTAAACGAGATAAGCCAGCAAAGAGTGGTGAGAGGAACGAGGTAATCGAGAGTGGATCACGCAAAGATACAAGATTTGGTTACCGCGGTTCCTTCCTTTTAAGGGGAAGTACATCTGCGTTGGAGGGGTGGGCGGTAATAAGACCACCACGCCACAAAAGGCTCACTCTATTCTCCGGTGAATCTTCCCACATGTGGCTTGTGGCAAGATTCACTCTTCCACTATACGGTACCCTTCGAGGTAGGAACCGACACCTTTACAACAAGCTCGGGGCACACATCCACAACTAAATTGGAGGCTCCCGAGTAGGAAAACAAGTTGTCACAACAAATCAATATTAGCAATAGAGAAAATGAGATCTAGGATTTCCTAAGAAATTCTAGATGCAAGGGGCCCTCAAGTGAATGAGGGGGAAATTCAGATCGCTTCGGTGATGATGTAGATAAAGGCCTTCTCCTTCGATTATCCAAAGATCAAGACCTTCAGATGGTTGAATGGAGAGATCTTGGGAATTTGGTGGCTCACAAAGTATTGTCCATGTCTGATGATTCAAGAGACTCCAGGATGAAGATGGGGAGGGGTATTTGTACCCTCCCGTGTAGCTGTTTGGACTCATAGGGGGCGGATAATCCGACCTAAGTGAGGGCCAGATAATCTGGCCTAGGCAAAAATCTGGCCTGGAGCAAAAACTCCGGCCCAATTCTCCGCCCCTCTCTGCAAGCCACGCCTCTGGTCCTTAGTGAAAATTCCAGGGGGGCGGATAATCTAGCCCGCCGGGAGGGGCGGATTATCCAGCTAGGGCAAAATCTCCGGCCATGGCCAAAAATCCGGGGCAAATATCTGCCCCCATATCAGAGCCACACCCTCTGATCCTTAGTCGATTCTAGGGAGGGGCAGATTATCCGGGCCTATTTAGGGATGGTTTATCCATCTTGGGCAATCATCCATCACAGAGCAGAAAAATCTGGCCGATTATCCATCCCCATCTGAATGTCGCGCCACTGATCCTTAGCCAAAATCACCGGCACAAATTATCTGGCCCTAGCTAGGGGTGAATAATCTGGCCTAGCAAACTTGTTCTTGCTGAATTTGAGCAAGTGATATTTTCTTTTCTTTTGGAGGGATGATGATGACATATGTAATAACTCTTTTGTATTTGCGGCACTTAGCACACAATTAGAATATCCATGGCATTGCTATCTAACACACAAAACACTAGGGATCAAGAAATGCTCTTTCACCCATTATCAATTGACATAAATGTCCATGAACATGAAACCTTAATCATTAGTTGACCAATGAGCTAGTTGACTAGAGGATACTAGGGACTTGGTTTGTTTACATACCACATGTCTACTGATGTTTCCGCTTAATACATTTATAGCATGGTCTAAAACTTATTATGAACATCTGAGATATGATAATAAAACATATTTATTATTGACCTCTAGGACATATCTCCTACACTAACCTCTCACTACCACATTGTTCGGACCATTGTAAGAGTCTGTGTGTGTACTTAACAAGCAAATTTTGGAAATGCCCTTTTACGACCTCCTTCTTCATCCTTTGGAGGTTGGCTCTTTTACTCTCTCTCTCCTCCTCCATTGTTGACTTTCTAGTACTTTCCCTTACGCTCTTTATCTCCAATCTTTCTTGAATATTTTTGAGATAATATAGAGAGAAGATCTGATCTATACACCTACCAAATCAAATCCCTTCTTCATGAAGGAAACCTTGGGATCTAGATCTTGGAGACTTTTGTGGTTTTTCTCTTGTGATCTTCCTCTCTTATTATCCAATAATTTTTTGTAACTTTGGTGGAATTTGGGAGTGAAGGTCTTTTCATTGCATTAGGTGCATTGGTTTGAGTTCTCAGTGGAGAATCAGTTGGTGGAAGCATTTGAGCTTGTTAATCTTAGTTTCTTGGACCATGACTGCTGGAGCTTGTTCCTCTCGGGTTCTTAAAACCCTAGATGGTGTTGTGTCCTTCGTGGTGTTCTTAGGAGCCTCAAATTGAGTTGTGGAGATTTCCCCCAAACTTGTACGGGTTTGGTTACCACCCTCAACTATACCTTAGTGGATCGGGTGCCGCCTCGGTGGTACACATTCGGAAGAATAAAGTAAGACTTGGTGGCATCGGTGGGTGGTGTGCCTTTGCGTCTTGAGGTGAGGCCTTGTGTGGCGTTGGGTATGCATCGAGTCACTGATGAGTACATATTTGCATCATGTTTTATATTATTATTTTGCACTATAGATGTAGGATCTTGGTATTTTACGGCGCTCGTGCGCACATTTTATGTCTGTTTCACCAGGATCAGGATAGATGATGGCTACAATGGACATAATTCTTGGAGTAGTTGTACTGAGGAGAAAAAGACTCAAAAACAACGTAAATCGCTTATTTGGGAGATATCAATAATACCAGAAGAAAACCCGAAGCGAACAAGGCATATAGACGGTTTAATGACCAACTATACGGCGGGAATTAATTTTCCGGCTGTATAGTTGGCGCCGCCACCGCCTCCTCAAATGGTTTTACCCCGTGCAACTGATAAGAGAGATGACATACAGAACACCCAGAAATCACCGAAGCCTCACCTCCGGGAGGCATCTGGAGGGGGAACTCGTCCACCAGGGATCTATCTTCGCCCTGCGCAGATCCGAGAGGCTAAGGCATCGATCTTCATCATCAACCGCTGCATCACCACCATCTCCATCCATCCCATCTACATCTTGTCTATATCTTGTTGTAATTTCTGTACTTGTTGTGGATTTATACAAGTAATATTCATATATGATAGATTCCATTGTTATTGCTATGATGTTGATTGCCTCCATGTCTGAGTAGATCATTAGTTCTTGGGGAGATGGAGAAACCCTAGAATGAGATTTAAATAACATGAAGTTTATTATGATATTCATCGTTGTGACCATGTGTTAGATTGTCTTCATCTTGATGTTGAGATAAGTCGACCTCTCAATATTTGCCTCTCATGGGGACTTGATGGAGGGAACTACTTGTTGGTAGACGGAGGTGTGTTAGCACTTACAGTGACTACAAAGCTGTTGGCACCCCTTACGTATCAACTTGGGAATCGAGGGAACTCATGGAACACTATCCATGCCATGGGATACGTCCTACGGGATTAAGTCCCTTAATAGCGCAGTAATTCGATTGATGTTAATTGATGACTGTTGTGGTTATGAGGATGATGTGAGCAGTGCTTGCTGCCTATTTGTCCAAATACGGAGTTCCTCCCACACATACATAGTTGAGAATGTTCGTGATAATAATCTTTACCTTAGCTCCTTATGATGCTAGTGGTGTATCCGCCACTCCCCGAGAACGCCTTTTCCCTATTGCAGTTCTAATCTCTCTTACATATGCGATACTTACTTTCTGTGTTCAGTTGTTTTACTTTACTTATTGTTGCTTTTATACCAAAAACACCTTTTTACGCAATATTCCCATTTTATCTTGTCACTTAGAACTTTATTTAGCATTTCTATTGTAATATTTATTTCAAGAGTTATTAGACTTCAAACTCCTGCTCCCTGTGGGATCGATATCTTTATTTCGAAACTAGCTACAAATGATATGTGCACTTTTTAGTCATCAAGCTATTTTTTGGCGCTGTTGCCGGGGAGCTAAGCGTTGTAGGTCTTTTAGTTTTTTCTTATTTATTTTTGTCTTGCTAAGTTTTGTTTTGAGTTATAGGTTTCCATTGACGTGATGGAGTTTGAGCATATGACTAGTGTTAACCGACTCAGCCACTTTGGGAAGCCCTATGATATTTATAAAAGATACAACTCCAATGAGAAGACAAGGGGGTTTGAAATAAATCCTCTATTACTTAGTATTCTACACAAGAAGCAATTTACTGGGGATGAAGAAGATCATGATCCATATGAGCATATTGCATGTTTCAAAGATATATGTGGCACTTTTCAATTGACGGGATATACTGCTAATGAGATAAGGGTTAAACCTTTTAGTCAGACTTTGACTAGTACAGGTCTCTCATGGTATAGATCTCTACCCCCAAAAGCCACTACTACTTGGGATAATTTAGCCTGCGATTTTTTAGCAAAATATTATCCATTATCAAAATCTTTTGGAATCAGGTGTCTTATAATGACCTGGAGGAACCGTTCTAATGAAGGACTAGTAAGAGCTTATATCAGATTTAAAGATTTACTACGTTTATGTCCTCATCATGATTTGCCTGAATGGTATTTATTGCATATCTTTTATGGTGGTTTAATTGAACCTAATAAAATTGAACTAGACTCTTTCGCGGAAGGAGCCTTTATGAATCTTCCTATAACTAAAGCTTGGGCTTTACTTAATAGAATTCACGATCATAGAGTTTCATGGAATTTTGGTCTAGGAAGTGAAGGAGGCATAGAAATAGTACATGATTGTATTCATGACTATAATAAAAAGGTTCATGTTAAATAATTATCTAAAGAACTTTATTTGGATTCAAATCTTGTGTTGCAAGTTGTTAAAGCTTTTACAGAACATATCAAAGCACCAAAAGAGGGTTTGATCAAGTATGGTCCACCACCCGAACCTGAGAAGAAAAGAGAAGTTAAAGCAACACTGGCCTCCCTAGAACCAACATATGAGATACCTTTCCCTAACACTACACAAAAGCATATTTTTGAATATGCACAGGTTAAAGCAGTATAGGAGAAAAAAAGAAGAGGAAAGTATGCTAGAAGTCGTGAAACATCTGGAAGAAACCAAAGATGAAGAGATAACCAAGGAAGCAATTATGGCTATGTATGCACATTGTAACATAGTTGAACTTGATGAAGAGACTTCCGTATTGGTTGAAGGGAAAACAAAGGTAAAAGATGTGGGTAAGCCTATTCTTCCCTGCATATTTGATGAAACCTCGCATTATGGTTTATGCGATCTTGGCACCGAAGTTAATGTTATACCTTATGATTTCTATTTAGAAATAAAAGAAGAAATAGAATCGGCTACAATTGAAAATACTGATATGACAATCATGTTAGACAACAAAACTCTTAGAATTCCAATGGGAGTAGTTGAAGACGCAACTGTCACAATTGGCAAAAAAAACTTTCCTATCAATTTTGTAGTTGTTGATATGCCAGCTGACACTCTTTGCCCAATCATATTTGGAAGAAACTTTTTGAGTGATGTGGTTGCCTATGTTGATTTCAAAAAGGAGATTGTGTCTCTTAAGCTTGGGGGAGCGGAAAAACAATTCCACTTTTCTAAATTTAAAGACAGGCCTCCACAAATGTAATAAGAAGGGAAAGAGAAAACTATTGAGGAAATTACAACTCTTTTCTTTAGTAATCAAGAAGAAGAAATAAATGAAGACTCAAATTATGAAGAAATAGTCATGGAGGACAAGTCCCTAGAAGAACTAGAAGATGAACTCGATTCACTTCCTATTATACGGCCTCCAACTAATGAGGCTTTCAAAGAGCCTGAAAGGAGAGGGGACGAGGAATTACCGCCCCCGGAGTTGAAGACTCTACCAAATAATCTTAAATACAAATTTTTAGACGATACAAATAAATTTTCTGTTATTATTAGTGCTAAACTTTCAGGAGAAGAAGAAGAACTCATGAAAATACTTAAGGAGCATCGCAAGGCCTTTGGGTACTCAATGGATGATTTGAAGGGCATTAGTTCCATGATAACCGTCCAACGAATAATCATGGAAGAAGGTGTTAAACTAGTTGCGGAATTTAATAGAAGATTGAAGCCTGAGATGAAGGAAGTGGTAAGAAAATAATGTATGCCTACTGGATGCAAGTATAATCTATCCTGTTAAAGAAAGTGAATGGGCAAGTCTTGTTCATTGTGTCCCGAAGAAGGGCGGTTTTACCATTGTTCCTAATGAAAACAATGAATTAATACCTACTAGAACTATTGTTGGGCATAGGATGTGCATAGACTTCAGGAAATTGAATAAAGAAACTAGGAAAGATCACTATCCTTTACCGTTCATAGATCAAACTTTAGAAAGGTTAGCAAACCACACTCATTTTTGCTACTTGGACGGATACTCTGGTTTTTCTCAAATAGCCGTTTATCCCGACGACCAACTTAAAACAACTTTCATTAGTCCTTATGGTTTACATGCTTACCGATGTACACCTTTTGGTTTATGTAATGCTCCAGCTACTTTTCAAAAATGCATGACTACTATTTTGCAGATTTTATAGAACTGATAATGGAAGTATTTATGGATGACTTTTCTATCTATGGAACTTCGTTTACTAGTTGCTTGGATAATCTCAAAAGAGTTTTGCAGCGTTGCGAAGAAACAAATCTTGTTCTAAACTGGGAGAAGTGTCATTTTATGGTCAAAGAAGGCATAGTCCTTGGACATAAGGTATCAGGTAAGGGAATTGAAGTGGATAGAGCTAAGGTTGAGGCCATAGAGAGAATGCCACAACCTAGGGATATAAAAGGTATAAGAAGTTTCCTTGGTCATGTGGTTTTTTATAGAAGGTTCATTAGAAATTTCTCTGAGATATCTAAGCCTTTGACTAACCTCCTGCAAAAGGGAGTAAGATTTAATTTTGATGATAAATGTCTTGTAGCCTTTGATAAACTCAAAAATGCTTTATCACGTGCTCCTATCGTTCAACCACCTATCTGGGATATGACTTTTGACTTAATATGTGAAGCTAGTGATGATGTTGTAGGAGTAACTCTGGGACACCATGTTGGTTGCAGATAATATTATACATCATACTAGTAGAACTCTTAATGGTGCTCAAAAGAATTATCCTAAGGAAGAAAGGGAATTATTTGCTATATTTTTCTCTTGTGATAAATTTCATTCTTATATAGTTCATGCAAAAGTAAGATGTTGGATGCAGTGTCCATGTTTAAAAGAACTCCTTGAGAGGAAAGACCATAAGCCGAGACTGGTCCGTTGGATTCTTTTACTTCAAGAATTTGAGTTGCAGATTATGCAGAGGCAAGAAATAAAGATGTTGGATGCAATGTCCATGTTTGCGCACCAAGACACCAATCTTATTGAGAGGAACTTTAATCCTGGTGATTTTCTCTTACGAGAATTATTCAATAAATTAAGGTTAATTCCTCCAAAAGAGAAGAAGTCATTGTTGTTGGAGGAGCTTATCATCCCTAAATAAGTAAACAGTAAGTTCAAGGTAAGTGTTCTTACTCAAATAAGTGATTTATTTTCACAGATTTTACTTCTGAAATTTTTGCCTTTAAATTCCTCGTGTTTTTCTAAAGTTCTGGAGGTTTTTACCAACTATACGGGCGCAACTATATGACCGGAGGAAAACCCCCCGTCGTATAGTTGGTCGTTAAACCATATGTATCTTCCTCATGAAATTGTTTTTGGTGTCTGGATCTATACGGGCGCAACTATAAGACCGGAGATAAAATTCTGACCGTATAGTTGGTCGTTGAACTCTCAGACACTTTCAATTTTTGATGTCTGGATCTATAGGGGTGTAACTATATGACCGGAGATAAAATTTCGGCCGTATATTTGATCATTTTACTCTCAGACACTTTCGATTTTTAATGTCTGTATCTATACGGTCGCAACTATACGACTGGAGACAATATTCCGGCCGTATAGTTGGTCGTTAAACTATCACACATTTTTGTTTACTCTTTCGTTTTTCATTGATACAAAAAAACGTTATTGTCGGTTCCGAGTCGTAATTTAACCGACCTCGGCTCGAGATATTTTGGAACTATCTACCCAGAACCAACTATATGGCCGGAGCTATACGGGACAGGCCCGTATAGTTGGTCGTTACGCGGCAGGACTCCTCCAAATCCGCAATTTATTTCCCTGTTTCATTAAGATTCTTTTCTTGGGCGAGAATTTGGTGTTTCTTGCGAGTTTTATCAACCTATGACCCCCTTATATACTACCATTATCTCTCTCTCTAACCATAATCTTCAGGAACAAATAATGCGTTATCCTGTCCCAGTCCATGGGAAACCCATGTGGCTCATTGCTCCTTCCAGGGACCGCTCTAGCAGCCCGTTCATGGAGGACGATGACGAGGAGGTGGAGAGGTTTATCCCGGGGTACAAGGAGTACGTCGAGCCAAGTTTCTAAAACAAAAATTCCGGTGATGATGTAGTTGATGTCTACATCCGCCGTGATGTCTATGATCCCCCGGAGATCAATTGGGCGACAATGAAGAGAGCTCAACAAGAGAGAGAAGCTCGCAAGCCGTATGGAAAAGGGCATGTGGATACGGTCAAGTTCATCACCACGGATCCTAGGCCATACAAGCGTAAGGAATTACCTAATATTGGTGCAGGTGTGATATATTGCAAATGTATCTATAATTTTTGATGCTCCATGCTTGGTTTTATCCACTTTCTTGTGTTCTGTCCACACTTTGGAGTACTTTTCATATGATTTCTTGGACTAACCTATTAACAAGAGCTACAGTGCCAGCTGCCTGTTTTCTGCTGTTTTTGGTTCTAGGAAAGTCAGAAAATGAATATTCTCGGAATTGGACGGGATAAAAGCCAAAGTGCCTATTTTTCCAGAAGACTCCAAGAGCCAGAATACGAGACGGAGAAGAGCCAGGGGTGGCCACACCACCTAGTGGCGCGGGCCAGGCCAGGCCGCGCCAGGGGGTGGTGTGGGCCCCCGAGGCACCCCCTCGGTCTCCCTCTTCGCCTATAAGAAGCCTTCTTACCTAAAAACTTCGGGGGGTTCGACGTTTTTCCTCGAAAAGTTCCGCTGCGTTGCCACCACCGAAGGGGAGATTCGGGGGACAGAAAGTCTCTGTTCTGGCACCCTACCGGGACGGGGAAGTGCCCCCGGAGCCATCTCCATCGACCTCCACCATCATCTCCATCGACCATCCATGTTTCCCCCATCTATGAGTGAGTAATCCCTTGCTGTAGGCTATGGGGATGGTATGGATTGGATGAGATCGTTCATGTAATGGCATCAAATTGTTAGAGCATGGTGCCTAGTATCTTTTATAGTGCTTTATGACTTTGTTGCAACTTGTTGTGCTTAATGCTTGTCACTAGGGCCCGAGTGCCATGATTTCAGATCTGAACTTGTTATTGATTCATTATGATAGTATTGTTTTGGGTCTTATCTACAAGTTGTATACACACGTTGTTGTCCGGAACCTATGGCCCCGAAGTGATAGAAATCGGGATAACCGGAAGGGAGAGGCTTTGATGTGAGGATCACATGTGTTCACGGAGTGTTAATGCTTTGCTCCGGTGCTCTATTAAAAGGAGCACCTTAATTGCCAGTAGTTCCCTAGAGGCCCCGCTGCAAACGGGCTGACAGGACAAAAGATGTTGTGCAAGTTCTCATTGCGAGCACGTATGACTATATATGGAACACATGACTAGGATTGTCTAGTACTTGGATGCTTTATCTTATTTATTTGCAATTGCCCTATGTTCTGATTGCTATGTGAATTGTCTTGTCCATGCAACGCCCGTCTATCCATCCCTATGCCTACTGCACGCGAATCCCACTGTTTACTGCTTTTGTTACTACTGTCTTTGTTTTGCTACTACTGCTACTTTACTATTCCTACTACAAAACTGTTGCTACTGATAAACTACTGTGAGCAAGATTGTTTCCAGGTGCAGCTGAATTGACAACTCAGTTGTTAAGGCTGAAAATATTCTTTGGCTCCCCTTGTGTCGAATCAATAAATTGGGTTTCACTTCCCTCGAAAATACTGCGATACACCCCCTATACTTGTGGGTCATCAAGACTATTTTCTGGCGCCGTTGCCGGGGAGCATAGCTTTATTTATCAAGTTCACTTGGAATCACTATTGTTCAAGCTAAGTTTATCTTTCTCCTTGTTTGCTTGTTTCTTTATCAAAAATACAAAAAAAATTGTTCCTACTCTAGTCGTTATTTTCGTTGGTCTGTTATTGTCTTGCTTTGTCATGCTTGTTGGATTAGGTTGGTTTCTTTGAAACTAAAGCTTATTGGCAAGGTGGGTTCACGGAAGATCAAAAATATTATTATAAGGAACACCGTTTGTCGCAAAAAAGGGAAACACTTATGGGAACAAATTGATAGATTGTATACCATTGCTAGGAACGTGTGCTCTACTTATAATGTTACTTATTGCTGTGATGAGTCTTATTGCATAAAGAGGTATAAACATCTCCCTTTTTAATGTGAGTATAGTGATAATGATACCATATCTTCCTGTGCTAAAGGAATTTTATGACTTTTATGATGCGGAACAAATTGAAGAATTTATTGCTTGGAAGGGTGCTTTTGAACTTGCTAGTTTGCTTGAAAATATTGATGATTCACCTTACAAATATGAGGTGTATGGTATACTTAAATTTTGCTTGGATAATTACAAGGATGAAAATTGCTATATTCTTGAATATTTTAATAGATGCTTTCCACAAATGGAAGAGACTAATGCCTTGCAGGATCCTATGGAAAAAGAAATTGATGAACCTGAAATCTCATTAGATGAAAAAGAGGAGGAGAGTGATGAACAAAAGGAGGAAGAATGGATTAGCTACCCATGCCTACCTTCTAATGAGAGTAACTCTTTATCCCTTACATTATTTGATTGTCCCCCTTGCTTATTAAAGGAGAATGAATGTTATGTTCCTGAGGTTTCTCTTGAAAATGTTTATAATAAAGCTCTAATTCTTGTAGATCATGAAGAGCATGCTTTATGTGATAGTTATATTGTTGAGTTTCTTCATGAGGCTACTGAAAATTATTATGAGAGAGGAAAATATGGTTGTGGAAGTTTTCATGGTATTGAAACACCTCTCTATGTGCTGAAAGTTTTGAAATTACTCTTGTTTTATCTTCCTATGCTTCCCACTTTGTTCTTTGTGGATTTATTTGCATACACGATTCCTATGCATAGGAAGTGGGTTAGACTTAAATGTGTTTTGGATTTGCTTCTTGATGCTCTCTTTTACTTCACTTCATATTTCTTATGAGAGCATCCTCTCAAACTTTTATGCCTGAAGATGATAATATGTCTATTATTCTTGGGAGACCTTTTCTTAAATACTGCAGGAGCTGTTATTAATTGTAATCAAGGAAAGGTGACCTTCAATGAACACATTGTCTATTTCCTCAAGAAGATTGAAAGGACTTATGGTTTGAATTCAATTGAACATGTTGAGGGCATTCAAGTTGGAGAAATATATTGTCTCATACGAAGAGAAAAATTTGAAACTATTATGATTGGGACCATTGCTATCAAGGTTGAGGTAACATAATCATTAGTGGGATACAAAGTTTTGTCTCATATGGAATTGTTTTGGTAACAAGACCTGATCAAACTTGTTAACAAAAGGATTTCATTGAACAAAACAATGTTTTCACCATGATTATCTCCGCTTACTTCTATTCTATCCATTTAAGTTTTTGCTTATGCCTAACTTAAAGGCGTTAAAGAAAAGTACTTGTTGGGATATAACCCAAGAGTTTTAGATGAGTCTTAGAAGTTATTACCTCTGTAATAACCTCTCCTTATCCTTTTTATTTGCTTTTTGTGCCAAGAGTAACCTCTAATGAGAGAGAAGTAATGATTGGAAAAGTTGCTGTCCCGAAACAGATTTCTGTGCTTCACCGTAAAAACTCGTGAGATAGATCTGTATGTCGGATTGAGCTGTAATTTTTTGTTCTTATGCCCCAGGTTGTTATATAAGTTTTGTTAGCTCAACACTTTTTGATTTGAGCAACAGAAGGTCTTCGAAAAAATTCGTCTTTACCTGCTGGTCTGTTTTGACAGATTTCTGCCATTTTCTGCATTTGCTTCTTGTTAGTTCCTTCTTGAGTTCTTTTGGGGAATTGAGCTTTTTGAGGGAAGTTCTACAGTAGCTAGTGTTCTAATGTAAGTTTATTTGGTGTTGGAACCGAACCTTAAGACTTATTATCTTGAGTGCACTAATGTTGCTAATAAAGATTATGTGAAGTTTTGTATGAAGGAAAAAATTTAGGTGTATGGAAGGAATGGGTAATGAGATGAAGGATGGACTAAATCTCAAGCTTGGGGATGCCACGCGTGTCACCCCAAGAAATATCCAAGAAGTACAAGCGTCAAAGCTTGGGGATGCCCAAGGCATCCCCTTCTTCATCAATAAAAATCACAGGTTTCTTCCAAACGCTTCATTTTTATTGTTTCATGCACAGTTGTGTTGTTTCTTGGAGCGTCTTCTTTTTCGTTTTTGTTTTGGTTTTTAGTTTTCTTGGTTTGCTTAGTTTTCTGAATAAATTGGTTGGACCTCCTCTTTCATGCATTGGTTTTCAAATAGTTTGGTTTGGTTTGGTTTGGAAAAGAGTAGGAAAGCTCATACTTAAGTGGTAAAGAGAGCTTGTTTTTGACTGTGGCCTATGATTTGTCATGCCATGCTTGATATTGTTTTGGCATTATGCTTAGTATTCTTTTCTGTAGCATGACTTGTTTTAAACAATTGAGATTGCTTAATGTGCCTTGAATGAATCATGCTTTGTTTTAGCATGTTAAATCATAGTATTGTGGTATTCTCCTTTGATGCTTTATTTGGGTTGACTTGGCACATGCTTACACCATGTTATGACTATATCAAGTCACCATAGCCTTTATGATCCTTTAGTTTTCAACTTGTAGTATCACTTTATGCTTTGATCAATGATGTTTTGTCGCTCTGCATGATTATGGCCATTATTGCTCTCTCGTTTGTCGCTCCCTTACTATTGCTAGCCTTCACTTCCACTGAGTGTTTTACTCAAGTTTCCAACTCCCTAAACCAAATATTTCCAAAGTGTCCACCATACCTACATATTAGCATCATTTGCTACTTCCGTGCATATTCAATATGCCTTGTTTTCTTCCGAATAAAATGTTTGCTTGTTATGAGAAAGTTAGTTAGTAAAGCTCTCACGAACTTGATGGCACACTTTATTTTCTTGCATTTAATAAACTTGAACCATTGGGTCCTTCTTTGTTGCGTATATGCTTGCGCTTTATAAGTTGAAGTTAGCAGAACCATGTATCATGGGGAACGCTTTCAACATTGCATTGGTACTTAGTACCTCGTTGATATCATGTTCTTCTGCTTATGGATCCCGGCGGTGTGAAATAAAAGTGGAACTTGTAAGATCATGGAGTTTGTATGTATGTTAGAGAAACGCCTGGGCCGCTAGCCTAAGCATGCCTAATCATGGTGGAAACTTGCAGCATAACCATAATGAGCATTCTATGAAGCATCCTCAATAAAAATCTATGCACATAGTAAATAAAAAGATCGCTGAGATGCTCATTGTCTGCTTGCCTTGTTATTTTGATTATGGGATAGCTCCCGTGTCATGTACAAGGGGTACCCCATTGGCGGTTCTCTATGATACGTATATACTTACAATGACAAGAGCTTACTCGTGACTGAAGTTGAGTAGCATGAGGATTGGTCTTCATAAGTAAGGGGCATGAGACTTCGATTTATAACTTGTCAAGCATATCCTCTTAGTTGTGTCACTTTCACCTTAAACACATTAAAGATGCTTATGACATGGTCAATGAGAGCTCTAAGCTAATGAGTACCATACTTTCAGCATTTGGAAGCCTTTCAAACTATGCAAAACCTTTTCTTTTACTTGTTGAGTCTCCACTTATTCTTTGAGCACTTTCTTGAGAGCATAGTGGCCATTCTTAGTTCTATGTGCATTGTCCCAAGACTTGTTGATTGATGCATACCTTGATACTGCTTGTTTTAAACTATTTGTATCTAGTCACTCTTGTAAACTTTGAAGGTGTCCTATGCATTTATGTTTGCTACTCTTTGAGGGACAAGCTAAATGCCACTATGCTATGTTTTCTTTATGAGAAACAAACAAACGTCTTGCAAGGCATTGTTATTCATGAATCTTTTGTTTGTGCCTTTTCATGTTGCATCATAGTTTTTTGTCTTATTGCTAGAACTTTGTCTTTCATGTTATGATTGAAGTACTGTGATCCTAGCTTTGAATGTTTACAAATACTTTGATCAAGTCTTTGATGGTCCATGTCACCTCAAAAATTATTCTTTCTTTTTATCACTTACCTACTCGAGGACGAGTAGGAGTTAAGCTTGGGGATGTTGATACATTGCAAATGTATCTATAATTTTTGATGCTCCATGCTTGGTTTTATCCACTTTCTTGTGTTCTGTCCACACTTTGGAGTACTTTTCATATGATTTCTTGGACTAACCTATTAACAAGAGCTACAATGCCAGCTGCCTGTTTTCTGCCGTTTTTGGTTCCAGGAAAGTCAGAAAATGAATATTCTCGGAATTAGACGGGATAAAAAGCCAAAGTGCCTATTTTTCCAGAACACTCCAGGAGCCAGAATACGAGACGGAGAAGAGCCAGGGGTGGCCACACCACCTGGTGGCGTGGGCCAGGCCAGGCCGCGCCAGGGGGTGGCGTGGGCCCTCCAGGCACCCCCTCGGTCTCCCTCTTCGCCTATAAGAAGCCTTCTGACCTAAAAACTTCGGGGGGGTCGACGTTTTTCACGAAAAGTTCCGCTGCGCCGCCGCCACCGAAGGGGAGATTCGGGGGACAGAAAGTCTCTGTTCTGGCACCCTGCCGGGACGGGGAAGTGCCCCCGGAGCCATCTCCATCGACCTCCACCATCATCTCCATCGACCATCCATGTTTCCCCCATCTATGAGTGAGTAATCCCTTGCTGTAGGCTATGGGGATGGTATGGATTGGATGAGATCGTTCATGTAATGGCATCAAATTGTTAGAGCATGGTGCCTAGTATCTTTTATAGTGCTTTATGACTTTGTTGCAACTTGTTGTGCTTAATGCTTGTCACTAGGGCCCGAGTGCCATGATTTCAGATCTGAACTTGTTATTGATTCATTATGATAGTATTGTTTTGGGTCTTATCTACAAGTTGTATACACACGTTGTTGTCCGGAACCTATGGCCCCGAAGTGATAGAAATCGGGATAACCGGAAGGGAAAGGCTTTGATGTGAGGATCACATGTGTTCACGGAGTGTTAATGCTTTGCTTCGGTGCTCTATTAAAAGGAGCACCTTAATTGCCAGTAGTTCCCTAGAGGCCCCGCTGCAAGCGGGCTGACAGGACAAAAGATGTTGTGCAAGTTCTCATTGCGAGCACGTATGACTATATATGGAACACATGCCTAGGATTGTCTAGTACTTGGATGCTTTATCTTATTTATTTGCAATTGCCCTATGTTCTGATTGCTATGTGAATTGTCTTGTCCATGCAACGCCCGTCCATCCATCCCTATGCCTACCGCACGCGAATCCCACTGTTTACTGCTTTTGTTACTATTGTCTTTGTTTTGCTACTACTGCTACTTTACTATTCCTACTACAAAACTGTTGCTACTGATAAACTACTGTGAGCAAGATTGTTTCCAGGTGCAGCTGAATTGACAACTCAGTTATTAAGGCTGATAAATATTCTTTGGCTCCCCTTGTGTCGAATCAATAAATTGGGTTTCACTTCCCTCGAAAATACTGCGATACACCCCCTATACTTGTGGGTCATCAAGGTGCTAGCAAGGAAGCCAAGGTGCCACTCATGAAGCCTACCATTGGTGCTCGTATGAGGGTGAAACCTCAAAAAGAGTGGAGGAACGGTTTCCACTTCCCTGATCCATCAATTATGGATGAGGAAGAAGAAGCTATTTCTAGGACCAAGGATCGCGTGAGGGCACTAGAGATATATCAGAAGCAAGAGCTACTCCATCGCGTTGAAGTCCGTCACCGCCTCAAGGAGATAGAGAAGAAGGAAGATCTCCTCCCAATGGTGACTAAGCTTGCAGATAGAGTGGACACTTTGCAATCTGATTTACGCAGGTGCTACAACCGCATCACTGCTCTGGAAGATACCAATAATAAGCTACTCACCGCGGTGTTACATGCCATGGCACCGTAGTGATCTACAATAATCACGGTATCAAATAATCGCAAGGGATTATTTGATCCCGCCTGGCTTGATTCTAAGCTTGGGGATATCTTTAAGACCTTGTAATCTATCTTATAAGTTTTACATTACTATTTTACTCTTGTATTAGTTCAAACTAGAAATAAAGTTTGCATCATTAGAATTCCCTTCAAGAATAGTCGATTCCTTTATGAAATTCCGAGTTTATTATCATATATGGAGCAATATTGAGTTTGTGTTTGTCTTATTGGATATATGAATGGCTTGAGTATAATTTTACTTGCACTTGATGATAGCAATAGGAGTCTTCCACACCATTGGTATTAATGAAACATATAAAGATAATTTGGACAAAATGTTGTAAGTCTATGGTTTGATTTACAAAGAAAAATTATCTATGGAGTTAAGTTGAAAAACAAACCTTGAACAGAGGAAATAAACTATCAAAATAGCGTGAGAACAAGTCGAGGTAGAATCTTCAAGTCATAAAAATGCTTCATATACAATTGGAATTTGATAATTGAGATCGTTAAACTTTGAATTCCTACATGAAGTGGAATGTATGGCTAGCTCCTTTGCATAGCACTTAAACAAAAGTGTGAGCATATACACAAAAGAGAAGAAAAAGAGCGAGTGTGCAAAGAGAAAATAGGCATACACCACTATATTGTAGTATGACAAAGAGACACTTTTGAGATTTTGAATCCCAAGTGAATATGTTAATCCAAAAACACTTGGGACTACCTCGCTAACTCATTCGGTCGAACTGAATACTTTTACATCATGTTGAGATTCATCTTTTGTGAACTATTAAATGCTAAGGTGTGGAAGCCTGCTAACATTATTCGGATGGTTCGAGTAAGGTACTATTCATGAACTTATTCTTATGTATCATATATGATAAACACATGCTGCAACTGCCTCATTTATTTTATCGACTCATCTTCATGAATATGAGGATCACATCCATTAAGCTAAACTTGCTCGGGACGAGCAAGAGTCTAAGCTTGGGGAAGTTGATGAGTGCATATTTCCATCATGTTTTATATTATTATTTTGAACTAAAGATGTAGGATCTTGGTATTTTATGGTGCTCGCGTGCACATTTTATGTCTGTTTTCGCCAGGATCAGGATAGATGATAGATACAATGGACACAATTCTTGGAGCAGTTGTACCGAGGAGAAAAGGATTAAAAAATAACGTAAATCACTTATTTGGGAGATATCAATAATACCAGAAGAAAACCCGAAGCGAACAAGGCATACAGACGGTTTAATGACCAATTATACCATGCGAATAAATTTTCCGACCGTATAGTTCCCGTCGTATAGTTGGCGCTGCCACCGCGTCCTCAAATAGTTCCACCCAGTGCAACTGGATTAGAGAGACGACATAGAGAACACCCAAAAATCACCGAAACCTCGCCTTCGGAAGGCATCTGGAGGGGAACTCGTCCACTGGGGATCCATCTTCGCCCTGCGCAGATCCATGAGGCTAAGGCATCGATCTTTATCATCAACTGCTGCATCACCACCATCTCCATCCATCCCATCTACATCCTGCTCCCTATGGGATCGATATATTTATTTCGAAACTAGCTACAAACGATCTGTGCACTTGCAGTCATCAGTCACCACACCTCAAGGTGAGTGTTTTGTTGTGTTCCGGGAGAATTACACCACCGCATCTCTCCGAGTTTAGCTTCTTGCGAAGTAAACTTCGGGATAAAATCATCGTCTCCACGTGCCTAGGTTATTTCTATGCCCAAGCTCTATACTTATACATTTACTTTGTGATAGCATTTGTGCTTGAAGTTATATATCTTGCTATCACTTAGTGGCATGTCTTGCTTAGCATAAGTTGTTGGTGCACTTAGTTGAATATAGTATTTTAGTTTTTTTGCTTGATAAATTAAACACTAGTATTATTATGTATTTATTACAGTCAAAATTGTAATTTGTTTAACTCTCCTATTCACCCCTCCATACGTGACATCCATATCTTTTTTAGGATGCAACACACATATATTAAGTGGACTAAACACGTTGAACCATTTTATCAGTATGTTCTCGATCCTCTAGTGATGCTGATGTGCCCGAAGATCATCATGTTGAGGTTGAGGGTGAGGAAATTCTTAATTTTTAAGGTACGTGTACCCCTATGCAAGCCAAAAGGGCCATCATTTGCAAAAAAAACACCTTTATTTGACCTAATCAAAGATGCAAAGTGTTTAGTGGATGCTGATTCTGACATCTCAAGATTCGAATTTATTGATGGGTTCGTAGCATGGAAAACAAAAAAATTCTACCGCAAGAACGAACAAAACCCAGATCTAATCTAGATAAAAGCCAAGATCTAATCTATTAGACATGTGCAACGAGATAGATCTGTACTAACCCTTGTAGACCCGAAAGCGTTACGAGATTGGATCTCGTGGTTGATGTAGTCGATCACTTGCCGATCTCAAGATCGAGTGGACGATCCTTCCGGCGCCGCGTTCCGGCAGCGCTTCCGCAGTCGGTCACACGTGCGGAGTCGAAGCAGACCTTCCTCTCCCCGTTCCAGCGAGCAGCGGAGGTAGTAGATCTTCTCCACAGAATCCTAGCAGCACGACGGTGTGGTGGTGGTGGTGGTGGAGTAGAGAATTCTGCAGGGCTTCGCCTAAGCCGGAGCAGAGGGAAGGAGGAGGAGAGAGGCCGCAGCTAGAGCTTGTTATGAGAGAGATCTAGGAGGGGGCGCCCCCTCCCCTCTATTTAAAGGAGGGAGGCGCCTTGGGAGGGGGAGTCCTAGTAGGACTCCCCTCCCTCCTTGGGCCGGCGGGTTGGGAAGGGGGGAGGAGTCCTCCTCCCCCACGAATCCGTGTCTAGCCCCCACAAGGTTTCCTTGACCCTTTCTTGGTTTTCAAGCAAACACCAAGAACTCTTCTAGAACCTTCCAGAACATTCCGAAACCTTCTAGAATCCCCATACAAACACTCCAGAACATTTCCTAACTTAGAAAATGATCCCCAATATATGAATCTTATTCTCCGGACCATTCCGGATCTCCTCGTGATGTCCCGGATCCAATCCGAGACTCCGAACAACATTCGGTCTCCAACGCACATTCCATATCTACTTAAAACAACTTCGAACCTTAAGTGTGTCACCCTACGGTTCGTGAATATGCAGACATGATGAAGACACCTCTCCGATCAATAACCATCAGCGGGATCTGGAGATCCATAACGGCTCCCACATACTCAACGATGACTTCGTGATCGATAGAACCATTAACATACGAAACCAATTCCCTTTGTCACGCGATACTATACTTATCCGAGGTTTGATCGTCAGCATCTCCATACCCAGTTCTACCTCGTTACTGATAAGTACTCTTTACTCGTTCCGTGATATGTCATCCCTTGTGACCCAGTCACATGCTTGCAAGCTAATCAGATGAAATTCCACCGAGAGGGCCCAGAGCATATCTATCCGTCATATGGATGGACAAATCCCAATCTTGGTCCATGCGCTTCAACACATACTTTCAAAATACCTAATGACACCTTTATGACCACCCAGTTACGAAGCGGTGTTTGATGTCATCAAAGTACCCATCCGATGATGGTGATTAACATAACCTCATGGTCGAAGGATTAGGTTACTATCTATTTTAAAGCTTATAGCAAACGAACTTAATGACTTGATCTTATGCTATGCTTACTACGGGTGTGTGTCCATCACATCATTCTCCTAATGATATGATCTTGTTATTAACGACATCCAATGTCCATGATCAGGAAACCATGATCATCCATTAATCAACAAGCTAGTTTAACAAGAGGCTTACTAGGGACTCTTTTATGTTTACAAAACACACAAGTATTAATGTTTCCGGTTAATACAATTATAGCATGGGATGTAAACATTTATCATAAACATAAAGATATAATAATAACCACTTTATTATTGCCTCTTGGGCATATCTCCAACAGTCTCCCACTTGCACTAGAGTCAATAATCTAGTTAAAAACTTGTGCATTCAACACCTATGGCTTTCTGGTGTTGTATAGACACTATTTCTAGTGGTAAACATAATCTTCGGATCTGACACTTCCAGGTCCGTGTGTATTTGCATGTCCTTGCGTCTCTACGTATTACTCATTCTCCAATGAGATGGCATTGTATAAATTTGGTCCTTTGGTGAGACCTTTAGTTCCTCGGGATTAAATCGTGTTGATACAATTGTCATACAATGTATCTTCATAGTATAATCCCGCTATGAACCACACCTAGTTTGATAACAAACTACTTAACACAAATGCCCTCCTTTGCTGCTACTATAGCAGTTTATATACTTAGCCTTTTGTTGTAGTATCCGTCACAATGTCTCAATTTTGGAACTCATCTAAATCCATCATGGAACATCCTTTCCATTACATTGTGCTGCCCATAGTATAAATTGAGATAAATTTAATTTGTATCTTGTGACAAAACTAGTATCAATATAACACTTTACAACAAACTATCTTTAACTATTTGTCACTTATACATGATATATTCTTAGTTCTTCCAAAGCTCATAAGAATATCTTTACTATTGTCCAATAACCATCTTATGAATCATTCTGGTATATGCTCATAACATTTAGAGCATAGGACATATCTGGATGTGTACATCTCAAAGAATGATTGATCAAAATATTCTTATGATTTCACCAAGTGTCAAAACACTTGAATCTCGTGTCAACACACTCGAATCTTGATTCAGTCCTTTCCGTCCGTCAAGAACCTTTCTTGTTGTTTCCATATTGAACTCATTCAACATCTTATCTATGTACATTTGGCAAAACCATATTAGCGCCTCAATCTATTCATATAGACATTGATGCCTAATTCCTGGGTTATGCCTAAGTCTTTCATCGAAATGAAATTCTTAACCTGTGTCAATAAAAGATACATCATTTCCAATCAACAATATGTCCTCTACATAACGTATTAGAAATATGTCTCAACGCTCCCACTTAATTTCTTGCAAATGCAAGCATCTTCATCATCTCCGATGAATTTAAACTCTTTTAACAGTTTCATCATGGTGAAGATTCCAACTCCGCGATGCTCACTTCAACCATTGAAGTTTTTCATACTATTTTAGCATCCTTTGAATTGACAAAACCCTTTGGATCGTGTTATGTACACGTCCTAGGTAACCATTCTATTAGAAGAACTTGTTTTGTTTGTTCAACTACCATATACCAAAATATATGTAGTGGTTGCTACATTAATCTGTCTAGACTAAATATCGCTATGAAAGATCAAATCTTATCATAGTCAATTCCTTGAACATTGTCGTAAACTCTTTTCGATATGTCGATTATTTCATAGATTTGAAACATCCATGTCTATTTCTTTATAGACCCAAACACGACCGATAGGCTTCACGCCTTTCCGGAGGGTCTTCAAAGTTCAGAAACTTGATTTCTCATGTATGAATACTATCACGGATTCCATGACTTCTAGTCATTTTATGGAGTCAGGGCCCATCACCGCTTCTTTGCATGTAGTCGGTTCATCATTGTCAAAACAATAACGACTTGCTTATCAAATCTTACTATTTGATTCTTACCGACCCACACGGTTCTATAGGAACTCTAATCTCTGAGATCACACCTTTTGTAATCACGAGAGCCATGAGCATTGTGGCCGCCACCGGGACACTTTCCGGCGCTGCGCTACTTAGCACATATAGCTAAGGTTCAACAACCTTATCAAAGTTCTATTGTCCTCCCACTTAACTTTTCACGAAAAAATCCTTCTCAAGAAACTTGACGTTCCAAGCGATAAACTCTTTTGTCCTCGGCGTTATGGAGAAATTCCCAACAAATTCTTTGGAATAACCTACAAAGACGTGCTTATCCGACTTTGGTTGTAAACATTTTACTTATGCATAGCATACCAAAATTTAAGAAAAGACAATTCGGGTTTTATCCCAAACCATAACTCATATGGTGTCATTTCAACGGATCACGATGGAGCTCTTTTCAGTGTAAAAGCGGTAGTCACTAAAGCTTTAATCTTTAAAATATAATGGCAGTTTTATAAATGACACCTTTGATTTTACCATGTAAAACAAGGTTTCATTACATATCTCGAACACTTCATACTCCTATGGTGTTTTGGGAAATGCAAATCCATGGAACGATTCCTCAAATCTTAGGTGTTTTGCTAAACTTGTAACTCAAACATCTTTCTTTATGATCCAATCATAAACTCTTTTATTTTCTTGTTACAATGATTTTCCACTTCATCTTGAAAGTCTTTGAACATTTTTCAAATGTTTCATACTTCTTCCTTATTGAGTAAGTATATACATGTACTCACTCAAATCTTCGGAGAAAGCATATGAAGTTGAAATCCATCGCCCACGACTACACATAATGGACTATATACATCAATATATACAAATTCCAATCAGTTAGTCGTCCGTTCCTCTTTTGGCCTATGAACGGAGTTTTAATTATCTCCAGGAAAGTATCACAAGCGTCATTTGATCCAAATCAAAGACTCCAAAAATCCATCAACATGGAGTTTCTTCATATATCCTTTCAATATAATTTAAACGGCGATGTCACTTCGCAAGTGATCTTTCAATCATTTGTCTTGCGACATTTTAGCATTAGTTTTATGGTCGTTATTTCTCCTACCAGACTTGTATATCATCCATCTATTATGGAATACGGTAATTATTTGAACAACCTTTTGTCGTCATAATACCTGATCAAAATAACAATTATTGAAACAAATCTTGAAGGCAAGCTTTGATGTTAACGAGCAACACAACAACTCTTTGTTTGTTTTCGATGAACATCATCACATATTCTCTTGCTAGTTACTTAGGCCATTGTAGTTCATGAATTGTGTTGTCCTGTATGACACTTCATACCAACCAATTCGGTATCCAATACCGGTATTCAATACCTAAGAACCACATTGTTTAACAAGCAAGTAATACAACCATAACATGTATATCTTCTATATGCCTAAGTTGGACATCTCCAACCTTTTATTTTCTGCCAAATATTTTATAGATTCTCTTTCAGCAATTCCTTTTATTTTAAAAGAATCTATTAACATCAATAGTGGCGTCATCAACATGACACATGGTACAAAGCGTATATAGTCAACTACTAATACCTTTTGGACTTGCACTTTGAGGTGGATCACCATCATCAAATGTTTGGTGTTCTTTCAAAAATCCATTATTTAGTAATCTTTTAGTGTAGTAAACATTTTACTTACATCTTCTATTCATCCTTATCATGACAACTTTCATGATCAAGCTGCTATAGCTTATAAATGTGAATTGCGAGTATAATGTTTCTTTTTCAAAACCTTTTGGAGGATTAGGACGACTAGCGTCTCCAACCTTCGCAAATTCTCATAAAATATGAGGACGTATACTCTATCATGTTGTAACCAACATATTGTTTTAGATATCGCAATACCTTTCACATATGATGGTCTCTGAAAACATTGCTTTCAGATCTTAGATAAACTTGATATTAAAAACAATCTTTTGAGTATCAAGAATCATGGAGGCAAACACGATACATTAGATACTAACACTGGAATTGTTACTCTTGATTTAATACTGTTTATTAAACTTCACAGAGTAAACGGAGCTTGCTGAAAGTTTGCAACATGACTTAAACTTTAGATTGACACTCAAAACAATACGATACCAGTTCGTAAAGCAAATATCCAGAATTTCTATAGTTCTACTATCTCAACTATAACTAAGCGTAAGGTGGTAAACGGATGCCAATGACTACAACAAACTATGCAAATTCACTTTGATTGTGTTTGTGATAAATTGAGTTCGACTAATCCAAATTACAAATGAACTCCCACTCAAAACAACATCCCTCGAGTTATTTTAGTGATTACATGAACCAAATCCACTACACCAAGTCCGATCATCACGTGACATGATGTAGCTTTAAAGGCGAACAATCAACATGTTCATCATATCATCCATATGACTCATGCTCTACCTTTCGGTATTCCGTGTTCCGAGACCATGTCTGTACATGCTAGGCTCGTCAAGGTTAACCTTAGTTTCCGCATGTGCAAATCTGGCTTGCACACGTTGTATGCACACGTAGAGTCTATCACACCCGATCATCACGAGATGCTTCGAAACGACGAGTCTTAGCAACGGTGCCAACTAAGGACGAACACTTTATTACTTGATATTTAGTAAGAGGGATCATCTTATAATGCTACCGTCGCGATCTAAGCAATACAAGATGCATAAAGGACTAACATCACAGGCAATTCATAATATGTGTGATATGATATGGCCCTTTCTTCCTGCGCCTTTGATCTCCATCTCCAAAGCACGGACATAATCTCCATCATCACCAGCATTGCGTCAAGGTCAGTGGCGCCGCTTCATGGTTGTCCATCATCACTAGCAACTATTACAACTACTTGGAATAAAGCTATTACAAGATGAATAGACACGCAGGTTTTAACAGAATTAAAAGACAACCATTAGGCTCCTGTCGGTTGCCATATTACAACAAGGATCATTGCATACATCAAATATAATCATAATCACATGATGTCCATATCACATCACAAAACCCCTGCAAAAATAAGTTAGACGCCTCTAATTTTCTTTGCATGTTTTACGTGGTTTGGGGCTTTCGCATAAGACCGATCTTACCTACGAATAAGAACCACAACGTTGATACAAGTGTTGTCAGATGCTCATTGTAAATTGAATCTTAACTATGGTGGGAGAGACAGACACCCGCAAAGCCACTTGTGCAAAGCAAGTTGCACGTCAAGCGTGGAGCAAATCTCATGTGCGATGACATGTAATGTTAGCCCGAGCCGCTTCATCCCATCATGCCGCAAGATGCAAAGTACACGCTAAGACACCGACAACAAAAGCATCAACGCCCACAAAAACATTGTGGTCTAATCGTGCAACAGATCTGCGCATAGATATGGCTCTGATACCACTGATGGGTTCGTAGCATGGAAAACAAAAAAATTCTACCGCAAGAACGAACAAAACCCAGATCTAATCTAGATAAAAGCCAAGATCTAATCTATTAGACATGTGCAACGAGATAGATCTGTACTAACCCTTGTAGACCCGAAAGCGTTACGAGATTGGATCTCGTGGTTGATGTAGTCGATCACTTGCCGATCTCAAGATCGAGTGGACGATCCTTCCGGCGCCGCGTTCCGGCAGCGCTTCCGCAGTCGGTCGCACGTGCGGAGTCGAAGCAGACCTTCCTCTCCCCGTTCCAGCGAGCAGCGGAGGTAGTAGATCTTCTCCACGGAATCCCAGCAGCACGACGTTGTGGTGGTGGTGGTGGAGTAGAGAATTCTGCAGGGCTTCGCCTAAGCCGGAGCAGAGGGAAGGAGGAGGAGAGAGGCCGCAGCTAGAGCTTGTTATGAGAGACATCTAGGAGGGGGCGCCCCCTCCCCTCTATTTAAAGGAGGGAGGCGCCTTGGGAGGGGGAGTCCTAGTAGGACTCCCCTCCCTCCTTGGGCCGGCGGGTTGGGAAGGGGGGAGGAGTCCTCCTCCCCCACGAATCCGTGTCTAGCCCCCACAAGGTTTCCTTGACCCTTTCTTGGTTTTCAAGCAAACACCAAGAACTCTTCTAGAACCTTCCAGAACATTCCGAAACCTTCTAGAATCCCCATACAAACACTCCAGAACATTTCCTAACTTAGAAAATGATCCCCAATATATGAATCTTATTCTCCGGACCATTCCGGATCTCCTCGTGATGTCCCGGATCCAATCCGAGACTCCGAACAACATTCGGTCTCCAACGCACATTCCATATCTACTTAAAACAACTTCGAACCTTAAGTGTGTCACCCTACGGTTCGTGAATATGCAGACATGATGAAGACACCTCTCCGATCAATAACCATCAGCGGGATCTGGAGATCCATAACGGCTCCCACATACTCAACGATGACTTCGTGATCGATAGAACCATTAACATACGAAACCAATTCCCTTTGTCACGCGATACTATACTTATCCGAGGTTTGATCGTCAGCATCTCCATACCCAGTTCTACCTCGTTACTGATAAGTACTCTTTACTCGTTCCGTGATATGTCATCCCTTGTGACCCAGTCACATGCTTGCAAGCTAATCAGATGAAATTCCACCGAGAGGGCCCAGAGCATATCTATCCGTCATATGGATGGACAAATCCCAATCTTGGTCCATGCGCTTCAACACATACTTTCAAAATACCTAATGACACCTTTATGACCACCCAGTTACGAAGCGGTGTTTGATGTCATCAAAGTACCCATCCGATGATGGTGATTAACATAACCTCATGGTCGAAGGATTAGGTTACTATCTATTTTAAAGCTTATAGCAAACGAACTTAATGACTTGATCTTATGCTATGCTTACTACGGGTGTGTGTCCATCACATCATTCTCCTAATGATATGATCTTGTTATTAACGACATCCAATGTCCATGATCAGGAAACCATGATCATCCATTAATCAACAAGCTAGTTTAACAAGAGGCTTACTAGGGACTCTTTTATGTTTACAAAACACACAAGTATTAATGTTTCCGGTTAATACAATTATAGCATGGGATGTAAACATTTATCATAAACATAAAGATATAATAATAACCACTTTATTATTGCCTCTTGGGCATATCTCCAACAGTCTCCCACTTGCACTAGAGTCAATAATCTAGTTAAAAACTTGTGCATTCAACACCTATGGCTTTCTGGTGTTGTATAGACACTATTTCTAGTGGTAAACATAATCTTCGGATCTGACACTTCCAGGTCCGTGTGTATTTGCATGTCCTTGCGTCTCTACGTATTACTCATTCTCCAATGAGATGGCATTGTATAAATTTGGTCCTTTGGTGAGACCTTTAGTTCCTCGGGATTAAATCGTGTTGATACAATTGTCATACAATGTATCTTCATAGTATAATCCCGCTATGAACCACACCTAGTTTGATAACAAACTACTTAACACAAATGCCCTCCTTTGCTGCTACTATAGCAGTTTATATACTTAGCCTTTTGTTGTAGTATCCGTCACAATGTCTCAATTTTGGAACTCATCTAAATCCATCATGGAACATCCTTTCCATTACATTGTGCTGCCCATAGTATAAATTGAGATAAATTTAATTTGTATCTTGTGACAAAACTAGTATCAATATAACACTTTACAACAAACTATCTTTAACTATTTGTCACTTATACATGATATATTCTTAGTTCTTCCAAAGCTCATAAGAATATCTTTACTATTGTCCAATAACCATCTTATGAATCATTCTGGTATATGCTCATAACATTTAGAGCATAGGACATATCTGGATGTGTACATCTCAAAGAATGATTGATCAAAATATTCTTATGATTTCACCAAGTGTCAAAACACTTGAATCTCGTGTCAACACACTCGAATCTTGATTCAGTCCTTTCCGTCCGTCAAGAACCTTTCTTGTTGTTTCCATATTGAACTCATTCAACATCTTATCTATGTACATTTGGCAAAACCATATTAGCGCCTCAATCTATTCATATAGACATTGATGCCTAATTCCTGGGTTATGCCTAAGTCTTTCATCGAAATGAAATTCTTAACCTGTGTCAATAAAAGATACATCATTTCCAATCAACAATATGTCCTCTACATAACGTATTAGAAATATGTCTCAACGCTCCCACTTAATTTCTTGCAAATGCAAGCATCTTCATCATCTCCGATGAATTTAAACTCTTTTAACAGTTTCATCATGGTGAAGATTCCAACTCCGCGATGCTCACTTCAACCATTGAAGTTTTTCATACTATTTTAGCATCCTTTGAATTGACAAAACCCTTTGGATCGTGTTATGTACACGTCCTAGGTAACCATTCTATTAGAAGAACTTGTTTTGTTTGTTCAACTACCATATACCAAAATATATGTAGTGGTTGCTACATTAATCTGTCTAGACTAAATATCGCTATGAAAGATCAAATCTTATCATAGTCAATTCCTTGAACATTGTCGTAAACTCTTTTCGATATGTCGATTATTTCATAGATTTGAAACATCCATGTCTATTTCTTTATAGACCCAAACACGACCGATAGGCTTCACGCCTTTCCGGAGGGTCTTCAAAGTTCAGAAACTTGATTTCTCATGTATGAATACTATCACGGATTCCATGACTTCTAGTCATTTTATGGAGTCAGGGCCCATCACCGCTTCTTTGCATGTAGTCGGTTCATCATTGTCAAAACAATAACGACTTGCTTATCAAATCTTACTATTTGATTCTTACCGACCCACACGGTTCTATAGGAACTCTAATCTCTGAGATCACACCTTTTGTAATCACGAGAGCCATGAGCATTGTGGCCGCCACCGGGACACTTTCCGGCGCTGCGCTACTTAGCACATATAGCTAAGGTTCAACAACCTTATCAAAGTTCTATTGTCCTCCCACTTAACTTTTCACGAAAAAATCCTTCTCAAGAAACTTGACGTTCCAAGCGATAAACTCTTTTGTCCTCGGCGTTATGGAGAAATTCCCAACAAATTCTTTGGAATAACCTACAAAGACGTGCTTATCCGACTTTGGTTGTAAACATTTTACTTATGCATAGCATACCAAAATTTAAGAAAAGACAATTCGGGTTTTATCCCAAACCATAACTCATATGGTGTCATTTCAACGGATCACGATGGAGCTCTTTTCAGTGTAAAAGCGGTAGTCACTAAAGCTTTAATCTTTAAAATATAATGGCAGTTTTATAAATGACACCTTTGATTTTACCATGTAAAACAAGGTTTCATTACATATCTCGAACACTTCATACTCCTATGGTGTTTTGGGAAATGCAAATCCATGGAACGATTCCTCAAATCTTAGGTGTTTTGCTAAACTTGTAACTCAAACATCTTTCTTTATGATCCAATCATAAACTCTTTTATTTTCTTGTTACAATGATTTTCCACTTCATCTTGAAAGTCTTTGAACATTTTTCAAATGTTTCATACTTCTTCCTTATTGAGTAAGTATATACATGTACTCACTCAAATCTTCGGAGAAAGCATATGAAGTTGAAATCCATCGCCCACGACTACACATAATGGACTATATACATCAATATATACAAATTCCAATCAGTTAGTCGTCCGTTCCTCTTTTGGCCTATGAACGGAGTTTTAATTATCTCCAGGAAAGTATCACAAGCGTCATTTGATCCAAATCAAAGACTCCAAAAATCCATCAACATGGAGTTTCTTCATATATCCTTTCAATATAATTTAAACGGCGATGTCACTTCGCAAGTGATCTTTCAATCATTTGTCTTGCGACATTTTAGCATTAGTTTTATGGTCGTTATTTCTCCTACCAGACTTGTATATCATCCATCTATTATGGAATACGGTAATTATTTGAACAACCTTTTGTCGTCATAATACCTGATCAAAATAACAATTATTGAAACAAATCTTGAAGGCAAGCTTTGATGTTAACGAGCAACACAACAACTCTTTGTTTGTTTTCGATGAACATCATCACATATTCTCTTGCTAGTTACTTAGGCCATTGTAGTTCATGAATTGTGTTGTCCTGTATGACACTTCATACCAACCAATTCGGTATCCAATACCGGTATTCAATACCTAAGAACCACATTGTTTAACAAGCAAGTAATACAACCATAACATGTATATCTTCTATATGCCTAAGTTGGACATCTCCAACCTTTTATTTTCTGCCAAATATTTTATAGATTCTCTTTCAGCAATTCCTTTTATTTTAAAAGAATCTATTAACATCAATAGTGGCGTCATCAACATGACACATGGTACAAAGCGTATATAGTCAACTACTAATACCTTTTGGACTTGCACTTTGAGGTGGATCACCATCATCAAATGTTTGGTGTTCTTTCAAAAATCCATTATTTAGTAATCTTTTAGTGTAGTAAACATTTTACTTACATCTTCTATTCATCCTTATCATGACAACTTTCATGATCAAGCTGCTATAGCTTATAAATGTGAATTGCGAGTATAATGTTTCTTTTTCAAAACCTTTTGGAGGATTAGGACGACTAGCGTCTCCAACCTTCGCAAATTCTCATAAAATATGAGGACGTATACTCTATCATGTTGTAACCAACATATTGTTTTAGATATCGCAATACCTTTCACATATGATGGTCTCTGAAAACATTGCTTTCAGATCTTAGATAAACTTGATATTAAAAACAATCTTTTGAGTATCAAGAATCATGGAGGCAAACACGATACATTAGATACTAACACTGGAATTGTTACTCTTGATTTAATACTGTTTATTAAACTTCACAGAGTAAACGGAGCTTGCTGAAAGTTTGCAACATGACTTAAACTTTAGATTGACACTCAAAACAATACGATACCAGTTCGTAAAGCAAATATCCAGAATTTCTATAGTTCTACTATCTCAACTATAACTAAGCGTAAGGTGGTAAACGGATGCCAATGACTACAACAAACTATGCAAATTCACTTTGATTGTGTTTGTGATAAATTGAGTTCGACTAATCCAAATTACAAATGAACTCCCACTCAAAACAACATCCCTCGAGTTATTTTAGTGATTACATGAACCAAATCCACTACACCAAGTCCGATCATCACGTGACATGATGTAGCTTTAAAGGCGAACAATCAACATGTTCATCATATCATCCATATGACTCATGCTCTACCTTTCGGTATTCCGTGTTCCGAGACCATGTCTGTACATGCTAGGCTCGTCAAGGTTAACCTTAGTTTCCGCATGTGCAAATCTGGCTTGCACACGTTGTATGCACACGTAGAGTCTATCACACCCGATCATCACGAGATGCTTCGAAACGACGAGTCTTAGCAACGGTGCCAACTAAGGACGAACACTTTATTACTTGATATTTAGTAAGAGGGATCATCTTATAATGCTACCGTCGCGATCTAAGCAATACAAGATGCATAAAGGACTAACATCACAGGCAATTCATAATATGTGTGATATGATATGGCCCTTTCTTCCTGCGCCTTTGATCTCCATCTCCAAAGCACGGACATAATCTCCATCATCACCAGCATTGCGTCAAGGTCAGTGGCGCCGCTTCATGGTTGTCCATCATCACTAGCAACTATTACAACTACTTGGAATAAAGCTATTACAAGATGAATAGACACGCAGGTTTTAACAGAATTAAAAGACAACCATTAGGCTCCTGTCGGTTGCCATATTACAACAAGGATCATTGCATACATCAAATATAATCATAATCACATGATGTCCATATCACATCACAAAACCCCTGCAAAAATAAGTTAGACGCCTCTAATTTTCTTTGCATGTTTTACGTGGTTTGGGGCTTTCGCATAAGACCGATCTTACCTACGAATAAGAACCACAACGTTGATACAAGTGTTGTCAGATGCTCATTGTAAATTGAATCTTAACTATGGTGGGAGAGACAGACACCCGCAAAGCCACTTGTGCAAAGCAAGTTGCACGTCAAGCGTGGAGCAAATCTCATGTGCGATGACATGTAATGTTAGCCCGAGCCGCTTCATCCCATCATGCCGCAAGATGCAAAGTACACGCTAAGACACCGACAACAAAAGCATCAACGCCCACAAAAACATTGTGGTCTAATCGTGCAACAGATCTGCGCATAGATATGGCTCTGATACCACTGATGGGTTCGTAGCATGGAAAACAAAAAAATTCTACCGCAAGAACGAACAAAACCCAGATCTAATCTAGATAAAAGCCAAGATCTAATCTATTAGACATGTGCAACGAGATAGATCTGTACTAACCCTTGTAGACCCGAAAGCGTTACGAGATTGGATCTCGTGGTTGATGTAGTCGATCACTTGCCGATCTCAAGATCGAGTGGACGATCCTTCCGGCGCCGCGTTCCGGCAGCGCTTCCGCAGTCGGTCGCACGTGCGGAGTCGAAGCAGACCTTCCTCTCCCCGTTCCAGCGAGCAGCGGAGGTAGTAGATCTTCTCCACGGAATCCCAGCAGCACGACGTTGTGGTGGTGGTGGTGGAGTAGAGAATTCTGCAGGGCTTCGCCTAAGCCGGAGCAGAGGGAAGGAGGAGGAGAGAGGCCGCAGCTAGAGCTTGTTATGAGAGACATCTAGGAGGGGGCGCCCCCTCCCCTCTATTTAAAGGAGGGAGGCGCCTTGGGAGGGGGAGTCCTAGTAGGACTCCCCTCCCTCCTTGGGCCGGCGGGTTGGGAAGGGGGGAGGAGTCCTCCTCCCCCACGAATCCGTGTCTAGCCCCCACAAGGTTTCCTTGACCCTTTCTTGGTTTTCAAGCAAACACCAAGAACTCTTCTAGAACCTTCCAGAACATTCCGAAACCTTCTAGAATCCCCATACAAACACTCCAGAACATTTCCTAACTTAGAAAATGATCCCCAATATATGAATCTTATTCTCCGGACCATTCCGGATCTCCTCGTGATGTCCCGGATCCAATCCGAGACTCCGAACAACATTCGGTCTCCAACGCACATTCCATATCTACTTAAAACAACTTCGAACCTTAAGTGTGTCACCCTACGGTTCGTGAATATGCAGACATGATGAAGACACCTCTCCGATCAATAACCATCAGCGGGATCTGGAGATCCATAACGGCTCCCACATACTCAACGATGACTTCGTGATCGATAGAACCATTAACATACGAAACCAATTCCCTTTGTCACGCGATACTATACTTATCCGAGGTTTGATCGTCAGCATCTCCATACCCAGTTCTACCTCGTTACTGATAAGTACTCTTTACTCGTTCCGTGATATGTCATCCCTTGTGACCCAGTCACATGCTTGCAAGCTAATCAGATGAAATTCCACCGAGAGGGCCCAGAGCATATCTATCCGTCATATGGATGGACAAATCCCAATCTTGGTCCATGCGCTTCAACACATACTTTCAAAATACCTAATGACACCTTTATGACCACCCAGTTACGAAGCGGTGTTTGATGTCATCAAAGTACCCATCCGATGATGGTGATTAACATAACCTCATGGTCGAAGGATTAGGTTACTATCTATTTTAAAGCTTATAGCAAACGAACTTAATGACTTGATCTTATGCTATGCTTACTACGGGTGTGTGTCCATCACATCATTCTCCTAATGATATGATCTTGTTATTAACGACATCCAATGTCCATGATCAGGAAACCATGATCATCCATTAATCAACAAGCTAGTTTAACAAGAGGCTTACTAGGGACTCTTTTATGTTTACAAAACACACAAGTATTAATGTTTTCGGTTAATACAATTATAGCATGGGATGTAAACATTTATCATAAACATAAAGATATAATAATAACCACTTTATTATTGCCTCTTGGGCATATCTCCAACTTTTGTTATGTTATTACTTAAAGCAAAGTCAGTCGGAGACGACTAATGAAGTGCCTGATGCAGTTGTGAAGGTGTCCAACGAATTCATTCCCTAAGCAAGGACCACAAAGATCCTTTTATGAGATTAAACAATGCATTAGTGTACTGAGACTGGGATATGATAAGATTGATTTTTGCAAACAAAAGTGTACTATTTTGGAAGGATTATGACAAACTCCAGAATGTAAGGGATCAAGATGGCAAAATGATGATAAAAAGAAGAAGGTTCCTTGTAAAGTTCTAAGACATGTTTGAATTATATTAAAATTGCAGAGGTTGCTTGCTTCAAAATATTCATTTGAAGAAACAACATGGCACAAAATGATTCTCCACCCTGATAATTACTTACGGAGACATCCATCTAATGGCGATGAATGGAAGAACTTTGGAAAGAAATATCCAGAATTTGCTGCAAATCCAAGGAGCCTGAGACTTGTCCTGAATAGATGGATCTATCTCATTTGGCAACATGAGTAAATCGTATATTGTATGGCCAGTATTTGTTACAATTTACAACTATCACCCTAGGAATTCATTGATCAATCAAATTTCTTGCTAGATTTTACTCATCTGAGGTTCCAAATCTCAGGGGAATGATTTAATATATTAGTGTAGCCTCTTGTAGAATACTTGCAAAAACTATGGAAGGGTGTTCTTACTCAGGATGTGCTTGCAGAAAACCTGAAGATACCGAGTTCCACATGTGTGCTATTATACTGCATTGCACCCATAATTATCTAGGTTATATCACTATTTTATCCAAAGTGTCAGTGAAGCTACAAAACAATACGGTTTCATTGGCCACCAGGTTTTCTTTCAAAAGGCCATAGTTACCAAAGGAACATAAAAACTTAAGTTCCACAAAAATAAGACTGAATATAAGGATACACCAAAACAGTTCATTTCACCAGAGTTGTAGACGCATCTAGAAAAGATCAGAAATGTCAAACCAGGAAAACCATCAATTGTCATAGGAGGTAAAACAACAGAGAATATGGAAGCTGCATCGGCAATACTAGCAGGTGCCAAAAGGAAGAAGAGAGGGAAAGTAGCAGCAACTGCCAAAGGGAAGGAAAAAGAATGTGTTAAACTGAAAATATTTTATAAGCATAGGGTCACTCTATGGGACTTGCCATATTAGGGCGATAAGAAGTTTCGACATAATGTTGATGACATGCACATAGAGAAAAATGTATGTGATGGCATTATCTACACATTACTCAATATTCCATCCAAGACAAAAGATGGATGTAATTCTAGGCTTGACTTTGAAAAACCCACCGTTAACAACAACTTGAAGTTTCTTCCTCAAGAGATGGTGGACAAAGGCGGTGAAAAACATTACAAATTTCGAGGGACAAAATTTACATTGGCAATGTCCAAAAAGGTAATATTTTGTGACTTCATCCCAGATGTGAATTTCCCATATGTTTATTCGACAATACAAATGTATCAATAAAGAGGGGACAAGCTCCAAGGACTGAAAACTCATGATTGCCACATCCTCCTGCAAAGGCTTTTTAGCTCTTGCATTATAGGTTTAATGAGCATGGATATGTACAATGTGCTTGTAGAGTTAGTATTTTTCTATGGAAATCTGTAGCAAAACTCTGTACGAAAGAGTTATAATTGTGCATCTACCTAAAGAGGCACTATATAGAGGTTCAGTACCGTATGGATGGATTTATCCTATAGAACATCGACTTTCCACTTTCAAGAGTACTGTTAGGAACAAAACTAGAGATGTGGTTTGCATTGCATGCATATATTGGTGATGAAGCATTTATATCTCGTTCAAGATTCATTCCTCATTGCAAAGCGATATTCAATCTGGGTGATAGAACCGAAAAAGTTAGAAGATCTATTTTTAACCATCGTGTTTGCCTGGTAGGGAAGATAGACATAGAACATTAACACAACATGAATATAAGCAACTTACCTTCTTTGTGCTGCATCATGGCTACAGAGGCTGAAAAGTTTGTTAAGTGAGCATTATTCATATATATGGGTCCTCATATATGAAATAAACATGTAGCAAGGTATATTCGGTTATTTCAAGTATCCAAAGAAAAAGATTATGTTGTATCAATATGTGGGGTGGGTTTTAGAAATAGTTTACAAATAAGAGTGTGGATTTTGTACTTGTACACATGGGTATATGACCTATCTTGTCCGTTGGTCCAACTTTGAGATCCTTCATTAGTGTGCATGCATGGACATTGTGTTTTCGATTGTTGATTTTTTTCAGTCCCATCCATTCATGCTTTCCTCCTTTTTTGCTCGGTGTATCCCACAGAATCTTGTAGCCTTTCTGCCTAAGCTAGATTTACATGCCCATCCTAGCTCCTAGGGGACAGATCGTGAGAAGAGCTGCCTCTTTCAATAAAACAGTTGTCATAGATGCCATTCTTTTGCCTTCTCTTCCCAAGCTCCTCCTATCCAGATTCACCGTCTCGCCACCCTAAAAAACACCGTCTCGCCACCAACAAAATCTAGATTTTTCTCAGTTGCTGTTTAGCATGCCATTGTTGATACAATGTAATTCCTCTCGCTCTCTCTCAGAGTCCACCCCGCCAAGGTACAACCACCTCCTGGCTCCCCTCTCTCGCAAAGTGCACATCTCGTCAAAGGCTTCCTCAACGCCGCGCTCAGAGGACAAACCGGAGAAGTTCCCCACCATGCCGCCTCTGTCCCCTCCTTGCTCTCTGTTAGACTGGCCACAACATCAGGCTACCCACATCGCTGGTGGCTAGATTTCGCGTCCCCAAGCCACCGGTTGTTCGTCGTCACGTAATTGCCGACGCAACAAGATAGGTCTTGTATCCATGTGTACGAGTACAAACATATTTTCCTTATGAATAATTTAAAATCTTCAACTAAGCTTTGACACCATCAACTCTCCTTTATTGGTCTAATAAAAACTTTAATAACGTTCCATCGATAGTGATTTCGTTAATCTTATGATCTAATATGTCGGTTCAGGTCTCTCGGAGATGTTTATAAAGATAGGATACGCCTGCCTACTTTCCTAGGTGAGAGCGAGTGTATGTGCGTATTCTAAGCTGTCGTGCACCACCAACTCTAATTTAATAGCGCCTAGAAAAAGCTCGTTATTCAACAGATATAAGGACCCGAGGACGATTAGACAGAAGGTGGGTCATTTTGTAAAATCCTGTCTCTGACTGTGAACCCCGGAGCCTTCCGAAAGAAAAAAAGAAGTTCTTCGCCGGGGCCGGCGCCGGCGCCGCCTAAACCCCCTCTGCGGCTCCGCCCCGGTCGCCGAATCTGCCGCCCTCAACTGCGGCCGCAGCAAGCCTTCCAGCTCGTATGTGTACTCTCTCTCCCCCCCTCTCCACTGGACTGTGTGTTTAGCTAAGACGGGATTCCTGCTTGGATTGCCCTGTCTTCTCTCTGTTCTGCAAAATAGAATCCAAAGTAATAATTTTCTTCTTCAATATCGATCCCAGCTCCTAGTGGTAGGGCTATCTCATACCAATACTGTGATGCTGGTCCATGGATCTGGAAACGGCGGCGCACAAGCCTCGGTCCCCTTTGTGAAGATTTCTTCTTTTACCTTCTCTTCTCTCGGTTTTAGGATTAGCAGCACAATGGCGTGGCTGGTGATGGGTTTCCGTCCACGGCATAGCAACTATTGCTCTCTCTCTTAGCCGATTTGGGAACCATTTGTCTTAACTTTGCTTGAATACAGTTCTGTAGCGTACATGGCATGATGGGTAGCCCCTCGATCATGTACAAAGAATACTAATGTGAGTAATATTTTCTAGGACTTTTTTTAGGGATTGCAATGGTATGTATTTATCTGGAAGGGAATAGACTGCCTCTGTCCCAAATTAGATGTCACAAATTTGTCTAGATTCACATGTATCTATACACTAAAAAGTGTCTAGAGGGGGAAAATCGCCAGGGAGGGAGTACATTATATTGAAGTTTTTCTTTTGAGAGCGGAACACTAAAGCTTTCCGTTAAAACGACGCACTGGGCAAATCGCCAGGACATAGTTCGATTACAGACTGAGGTAAATGCGCAACCAGCGCCGGCCCTGAGCCCGTGCAACCAGTGCGGTTGCACAGGGCCCCAATTGCTAGGGGCCCATCCAGCCAGGTACACTACGTATTTAGGTACAGCTGCTAGGTAAAGTTCACTTAGAAAAGAAAAAAATATCCAATGAAATTCAGTCCAGTACCCCAGGTCACACTTGCATCCACTTCTTGGTGTCATCCGCATTTTTTTGGCGAAAGTTGCTATTGAATTATATTAAAAAAACTCCGCATTTTCTTGTGATAGGGGCCCCATTTTTTTTCTTGCACCAGGCCCCTTAATGTCAGGGCCGGCCCTGTGCGCAACCCAAACATCACGGTTCCCCGTTCCCGTTCACATTCCCTAACAGAGCGCTTTGTGCGACTAACTGGTGCGCGACAGAATTACAAGACCTTGGGCACACAGATATATTTTGGCTCTCAAAATCAACACCCACAGGGATTTGATCTCTTTCCAGCAGAGAGGAGATCATAGTCTTCCGAGGTGATCGGCTTCCTTCAGGCTTGATGTGTCCATATCCAGAACCACCTTCTGCAGTCCATGGTTGCTGTGATCTGCACTGCCTGCAGTAGCACAATAGCTTCAGCACGAAAGCTGCTTGAAATCTCCTGTAGCTATCCTTGTCCCGTCACGAGCGCTTCTCCTTGGTCATTCGTTACAATGAAGCCCCAACCCCCGGATTTCAGCGCTTCATGGAAAGCCCCGCCGTTGTTGATCTTTATAAAGTCTTGTGGTGGTGCCCTCCAGAGTCCAGACTGCACCCTGCTTCATTCTTGTAGTCTTTCTTTGCTTTCAGGTCTTGGTAATCTTGCGCATGTGCTGATAGAAAAGGGAACTTCTTCCATGGATCTCGTTTTTTCACCAGCTTATTCCTCTCTGACCACCAAATCAACAAGAGACAACACACCGCTAATTTCTTAATGTCTGCCATCTTGAAGATTTCCTCCAGCAGAGATTTGGGACTTGGACAATCAGCTAGAAGAAGCCTCTCATCTTCTAACTGCAAAATTCTCCAAATTGGCTTCAGCCTCTTGCATTTGCAGAGAAGGTGTTCCTCCATCTTCGTCCAGCCTAAAACAGAGAGGGCACCTGCTATCTATGTCCAGACCTCTTCTCTTCAGGTTTTGCCTCATCAGCAGTGTATTAGGGGCTACCCTGCAGAGAAAGTGCAAAGTTTTGTTTGCAAGGGAAGCCCCATAGTTTCTTCCAGTCAAAGGCTTGAGAGTAGTTTGATGTTGTTGGCAAAACTCAAATTGATTCCAGAGCTTCACTGTCCCGAGCCACTTTATATGCTGATTTAACTGAAAAGAGGCCACTCTTCTCACAGTGCCAGGCTGGTTGGTCTTCAAATTAATCATGTACGGGTATTTTGATAATTTCCTGCACATCTTCCTGTCGAAATGTCTGATCCAAAAGGCCTCTATCCCACATGTTTGTTACAGGATTGATTGATTCTTCTACTCTTGCACCACATTCCTGCCCTCCCTCGAGATCACCTTTCTAGAGATGCCTATCGGTATGCAAGGATCATGCCAAATATTATTAGACTTCCCATTTCCTACATGCCACACAATTCCTTTATTTAAAAGATGTATGACTTTTAAAATACTTTTCCAGGAATATGACATTCCTCTGACATACTCGGCCTTTAGGATGCATCCATTCGGGTAGTATTTTGCTGACATGACTCTAGCATGGCAGCATTGCTATGTTGAAGAAGTGAAGGTTCCTGAAACCCAAGCCACCATCACTCTTCGGTAATGATACTTCTTCCAGCTGACCTAGTGGACTTTGTTCTTTGTATACATTTGGTTCCACTAGTACCTGCAGATCAATGTACTTAACTCATCACAAAAAGTTTGGGTGAGATTAAAACAGGCCATAGCATACACATCTTGGGCCACTGCCTTAATTAGAATTTCCTTCTCAGCTTTAGAGAGCAACTTCTCCTTTCAGCCCTGGATCTTCTTTTATGTAACTGAAAGTCTTGCTCTTTGATTTGCCAATATACACTGGGAGGCCCAGAAACAAGGGCAAATCCTCGGTGTTGTTTAGCAAGAACACAGCTGAGTTGAAGAGATCCCAAGTAAAGTCAATCCTCAATATAAACACATGGCATGAACACTTCTCATAAACATCAAGAATTCGCTGCACTTTTCTCACATTTCCCTCATCCGCTTCAAGAAGTAGGAGAGAATCATCAGCGAACAAAAAATGTCTTAGGCTCCGTTTGGTTCGGCTGTGGCTGTGGCTTTCTCGGCTTATAAGCCCAAAGCCCAACCAAACGGCAACCAGAGCGACCACTCTTTTGTCGAAAGCCAACCAGTGTCACGGTGAAAGCAACTCAGGAGGTGCTTTTTGTGCTTTCGTGGTCAGCCCCTCCGAGTTTACCCCTGCGTTCGCAGTTATTTACCCACCAATGCCGTTGGTATTAAAAGGAACGAGCCCTCTAAATTTCTCCTGTGCCCCCAACACCCCCGAATCGTGTCCCTCCGCTGAGATCTGGCGACTAGAGTTGTGCCGCCGTGACCTGTTCATTGCCCCCGGCGAGCCCCTCGTTGCCCGCTGGTGCCCTCCCAAGCCACACCCCCCCTCTTCCCACAGTCGTCCCTACTCCCCAACGCTGGCCTCCCCTAGCGTGGCCCCTCCCCCGGCGCCGCCATGTCCTGATCTCCCTGCAGATCCACGACAGGAGCTCGAAGCCCACCGTCGTTCGCCCAAGCAGCTCCCGGCGGGGTGGCCGTCGATGTGCATCTTACCAGGGATTCAGTCCTGCCTCCCTGCACCAGGAACTTCACACGTTTTGATGATTTTGTAAGTTTTTTTGTACTCCGTCATTAAGTCTGTAAGCTGACTCACATATTGGGAATGCAGACTTGATCGCTCCTTGTAATACGTGGCTTATTTCTGTAGCCAACAGAGCAAATTATTTACTCCCTCCGACCCAAATTAGTTGACTCAGATTTGTCTAGATTCGGATGTATCTAGACATGTTTTAGTGCTAGATACATCCGAATCTAGATAAACTTGAGTCAATTAATTTGGGTCGGAGGGAGTATGTCAATTGAGGATGGTCTGTAGTCCGTACTGGAGTTTTTTTTGTCTTCTGACCATTCATCATATTGAGTGTCAGAGCTATGCTTTTGTAGATTGATGTGTGCTTACACCAGTGTACATTGTGCCACATTTGTATTAATCAGGCTATCAGTTTTGCAAGTGAGCATGTCATGTTGTTAGTCATATCTGCGGATGGCTTGGAATCCCCACAACATAATTGAACTTCGGAAGAAAATATCAATTGCTCAGGCGAATAAGTTATGCTTTCGAAACTACCGAGCTAAAATGTTTTTCCTTATGGTCTCTAACAACTCTTAGGCAATAAAAGTATATTAGCTAGTGCGTTATCCATCATTTTTAGTCAAACAGCGTGTGCCAATCAATCTGTTTGGCTTAATACTCCCCCAAGTCAACTCTTCTTGGTCAAACTCATTAGAATCAAGAAAGGGAGGGTTAGAAGCGTCTAGCTTATTTTTGTCTCTTTTACCGCAGGAAGTTCTCCAAAAGTATGAAAGGCTGACTCGAAAATTTGATCAAATAATCAACTAGATAATGCGTTAATAGTCGAAAAATTCCATCAAATAATTAGCTGGATAATGTTTCAGTTGACTACAACATGATTATTTACAACTAAATAAACCTCTCATGACATCCTTATTCTTAAACAGTACGTTAACAATCTTTCAGCTCTTTAGGGGTATTACTATACTATCATTTATGTCAACAGTCACAGTTCAGACAGCTGGTTGACAAATGGCTTTACAGCTTTCTCACAGCCCACAGCCCCACAGCTACTTCTCCACAGCTGCTTTCAGATAAGCCACAGCCCAACCAAACACACACTTGCACTAGGAGCTTTGTTACAGATTCGAATACCTTTCAATCTGCCATTGTTTTCAGCTTCGTGTAACATATTGCTATATTAATGTTGTTATTACCTTTTCTTTTGCAGGGGCAGGTTTTGAGGTGGATTTGATCGAGATGGTAGTGGCGAACTTTGGTGGTTGGTCTACCCACTTGGGTTGCTCTTTTGCTTGTGTCCTCACTCGGTGGTTTTTCTTGCTAAGCGCAGGTCAAAATTGAAGATTGTGACGAGGATGGTGCCATTAGTGCTGGTGCTAGGGTTCTCAGGAATGGTGTCGTTGACCCGCATCCCGATCCCATACATGCTAATGTTAAGGAGGAGGTGAGGTTTGCCTTGAAACTTTGTACTCCCTCCGTTTCATAATATAAGATGTTTTACCTTTTGTGAAGCGAATGTATCTAGACGCATTTTAATGTGCAGGTTCACTCCGAATCTACACACTAAAAGGCATCTAGATACATTTGTTTCACAAAAGCCAAAACATCTTATATTTTGGAACAGAGGGAGTAGTATAGAAGCATGGATCAATATATGTACTATCTGCATGTATCATATCACTGAAACACAATGACTTTAATAAATATAATCATTACAAATTTGATGCTTGTGTTGGATGTAATCTGCATGTTAAGAATTAGAGGCACTATTAATGATACAGTTGATTTACATGCTAGTGCTTGAGAGTCGGTGGAGTGTTAACAGAACCTGTAGGTATATTGCAAGTAGAACCAGAGAATCACAAAATTTGCAGGATTACCACAGTTATTAGACATTGTTCTTATCCTTGATTATTTTTAGTGAAGCTCTATAAATGGCATGATGTTCTTCACTCTTACCATAGGAAGATCAGCCAAGCTCTTCATCAAGCTTAAGGTCACAGTTTATTGGTATGGGATTTTCACCAATTCTGGTTGACAAGATGCTTCGGAAATATGGTATGCTATCCTTAAAATGCCTTAGCCAAATGCCTTTTGATCGACAAACTAATCATGGACATATTTCTTATCCAGGTGATCAGGATTCTAATACTATATTGGAGTCTCTTTTATCTCATCCTGTAAGTGATTCTTATTTCCCATGCATTTTCTGGTTTATATGTTAGGAATTGTAGTGTTTAACACTAAGGTTCTTCTTTCATAGTTAAATTCTTCCCTTTCCTAACCAAGACTATTAATGTTTTTCTGCCTTCTATTATGCTTTATGTTTTTGAGTTCTTGATTGAATAATTTGCTGTCAGTACCTCCTTTTCACAACCATTAATAGATAACTGCATCTCTGGTATTAAAACTCACATGGAAAATTGTTTAGGTTGGTAATGTTTCAATATTGATATGGAAGCAAACCTCTTTCCTTGGTGTTATCTTTTTTCTTGCACAGAAGTATCTTCTTGCTTAATTGCCACCATGTTTTACAGGTCTTTCACATGGTATTTTTGTGTATGTTTTACAAATCTTGAAATTTTCGTTGTTGGTGATTCAGATTTTGTTTCTTCTACGCGGTTATCCTTCATTTTCTGCACTTTTGCTAATTCCTAGTAAAACTTTACTTTGAGGACATCTGGAAGAAGTTAGACTGATGCCTTTTTAGAGGCTAATTCTCATTGTTGGCCTTAAGCTTTGGTTTCTTCTATGCAGTATTCCTTCATTTTCTGTACTGTTGCTTGTTCACAGTGTAACTCTATTTTGAGGACATCTAGAAGAAGTTAGAATGATGTCTTATTTAGAGGACTAACAGCCGGTGTCCAATCTGGCATTCTCATCTTTCAATTTTCAGTAGTGTGTGTTACATATTGAGAAAGAGAACTAAGTTTATTCTCTTTGAATTTCTCAAATTTGCTTTGTTATAGGCTCCTCAGAATTCTGGGTCTGAATCTTCAAGTTCCTTGGGGAGTCTTTTTGATTCTGATGATGAAGAAACCGGTTCTCCTTCAGTGTCTAGGATAGAACCTAACCAAGACATGAAGGTGATCTCCTAGCCCAAGCTGTTATCATCATATCGTTTTGGATTCTTTAGACCAGCCTTCTGAATGTTCCTAACTTCAGCCGGAGCCAGATTCCTTCTTAGAAAGGAGGTCATATTTACTTGGTACAATGAACTTCTCTCATGAAGAAGTCGATTTGGCTTTCAGCCAGTTAGGTATGTGATTCTGCATTGACTTGTAAAAGTAGCAAACTTATTATTTTCTGATATTTTTTATTGTGTAGTGTTGTTATGTTTAGAGCAATGTAATAAATTATAGTTGTACCAGTACCACACTCTTATAATCTTATCACAACACCGTTTGTTTAGAATATGTATCCAGGACAGTTTAGATGTGTTTGATAATGATTTTGATCATAACTTTCATAAAGTGATACTCCAACATATGCTAAATTCAGGTGAGGAAGCGCCGCTTGATCAGCTTGTGGATTGCATTGTCACTGCTCAAGGAACAGGTTTCTCCGAAGGCATGGAAAATGGCAATGCTACAAATGAGGTTTTTTCCATTGCCTTTTGTTTTCTCCAGTGGTTGCTGTTTCTACCACTGAATCTGGGTCTCTGTAGACATGAACTAAACTTGGAGCTAGCCATTCCATGGACCCTCCACTATATGGATTACACTGTCAAGAAACTGTTGATATAATTATGTTGTTTATGCAAGTTAATAGTCATTACTCTATTACTAGTTTGAGACCAGAAATTACATACGGGCTAGCTCAGGAAAGGGGCTTGTACTATATCCACATGATTCTGAAAAGTCTGTCTTATATGGTCCCTATAAAATCATGAGTACCATCCCCAGTTAGCACCTTATTTTTGTGGTTTTGTACTATGGTTTGCATCACCATGTGCTTTAGGTTGTGTATACACAAGAAGCTTGTCCAGCAATCAGTACTTACTAGTCTGCATTATATACATTTGCTCGTTAGCAATACTAACAGCCAACAACTGCAGTATGAACTTCAGACAGGATTGCTAACCTAAATCATGGTTGTTGCCTGTGTTTAAATTTTGGTATACTTTCTTCAACAGCTTGTATATGTTAGATTCTTAATCATATATACAAAGGTCAGCAAGTAGCGGACTGGAACTTTAATTTTGAAATGACACTTTTTCAGGAAATCGTTGAATCGTTGTATGGGGAAATGGACAAAATGGTTTATTTGCTTCGGATGGGTTTTACCGAGGAGGAAGTGTCATCTGCCATTGACAATTTTGGTATGTTTTCTTTTAAATTATTTAATATTGTTCACTTCCATTACTACTTTTATTTCATGTAATTAAGTTCTTCAAAAGATTGTTTATGATAATCAGCGGCTAATACCATTTAGGCAAAACACACACTTTTCGTCCTTCTAGCAAGCATTATTTGGTGTAATTTATTTGGTCAAGCATGAACGTTTTTTATTATCTTTTTACATGCGTACTTTTTATGTAACATGGCTCTCAGGTATACTGACATTATCAGAGGCTAATTGGGCATTAAATTCCAACTGATCTTAAGTATCAAATCTCTTATATGTATGGCATGTGGAGTTGTGGACACATGCTTCCCAAGCACATACGTGCAGAACTTATGAAACATGATGCTAGGATAGAACCACAGCTGCAGCCCATTTTGAATGCATCAGTAGTATGCCATTTTCAAGCTGACGAGTACATGTTTTACATGTAGTATACTACTGTTTGTCTGTTCTGATGAGTTCCTACAAACCCTTAAACGTCATGTTTCCTACTCTTTTCAGGTCAGGAAGCAAGAGTTGAGGAGCTGGCTGACTCAATTTTTGCAAGACGTATTGCCAATACCATTGAGCAGAAACAGGTAATTGAATGACATTCATTTCTTGCTGGTACAGACTTGTTCTTCTAGAGCGTTGATAGAATTCATCTTGTATATAATAAATTAGTGTAGATTATTACAACAGACTAGCAGGTTAGGTCTATTTCTTGCATAAACAATTTCTACGATGTTCGTTATGATGTTTTTAGTTGGTTTCCTAGGTTCTTTTCCATGATTAAACTTTGTGATTTACTGAGGTATTTAACTTTCTGATTTAATAAGTATGTGCTTTGTAATCACTGACTTCATTATTCATATGGAACACAGTATCTTATCTACATGCGTTATGGAATATGGATACAAAACATATACTCCTCGTTTCTAATCAATCCTCTTATGTTCTTTTGTACATAGGTCAAAGTTGAGTCTGAATTTCTAGGCGAAACTGAAACTGACTATTCAGCATCTCATCGGAGATTGAACTATTATGATGATGATGATGATGACAACAAAAGGGTTAAAAAGGTGAAGCATCCATTCGGAGATGATAGAGGAGCTTCAAGTAGTCGTGCTGTTAACACTCCATGGTCAAACGGCTGTGATGGGTCATTTCGTAATGGGTTTCTGAAGGAAGAATTTAATGAAATGCCATCAGGCCCTCGTGCAAATCTTCGTGGCAATCTTGCCAAACCTCCCTATTTCATCTATGGAAACGTCGTCAACATCACTAAAGACACATGGCAACAATTGTCAGGTTTCCTGTACAGAGTACAACCTGAAATTGTAAACAGTCAGTCATTCTCGGCTCTGTCACGAAAGGAAGGTTATATCCATAACCTCCCAACAGAGAGAAGACGTGTTGTGGGCCCAAAGTCACCGATGACAATCGAGGATGCAATACCTTTCACAAGGCAGTTTTGGCCATCGTGGGACAAGAGAAAACAGATTGCTGGTGTTACTTTAGAGGTGGAAGGAGTTGAAGAAATTTGTGAGAAGTTGGGAAGAATGATAAGAGATTCACGTGGAACTCCTTCAGAAGAAAAGCAAGCTCAGATTTTGCACCAGTGCAAGATGGCAAATCTTATCTGGATTGGTCAAAATAGGTTAAGCCCTCTGCATCCACAACAACTAGAACGGATATTAGGTTATCCATCTGACCATACAAATTTGTTTGGTCTAAAACCAAGAGAAAGAATTGCCGCTATGACATATGCCTTCCAAACTGATACCATTGCTCATCTCTTGTCGGTCCTAAAAGACATGTATCCAGGTGGGGTGAAGGTACTATCTATCTATAGTGGAGTTGGGGGTGCAGAAGTCGCTTTGCATCGTCTCGGTATTCCGCTGAAGTGTGTAGTTTCCGTTGAAGACTCTGAGGTGAACAGAAAGATTCTAAAACGGTGGTGGGGAAAAACGGAGCAGGCCGGAGAGCTGAGACAATTACCTAGCGTTAAGAAGCTGACAACCAATCTTCTTGAGAGTTACATGCGTGATTTTGGTGGCTTTGACCTTGTTGTTGGTGGAAGCTACAAGTCATATGGAGGTGGCACGACAGTGAGTGCAACCATGGGCATGGACTCTGGTCAGTTCTTTGAGTATTCTCGTGTTGTTAAAATAGTGAGAGGAATGCATGGGCTGAATTAGTTGTTGCTGGACATCATTTTGTCCTTAACCATCCATCTTCAGCAAGGTGTCACTTATTTGCCTTGTTCAGTTCTGTAGCATCGTGAGACTCGTAGATGGTAGGATGAGTCGTACGCTTTGACAGCTACAGAACTTTGTACGCTCTTTATCAGGGAATGATGAGTAAAACTATCCTTCTGTTCCTTGTTAGCTGCATATGAACAATTAATCCGTGGTACATAAGTTATCCTTTTTACTTGGTTGGTTTGCTCATGTTTTTGTGCTGTTTCAAGAATTAAAGTTTTTTTTTTTGCTTATATAGATGTTTGATAACATTAACAAACTGGGGCAAAGCAACTCTTTCTTGTTATGCTGTAAGCCTGCAAGTTCTACAGATTTCACCATTTGTTAGTGTAGAAATGTCTAGTTCTGAGTTTTAACTCTGTTTTGAAAAATTACATGTGAACTGAACAGGGCGCCCGCTGTTTCTTGTGTGTGTCATGCTGATACTCCCTCCGGTTCATATTAATGTTCTAAAAAATGTCTAGATTCGTATGTATCTAGTTAAACATTTAGACTAGATGCACTCGTATCTAGACAAAGTTGAGAACACTAATATGGACAGGAGGTAGTAAAAGAATTTGTTCACAGCCATGATTTGTGTATGTCTACATGCTGATAAATTTTTCTCGAAAGCTAGTTGATCGCTGTGTGACTTGTATGTGTCTGTATGCTGATAAAACAATTTGATCATGGCCAAGAATCAAGGGTTGCCTGATGTGCTGGGATACAGACATGACACGGCAGGTTACAGCCTGCTGGTTTTGAAGATTTGTCAACTTATTCAGTCTGTACCAGAAAGAAAATATTGAAAACTGGGCAGTATCTGAGAGAGGAACGATGGGTTAACTATTTTTAGCAGTATATGCCCGGTTGTATGTGTGTCTGCGTACTGATTTTGTTTTTCACAGCCATGATCTGTGTCTTGTATGTCTCTGCAACCTGATAAAAGGGTTTGTTCACAACCATGATGAAACCTTGGCCGATGATGGGCTGAGGTATAGACAGCAGTATATGTAAGCTGCTGAGTGTTGACCTACATATTCTGTGATCATCTCTTTCCAGTTTAGAAATGCTCAGTACCCTGTTTAGAAATGCTCAGTACCCTGTTGAGCTGCTTCCAACGATTGTATGTGTAAATTTGTGTAACATCAGTAGTTTCTTCATTGCCCAGGTATGTACCAGATAGAAAAAATAAAAACTGGACAGTGTCTGAGAAGAACGTGACTGCGACTTGTATGTGTCAGCATGCTGATAAAACAGTTTGATCATGACCAAGATGGCTGATCTGCTGGGAAACAGACAAGAGACAGCAGCTCCACATCTGCTGATGCTGAAGTTCAAGAATTCTGAAGATTTGTCAACTTATTCAGTTTGTACCAGACAGAAAACAAAATTGAAAACTGGATCGTGTCTGAGATGAATGTGACGAGTACAAATGAATTTATAGCCTCGATCCATGAACAAATATCAGACGAAACATTGGCCGTACATAGGGTGCATCCTTCCTTGCATGGTGCTACGCAAACTGATACAGGAGCTCAAAGGAGAACCATCAAACACTTGCCACCTACTTTACATAATCATGGGTGATTTGTTACACCGGCAGTAGGGGGGGAAAAGAATACACGACATCCATGAAACAAAGAATAATAATCACATGCATCGCCGCCTATATCCCACGTGTCTGCAGGCAATCTCAAACTCCTCAGGTTTCTAGTAGACGACAACTGGATTGATTCTGAACTAATCTTCAAGCCATCCTCCGGTATATCACCAGCCTACAAAGGCACATTGCTTCCGAGCATGTTCAGGGATGAGCTTCACCAGGATGTCCATCGGCACGCCCTTCAACTCTGTTCAAATCCAGCACACCAGAGTTTCAAGATAAGTAGGCTGATGCGGGGTTCTGAACTTTTGATTAACGCAAGCAAGTTGATACTGCGGACTTACCATGGGACTTGAAGTTAAAGAGGGGAGGAAGGAAACGGCCATTTGGCAAGCGAGTGTTTGGATCACGGAGTTCATCGAAGAATGGATGGATTAATGCTTCCAACTGTAACAAGTAAAGCAAGTAGCTATGTAAGTGACAAAAACTACAGCGTGCAAAACAGTGTACGTTCGTATGATACAGCGATGCAAAAGCATTTAACACAACAAGCATCGACCAGAAATCAAACTTCTCTGGAAAACAGTATTTGCTCAAACAATGCAGCAACACTCACAGAGGTTGACCGAAGGCTTGGTGAATATTGCAATAGTCTGGAAACAAGATCTACTGCCTCGGCAGGCATTCTTTTATGGAAGATCTGGTGGAGGGAAAAATAGTAATGTTAGACTGCAACTTTTAAGACAAATGAAAGTCTAACTCAAGGTTCCTACCTTGTGCCATGGGTGAGCTTTGATTTGCGGGAATTTGAACTCGGTATAATTTGGATTCATGCACTTAATTTCTTCTCGTGTAGGGGTACCTAAAACCTGAGGGAAATGATGTAAATAGGAGTGAACACAACTGACATGCAGTAATTTCCTTGGGAGGAAGATTGTAAGTTTACCTTGATGATCTCAACAAGCTGATCAACACCACTGTCCCCAGGGAATATAGGCTATTGAAAGAGAGAGAGCAGGTCTTAGGCAGACAGATAAATAAGCAAGCTGGATGGTCCAATAACCCCATGTAAATTGTGCGATCACTCACCTGTCCTAGAAGGAGTTCAGCAAGAACACAACCAGCAGACCAAACATCAATTGCCGTTGTGTATTCAGTAGCGCCAAATATGAGCTCTGGGGCTCTGTAGTACCTTGAACAGATATAAGAAATATTTGGTTCTCCTTTTACCTATCAAGAGTACAAAAAAATTAGGCAACACGAAAATGTCAATACTGTGTGAGTGCGAACATCAGATAAGTGTGTGATCATACCAACACTTTTGCGCTGCCAAAGTCACATAATTTCAACTGATGAGTATGCGGATTCACCTGGCAAAATAGAAACTTTCATTAAATCATCTCACTACTCCAAAATTAGTGCTTGAATACACATGAAATGCTTTAGGAAGTTTTGGATCAGTTTGTAATGTACGCACCAGAAGATTCTGAGGCTTGATATCTCTGTGACACACTCCAATGCTGTTATGAATGTATGCCAACGATCTACATATCTGTCAATTATAACCAATTTAACAAGTTATGGTCAATGCAGAGTAGTGCTGAATAGATAACAGATTTTGGTCTGACCAACCATAAACTTTACCTGATACATGTATAGTTTTGCATATATCAAGGGCATGCGTTGGTTCATCTTGTTGTAATGTTTAATGACACGATGAGCAGTCTCCGGCACATACTCAAGCACCAAGTTGAGGTAAAGCTCCTCCTTCTCAGTCTTTGAGAAGAAACAATGCTTTAAAGCCACAACATTTGGGTGGTCAAGAACTCGCATTGTCTGCAGCTCACGGTTCTTATATCTCTTGTCTTGAAGAACCTTCTTTATAGCTACCGTCTCACCAGTTTCCAGACACTTGGCCTATGCAAGATAAAGAAGTTGGGGCCATCAGCCATTACCAAATAAACATTTACATAAATTAACACACCGAGAAACTAAATAATAAGTACTAATTTGTCCAGCAACAAACCTGGAAAACAGTTCCAAATGACCCATTACCTACCACACGCTCAGCCATGTAGCTAATGGTCTGCAATGCAGGATGCATAGCTCAGCAAACAGAACATATTGAGTTACAGAGACAATTGCAATGACACCACTTATGTAGATCTTTTTTCAAATACCTGTTTTGCTTGCCCATTTCTTCCCTCGATGCTTGTGACTATAATATGCCCTGGTTCCGTCCCATTGCCGTTGACTACTATATCTTCAGGGTCCTGCATTGTTTAGAAAACCAAATTAGGAACTGGTCACCAGCCAGAAGACAATAGCGGTGAAATGGTCAACCACTCTAGGGACATTACCTGATCATCCCTTATGCTCATATTGCTCAACTGATTCGGAAGACCAGCATCACCACTAGTACTTGTGTCATTCCGAAAGCCCACAGAAGGACGCACCGCACCAACCGAGGCCATAATGTGGTAGAATTACCTAATATGAGGTACAGTCTACCGTTCGGTACACACTGTACTTGGTTAACCTGCAAAGGGCAGCATTACCGTGAGTCAAAAAGGCAGTGGTAATCCGGTAGCCTAAAGAAAGACATGCTGGAAGGCCGTCCACTTCTAGTTCCAGGCAACTTCTTTTGTTTGATAGGCTTTGAAGATGCTGAAAGGGCTGTGATTGTTATCAAGATTTCAGAGCTAGCCCAATAAAATTCGCATCACAGACATGAAAAACATGCGCTAGCTCGATCATCACAAACATGAAAGCAGTTTCTTAGCTCGATCAAATTCTCATCGCAAACATGAAAGCAGTCGCTAGCTCAACCGAATTCTAACCACAAACATGAAAGCAGTCACTTGGCCCAATCGAATTCTCACCTCCAACATGAAAAAAATCAGGATTAGACTGTAATTCGCACATCTCGTACCACCTATTTCTAATGGGAAATTTCAACTCTGATCACGCATGACATATTCAGCGAAGCCGTGCTAGCTTCCAGAGACTTTCGACCAATTCTACGGTAGGCTTACAGAAATAAAAAAAACGTGACACGTTCTCGATCCAGATCACCACATTTTTCATGGAAGCCAGCATCCATCCTTCTCACCAGCTCCTTCCGCCATCCAAGAGTACGCAGAGAAACAAGCACAGGAGGAAGCAGCCGAGCTCCGTGCCCCAAATTTGCTTGACCAAAACAGAAACGGAAAGGAAAACAGACACCTATCCTCCGAATCGATACATCGCCGAACGCCGCCGCTCCCCCTAAGATCGCCGCAACCGGGAACCCGCACGAATTCCTGGCGCACGAATCCCGCCGGAATCGCCGGATCCAAAAAAAAAAGCAGAGTATGCGCATACACGGGTAGGATTGATTTGTCGATCGATCGATTACCTGCCGGATGAGAAGGCCTCCCCGAATCGGAGCGGAGTCCGGCTGACGCGGGGACGAATTGTTCCCCCTCCCTCCCCAGCCAGCTCCGGCGCGGGGACGTGGGGGAGGATCGGAGGAGAGGAGGGGGGCGGCGAGCCAGGCGACCGACCAGAGCAAATGCAAGGGAGAGGAGCCAGGGAGGAGTTGTTTTAATACGGAGGAGAGAAAATATAAAAAAAATCAAAGTGTTTTTAGCTGTTTAATTAATTAATTTAATTGCGCTGGTTTATTTACTCGGAGTATTAATTACTCTATTGTAAGCTGTCCCTTTGACCGTTGAAAGGTTCCCGTGCCGCAGCGGCTTCCTCGTGTCATGTGTTGCGGGCCCGCTACTTGGGGTTTTTTTTTGTAAGCCTAGGGGTCGAAAAGTGTTTTTGGCACATGGCAGCTCCTTTCAGTTTTAGATTTTTGAAAATTTCAAAATTTCATACTTCTATGTTTCTAAAAATTTACGGTATTATTAATTATATAGATAGATATATATACACGAGAAGTGTACGTAAAAAGTTCCGTTAGAAAATATGTTGTATTTTAGCAAATACAAAAAAGATAAATTTCTAACAAAAAGATATACTCCTTCCGTCCCAAAAAGGATGTCTCAAGTTTGTCTAAACTTGGATGTATCTAGACACTATTTAGTATATAGATACATCCAAATTCAAACAAACTTGAGACATCCTTTTTGAGACGGAGGGAGTACTATTTTTACTACTATTTTCTGTCTTTTTTTTCTTATTATATCTCTTGAAATATTTTTTTTACATGACTTTTTGTTAAAAAAAAATCTGACGGTTCAAAATGTGTTTGTTCTAAAATACTAAAATCTTAAATGTTCGCTCAATAAAATCTTCCAAATTTAAAGGTTTTGAATCCTGTACATATCTACCTTCGCTGCAAGTCGCGGTGGCACATTCTTTTGGGCTGTGACCTATGGACAACAACTACCTTAGTGTGCGGTGCCTATGGAGTCATCACCACAATGTGTTCTTCGGTACCGAGAGACCTGTTAGCTTTGCGACAAGTAAATAACGAAAAACAAAATGAAATCATAACAAGGGGGACATAAATTTAACGTGAAAAACCCTCTCCAATAAAGAGATGGAAAAAATCACGGGTGCCAGCCATCAAATCTTCACTATACGGGGAGTGTTTACACAACGCCGGGATTTCACAGATGCAACATATCCCAGCCGACGGTTTACAAGAGGTTTTATAGCGGTGGAAACCTAGGTCTTCGACGATCCGTACCGCGGGACTGTCGCCCCCACACCCCACGGATGTCCCTGTTAGGCACAGAGTGGGCCAACTTCAGACTCCGCTCCGCATCGCCCCAAGCCTCCCGCGACGGGTCTCGCTCCGTTCCGTCAAAAGTTAGCCTTTACTTTGTAGAATTTGGATCAACATATAATAAGACCATCGAGTCAAAAGATCACGCAGGATGAGTGCGGTGGAGTATGAAGCGTGGAAGATAACGAGGAGGCTCTTCCGCGGGAGGTGTCCGGCTTTCCGCCGACGATACCACTTTGGTTGCGAGAGGAGTCTTAGAGCATCTCCACTCGCAACCCTCAATTTAACCCTGGCGTAAGACCATATGGGGGGCGCCGGCGCAAGAACCGTCTATTGGGGGAGCCGGTCTCCAGCTGTAACCCCCAAATCAGCTCCCAAATTAGAAATTCGAAATTCGAACAAGAGAAAATATGGCGGGTAGAACGGCCGATCGCTGATCATCGATCGCATAGCCGAACATAAATAGTCTGGGCGTTTAATGGTTATAAAACAAAGTCTCGACGATCCCATCGTCGTAAATCGCTGCAAATCATCATAGTCTAGTGATCAAAAGAAGTCACGCCGGCATTGTTGGAGATATGCCCAAGAGGCAATAATAAAGTGGTTATTATTATATCTTTATGTTTATGATAAATGTTTACATCCCATGCTATAATTGTATTATAAGAAAACACTAATACATGTGTGTTTTGTAAACATAAAAGAGTCCCTAGTAAGCCTCTTATTAAACTAGCTTGTTGATTAATGGATGATCATGGTTTCCTGATCATGGACATTGGATGTGATTAATAACAAGGTTATATCATTAGGAGAATGATATGATGGACACACACCCATAGTAAGCGTAGCATAAGATCAAGTCATTTTAGTTCGTATTGCTATAAGCTTTCAAATGCATAGTAACATAATCCTTCGACCATGAGGTTATGTTAATCACCATCACCGGATGGATACTTTGATGACATCAAACACCGCTTCGTAACTGGGTGGTCATAAAGGTGTCATTGGGTATTCTGAAAGTATGTGTTGAAGCGCATGGACCAAGATTGGGATTTGTCCATCCATATGACGGATAGATATGCTCTGGGCCCTCTCGGGCCCTCTCGGTGGAATGTCATCTAGTTAGCTTGCAAGCATGTGACTGGGTCACAAGGGATGACATATCACGGAACGAGTAAAGAGTACTTATCAGTAACGAGGTAGAACTAGGTATGGAGATACTGACGATCAAACCTCGGATAAGTATAGTATCGCGAGACAAAGGGAATTGGTTTAGTATGTAAATGGTTCAATCGATCACGAAGTCATCGTTGAGTATGTGGGAGCCATTATGGATCTCCAGGTCCTGCTGATGGTTATTGATAGGAGATGTGTCTCTATCATGTCTACATATTCACGAACCGTAGGGTGACACACTTAAGGTTCGAAGTTGTTTTAAGTAGATATGGAATGTGCGTTGGAGACCGAATGTTGTTCGGAGTCTCGGAATGGATCCGGGACATCACGAGGAGATCCGGAATGGTCCGGAGAATAAGATTCATATATAGGGGATCATTTGCTGAGTTAGGAAATGTTCCGGAGTATTTGTATGAGGATTCTAGAAGGTTTCGGAATGTTCTGGAAGGTTCTAGATGATTTCTTGGAGTTTGCTTGAAAACCAAGAAAGGATCAAGGAATCCTTGTAGGGTAAGACAAGGATTCGTGGGGGAGTAGGACTCTCCCCCCACCTCCTTGATCCGCCGGCCAAGGGAGGGGAGTCCTACAAGGACTCTACCTCCCCATGGCGCCTCCCTCTCATAAATAGAGGGGGTGGAGGCGCCACCCCTTGGCCCCCTACACAACTCCAATCTCTGCCGCCTCTCTCCTCCACCTTTCTTCTACACAGGCACAGGCGAAGCCCTGCAGAATTCTCTACTCCACCACCACCACCACGCCGTCGTGCTGCTGGGATTCCGTGGAGAAGATCTACTACCTCCGCTGCTCGCTGAAACGGGGAGAGGAAGGTCTGCTTCGACTCCGCACGTGTGACCGACTGCGGAAGCGCTGCCGAAACGCGGCGCCGGAAGGATCGTCCACTTGACCGACTGCGGAAGCGCTGCCGGAACGCGACGCCGGAAGGATCGTCCACACGATCTTGAGATCGGCAAGTGATCGACTACATCAACCACGAGATCTAATCTCGTTAACGCTTTCGGATCTATGAGGGTTAGTTTCTATCTATCTCGTTGCTCATGTCTAATAGATTAGATCTTGGCTTTTATCTAGATTAGATCTGGGTTTTGTTCGTTCTTGCGGTAGATTTTTTTTGTTTTCCATGCTACGAACCCTTCAGGCATCACAAAGCATAGCGGCGCATCAAACGATGACGGCGACATCGACGACCGGCGGGGGAGTGCCTGTCGCCGGTGCGCTCGCAAGTGCTGGGGTAGTGGGTGCCGCAGGTGCTAGGGTAGTGGATGCCACGGGTGTTGGTGAAGTGGATGCCGGTGGACCTCGGACCTCGTACAGGATCGCGGTGCGCTGGGCCTCCCACCACGCCCGCACGTCGGCGTCCATGTCCCTAGTGTCGACCATGAGGATCGACAGGTCCTCTCTCCTCTTCTTCGCGGCCACATTGGCCCTGATCAGCTCGAGCTTGGCATCCTGCCTCTCGATGACCGACGCCCACCTGACCGCGGCAACCTGCTCCATCTTGGCGGCCTGGTCCGCCCTCTCGGCAGCGTGTGAGGCGGAATCCGCCATGCAGGCCATGATCGAGTTGTGTAGCTTCTCGATGGCTGGCGTGGCATCCCTCGCCGCCTTGGCCTTCTTCTGCCCAATCGGACGGCCTCCCGAGGAGAGAGCTGGCGGCGCGTCGGGGTCGTACTTGCCCTTGGCGAGCGTCGTGCGCGTCTCGGTCCACTTATCACACATCTCGATCCTGGCGAACACATGGATGAACTTGAACTCGACGTCGTCGTTGTCCTCGCGGTAGGCAGTGATCATGGCGCGCATCTACGAAAGCAATGCAATGCAGCAAACATCGGCCATCGGCCCAGCCTGGGTTGTTTCCGAAGACGGCGATAGTGACGAGACGCTCCCTTGGCTCCCCCACGCGTGCGGGGGAAGCTCGGCATGCCCGCCATGTGGGCGGCTCTCTGCGCCATGAGTACCTCTGAGGCCCGCTTCTTCCTCGTCCTGAGCTCTCTCTACCGGCGGCTGGCGTTCTCTACCTGCCGGCGCTGCATGTCGAACGCCCACTCCGTGTTCGTCATCCCCTCCGGTTGCTCCTTCTCATGTTTGCCCCTCTTCTTCGCCGGCGGCGCTGCTGCCGTCGCGCGGGAAGCGGCGTACTTCTTCGGCGACATGGTGGCGCGATCTGGTCTTTGCTGGGAAATGGCGGGAGTGGGAGGCGAGATGGGAGGGGAAGAGAGAGATAGGGGCTAATTTTGGATGGAACCGACGCTAATTTTGGTGGGAAAAGAAAATAATTTCAACTAGATCGCCGACAAGGCTGGCCCGCCGAACTTTTCCCCGCCCTCCTGCGCCCTGCTAGCCTCCCTTGGAATTGGGTTTCGACAGGACGCGCCGGCGCCAAAACCAAATTAAGGGACGTGACTAGGGTCGAAAATTGGCGCCAGCAGCCCTTAAAGGCTTTTGGGAAGGCTTTGAGGGCCACGAGTGGAGATGCTTCGAGAGCAACCGTGCCGCATGTTGGCATTGTAAAATTGTCTCTCGGCACTTCTTCTATAATATGCGATACACCTAAATTTTAGATTGGATCTTACCAAAAAAAATACCTGCAGGTCTCTCTCTACTTCGTTTTTACTGTACTGTAGTATACATTGAACATGACGGGCCATAGTTGTGAGCAACGGCCGTTTCCAAGTTAGATACAACCTCTTCTTCTTTTTCTATGTTCTTCTACCTGACCTCATCTCCTATCACGAGGCAAGCCTAGATGTACCGCTTAGCATATACTTCTCCATTTTAAAATATAAGATGTTTTAGCTAAAACGGAGGAAGCAGTAAGCACCATCCACATCGTACTGACGTTAATTTCTTCTCATACTACTAGCTCTAATGCAATATACTAATACGTGTCCCCGACTACGTGGCAAGAGGGCCAAGTCTCCGACCCATATTAGTTGATTCAAAGTTGTCTAAATTCGTATATATCTAGTTAAGTATCTAGTCGAGATGTGTCCGTATTTAGACAAAGTTGAGTCGACTAATATGGATCAGTAAAGTAATAAGTACAAGTGGAGGTTCAAAGCGCAAAGCGACCGTGCCGTGCGCCCCATTTCGAAGTGCAAAGCGACACCGGCTTAATAACAAAAATGTTGACGTGAAACTTCGTCGAATTTATTTTTGAAGCCATGAGGACACATCAGGGGGCTGAAACAGAGCGTATGATTGGACTGGATGAATATTCTCTCTTATTTTTACACGTCGTATAAGAAAACATATGATTGGAGGGTCCGGCACACAGGCTGTCCTGGTCGGAGCATGGAACCCACTCCGCCTCTGCCTGCCTGCCCACAACAGCAACGAAAAGAAAACAATTTTTAAATGAAAACTATTGGATAGAGTACTTAAGAAGCATGACAAATTGTTAATTCTTGTAAACTAAAAGCATGACACTGTTGGCATGCTGGAGCACTCATCATCGAAAGCTTGGAGCAGCTCCATTTTCTTGGTTACAGTATTTTTTTAAGCTAGTCTTAATTTGAGATTCTCTATTTTATTTTCCTTATTAACTTAGACGGTCTTTGTTGGGCTACCTCATGTCGCTATGGTCCTCTCCTTTTTTGTATAATGTACAGGAGTATTGTTTTTTCTTTTGTAAAGTTTGGTGGCCAGGATAGAGGACACCTACCTACTGGACAATCGATGCTTGGCGATCATGACTGTCCCGGAAAGGAGAAGTATTGATCTCAGCTTGTCCAAAGCAAAAGGTCGCCGGGATTTAATCTGTTCAATCGCAATCTAGTCCCAGCCATGCTATGTATGACCGTCTGCTTCTCCTCCCAGCTGTCGCCACAAATGTTCCAAGCAAACGTACGAGACCCAGCAAGCTCTCGTCTCGAGCCACGGCGGCGGACCGAACCCAGTTTTTGTTTATTGGATGATGCAAAACTGTTTGAGGCGGAGCACTTCGTTTGTGAAATCGTAAATTTCGTAATGGTACGTTGTTTTTTTGTCAGAAAGATTGACCAATGATGCTAGCGGGAGGTCCGCCTCTGGTCGTGGGAGCTAGCCCGCTGCCTCATTATTTCTTTTGCAGGGGAAAGAAAATCATTTCTCTTTTTGTTGGGAGCATGTAACTGATTTTGTACATGGTTTTACCAAAATTTAATTTGTTGTGGTATTTTTCTTGTTTGATTGCGACTTGTTTTCTCTTTCCTGCTTTTAAAGGCAGCAATTCTCCCGCTGCCAACTAACTTTTTTTTGAGAAAATTCCAAGGATCACAAAAATGCCTAAAAACAAATATGTCACTGGGCCACTTAGTGATGACCACACCGCAGCCGCCGCCCCCCCCCCCTCACCCCTCTCCCCCATCACTGTCGCTGACCACTGCCACGGTGGCGGCGGCCCCCGCCTCCGAAGGTGGACGGGGGAGATCCCGTGGTGGACGCGCCCGGCGAGCTCGCCTCCTCTCTCCGGCGGGCCCCTTACCGGGCGGCGAATTGGCGCTGCGGGCACCGCCGGGCGGCGATGCTCTGCGTCGGGGCTGCTGCCGAGTAAGTCGGTGCCCGATGCCTCTCCTGGTGGTGGTCGGGCTCGAGATGGGCTTAGCGGGCCCAAATGGGCTTGGTGGGCCTCGACAACCTCTGACCGAGGCGCGATGGAATCTCCAGGGCGGATCGGCGGCCGTCGTTTCCACCTCGACGACGGCCCTGCCCCCTCTACTCCATCAATCCCTGGTTGGCCTACCTCGCACATCCTCAAAAAATCCAACACACCCCCAAATGTCGACGTCCAGCCTGTCGCTGACGCCGTGCGCCATGTCGCGCGGCCGTTTGACCGCAACAAGGCCAGTACCGCCGCCATCGGTGTTCAGTGGCCCATGCTTGAGCAAGTTGGCTGTTGCTTGATAGTTGTGAGGTTCGACACATTTTTTATGGCTTTTGTTGATGGTTTTCTCCCGGATTTGATCGTTTTCTGGCTTTACCTAACGCTAATACTTCGGTAGCAAAGAAAACTTGGATTTTAACATGTGTTTTAGGTTCTGAATATCAATAGAAGGATTTAACTAGAAAAATACAATATTCTGGAGAAAACAAGCAAGTTCCACTTTGGAAGCATGCGAGGGGAGCTCACAGAAGCTTTAACGAGCAACTACACAACAGGAATATTTTTCTGGCCATATAGTTCTCACCGCCTCTGTCTTGTCAAAAGGGATAACTTCCGTGAAGGGACCAAGGACGAAAACACAACACAGCAGCCGCCACACCATCCAAAAAGGAGAAAGAAGAGATCCGGAGAAGAAGGAGAAGACGTTCTTCATCTCGCTCCGCGATCTTCGACCTCCTAGCCAATACACCCCCATAGCCACTACTTGTACTAGAGAGAGAGAGGGATCTCCACCTTGCAAGACTAGGGTTTGAGATTGTTTCTTCCCATCTTGAATTGTGATTGGATATTTTTCCATTCTTATTGTGGATATCCACGGTAATACCAAGACGAATTCCCTTTATTTGATTATATTGATGATCCTTTCTTCTCTCATGAGTGAGTAATTCCTTTGGGTGTAGGAGATTGGTGAGATGTGATGTGCCTTCATATATTTTCCATTAGTTTGTGATTGATTATAATTACTATATTATGTGTGCTTGACTATCTGTGGGATGCCTAATGCTTGCTGTCCAATTAAGGGCCCAGACAACATGATACCTTGTTCTACATAGATAAGATCTTGTATGCTAGTGGACCGGCGACCCCTGGGTGACACGGGGATATCAATGGAAAGCTATTTGACTTGAGGATAACGAGTAACCACTGTGCTTATTGCATTAGTCTAATCTAAGGAGCTTAATCGCTAACCGACCTAAAGGTTCTTAATCGTCTAGTGTCTGACCATGGTTTTGGTAGCAGGCTAGTAGGATTATTAAAGTTGGGATGAAATCTACCAAAAAGAGTTCCAGCTAATTATGGGTTGCTCGCCTACACATATATCTATAAGATTATAATTGTTACATTTACCACTCGTCCACCTGGCACAGTCACTATCACCATGAACTGAATCTCCCCGCGCCTTCTTTCGCCATCTGCAGGAAACAACAAACAACCAAAGTCATTCTTTACTTTTATGCATTATATTTCCGAAGTTTACATTTTAGTTCTATTTAAATCTAGCGCATTTAATCAAAATCTCATTCTTATTTCAACACTTGCAGTCAATTCACTCGAAGACATGTGACAACTTCGGGTGTGATAGAGACTTCACCAATAAACACTTACCTTTGGGCTCCCCGTGTGATCGATATCTAAACTTCGAAACTAGCTACAAACAATCTGTGCACTTACAGCCATCAAGCTATTTTCTGGCGCCGTTGCCGAGGAGCTAAGCGCTAAGTGTTTATCTTTTGATATTTCAGGTGTTGCTACTACAAAATGTTCTCCTTAGGAGACAAAGGGTCTACACGCTCTCATAGGACCTACCTACCGGATTATATTGAGCGCGTGCCTGCTCAGAGGCACGAAGAAATTATCGAAAAACTTTTAAGATCAAATAAAGTTGAAGTTGAAAACCTGAGTGATATTATGAAAATCATGTCTATTTACAGGACAACTCCTATGAAACCTGAGAAAACTCTCAGGGAATACAGTGCTCCAAGTTCAGAATTTCTTAAACAACCAATAGAGTTCCCTAATCCTGGAGTTAGAGAATATCGATTTAATGGTGGAATTATTAAAAATTTGCAGGAGAAAGCTTTTAGTGGAAGGGAAGATGAAGACCCAGGAAGGCATATACGAGAGTTTGATGATGTTATAACATTGTTTGGACCAAAAGGTTTACCGAGAGACTTTTCTCGTCTTAAATTATTTCGATGGTCTCTTAAAGATGAAGCTCTAGACTGGTTATATTCTCTCCTTTGCCATTACATTAAATGTTGGGAAAACTGCATTGTTAAATTCATCAACAGGTTTAATCCTTTTAAAAACGTAACTGAACTAAGAAAGATCATAGGCAACTTTAGTCAGAACGTGAGAGAAAACTACCCACAAGCCTGGGAAAGATTCTTTGGAATGATCAATAGTATTCCTAATCATGGCTATTCTGAACTAACAATCTGCCATTTATTTTACCATGGTCTCAATACTCAATGTAGAGAATTGCTTGATTTCTCAACAGGAGGATCAATAAATACTTTAACTATTATAGAATGTTTGGAATTAATGTCTACTAGGGCTAAGAATGATTCATTATATAATCCTGATTTTGGTACTAAGCTAGAAAAAGGGATACTTCGCATAACTCCTGATCTTATGCCCGAGGTACGCAACACTATGAAAGAAAAAGGTATACCTTCTAAACTTGTTAAGAAAAACAAATTAGGTTTGTTACAAGTTTTAACTGAAGAAGATGAAACTATAAAAGTTTTTCAAGAATTAAAACATCGACAAGTAAAATCTCATAATAACTTGCATAAGCATTTCCAATAACACAAAAAGATTTTGGCAGAACTCATTGAAAATTATGATGAGATTGGCCAAGAATTAAAACTGTTTCACAAGTACCTTAGTATAATTGAAACCAAGTGTGAACAAATAGCATCTGGTTATCAAATGTTTCTTCGTGAAGACGAATATATTCCTATTTCTACTAATGTTGTCACAAGAAGGGGTGAAGTTGTTACAGGACCCTTAGGACCACCTGAATATGAAGCTGAAAAAGAGCGCAAGGAAAAAGCCTTGCTCGAAGCAAGTCAAGAAGATGATACGTTGGTGGATCCTTAAGATGAAACTGAGACACAAGAGCAAACCAAGGAGGACCACAATGATGCCAAGGATGACCATTATGACTCTGATGCAGAGACGGTTGATCCAAGAGAAGATAAAGAAATAAGTAAGGAAGATGAAGTTGTTGTAGTAGAAAAGAAGAAAAGCAATAAGCAACAACAAAAGAAAGCAACGAAAGAGCCTGACCCCCCCCTAAAAAAGGTAAAAGATAAGAGTAAGTCAGGTGAGAAAAAGCTTCCTTATCCAGATCAAAAAAACAAAGCACCGGATGAGGTAATCTTTTACAAAGGCCCTTAGTGACCTTTGTCTAGAAATTCCATTTGCGGATGCAATTAATGTTCCTACTTATTATAAATTCCTCCGTGATATTCTTAGTAGAACGAAAGAAATAACTGAAATTGTTGCTATGGTAACTAGCTACCCTGCTAACGGGAAGTTGTTGTCTAAGTCTGGAGATCCCGGAATACCAACAATTTCATGCTCAATAGGTAAAACTGATATTCACAACGCCGTATGTGATCTAGGAGCAGGAGTTAGTGTAATTCCATACTCCCTCTATAAAAGGTTAGGATTAGGGGAGTATTCTCCTACTACTGTCACTTTACAAATGGCTGACAAGTCCACTAAACAACCAATTGGTATGATTGAGGATGTCTTACTTAGGATATAATAGCATGTTATTCCCACTGATTTTATCACTCTTGAAATGCCAGAAGATGAAAGATTATCTATAATACTTGGAAGACCCTTCCTCAGTACTGCAAGTGCATCAGTAGATTGTGTTGAAGGAAAGATAGTCTTTAATGTTTATGGTGCTGAAATAATCTGGTATTTTCCAAAGAAGTTAAAAGCAAGCGAAAGATATGTTCCACCAGCAAAACGAGTTCATGTGGTAAGTGCTATTGATAAGGGGCAACCAAAGGTGAGAATTCGAGAAGAGAGAAGAGGTTGAGTTATTCAACCATTTTCAATAAATGCTTAATGGGAGTCAAACCATTTTCATTAATTTAGTAGAATAGAAAATAATAAGTTCATCGCATTCTCACCACTTTTTCACAGACATTCTTGCGGAAGCGCGCCCGTGAAGATGCAACTGTCAAAAAGTAGTAGAAATGTCAATTGAATGAGTAGAGAATAATAATAAGAATAAAAGTTTGAGTTTTCTATTTAAGAAGCTAAAATTTTCCTTGTAATATGCTAATGTTGATCGATAGTTTTTACTATTAATGTTTTGTTAAAAACTTGGTATTTCGCTAAGTTATGGGATAAGAAGGTATCCTCGAAGAAATAGAATTTTTTTGATGACTACTGATGGTTTAATGACCAACTATATGGCGGGAATAAAAATTCCGACCGTATAGTTCCAGTCGTATAGTTATCTTTGCCATCAACAAATTTTCTTCGAAGGCACAGAGAGTTCAATGACCAACTATTGGCGAGAATAAAAATTCTGGCCATATAGTTCCGGCCGTATAGATATCGAGACCTTCGTACAAAAATTTCTAAAAGGTACTAAGAGTTTAACGACCAACTATACAGCAGGACTAAAAATTCCGGCCGTATAGATATCGATGCCTTCATAGAATTTTATTCCAAAAGTACTAGGAGTTTAACGACCAACTATACAGCGGGAATAAAAATTTCGCCGTATAGTTCCAGCCGTATAGATATCAATGTCATTTTTAGAAATTTATCTCGAGAGACAGACAGTTTAACGACCAACTATACAGTGGGATCACTGTGATCCGACCTTTAGTTGTGCCCGTATAGTTGTTTTCTGTATAAATAAACCCTAGTTGTCGGCACTGCCGCAACTATACGGGCAGAGCAACATCACCCGCCCGTATAGTTCCGGCCGTATAGTTCGGTGCGACCACAAAATCGCACCGGGACGGTTAGGTCTTCCTCCTCTTCTCATTATTTCTCTCATATTCTCTCTCCAAACCTCTCAAAATCCACCTAAAACTCTTGATTCTTCGCGGATTTCGTTCGTTTGAGTGGGGGAATCAACAGATCGGTATGTTTCTCTCCCTATCCATGCTTTATTTTTAGGTTTCCATGGTTGAAACTCTCGCATTGATCTAGTGGATGAACTCAAGCTTATTTAAATTTTCCTATTAATTTCTCACGTTAGGATTGAATTTTTCCATGTAGAAACATTCATATATTATATAGAAACTATATGCCTAAGGTTTTATGGTAAAAAAATAGTGCATCACAATGAACAAAATTGGTAGCCGCTTTCGTTCGAGCAAGAGCCAACAGGGAGAAAGCTCAAGCTCGGGGGCCCGAGCTCCGCGCAACTCCAAGATGGACATTGTCTCGTCGAGGAGGGTGCTGCCCACACGTTGGGCCGACCACAACTTTCTCAGCGCGGCAGGGTTGAAGGCAGACTTCAACCTCATGTGCAACAGGTCGGGGTTGATAGTACTTGGCTTCGCAAGCCACGACACCTACGTCGAGCTCACCCATGAGTTCCTTGCCTCCTTCTACGACGACCACAGAGAGAAAGGTAACATGTGCATGATAAGCTTCATCATGAACCAGCAGCACTATGAAATAAATTTCGAACAATTTTGCAATGCTTCCAGCTTCCCTCATACTGGGGAGCCCAATATTACTAACCTCTATAGCGTCTCAAGTGGAGATACTTGGGAGGTTATTTCTGTTAATGGTGACAGTCACTTTTATCAAAAGAAGATGTCCACCATTCAGAACCCAGCCATTCGCTACTATGTTTTGTTCCTCGCCAACACAATGTTGAGAAGGGGTGATACTGGTTCCATGGCCAATGCGGATATGGCAATGATTGATGACCCACAAGTATAGGGGGTGTATCGCAGTATTTTCGAGGAAAGTTAAACCCAATTTATTGATTCGACACAAGGGGAGCCAAAGAATATTTATAAGCCTTAACAACTGAGTTGTCAATTCAGCTACACCTGGAAACAATCTTGCTCAGAGCAGTTTATCAGTAGCAACCGTTTTGTAGTAGGAATAGCAAAGTAGCAACAGTAGTAAAGTAAAGACAGTAGTAACAATAGCAGTAAATAGTGGGATTCGAGTGCGGTAGGCATAGGGATGGATGGACGGACGTTGCATGGACAAGACAATTCACATAGCAATCAGAACATAGGGCAATTGCAGATAAATAAGATAAAACATCCAAGTACTAGACAATCCTAGGCATGTGTTCCATGTATAGTCATACGTTCTCGCAATGAGAACTTGCACAACATCTTTTGTCCTGCCAGCCCGTTTGCAGCGGGGCCTCTAGGGAACTACTGGCAATTAAGGTGCTCCTTTTAATAGAGCACCGGAGCAAATCATTAACACTCAGTGAACACATGTGATCCTCACATCAAAGCCATTCCATCCGGTTATCCTGATTTCTGTCGCTTCGGGGTCATTGGTTCCGGACAACAACGTGTGTATACAACTTGCAGATAAAACCATAAATAATACTATCATAATAAATCAATAACATGTTCAGATCTGAAATCATGGCACTCGGGCCCTAGTGACAAGCATTAAGCACAAGTCGCAACAAAGTCATAAAACACTAATAAAAGATACTAGGCACCATGCCCTAACAATCTGATGCCATTACATGAACGATCTCATCCAATCCCTACCATCCCCATAGCCTACAGCGGGGGATTACTCACTCATAGATGGGGGAAACATGGATGGTCGATGGAGAAGCGATGGTGACGACGATGGCGATGATCTCCTCCAATTCCCCATCCCAGCAGGGTGCCAGAACAGAGTTTCTGGTACTGTTTCGTGGAATCTTGTGGTGGCGGCAGAGCGGAACTCCTTCTGGAAAAACGTCGAACCCCCCTGAAGTTTTTAGGTCAGGAGGCTCCTTATAGGCAAAGAGAGAGGCCGAGGAGGTGCCTGGGGGGCCCACACCACCCCCTAGTGTGGCCTGGCTTGGCCCGCGCCACCAGGTGGTGTGGCCACCCCCTAGCTCTTCTCCGTCTCTAATTCTGGCTCCTGGAGTCTTCGGGTGAAATAGGATTTTCGGCATATTTTCTGGGATTTTTCCTGATAGTTGATTTTCTGCACAAAAAGTAGACACCAAGGAAATTCTGCTGAAAACAGCGTCAGTCCGCGTTAGTTGTATCCAAATCACACAAGTTTAGAGGAGAAATAATAGCAAAAGTGTTCGGGAAAGTAGATACGTTTTGGACGTATCAACTCCCCCAAGCTTAGCTTATTGCTTGTCCTCAAGCAATTCAGTTGAAAACTGAGTACGATAAAAGAACTTTCACGAACACATTTGCTTCATATGATGTAAATATTATCAGCAATGTGATCAACTACTTAGACAATTCATAATAACGAGTATGCAACCAAATCTACTTAATAGTCATTGCAAGCTATGAAGAGATTCCAACTCAAAAATAATAAGTAGCATGTGGCACAAACATAAGCAACATTATAATGCTCATAAAAAGGTATGATGGAGTGGTATCTCGCTTGCCTTTGATTATGAATGTCAAGGCACCTCTGAAGTTCAAGTGCTGACTAGAAGTAAAGATATCAAGGATACAAGCATCAAAGTCATAACACAAATAATCAAGTAATGGCACAAACACAAAGAATGACAACTATGCTCTCAAGAAAGTGCTCAAAGAATATGTGGAGACTCAACAAGTAGAAGAAAAGGTTTTGAATAATTTGAAAGGCTTCCAAATGCCGAAAGTATGGTATTCATTACCTTTGAGCTCTCATTTCCCCTATCATAAGCATCTTTAATGTGGTTAAGGTGAAAGTGAGGTCCAATCTGAGTTATATGCTTGACAGACCATAAACTGAAAATCCCAAGTCCCTTGAGTACGAGGGCCGCTCCTCATGCTACTCAACTTTAGTTACCGGTAAGTTCTTGTCATCGTAAGTATGTGCGTATCACTGAGAACCGCCAACAGGGTACCCCTTGCCCGATGATACGGAAGAATCCCCATATCAAAATGAGAAGGCAAGCAGACAATGAGTATCGCAGCAATCTTCTTATTTACCATGGGAAAATGGTGCTTTTTTCTCTCTTTCCTCTTTTCATAAAACTCCTTTTTTTTCTTTTTCTCAATAGCTATCTCTCTCTCTCTTTTTTATAAGAAGAATGCTTCATAGATATCATTATGGTTACGCTGCAGGTTTCCACCATGTCAGCATGGATTAGACCGGCGGTCCAGGCGTTTCTCTAACACACATACATAACTCCATGGACTTACAAGCTCCCCTTTTATTTCACACCGACGACATCCGCAAACAAAAGAGCAAGGTATCAAATGGGTATATATTTACAAGTGTTGAAAGCGTTCCCCGTGACAGCACGGTTCTGCTAATCGCCAGCCTATAATTTGTAAGCATATAACTTTCATGGAGAGTTCATAATGGTTCAGGTTTATTAAGTGCAGGAAATAAAGTGTGCCATCAAGTTCGTGAGAGTTTTACTAACTAATTTTCTCATAACAAGCAAACATTTTATTCAGAAAAAAACAAAGCATATTGAATATGCACGGAAGTAGAAAATGATGCTAATAGGTAGGTAAGGTGGACACTTTGTAAATATTTGGTTTAGGGAGTTGGAAACTTGAGTAAAACACTCAGTGGAAGTGAAGGCTAGCAATAGTAAGGGAGCGACAAACGAGAGAGCAATAGCTGTCATTATTATGCTTGCAACAAAACAGGACTACTCATGGCATGAAAGTGATTAAAGATCCTCAAGGAAAAATAATTCATCCAGGCTCAACTGATTATTACAGTCATGTGCATGCGTGAGCATGTGCCAAGTCAATTCAAATGAAACATTCAGAGGAGGATACCACGGTGTCATACCAATTTATGAATAGAGCAATGCAAGAAGACATTCATAAGACATGCTACAAACTATTAGCGAGCTAGAGCTAATCATAAGAAAGCAAGAACTACTAAGCATCCAAAGATAACATACACCCTACATGAACAGACTAAGCATGCTCAGAGTGATGAGTATATGTACAGAAATGAAAACAAATTCGTTACCAGCCTCTTACCACGCCTCAAGTTGTCATTAATCCTCATTATTGCTCTTCATTTGTGTGGCTTGAATAATAATATGAGACCAATATTCCACTGAGGACTACTGCACCCTGTAGCAAACTCACAAAACCAAAGAAGAACGACAAATATTTTTGGTGTTTTCGATTTTTAAACAAGAACCAAAAGGGAAAAACAAGCAAAGCAAAATCTTTTTGGGTTTTTCGAATAGCTCAAACAAAGCAAAAAGGGAAAAACAAACTAAGGCAAACCAAAGAGAAACAACAGAAATATTTTTGGTCTTTTTGTGTTTTAGGAAGCAAAAGCAAATAAAAACGAAAAACTAAAAAGAGAACGAAAACATGAATATACAAAGTACCGACGCAACATGATATGGAGATGAGTGCGGTGTCGGCGTACCTTCCCCCAAGATTAGGCTTTTGGCCTAAGTGGGTATCAATCCATGTACGAATAGGGGTTCCAAGCAGGTGGATCTTGGTAAGAATGGTCGTAGCTAGGCCCATGAGAAGAAGAAGAACCTCCCCAATCATAAGCGGGCTGCTGATATGAAGATTCTCCCTCATTCGAGGGCTGGACAGAATCATCCGTGACCTCCCTTCTAGTGTCCTGCTCCTATTGGGAGAGCTCTCCCAAGTATGTGTCAAGCTCCTCCTCAGTGAGGGACCATCCTTTCCTGTTATCAAGGTTAAACAAAACAGGCGCAGGCAAAAGAACAACACGCTTGGACTTCCTCTTTCTCCAACTAGCTTTGAGAAAGGTTATTTCATAAGATAACTGACTCATACTAGCCCACGAGGAAAAAAAATTATGCTGTATCATGGAATTAAGATCAAGACTTTCCATAGGAAACTGTAGGTCTAGATGATGAGGCACTAAACCATGCAATGCTAGTAAACGAGAAGCAATGAGGCCTCCACAAATTCCACCTTTCTCACGGTTAGCAGCAAGACGGAAAGCTATCAAAGCACCTAAGTTGTAAGACCTATCTCGTTTAAGAGCAGCGGAGATAAATGCTAGATCAAACGAAGATAACTTATTGGCAGTTTTCCTAGCAAGAACACACTTGGCAATAAAGTAGGCAAAGTAGCGAATGGAGGGAAGATGAATGTTACGGATTTTCCACTCTCCTTTGAGAAGCTGCTCCCTTGGAAAATTTCTGCATATAAATCCATGAGTGGTTCAGGTCTCTCCTTAATCTTCCTACATGATCCCCATTGAGGTACCTTAATAGTTGCACAAAAATCATCAAGAGAAAGGTTGACAACAATATTGCAAATTTTGTAATGGACCATGGGGTTAGGCAAAGAGTGACTAAATTGGAAATCCTGCACCACAGACATGGTTAGCTTCACAAATTGACAAGGTTCATCTTCCAAAAAGTGCTCTAACCCTACATTAGAAACCAAAGTGTGGAAATCTTATAGAATTCCCGCAGCTCTCATGAACTCAGAGCATGGATAAATGGAGGGAAAAACTTCCTCCTCCCGGTGGACCTTCATGACCTGAGGTACCCAAAGCTCATGTTGGTTTAGGTGGTGTTCACTCATCTTCTATTCTGAAATTTAAACACCTATTAAACAAGTGATTGCAAAGTAAATACAATGAAGGATTCTACTTATAGGGACTTGCAAGAGGCCTAAACATGCATCAAAACTATATCTCTAAGCATCAAACAAGCTTACAAGCTCTCATAACCAGTCACCTACAGTAGCAAAATACTCAAGATATAATCCACTAAACACAAATCTACTTGGACAAGGGGAGGAGTCACATACCAGGGAACAAATGCTCCAAATTTCAGTAAGAAAGAAGGGCTGAGCAAGGAGATCGAAAAATCGAGAGCAAGCACAGCAAGAATGCGATTTTGAGCAATGAACTGGAGCTTACTCGGGAGAGAGAAGAAAGTGGTAGGTGAGAGAGTTAGTGGGGGGCCAGGGGTGGCCCACACCAGGGCATGGCGCCACCTAGGGCTGGCCGTGCCACCATGTGGTGTGCCTGCCTGGTGGGCCCCCTGGTACCTCCCAGGTACTCCTCTGCCCCTTTTTTCACGTAAAAAATCAATATGATTTTTCTATAAAAAATCGAGACACTTTATTTTTGGGCATTTTTCAGAAATAGAAGAATGATTTTTCTAACAGACAGATTTTTTTTTCTTTTGGAAACATGATGCAAGGACAAAACAAGTCTAGAACCACAGGAGTTCTAAGACACTCTAACATGCAAGCAACTAACAACAAAAAGAAAACTAAACGAAAGCAAAAACTAAAATGCAAAGGGTAGAAATAAATGGAGATAATCATAATGAAAACATTGTTTTCTTCAATGGAATCCTTTTGTTAACAAGGTTGATCAAGTCTTTGTTGGGTCCGCAGCATAGAAAACAAAAAAATTCCTACGATGAGAACTACACGCCAAGATCTATCTACTAGGTACATAGCAACGGGTGGACATACATCCAACGAGAACTTACCCTCGAAGACAACGAGTTTTGTTAATGAGTAGGAACTCGTGGTTGATGTAGTCGTACACTTGCCGATCTCAAGATCGTGAGGAAGTCCGAGCACCGCAACTCAGCAGCGCATCCGTACTCGCACACACGTTCAAGCCACCGGACAACCTCCACCTCCGCGCTCCAGCGATCTAGCGGAAGCAGCAACTCCTTCTAGACGAAATGCCACTAGGAACATGTATCTTGCTAATCCGAGACCATGGGGGAATAATTCTAGAGGGGGAGAGAGATCCTTCACAAGGAGGTGTGAGGATGAAGGAAGGAATGGGTGGCCTTTTATAGGAGGAGGGGGGTGCCCCTCCTCTCCATGGCCGGCACATGGGGGGGGGTGACCCCTCACCTCCCCCATTCATGTGGTGGTAACCCCTCCACATTAAAATGCCTCTTCACATTCCCTTTTAAAGTCTCCACTTTAAATGCATTAAAATTCTCCAAGTTTAATGCTCTCTCATTTAATAAAACTCTTTTATTAAATTTATTCAGAATTTTGTTAATTACTTTAATTAACAAACATTCATATATAGCCCCTTGCAATATTTCAATATCACATACAGAACCACTTTCTGCAATTTCACCCGAAACAATTTCCGGTTTCTATCGAAACAATTCCTGCGCTTTGCAATTCTTTCGTCTGAAACATATGTGCTCCTAAATGGTGTCCGGTAACTCTTAAGTGTGTCACCCTACAGTTCACGAATAATGAAGAAATGATTGAGACTCCTCTCAGATCAATAGTCAGAAGCGGGACCTGGAGATCCATACTGACTCCTGCATATTGAACGATGACTTCTGTGATTGTGAGAACCTTTTAATGCTTGTAACTAAATCCCTTTGTCTCACGATATATTACATGCCCGAGATTCGATCATCGGTATCTCCATACCTAGTTTGATCTCGTTTCCGACATGCACTCTTTTCTCGTTCCCGTGATATAACATTCTAGTGATCACATCACTTGCTTGCAAGCTATTTCAATGTGATATCACTAAGAGGGCCTAGAGTATATCTATCCGTCATCGGGATTGACAAATTCCACTCTTGATCCATGAGCCTCAACATAACACCTTTGTAGTACTGAACCCATCTTTATAGTCACCCTGTTACGGTGTGACGTTTGATGTTATCAAGATACTCTTCAGGTGTTAGCAATTAACATGATCTCATGGTCTAAGGATAAAGATTACTTCGTATGATGTTATAGCAATATAAACATAATGACTTGATCGTAATGCTATACTTCGGATGAATGTTCATCACATCATTCCACCAATGGTGTGACCTTGTTATTAACAACATCCAATGTCCATGATCAGGAAACCTTGATCATCTTGTTAATCAACAAGCTAGTCTATAAGAGAGGCATAACTAGGAACCCTTTTTATTTATTAAACACACATGTATTGATGTTTCCGATCAATACAATTCTAGCATGTACAATAAATATCTATCATATATAAGGAATACATAATAACAACTTTATTATTGCCTCTCAGGGCATATTTCCTTCAGTCTCCCACTTGCACTAGAGACAATAATCTAGTTCACATAGTGATAAATCTAATACCCATGGAGTTCTGGTGTTGATCATGTTTTGCCCTAGGGAGAGTTTTAGTCAACGGATCTGCTACATTTAGTTCCGTGTGTACTTTACAAATCTTTATATCTCCATCCTTGACATGCTCGCGGATGGAGTGAAATCGGCGCTTAATATGCTTGGAATTCTTGTGAGACCTCGGTTCCTTTGTGTTGGCTATGGCTCCATTGTTGTCACAATAGATCACCATCGGGTCCAACGCACTTGGAACCACACCTAGTTTCATAATGAACTCTTTCATCCAAACCGCTTCCTGCGCTGCTTCTGAAGCAGCAATATATTCTGCCTCCGTTGTTGATCCAGCCACCATAGGTTGTTTGGAACTCCTCCAACTAACTGCTGCTCCGTTCAAGAGAAATACGTATCCGGATTGAGACTTAGAGTCATCCGGATCGGTGTCAAAGCTAGCATCGACATAACACTTAGTGTTGGGGGATAGCCCCGAGTAGGGTCACGCCGGGGTATAAAGGCCAAGTTAGCCGAGGTTCGGCTAGGTCAAAGCGGATGCTGGCCGGGTCACCTCAAGGCAGGCCAAATCACGGGGTAACCCGGACCGGGGGGCGTTCGCCTAACTAAGTCTCATCCGACTTAAGCAGTAAGTCGGAAGTGCATGTTTTACTTGTATGCAGGAACAGGTGTGGCCGGATCAACCATGATCCGGGCCATATCTAGCTTCCAGGAGAAGGAAGGAATCTCGCTGGTCAAAAGAAGCCCCGGTACGCACTACCTGAGCGAAGCAAGCAAGGACAGGACCACCGGGGCGTGGCCGACAAGGGTGACGACGCCCATGTCGGCTGACGCAGGCGCCGCAGAGGCTCACGTAGCTAAAGCATGGGTGACACGGGGGAAAAGCACCCCGGTCGGCTTGCTACTTTGGGGGGAAGCATATTCTTAGGAATATGCTTCCACGTATGCCCTAGGCAGAGCCCGAGCTCCCTCTATAAAAGAGGGGCTAGGGTTTCAGTAGAAGGGGTGAGTTGATCTCTAGTTGATGGGATTTTCTCTATTGGTGCTAGGGTTTTAGGTGCTATCTGTGGGTGAGAGTAAGAGAGCTCCTTCTTCCTCCTCTCGCCAATACAGCTCAAGGAGCAGTTGTAATCTTGGAGACAGAGCAATATAAACATCTGTGTGGAGAATAACTTCACTATCCCTCCCTGGATTCCCCTAGCGTGTATTAGTCCCCACCTTTAGCCTATCCATGGCATCTGCCGTGACACCACCACGACAGTTGGCACCCACCGTGGGGCTAGCGGCACTAGCAGGGGTCAAGATCCGGACGGGAAACATCATCGGCACCGGCGAACGCATCGTCTCCGGGCTCGTTCAGCGCTTTGGAGCGTTGGACTTCGTCAGCGACAATGCTGGCTGCTTCGGCACACGCCCTCTTCCACGCAATGGCCTCTTCGTCAGGCTCGGCACACACAAGTTCTACGTTGTTGTGGACGTGTCAGGTGTTCATCCGTGTCACGTCGTCGATGCGGGGGAGCCTCCCCTCACCGTGGTCCTCGGGACGCGTATCGCTCGCTCCACGGACCATGCAGAGGTGATGATGACTGCGCCAGGTGCGGGCGCGAGCAAGGATTCGGCGCCAGATCCGGAGGTAACGCCTAAGGCACCGAGGAAAGGTAGAGGTCCTCCACTAGAGAGGCCAGAGAACGTGTTGAGGGAAGCAATGGATAGCTTGGCAAACCCTGTAGTAGCAGCGATAGATCCAGCTCGAGCGCAGGCTGAGCTGGAAGAAACTAGGTAGAAAATACTAGAGGGCGCAAAGAAAATAGCCGCGGCTCAGCAGTCGTTGAATATGACGTTGCGTGAGTACGCAAAGGCGAACAAGGTTGACGCTGTAAAAGTGAAGGGGAGAAATCTCATGAGCGAGATGAACAGAGAGGGTGATACTGGAATTGAGGTATCAGAAAACTGTTTGTCCGTGGGGCTGCCGAGGTACAGTACCCCGGCAAAGAACCTCAGAGCAGCGGATGCAGCTGCATCCGAGTTGGAGGGTCTGATGGGTGAAGCCCGGCAAAGACAACAAGATAGGGTTAACGAGCTGGTTCGGATTGCGAACAAGCAAAACGAGGAACTGCTCAGGGCTAACCCGGAGAGAGCTGGAGCCTCCAAGATCGTCCATTCGGCGGAGGGTAACCCGGAGAAATCCGCTGGAGCCGCATCGTCTCCTCATGGTGGTCCAAGGAGAGAAGAGGTGGTAACCTTGGCCAGACGGAACAAACAGATCGTCCCGTATGACCCGACGCGGGCAGGGAAAGGAAAAGAAGCTCAGAAAAATGATGATCGACGGAGTGTGAGCCGAGGTGAAGTTGGCCGAGGTAACCGTGACCAAGGCAATGCCGGTCAAGGGAACATTGTCAACTGGAATGCCGGACAGCGAAACTCGGCTGGAGCAGGACAACCGCAGCAGCAGAATATCCCAAGGCAAGAGCAAAGTGCCGGCCGAGGTATACAACAGAAAGGCGCTCCAAGAGAGCAAGACAGGTATAATGACGGAGACTCGGAAATGGCAAACGCGGGATACCCAAGGACGGACTATCATGTGATAGGGTCAAGATTGGGGAGCAGGGATTTGATGCCGGATGATGCCAGGTTGAAACTGGATCGACTGTATAGGTCGGAGCAAATTGAATGTCAAGGTCCACCGGGCCCACCATGTTTTGGACCCTGGATCATGAAGGAGCCACTGGTACCGAACTTTCAGCTACCCAGGGGCACGAAGACGTATGACGGCAGTACAAAGCCGGAGGATTGGCTGATAAATTATGCTACGGCTGTGAAAATTGCCACTGGCAACCTGAGATGGGCTATACGATATGTACCCCAGATGTTGGAAGGCCCGACAAGGGTATGGCTGAACAATTTGCCACCAGGAAGCATCGACTGCTGGATAGATTTCGAGGAGATGTTCATCATCAATTTTTCGAGTACGTATCAGAAGCCAAATAGGCCACAGACCCTAGCTATGTGCAAGCAAAGGCCAAATGAGACGGATCGGGAGTTTTTAACCCGGTGGTGCACTGTGAGAAATTCGTGTGAGGGCGTGATTGAATCACAGGCCATAGCATGGTTTGCACAAGGGTGCAGGTATGGAAGCGAGCTGTGGATGAAGTTGCAAAGGAAAATGCCAACTACTTTGGCAGAGATGATCCGGATTGCAGATTCGTATTCTCTGGGCGATCCGACTCAACCTAGGCTCATATCAAACGAGTCAAACGATGAGTACTATCAGAGAGATGGGGCCGGATCATCCCGAAGGAATGACTACAGAGGAAAAAGGAGAGATGATAGACTGGATCATCGGTATGGTTCGCACCAAGTTGCAGCTGTGAATCAAGATCAGCCCGGAGCAGGGGGCAGTCAATGCCAAAAAACTGGAGGGCAGTGGACTCCGAGAAATGATGGCAAGAAAACTTGGACACCAGAGCAAAAGAAGCAGTGGCAAGAAAGGAAAGACCGTCCGAGGTATACTTATGAGTCGATGTTGGACCAGCCGTGTAAGTTTCACACGCCAAATCCGAATAACCCAGCGGGTCATACGACGAGGCAATGTGAGTGGATGCGCAATATTGAACAAGGCGGTTCGGGGAATGCTCAGGCACCCCGGAATGATCAGCCTCGGCAGGAGTTACCCCGGCAGCAATTACTCTCCGGAGCGAACACGCAACAGCTAATGTTGCCTCCCCCTCCGCCAAGGTATGATAACAATGAGAGAAGGGATGCAGTGCACCAAGTGGAAAATCAGCATCAGCCGGATCAGAGGTACCCCGGAAATGAGGGGAGAAACGAGTACAGGGAGCACCATCAAAGCTATTGTGTGTTCACCACTGAGGAAACCGATAGAAAAAGCTTGCAGCATAGGCATATGGAGGTGAATGCAGTGATGCCTGCAGTGACGAGGTACATGCCTTGGTCCGATCAGGAAATCACCTGGAGCATCAGGGATCATCCCAAGCTCATGCCAAGCCCTGGTTCGTATGCGTTGGTGCTGGATCCGACATTCATTGGACCTAGCATTAACGTAAGATTCTCAAAGGTGTTGATCGACAATGGCAGTAGCATTAACATCATGTATGCGGACACAATGTGCAAGTTGGGTATCTCGGAGAACATGCTCCAAGCCACGAGGAAAACTTTCCATGGCATTGTGCCCGACATTTCTTGTGAGCCCATAGGCAAGGTCCGGGTTGACGTCTTGTTCGGCATGAGGGATAACTGCCGAACCGAAAATTTGGAGTTCGAGGTGGTGAACCTGGAAAGTGCCTACCACGCATTACTCGGAAGGCCAGCCCTGAGCAGGTTCATGGCAAGCTGCCACGTTAGCTACTTGAAGATGAAGTTGCCCGGACCGAACGGAGTGATTACCATTGCTGGGGATTTCCGACGTTCCATGGAGTGTGCGTCGGCCGGGTCAAACTTAGCCGAGTCACTTGTGATTGCGCAGGAAAAAAGGAAAATTCAAGAGGTGGCGGCATTGGCTCAGTCCGCGCAGCAGTATATGCCGGCGCTGAGTAACCCGCATGGAAGTGTCTCTTTCCAGGCCACGAAAGATACCAAGAAGGTTCCTGTTGATGACATGTTCCTAGAGCGCACCATAACAATTGGTGCCGGGTTAAGTGATAAATAGGAAAGCGAGCTCGTCAGCTTCCTCCGTGAGAATCGGGACATTTTTGCTTGGTCCACACCGGACTTGCAAGGTGTTCCGAGGGAGTTGGCCGAGCACTCTTTGAATGTGAGACCCGGAGCTAAGCTGGTGAAGCAACCTCTCCGCCGCTTCACCGAAGATAGGAGGAAAGTCATTGGGGATGAGATAGCTCGGTTGCTAGCTGCAGGATTTATCATGGAAGTACTTTACCCGGATTGGTTGTCTAATCCGGTGCTGGTGGAGAAGAAGAAGGATGACCCGAACGTAGCAATGGTTTGGCGCATGTGTATTGATTACACGAACCTGAACAAGGCGTGTCCAAAAGATCCATTTCTGCTGCCAAGAATAGATCAGGTCATAGACTCAACTGCTGGATGTGAATTGTTGTCATTCATTGATGCATATTCTGGTTTCCACCAGATACCTCTGAATCCGGATGATCAAATAAAGACTGCGTTTATTACCCCGTACGGGGCTTATTGCTATCGCACTATGCCGTTTGGTTTACGTAATGCAGGGGCAACGTACCAAAGATGTATGCAAAAATGTTTGCACGACCAAATAGGTCAAAATGTACAGGTGTACGTGGATGATGTTGTTATCAAGACCAAGGAAAGCAAAACGCTCCTTAACGATATCAGGCAAACGTTTGCGAACCTAAGGAGGTTCCGGATGAAGCTTAACCCGAAAAAATGCACCTTCGGTGTCCCGGCTGGAAAACTGCTTGGTTTTCTTGATTCCAGCCAAGGTATCGAGGTTAACCCAACCAAAATCCGGGCCATAAACGAATGGAACTGCCGAAGTGTCTTAACGATGTCCAGAAGTTCATAGGTTGCCTGGCCTCGTTAAGTCGGTTTGTATGTCGGTTGGGAGAAAAGGCGTTGCCTCTTTACCAACTCATGAAAAAGTCAGATAAGTTCGTTTGGACGCCACAGGCCGATGAAGCCTTTACCCACCTGAAGAAAATGTTAGCCACGGCACCAGTGCTAGCCTCACCACTATCAAAGGAGCCAATGCTGCTCTATATAGCCGCAACCAACCGAGTTGTAAGTGCAGTGATAGTGGTGGAGCGCGACGAAGAAGGTAAGTCGGTGCAAAGGCCAGTGTATTACTTGAGCGAGGTGTTGTCAGCCTCAGAGCAGAACTATCCACATTACCAAAAGGTGGCATATGGCGTGTACATGGCCGCCAAGAAACTGAAGCACTACTTTGAGGAGCATCCTATCCGAGTCATATGTGAGGCCCCCATATCCGAGATAATGAGCAACAAGGATGCAAGCGGCAGAATTGCAAAATGGGCAATTGAGCTAGCTCCCTACGCGTCGCAATATGACAGAAGAGAGGCAATCAAATCTCAAGCTATGGCGGACTTTTTCGTGGATTGGGCCGAGGTGCAATACGAACCGCCACTTCTAGATCCGAACTATTGGCGAATGCACTTTGACGGATCAAAAACCAAAACCGGGCTAGGTGCCGGAGTTGTACTCACATCGCCAAAGAAGGACCAGTTGAAATATGTGCTGCAGATCCATTTCACCGCATCAAACAATGTCGCTGAGTATGAAGCACTGGTGCATGGGCTTAAGGTAGCAAAAGAAATTGGGATACGTCGGATCATATGCTTTGGCGACTCGGACTTGGTGGTGCAGCAAGTGTCGGGAGTGTGGGACACCCTTGATCCAAACATGGCACTGTACAGATTACATGTGCATAAGATATCTGGTTACTTTGAGGGATGCAAATTTCATCATGTACCCCGGGTAGAAAATGAGGCTACCGACATGCTGTCGAAGCTCGGGTCAACCCGGAAAGCAATTCCACCGGGTGTAGCATTAGAGCACCTCAGGAAAACATCCATCAAGCCCTCCCCAGGAACCGACTCGATCTATGTCCCGGAGGACACGGAATCTGGAGCTATGCCCATGGACATTGACATGGGAAGTGGTGTGCGAACCCCGAGGACTGCCTCGGCAAACCCGGGGACTACTTCAGTAAACCCGGGGACTGCTTCGCAAGATCCGGTTGAAGTTATGCCGGTGGATCAGATGGAGATTGATGAGGATGTATTCCCTGTGCAAACGATACCAGCTTGGGCACTACCTATATTTCAGTTCCTGAAGGACGGAACGTTACCCACTGAGGAAGTGTTGTCTAGGCAAAAACAGAGGAGGGCAAAGGCTTACACGATCATCAATTCTGAACTATACAAAAGGAGTGTGACCAATGTCCTCCAGAGATGTGTTGACTCGGAAGAAGGGCTTGACATCCTCCGAGATATACATCAGGGGGAATGCGGGCATCATGCCTCATCCCGAGCCTTGGTAGCAAAAGCTTTCCGGCACGGATTCTACTGGCCAAATGCCTTAGAGCAAGCGGAAGATCTGGTGAGAAAAAGTAATGGTTGTCAGAGGTATGCTACCAAGACACATATGCCAATGTCAGAACTCAGGACCATACCAATCACTTGGCCCTTTGCCGTATGGTGCTTGGATATGGTTGGCCCGTTTAAACAAGCAAGGGGAAATATGACTCACATTCTGGTAATGGTGGACAAGTTTACCCAGTGGATTGAGGTAAAGCCTATAAGAAAATGTGATGGAGCTACGACCGTAACATTTCTCAAGGATATCATCTTGAGGTACGGTTATCCTCACAGTATCATAACTGATAACGACACAAATTTTGCGGAAGGAGCATTTGCGCGTTTATGCCGGGATAAGAAGATCCGGCTGGACGTAGCCTCGGTAGCTCATCCCGCATCGAACGGACAAGTGGAAAGATCCAACAGATTAGTATTATCTGGGATAAAACCCCGGCTCATTGAGCCGCTGCAAAGATCAGCGGGGTGCTGGATAGAAGAACTACCAGCAGTACTGTGGAGTTTAAGAACAACTCCGAATCGATCAACAGGCTATATGCCTTTTTTTCTGGTATATGGGGAAAAAGCTGTATTACTAGCCGACATAGAGCATGATTCGCCTAGGGTCACCCAATACACAGAAGCCGAAGTGCAGGAAGCCCGACAAAATGATGTTGATCTGCTGGAAGAAGCGTGAGAACTGGCACTGTCTAGATCCGCCATATATCAGCAAAATCACCGACGCTATCATAGCCGGAAAGTGTGCCCCCGAGTCTTTCGGGAAGGCGATCTGGTGCTCCGGTTGGTACAACGCACTACTGGCATGCATAAATTATCCCCCCATGGGAAGGGCCATTCATAGTAAGCAGGGCATTGCACCATGATTCTTATTATCTTATAGATGCAAAGCCACAAGAGAAGAATAGGGCGGACAAGTCCGGAGAGGAATCTAAGCGTCCATGGAATATAGCTCTACTTCGTCCTTTCTACACCTAACTAAGAGGTGTATGTATTCGAGTCATCTCATATGTCTGTATGTATGTCGGCAATGAGCTTATCAATGAAATGCTGGCACCTCGAGCAGTAACTCGGGGACTACCTTAATAATGTTTGTTGTCATTTGTTATTTGTCCGTTAGCTGGAATAAGATGGTCTACTTAACTCGGATTAGTAATGTGTGAGAACCAAGAACCCAACTCTTCGACTTGCTGTTGTCCAACAAGAATTGGCTTCATGGCAAGCAAGAGAACAAGTTTGGAATTGCGTTGCACATGAAAAACGACTAAGGAGAAGAATTTATTCGAGCCGACGTTTGTTTTTCGGACTAACCCTGTATTTAGTTTCAAGTTATTATGCAGTTTTATTTTGGGGCTAAGTCTAAAAGTTTCCCAGTATTGTTAAGACAATTTTTGAAGCTCAGATTCGTAAGTCGTAAAGGTAGACACGAGCCGAGCCAAAAGATTGGACGAACAAGAAAAAGAAACTCGGGGACTACGCCCAAGTTAATCCAGCATAAGAACTTAGTAGCAAAATATCACATGTATATGGGATACAACTCCACCCGGCATACCGGGGATCTGATAAATTTCCAAGTTTTTTTGCTCAAGGAGCCGCAAGAGGAACTTCGGCATCATCTTCACCGCCTTCAATATCCGAGGCGTCATCTTCTCCTTCACCGTCCGAGCTACCCTCATCATCCTCGACCTCTTTGTCCATAGCGGATTCCAAGAAGCTTGGCCCATCAACCCATTCATGAATGGGAGCGTATTCGATGAGGCTATGGGCGCAAGCCTAGCGCCGAGCTACCCACTCCGGGTCATTGGTCCATCTGGATCCTGTGCGCAGACGTGTCAAGAGGTTGAGATCGATTTTTTCATACCACGTGAGTATGTGGTGAAGAATGGTATCAGCTGCGGCACGTCCAGCGGACTCTCTCCAGAGGTCAAGCTGAGTCTCGGTTTCCATTAACTTCTCAATGAGAAGTGCGGTGGTTTCCGGGGCTTCTTCGCTGGGCCAGAAGGTGTTGAAGATGCGAGCTGCAGCGCCGAGGATGTCCTTGCCGTAGTTTTTGATGAGCTCCACGCGAGCTGACGAGCTGACCAATAGGTCCTCCAGGTCATAGGGAATCCCTTCACCATGAGAAGTGGCCGGAGTACCCCTCTGTCGACGGAAGTTGGCAACTGCTGCGCTCGCAATAGGAGTGCCCTCTGGAAATTTGCCTGGAAGGGAGGCAAAGGAGGAAGGTCAAGAAAAGACATATGAAGTAACCCGGAGAAGTAGGTCGGAAAAGGGAAAGGAACTTACGTGATATATGGCTGAGGACCCGGGTCAGCTCCTTAGTGCAGTCATCGCGTCTCTTCCGAAGCTGCTCAAGCTCAGCGTTCGCTGACTCAAGCTGGATGCCGGATTCCTTGAGAAGATCCTGGTCCTTGGTGATCTGGAGGTTGAGGCGTTCGCCCTCTTCTGTGTAGTTCTGACCAGCCTTTTGAAGTTCGGATTGGTGCTGGGCCTTCATCTTCTCCATCTCAGCCTTGAGCTTGGCAATCTCAACGTCCTTGCTTTGGAGGAGGGCGAGCTCGTCATCTTTCTTCTTTAGCTCAGCTTGGTGCTGCCCTGCTTGTTCGAGAAAATGCAGCATCATATCAGGCACGGGCACACTATCTTCAAGCGATACTGAAATAGTGTGTTGGCCCGGCAGAGCCGAGTTATGAATGTTGGCCGAGCCAAGGAGAAAAGGGAATGGAAAGCACGGCAAAATCGAACAGAAATGACTTACCCTTGATCTGCTCCAGTTTTTGCGCATAATGATGTTCTCAGCTTCCACACCAGCTGCGGAAACCGAATGATGAGGTTAGTTCGGCAAAGGAAAATGAAGCAAAACGAAGAAGCGCTAAGGAAGAAATTTACCCCTCTTCTCGTATTCCGCAATAAGTGCAGCCTGCTTTGCGCGTAGCAGCTTGTGGGTATCCAGCAAGCGTTGGAATTCAGCACTCCAGCGATTCGTGGTCACCTGAAAGGGACACAGAAACACAAGTTAGCTCGATGCATATTCGAAGTGGACTAAAATCCGGGCCAAGTGGAACTTAACCCGGCTCTAGGTGTGTGCATATTCGAAGTATACTAAAATCCGGGCCAAGTGGAACTTAACCCGGCTCTAGGTGTATGCATTCGAAGTGTACTAAAATCTGGGCCAAGTGGAACTTAACCCAGCTCTAGGTGTGTGCATATTCGAAGTGTACTAAAATACGGGCCAAGTGGAACTTAACCCGGCTCTAGGTGTATGCATATTTGAAGTGTACTAAAATCCGGGCCAAGTGGAACTTAACCCGGCTCTAGGTGTGTGCATATTCGAAGTGTACTAAAATCCGGGCCAAGTGGAACTTAACCCGGCTCTAGGTGTGTGCATATTCGAAGTGTACTAAAATCCGGGCCAAGTGGAACTTAACCCGGCTCTAGGTGTGTGCATATTTGAAGTTCTCATGGAGCTACATTAGTTTTCTAAAGAGCATCCGGCCGAGTAACAAGTTACTCCCCCGGAGGCTCGGGGACTAATGGTTATTATCTACAGCATGTAAAGGGGAAGCGACATACCTCCATCATTCGCCCAGCGAGGTTAATTGCCTTTGCGGCTGTGTTCATCTAAGCAGAAAACTCGGCAGGGCTGAACTTCTCCGGGAGATCAGCGTCTTGAACGACCTCCGCCTTAGTCCAGTTCATGACGAATTCTATCAGGCTCGGAGGGTACCGTTCACCGCTAGGCATATGGGGCGCCACCAAGCCCTTCGCGTGTGCTTCTTTCCTTTCAATCAAGGCAAGGGGTGGGCTGGTGTGCAGAACCATCTGTTGTGCGTCAGTTGGCTCGGCAAGGGCGTCCTTCGCTGCCGGAGCTTTCTTGGGAAGCATTGATACGAGGGTACGCTGCCCAGCCTCGACGGATGTTGGCTTGGTAGCGTCCGGAGCATTCTTGCCCTTGGCTTGCTGGGAAGGAGAAGCCGTCGCAACGGATTTCCCCTTAGGTGCAGCCGGGGTAGTTCCTCGCCGAGGTTGAGAAGACTCGGACGAGGCAGAGGAGCTAGGTGCTGGTGCTCTTGTTGCGGGACTTGGTGCCGGTGCTGATGTTTTTGCAGCCGAAGTTGGTGCTGATGCCGGAGTAGCTGTTGGTGCTGGTCTGGTTGTTGGTACTGGGGCTGGAGCCGACGTAGCCTCAGTGGCTGCTGGTTGCGGCGTTGCCGAAGTGGTGGATGCCGTTGCTTCGGCCGGGCCGGTCTCCCCCGCTCCAAGGTTACCCTCCTCTTGCCGAGGTGGAGCTGAACCCGGAGCGGCCGCAGAACCCTCTGGAATAGGGCTCAGCGGACGTGACTCGTCGTCGCGACGGGGAGAAGGGCTAGGCCGGAGAGGTGAAGAGATGCTAGATCCACTTTGAGGGACCTCTACCGGAGCCCTGCAAAATCAAACAATGTCAGAAGAAAAATTACAACGAAGTAAGGAAGAGCAAGTTACAGAAGAAAGAATGACTTACGCATCCGAGGTTTCGGCCTCCTTGGGTTTCCGAGCCCTTCGTGCTGGGGCCTTGCCTGCTGGCTTGGAGGTAGTCTTGTCCCCGGACTTCTTTCGCCTTTTAGCGGGCTGGGAAGGTCCGGAGGAAGAACTTGAGGAAGCCCCGCGCTTCTTCTTCGATGCCACCGGAACAGGTTCGCCCGTAGCGAGGGGAGGATCCTCGTGGATATGACCACCGGGGTGAGCTGATGGCGGAAAAGCAAAAGAAAGGGGGACAGCCTCAACAGGTTCAATCACCTCGATATTTGAGTCATCCTCATCATCGGGCCAATCTCTAATAGAAGAGGGTTTACCCGTGGGTCGTTTCGTCGCGTCGGTCATCGGGAGGAACATCTCGTGGTCCAGCTCTTCCTCATTCGGAGTCTCCCGGTCCGGCGCCCACTTAAGGGTCGGATCGGTGCCGTCCTCGAGGGTCCGCTGAAGAAATTGCTGAGCAAAGGAATGAACAAAATAAGTCAAAAACGCAACAATAACCGACATATAATTACTCTGGGGTAAGTTTGCAACATGAAGCTTACCGCGGGAGGAAGCCGGTCACGGCAAAAGTGCTCAATCCCCCAAGTCCACTCGGAGGAGAAGTCCTTGTGGGTGGTGAAGAGAGCCTTAACCCGGCGATAAATCTCCGTGTTGCTCAGCTCGAAGGATGAAGTCTGGTTGGGATCGCGGCCGAAGCTCATGTGGCACACCTTGTGGGTGCGCTTCTGGAGGGGGGAGATTCGGTTGCGCACGAAAGTGATCATTGCATCCTCGTTGCGCAGCCTGAGCTCCTTCAGCTCCGCGAACCTTTTGTTGACCTAGTTGGCCAAGGCCATGGGCTTCCTGGGAACGGCGTCCCACAGATCTGGGTTAGGTGGACCCGGAGTATAGGGGAGCAGCCGGATTAAGTCTTCGGTGCCTGTGTTCCGGACGTAAAAGAACGTTCGGGCCCACCCTTTGCAGGACTCTAACCCGGTGACCCGGGGGAAAACAGAAAACCTTCGGGGTGAGATGGAAGCCGCTCCGAACTGAGTGAGCTGCTTGTCCTCCGGATCAGTGTGGATGTCGGGGATGACGTTGCGACGAAGGCCGAAAAACCGGATCCACAGCTCCTTCGTGGGCCACAGTCCGGTGTAGCCTTCGATCGTAGAAGCAAAGGCAGAGAGAGAAGTAATGGCATTGGCTGGAAGATGGTGCGGCTGGAGCTGGTAGGTACTGAGCCAATCCCGGAAGAAATCGCTCACCGACAGCCCGAAGCCCCGTTGAAAGTGAGACAAGAACACAACGAATTCCCCCGGATTGGGTGAGGGGGCCAGTTCGGAGGAGGCGAGGCGAGTCGCAATGCCGGCGGGGATGCGTCTGGTCTGGTAGAGCCAGTCCAGGTCGTCCTGGCAGACCCAGGGGCCGGCCCACGCACCGCGGTCCGCCGCCGCGGCGTCCTCCTCCATCTCCTGTTCAGCAACGATGAGTTCTTCTTCCATCATCTGGTCCTCAAGGCCCTCGCTGGCGCTAGAGGCAGCGGGGGACAGTGGCCGGGATTGACGAGGACCCGTGGCGAGAGATTTGCCTCGCGGTGGCAGCGACGCAGAGGTGCGACGGAGAAGCGCGGCGGCGACGCTGCTATTTGGTATCACTGGCGGCGGTGCGGTCGCAAGGAAGATGAAGAAAAAGGGCAATGGGCAGAGGGGCGCGGAAGGAGAAAGATCCTAAGGGAAGCCCCCCTCCGCTATTTAACCACTCCCACCAGCGGTGAGTGGGATCGTATCCTGCGGACCCGCCACACGCAGTGGCCATGTATCACCTGTCCGGACCAATCAGCGGGGAGCCACACGGAGGGCCACAGAGCGGAGAGAATCCTATGACGTGACACTGTGATGCGAGAAACGAGGAGGCAGGCATGACGTGACCCGCGCGCAGTGATAACTGACAATTACTGCGGCCGTTACTGTGCGGGCCCTTAAAATAAGACGACAAAATGGTTACCCATCACATGGGATGGCGTAAGAGAGAAGGAAACAAGACCCGGATCGAACCATGGTAACCCGGCCAGCAAGTGAAAACTTGGCATGTGCGGAGGGAAAGTAAAACCATGAGGTTCGAGTTGAAGTGGTAACCCGGCCGGCAAGTGAGAACTTGGAATGTGCGAAGGGAACGTAAATCCATATAATCCGAGGTAAAGTGGTAACTCGGAAATAACGACTGGAGCTTGAAATTGAACCAGATGTGTCCTTAGCGGCCAAGGCAGCTAAGACCGCACCAGCTTTGGGGACTAATGTTGGGGGGATACCCCCAGGTAGGGTCACGCCGGGGTATAAAGGCTAAGTTAGCCGAGGTTCGGCAAGGTCAAAGCTGATGCTGGCCGGGTCACCTCAAGGCAGGCCGAATCACAGGGTAACCCGGACCGAGGGGCATTCGCCTAACTAAGTCTCATCCGACTTAAGTAGTAAGTCGGAAGTGCATGTTTTACTTGTATGCAGGGACAGGTGTGGCCGGATCAACCATGATCCGGGCCATATCTAGCTTCCAGGAGAAGGAAGGAATCTCGCTGGTCAAAAGAAGCCCCGGTACGCACTACCTGAGCGAAGCAAGCAAGGACAGGACCACCGGGGCGTGGCCGACAAGGGTGACGACGCCCATGTCGGCTGACGCAGGGGCCACAGAGGCTCACGTAGCTAAAGCATGGGTGACGCGGGGGAAAAGCACCCCGGTCGGCTTGCTACTTTGGGGGGAAGCATATTCTTAGGAATATGCTTCCACGTATGCCCTAGGCAGAGCCCAAGCTCCCTCTATAAAAGAAGGGCTAGGGTTTCAGTAGAAGGGGTGAGTTGATCTCTAGTTGATGGGATTTTCTCTATTGGTGCTAGGGTTTTAGGTGCTATCTATGGGTGAGAGTAAGAGAGCTCCTTCTTCCTCCTCTCGCCAATACAGCTCAAGGAGCACTTGTAATCTTGGAGACAGAGCAATATAAACATCTGTGTGGAGAATAACTTCACTATCCCTCCCTGGATTCCCCTAGCGTGTATTAGTCCCCACCTTTAGCCTATCCATGGCATCTGCCGTGACACCACCACGACACTTAGCGACTAGCTCTTCTTCACCTCCGTATATAAAAAACATATCCCTAGTTCTTCTCAAGTACTTGAGGATGTTCTTGACCGCTATCCAGTGTTCCGAACCTGGATCAGATTGGTACCTACTAGTCAAACTAATAGCATGTGCCACATCCGGTCTTGTACATAGCATGGCATACATAATAGGGCCTATTGCCGAGGCATAGGGGATCTTTTCCATCATCTCTGTTTCTTCCGCCGTAGCAGGACTTTGAGTCTTACTCAATGTCTTGCCTTGCAACATAGGTAAGAACCCCTTCTTACTTCTGTCCATATTAAACTTCTTTAATATCTTATCAAGGTATGTACTCTGCGATAGCCCAATTAGGCGCCTTGATCTATCTCTATAGATTTTAATGCCTAATATATATGACGCTTCACCAAGGTCTTTCATCGAAAATTTGTTGTTTAGATAACTTTTAACATTGTTTAAAAGATCTATATCATTTCCAATCAATAATATGTCATCCACATATAATATCAGAAATTCCACATTGCTCCCACTCACTTTCTTGTAAATACAAGCCTCTCAATAAGTTTGGACAAATCCAAACTCTTTGATCACCTCATCAAAGCAGAGATTCCAACTCCAGGATGCTTGCTTTAGTCCATAGATGGATCTCTGAAGTTTGCATACCTTATTAGCATCCTTAGGATCGACAAAACCCTTAGGTTGTATCATATACAACTCTTCTTCAATATTACCATTGAGGAATGCAGTTTTGACATCCATCTGCCATATTTCATAATCGAAATATGCAGCAATTGCTAACATAATCCTAACCGACTTAAGCATCGCTACGGGAGAGAATGTCTCATCGTAGTCAACTCCTTGAATTTGTCGAAACCCCTTTGTGACAAGTCGAGCCTTATAGATGGTCACATTACCATCAGCATCAGTTTTTCTTTTGAAAATCCATTTATTCTCAACGGCCTTTCGATCGTGAGGTAAGTCCACCAAGGTCCAAACTTGGTTCTCGTACATGGATTCCATCTCGGATTTCATGGCTTCTAGCCATTTGTTGGAATCCGGGCTCATCATCGCTACTTCATACGTCGCAGGGTCATCCATTTCATCAACCATGAAATTCACAATAGGATTGTCGTATAGTTCAGGAGCTGCACGTGTCCTGCTCGACCTGCGAGGTTCGGTAGTGTCCTCTTTCGGAGTTTCATGATCAATGTCATTAGCTCTCTCTTCATAACATGAAGTCAACTCCGAAACAACTTCCGGTGCTGTGCTACTTGCCATTTCATGAAGAGAAGGTTCAATAACCTCTTCGAGTTCTACCTTCTGACTACTCACACCTTTCACAAGAAACTCCTTCTCAAGAAAGGATCCATTCTTGGCAACAAAAACCTTGCCCTCGGATCTGTGATAGAAGGTATACCCAATCGTTTCCTTAGGGTATCCTATGAATACGCATTTTTACGCTTTGGGTTCGAGTTTATCCGGCTGAAGTTTCTTCACATAAACATCACATCCCCAAACTTTAAGAAATGACAACTTAGGTTTATTTCCAAACCATAATTCATACGGTGTCGTTTCAACGGATTTAGATGGTGCCCGATTTAAAGTGAATGCAGCTGTTTCTAGTGCATAACCCCAAAATGACAGTGGCAAGTCAGTCAGAGACATCATAGATCGAACCATATCCAATAAAGTACGATTACGATGTTCCGACACACCATTACGTTGTGGTGTTCCGGCAGGCGTGAGTTGTGAAACTATTCCACACTCTTTCATGTGTGTGCTAAACTCGTAACTTAGATACTCTCCTCCACGGTCAAACCGTAGAAATTTGATCTTTCTATTACGATGATTTTCCACTTCATTCTGAAATTCCTTGAACTTTTCAAAAGTTTCAGACTTGTGTTTCATCAAATTGATATACCCGTATCTACTTAAATCATCCGTGAAAGTAACAAAATAACGATATTCACCTCGCACCGACACACTCATTGGTCCACACACATCAGTATGTATGATTTCCAATAAATCTATCGCCCGTTCCATTGAACCGGAAAACGGCGTTCTAGTCATCTTGCCCATAAGGCATGGCTCACATGTATCAAATGATTCAAAATCAAGTGATTCCAAAAGTCCATCAGAATGGAGTTTCTTCATGCATTTAACACCAATATGACCTAGATGGCAGTGCCACATATATGCAGATATATCATCATCAAGTTTAATCTTTTTAGCATTGACATTATGAATGTGCGTAATATTACTATCGAGATCCATCAGAAATAAACCATTCAACATAGGTGCATGACCATAAAAGATATCATTCTTATAAATCGAACAACCATTGTTTTCATATTTAAAGGAATGCCATCTTTGCATCAAACACGATCCGGATACAATGTTCATGCTCAGTGTAGGCACCAAATAACAATTATTTAGGTTTATAACTAATCCCGATGGCATATGGAGAGGTAGCGTCCCGACGGCGATCACATCAACTTTTGATCCATTGCCGACCCGCATCCTGACCTCATGCCTTGCTAGTTGTCACTTGTTCCGTAGCCCCTGAACCGAGTTACATATATTAGCAACCGATCCCGTATCAAATACCCAGGTGCTACTGCGAGTACTATTCAAGTACACATCAATAACATGTATATCACATATAACTTTGTTTGCCTTGCCGGACTTCTTGTCCGCCAAATACTTGGGGCAGTTGCGCCTCCAATGGCCAGTCCCCTTGCAATAGTAACACTCGGTGTCAGACTTAGGGCCAGCTCGGAGTTTCTTTTCAGGTGCGGCAACAGATTTGCCACCCTTCTTTCCCTTGTGCTTGCCTTTCTTGTCTTTCTTGAAACCGGTGGTCCTATTGATCATCAACACATGATGTTCTTTCCTAATCTCCACTTCTGCAGTCTTAAGCATTGACAGAAGCTCGGGAAGAGTCTTCTTCATGCCCTGCATATTATAGTTCATCATGAAGCTCTTGTAGCTAGGTGGTAGAGATTGGAGAACACGATGTATGCCCAAGTCATTCGGAATCATTATTCCCAAGGACACAAGCTTATCAGCGTACCCAGACATTTTGAGTACGTGCTCACTAACGGAGCTGTTTTCCTCCATTTTGCAGTTGAAGAACTTTTCAGAAGCATTATAACTCTCTAAGGCAGCATGGGTATCGAAAACCATTTTCAATTCTCCCATGGTATCAAAGGCATTGCCATTTTCGAAACGCTTTCGAAGTTCCGGCTCTAGCCCATACAATATGCTGCAATGAACTAAGTTGTGGTCCTCTTGACGAGTCACATAGACATTCTTTTCCTCGTCAGGGGCATCAGGAGCTGGTGGGGGGGCCTAGTGGCGCATCTAGCACATATTGCTTTTGTGCAGCAGTGAGGAGAATCCTCAAATTCATAGCCCAGTTGGTGAAGTTGCTACCATTCGCAGCAAGTTTCTCTTTCTCCATGAACACATTGAAATTAAAAGCCGGTGGTGCCATCTACAACAGAATTTGTAAAGTTTATTTAGACTAAGTTTATGATAGAGTGAGTTCAACTAATCCAAATTACTAATGAACTCCCACTCAAAAACGACATCCCTCGTGTCCTTTTGGTGATTACATGAACCAAATCCACTACACCAAGTCCGATCATCACGTGAGTTGATGTAGCTTCAAAGACGAGCATCTATATGGGCATCATATCAACTATATGACTCATGCTTAACCTTTCGGTCCGTGTTCCGAGTCCATGTCTGTACATGCTAGGCTCGCCAAGTAAGAACCTTAGTATTCGCGTGTGTAAAACTGTCTTAACCCGTGCCTATGAAAGCGTAGATTCGAGTACACCCGATCATCACGTGATGTCTCGAAACACGATCCATAGAACGGTGCATACTTAAGGAAGAACACATTTTTATCTTGATATCTAAATGAGGGATCATCTTACAATGCTACAGAAAGCGCCAAACTAGCAGTATAAGATGCTAACATCTAATGTGTAAAGTGAGATGATATGGTCCATGCATTTGATCTCTATCACTTGCATCGTGGTATGATCTCTATCATTCATTTGTGTGTAAGGCCAAGGTCTATGGAACTTACACATTGAGTGTGTTGTAAGAGTATCTATCATACATCTACTTACAACAATACCATATCAATACACTAGCCCAGCAACGATCTAAACTAGACGCCTCTAATTTATAAATTGCAAGTTTTACGTGGCTTAGGGCTTTCGGAGATAGAACCGTTCTCACCTACGAACATGAACCACAACGAGGATAACTAAGTTATTAGCAACTAGTTGTAAATCAGATATTGACTATAGTAGGAGAGACAGACACCCTCCAGCCACTTATGCAAAACAATTTGCATGTCAGTCGTGGAACCTGTCACATATACGATGACATGTAAGGTTGGTCCGGGCCGCTTCATCCCACTATGCCACCAATATCCAAAATACATAGAAGATGCAATAACATGATCATCATCGCCCACATATAAACATATGTGTACTACCCGTGCAAAGTACCTACGCATAGATCAGGCTCTGATACCACTGTTCGGTCCGCAGCATAGAAAACAAAAAATTTCCTACGATGAGAACTACATGCCAAGATCTATCTACTAGGTACATAGCAACGGGTGGACATACATCCAACGAGAACTTACCCTCGAAGACAACGAGTTTTGTTAACGAGTAGGAACTCGTGGTTGATGTAGTCGTACACTTGCCGATCTCAAGATCGTGAGGAAGTCCGAGCGTTGCAACTCAGCACCGCATCTGTACTCACACACACATTCAAGCCATCAGACAACCTCCACTTCCTCGCTCTAGCGATCCAGCGGAAGAAGCAACTCCTTCCAAACGAAATGCCACCGGGAACATGTATCTCGCTAATCCGAGACCATGGGGGAATAATTCTAGAGGGGGAGAGAGATCCTTCACAAGGAGGTGTGAGGATGAAGGAGGGAATGGGTGGCCTTTTATAGGAGCCCACTCCTCTCCATGGCCGGCACATGGGGGGTGACCCCTCACCTCCCCCATTCATGTGGTGGTAACCCCTCCACATTAAAATGCCTCTTCACATTCCCTTTTAAAGTCTCCACTTTAAATGCATTAAAATTCTCCAAGTTTAATGCTCTCTCATTTAATAAAACTCTTTTATTAAATTTATTCAGAATTTTGTTAATTACTTTAATTAACAAACATTCATATATAGCCCCTTGCAATATTTCAATATCACATGCAGAACCACTTTCTGCAATTTCACCCGAAACAATTTCCGGTTTCTATCGAAACAATTCCTGCGCTTTGCAATTCTTTCGTCTGAAACATATGTGCTCCTAAATGGTGTCCGGTAACTCTTAAGTGTGTCACCCTACAGTTCACGAATAATGAAGAAATGATTGAGACTCCTCTCAGATCAATAGTCAGAAGCGGGACCTGGAGATCCATACTGACTCCTGCATATTGAACGATGACTTCTGTGATTGTGAGAACCTTTTAATGCTTGTAACTAAATCCCTTTGTCTCGCGATATATTACATGTCCGAGATTCGATCATCGGTATCTCCATACCTAGTTTGATCTCGTTTTCGACATGCACTCTTTTCTCGTTCCCGTGATATAACATTCTAGTGATCACATCACTTGCTTGCAAGCTATCTCAATGTGATATCACTGAGAGGGCCTAGAGTATATCTATCCGTCATCGGGATTGAAAAATTCCACTCTTGATCTATGAGCCTCAACATAACACCTTCGTATACTGAACCCATCTTTATAGTCACCCTGTTACGGTGTGACGTTTGATGTTATCAAGATACTCTTCAGGTGTTAGCAATTAACATGATCTCATGGTCTAAGGATAAAGATTACTTCGTATGATGTTATAGCAATATAAACATAATGGCTTGATCGTAATGCTATACTTCGGATGAATGTTCATCACATCATTCCACCAATGGTGTGACCTTGTTATTAACAACATCCAATGTCCATGATTAGGAAACCTTGATCATCTTGTTAATGAACAAGCTAGTCTATAAGAGAGGCATAACTAGGAACCCTTTTTGTTTATTAAACACACATGTATTGATGTTTCTGATCAGCATGTAAAATAAACATCTATCATATATAAGGAATACATAATAACAACTTTATTATTGCCTCTCAGGGCATATTTTCTTCAGTCTTGCTACCAAAACAATTGCATATGAGACAAAACTTTGTATTCCACTAATGATTATGTTACCTCGACCTTGATAGCAATGGTCCCAATCATAATAGTTTCAAATTTTTCTCTTGGTATGGGACAATATATTTCTCCAACTTGAATGCCTTCAACATGTTCAATTGAATTCAACCCATAAGTTCTTTCAATCTTCTTAGGGAAATAGACATTATGTTCCTTGTCATTAACATTGAAGGTCACCTTTCCTTGATTACAATTAATAACAACTCCTGCAGTATTAAGAAAAGGTCTCCCAAGAATAATAGACATATTATCATCTTCAGGCATTTCAAAGACAACAAAATCAGTTAATATCAAACAATTGTGAGCCACCTGAACAGGTACATCCTCACATATACCCACAGGAATAGTGGTAGATTTATCAGCCATTTGCAAAGATATATCAGTTGGTATTAATTTTTCAAGTTAAAGCCTCTTATAGAGAGAGAAAGGCATAACACTAACCCCAGCTCCCAAATCACACAAAGTAGTTCTAACATAACTGTTCTTAATAGAGCAAGGGATAGTTGGAATCCCTGGTCTCCAAGTTTCTTAGGAACCTTACCATTGAAGGAATAATTAGCAAGCAAAGTAGAAATTTCTTCATTAGGGATCTTCCTTTTATTCGAGACAATATCCTTCATATACTTTGAGTAAGGAGGCATTTTAATAGAACCAGTCAAAGGAATTTGCAAGAATAAAGGTTTCATCCACTCACAAAAATTATTATAGTGTTCATCTTCCTTTGACTTGTGTTTCTTATCAGGGAAAGGCATAGGTTTTTGGACCCAAGGCTCTCTTTCACTTCCATGTTTCTTAGCAATAAAATCTTCTTTGGTGTATTTAGTATTCTTAGTGTGGTTTTTAGGTTCTTCTTCAACTTTTTCTTCATTAGGAACTTCATTTTCTTCATTACCACTTTTGGTTTTAGCATCGGAGATAGATATACTATTAGGATCTATAGCAGGTTTAGAGGGTTCTACAACAGTTTTATGTTTCTTTTTCCTTTTGTTACTAGTAGAACCTCTATTTTCAGCTTGTTGAGAATCCTGCTCAATTCTTTTGGGATGCCCCTCAGGATATAGAGGATCCTGGGTAGCAGCACCACTTCTAGTTCTAATTTCATAAGCATGTTTTTCTTTAGCAGCATTAACTAGCAAGTCGTTTTGCACTTTAACGAGTTGATCTATTTGAGTTTGAACCATTTGAAAGTGTTTAACAATCATTTTAACATCATTAGAGGTTCTTTCCACAATATCTTTGAACTCAACAATAGCTCTAGTGTTTTCCATTAGATGATTTTGCACCCTTTTATTAAAGTTGTCTTGCTTAACAATAAAGATATCGAATTCTTCTAAGCATTGATCAAGAGGTTTAGAGTAAGGGACATCACCTTCATAAAAGTGTTGGAGAGAGTGTACCTCAATAGTGGATGAGTAGTGAATAGGCTTACATAATTCTTCTATATGAGGTAAATTCTTGACATTTGCAGCTTTAATTCCCTTCTCCTTAAGAAATTTCTTAGCTTCCTTCATCGCTTCATCATTTAATTCAATAACTCCCCTCTTCTTTGATGTTGGAATAGGCACCGGAATAGTAGGTTCAGGTACAATTACTTCAGGTACAGCTTGTTTAGGAGGAGTCCAATCTTCATAGTTCTTACTTATTTTAGCCATTAATTCCCCAGCTTCCCTGGGAGTCCTATTCCTGAAAACACAATCAGCACAACTATCTAGGTATGTCCTAGATTCTTCGGTTAGTCCATTATAAAATATATCAAGAAGCTCATTCTTAGGTAATGGACTTCCAGCTTGTGCATGAATTAAAGCACAAAACCTTGCCCAAGATTCAGGCAATACCTCTTTTTCTCCCTGTTTAAAATCAAAAAGTTCCTACAAAATAGCATGTCTAGCACTAGGAGGAAAATATTTCTACAGGAATGTACTAATCAAGCACTCAGGGCTATCAATCGATCTAGGAGGCAAGTTACTAAACCAAGTTTTAGCTTCTCCTTTCAGTGAAAAGGGGATGATCTTGGCAGCAAAGTAAGTACGCATCTTAATATCATTAGAAAACAAGCCACTCATGGTAGAAAGTTCATTCATATGTGCTACCGCACTTTCATTCTTAGTCCCACAAAAAGGTTCTTTCTCGACAATAGCTATGTAAGATAGATCGAGAGAGAAATCATAATCTTCATCCATAATGTTTATGGGAGAAGCAACAAACTTAGCAATAGGAGACAATTTGGGTCTAATAGTATGCCTCTCAAGGAGACTCTTAGCAGCGCTCCTATCATGGGTGTTTTTAGATTCTTTAATAAATTCATCAGTCATCTCAACATAACCATCTTCAATATCATAACTTTCACTAAACTCAGGTGAACTAACAGGTGTGGTAGTGTCTTCATTAGGAGTTTCGGTATTTCCAGCTATAGTTCTAGCAATCGTCGCATCTAGGAAAGGACCTAATGAACCACTCTTATCAAGCACAGTAGAAGCAGCATCATAAGTATCAGAAGTTTCAGATTCAGCAGTAGTAGCAGTGTGTAGCATGTGTATGTGGTGGTGTAACGAGCTTACTTATAACATACGGTGAATCAAGAGCAGCAGAGGTGTTCAGAACCGTACCTCTTCTTGTAGTGGATGGTAAAATAGGAACCTTACCATCAGGAGAGTTACCCATGATGGATGGATAGCAGCGAACAATAGAGAATCCAAGTGAACTTGATAAATAAAGCTATGCTCCCCGGCAACGACGCCAGAAAATAGTCTTGATGACCCACAAGTATAGGGGGTGTATCGCAGTATTTTCGAGGGAAGTTAAACCTAATTTATTGATTTGACACAAGGGGAGCCAAATAATATTTATAAGCCTTAACAACTAAGTTTTCAATTCAGCTGCACCTAGAAACAATCTTGCTCGCAACAGTTTATCAGTAGCAACAGTTTTGTAGTAGGAATATAAAAGTAGCAACAGTAGTAAAGTAAAGACAGTAGTAACAATAGCAGTAAACAGTGGGATTCGAGTGTGGTAGGCATAGGGATGGATGGACGGGCGTTGCATGGAGAAGACAATTCACATAGCAATCAGAACATAGGGAAATTGCAGATAAATAAGATAAAACATCCAAGTACTAGACAATCCTAGGCATGTGTTCTATGTATAGTCATACGTGCTCGCAATGAGAACTTGCACAACATCTTTTGTCCTGCCAGCCCATTTGCAGCGGGGCCTCTAGGGAACTACTGGCAATTAAGGTGCTCCTTTTAATAGAGCACCGGAGCAAAACATTAACACTCCGTGAACACATGTGATCCTCACATCAAAGCCATTCCCTCCGGTTATCCCGATTTCTGTCACTTCGGGGCCATTGGTTCCGGACAACAACGTGTGTATACAACTTGCAGATAAGACCATAAACAATACTATCATAATGAATCAATAACATGTTCAGATCTGAAATCATGGCACTCGGGCCCTAGTGGCAAGCATTAAGCACAACAAGTCGCAACAAAGTCATAAAGCACTAATAAAAGATACTAGGCACCATGCCCTAACAATCTGATGCCATTACATGAACGATCTCATCCAATCCCTACCATCCCCATAGCCTACAGCGGGGGATTACTCACTCATAGATGGGGGAAATATGGATGGTCGATGGAGAAGCGATGGTGATGATGATGGCGATGATCTCCTCCAATTCCCCGTCCCGGCAGGGTGCCAGAACGGAGTTTCTGGTGCTGTTTCATGAAATCTGGTGGTGGCAGTGGAGCGGAACTCCTTCTGGAAAAATGTCAAACCCCCCTAAAGTTTTTAGGTCAGGAGGCTCCTTATAGGCGAAGAGAGAGGCCGAGGGGTGCCTGGGGGGCACACCACCCCCTGGCACGGCCTGGCTTGGCCCACGCCACCAGGTGGTGTGGCCACCCCTGGCTCTTCTCCGTCTCGTATTCTGGCTCCTAGAGTCTTCGGGTGAAATAGGATTTTCGACATATTTTCCGGGATTTTTCCTGATAGTTGATTTTCTGCACAAAAAGTAGACACCAAGGCAACTCTGCTGAAAACAACATCAATCCATGTTAGTTGTATCCAAATCACACAAGTTTAGAGGAGAAACAATAGCAAAAGTGTTTGGGAAAGTAGATACGTTTTGGACGTATCAATGATCACCAAGGCTCTCTTCCCCACTGCAACGCAAAGCCCTAGTCCTGCAGCTCTACTCATCCAGCACTTTCGCCACCAGAGCAACAAGACCAAAGGTGATATTCGCATTACTGGATTGGTAACCCACCTTGCATATGCATTAAATGTTGTACTGCCTGTTATGGAACCTGTTGACGGCTCCAAACTTATGGACGTCAAGTATTTGACTGCTTATGGCTTCCTTGGTGTTTACCATGCTAACCGGAGGCTCTGAGCATATCAATTCAGTTAGCTCGATGATACACAGGTTGAGAAGGTTCAGTTGCCATGCCCCCAAGCCTTCTTGATTATGGAGAAGGACACTTGGATCGTCACCAAGAACCAAGTGACGAAGATCTTGGCTGAGCTCTAGCCCGAGGAAGAGGAAGATGAAGGGCATCAGGATGAGCAGGAGCAGGAGCAGGAGGAAGAGTAGGGACACAACCCTGCTTGGGAAGGACAGGAACAACAGTAGCCAAGAGGAGCCTGGGAACCATGGCCCGACTAGCCACAGCAGGGGTACGACTACGTCCCCTATCAGGAGTTCCAGTAGCTCAACCAGCGCGTTGGGGAGATCGACCACACTCTTCAGGATGTGAATGAAGATGTGAAAACTTTGACTGGCAACTTCAGTCACTTCATGACACACTTCCCGACTTCTACCAGCAGTACCCGCGCCAGCCGCCAAATGACGGTAATAACTGAGCCTGGCGATAGCCTAAGGTTGGGGGAGGTTTGAAAACCTCCAAACTTTGCATTCATGTTTTTAATTTCTTATTTTGATTTATTTTATTAAAAAATTGCATGTTTATTTTTAGTTTTGCATTCCTAAACCGAAAATACAAAAAATTAGTTGTAATTTTATTTGCAACTTTGTTTCTTTGTTTCTCCCGGAGATTGCTTAATTTCAGGTGATTTGGCAATATGGAAATATAGGAGAGGTTCGACTCAAATAAGAGAATGAAGCAAGCAAGAGAAGGTATAACATTCCTTCCATCACACTCTTTGCAACCTTAAATTGATCCTACAATTATTTACTCGCTTGCACTGGAGTCACTCCCCACTTAGCTTGTTATCCTACAAATTCTATTCATTTGCTAGTGTCTCCTTTTTAGCTTTGAAATAATGAGCAATGAACTTGGTTAAAATACTTCCTACATTTTTTATGACAAGAAAAAGCATCTGAAAGATGACTTGAGTCCATGCTTAGCTCAAAGAATTTTATTTTAGAACTACTCCATCCCATTTGAGCTTAATATAAATAGACTCGATAGTACCCTTGATTGAAATTGTTTGATTAAATGGATGTTTCGAAGTAGTAGAAATTATGCCACTACTTTTTCTAATAATTGCCGTAAGATATTGCTTTATGCGTGTCATTATATCTCTGTCGTGCTCCATGGGGAACTATTAACTCCGCTGGCCAATGAACGATCTAAATGTGGGAAACCACTTGATTTCGGCTATTGAGTTATGTAAACGTCTTTAGCAGGAATGCTATGATGTGTAAAAAAATTAGTCTCCTCATGGTTTCACGTTCCAAGTGAAGTTGTAGTACTCCTCTAGCCCATTATTGCTCAACAATATTTATTGGCATGGTCACGAGTGCACAACATAGCCCCAATTAACATGTTAAAAAATAGTGGCATGATTTCTCTATGAAAGAGCTAAAGTTTTTGAAAGACAAAAGAAAGAAAAAGGTGCTTTGAGAGCCTTTAAATTTTGACATGGGAGTAGATGAGTTGTTCTTAAATTAAATGTTTTGATACCAACTTGAGTACTCTTAATTGGTTAAATGAACAAGAACAAAAGTTTCCATCTCTCGACAAAGAGAGGCACTAAAAGAATTTGTCTCACTTTCCTAGCTAAACTTTCAACACTTTCTTGGGCATATGATTTATTTGCTAACAAGATATACGTGGTTAGGAAGTGGACTCAGTGCAATCTTGTGAATTCTTGTATGATCATATTAAAGATTGCAGGGATTGTGAAGAAAAGAATTTGACACCAATTCAAATTTATGAGTTCCTTTATTTTCAGTCTCGAATCTCTGCTATTCTTCCTTATTTCCATGTCACTCGAGAGCGAGCAACATCTAATCTTGGGGGAGTTGATAGCTGTGAGATTCGACATATTTTTGATGGCTTTTGTTGATGGTTTTCTCCCGGTTTTGATCATTTTCTGGCTTTACCTAATGCTAATACTTCGGTAGCAAAGAAAACTTGGATTTTAATGTGTGTTTCAGGTTCTGAATGTCAACAGAAGTATTTAACTAGAGAAATACAATATTCGGGAGAAAATAAGCAAGTCCCACTTTGGAAGCATGTGAGGGGAGCTCATAGAAGCTTTAACGATCAACTATACGACGTGAATATTTTTCCGGCCATATAGTTCCCGCCGTATAGTTGCCGCCGCCTCTGTCTTGTCAAAAGGGACAACTTCCATGAAGGGACCGAGGACGAAAACACAACGCAGCAACCGCAACACCATCCAGAAGGGAGAAAGAAGAGATCCGGAGAAGAAGGAGAAGACGTTCTTCATCTCACTCCACGATCTTTGACCTCCTAGCCAATACAACCCATAGCCACTACTTGTACTAGAGAGAGAGATGGATCTCCACCTTGCAAGACTAGGATTTGAGATTGTTTCTTCCCATCTTGAATTGTGATTGCATATTTTTCTATTCTTATTGTGGATCTCCACGGTAATACCAAGATGATTTCCCTTTATTTGATTATATTGATGATCCTTTCTTCTCTCATGAGTAAGTAATTCCTTTGGGCGTGGGAGATGTAGGGGATTGGTGATATGTGATGTGCCTTCATATATTTTCCACATATTGTGATTGATTCTAATTACTATATTATGTGTCCTTGACTATCTATGGGATGCCTAATGCTTGTTGTCAAATTAAGGGCCCAGAGAACATGATACCTTGTTCTACATTGATAAGATCTTGTACGCTGGTGGACCGGTGACCCCTAGGTGACACAGGGATATCAATGGAAAGCTATTTGACTCGAGGATAACGAGTAACCACTGTGCTTATTGCATTAGTCCGATCCAAGGAGCTTAATCGCTAAGCGACCTAAATGGTCTTAATCGTCTAGTGTCTGACCATGGTTTTGGTAGTAGGCTAGTAGGATTATTGAAGTTGGGATGAAATCTACCAAGAGGAGTTCCGGCTAATTATGGGTTTCTCGCCTACACATATATCTATAAGATTATAATTGTTACATTTACCACTCGTCCACCTAGCATAGTCACTATGACCATGAACTAAATCTCCCCGCGCATTCTTTCGCCATCTCCAGGAAACAACAAACAACCAAAGTCGTTCTTTACTTTTATGCATTATATTTCCGATGTTTACATTTTAGTTCGATTTAAATCTATCGCATTTAATCAAAATCCCATTCTTATTTCAACAGTTGCAGTCAATTCACTTGAAGACCTGTGACAACTTCGGGTGTGACAGAGACTTCACCAATAAGCACTTACCTTTGGGCTCCCTGTGGGATCGATATCTAAACTTTGAAACTAGCTACAAACGATCTGTGCACTTGCAGTCAGCACTGCTCCATCTCCCCTGTCGATGCGGCCCGATGCAACGAGGATGGGATGAAGCATCAGTGTGTCTATGGAGAAATCCATGCTCTACACACGTGTACGAGCAGACCACGACGGCGCTAACTTGCATCGTTAACCCTGCTGGGGGCATGTCCTGATAGATGCACCTCCAGCCAGTCGCGGTGGTTCCGAGTGAAAGCCCAGCGACGACGGCGCCCATGGGTGATGTTTACCCTTCTTGAAGGCGTTGCAATGGAACCCCGTGTTGCTCGGTTAGCCATCCAATTTGGGATCCTAAAAGTGCCCCGACTTCAGCTCTTGGTGGACTACAGATGTCTGGCGTCCTCTGATGGTCATGGCCGATGGTATGTCATGAGCTTCATGTTCCCTGCACAGTCTCAATTGATCCACACCCTTCGATGGTGTAGGCCGCCTCCTCACCTTGCTACGTGCGTACCGCTGTCCCTCTGGCGGAGTTGCCGTCAAGGTTCGTGTGGCTAGTGGAATCTCGGTCTTACAATGCCCTTCGAAGGCATAGGCAGAAACTACTGGCAGTTCTGGCATTCGGTTTTGCCGGCGAGCTTCATGTCTGCATCGTCATCTCAGTGGAGTAAGCCCCTTCGACAATGCCAACCACACCTGTTGATCCGCTATTGCCACTGAGTGGTCGGACGCTTGGCATGGGAGTGATGGTTGAAAGGACATTTATTGTCATAATCCATTTTGGTGTTCGTTAACAACACAAGGTACATTTTACTGTGTGTTAATGTCTACAGGTCAATCCATTGAAAAGGTAAAAAGTCTGAATGTCTTGGGAATCTCATAGACAAATTCATGACCATCTGAAGTTTTCAGACCAGAGTCTCCGGTGTGCATACACCGGAGTCTCTGGTGTGGTCCCAGAGTTTCCCTAGGAGTTCCCGGTGTGTGGTCTATACTTGGCCCAGGGTCTCTCTGCCTCTGGTCCGGAGATTGATCGGATATCAGCCGGAATCTCCGGTGTGTCCCCTTAGGCCGGAGTTTCTGGTGTGGACACACTGGAGTCTCCGGTGTCTCTGGTCCGGAGTTACGGCCAGAGTCTCCGGAGTGGGCCCCAAGCTTCAGCCAAAACTAACTAGAGATGCGGTCCGAAGATGGACCGTAGGTGGGGCGGAGATTCCGGTCTGGACCGGAGTTTCCGGTCTTCCAGACCGGAGTCTCTAGTGTGATTGGCCCCCAACGGTCAGAAAACGGTTCACAATGTGTGGCCTATAAATAGGGGCCCTCATCCCCTTCCTCCAACTGCTCGTTCCAAAAAAGCAAGACCACATCATTAGAGCCACCAAAACTCCAAGATCTCTTCATCCAACCACCCAAAGTCGTTGACCTTTGGGGAATCGGAGGAGGAGGCATCGATCAACAGCTTCACCAAGAGAGATCTTCATTTCCCCCCTCATTCACTTGAGGGCCCCTTGCTCTAGGGTTTCATTGGAAATCCTAAGCCTTGTTTTGGTGGATTTGATTCTTACTAGCTTGTCTTTGATTGTTTGACAGCTAGCTTGTATTCAGGAGCCTCCAATTAGGTTGTGGATGTGTGCCTCAAACTTGTTGTAAAGGTGCTGGGTTCCACCTCGAAGGTTGCCGTATAGTGGAAGAGGTGAATCGAACCCGTCGGGCTGAGGTTCATCGGAGAACAAGGGAGGCCTCTCGTGGCGTTGGTGGTTTGAAACCATCCCCTCTCCAAACATAGACGTACTTCCCCTCAAAAGGAAGGAACTATGGGAAACAAATCCTTGTGTCTCCGCGTGCTCTACTTTGGTTACTTCTATCCTTTACCGCACTTTACTTATCTAGTTCTTGTTTAGTGTTTCTGCTAGATAGACATATAGGGAAATTCACCATAGTTGCATGATCTAGAGAATTTACCTTTTGTGTCAAACCCTAACTTGAAAAAGAGTAAAATTTGAAGTAGCACCTATTGACCCCCCTCTAGGTGCCCATACGATCCTTTCAATTGGTATCAGATCCTAGGCTCTTTATTCGGGCTTAACCGCCTAAGAGATTATGGGCAACTCAGGAGATGAGGGAGGGAGTGAGGCTAGCAATTCGGTGACCATGGTAGATCTCAAGAATTTGGAAACAAGCTTGAGATCTACCTTGGGCAACGAAATCCAACAGTTGCGTCAACTTGTTGAGCAACTTGTTATGAATAAGCCAACCTCACCTCCTCCCTCTCAAGAGGAAACACCACCTAACCCTAAGGCAAATGCTCCGACTAAGACAATGGGTGAAGGGGTGGGGGATGAACATAATTCCACTGAGTCCACCACCAAAAAGGGTGATGGGAAGGAAGAGCACCATGCGGTTCCCGGATGGTAGTCTCCCGACCCTCCAATCCCTCATCTACATATAAAAAATAGAGGTGACCTACCTAAGTTACCTGCACATACTTTTGCTCAATGGCAAGTTCTAATGAAATCTCATGTGCGCAGCTCTTGTATTGATTTGTGGAATATTATTGAAGAAGGACTCAAAATTGAGGATCCAACCAACTTGACTAGAAGAGAAGTGGTCAATAGCCAACTCAATGCGACTGCCTTGCACATGATACAACTTGGAGTGGGGCCAAAGGATTTTCCCCACATTGAGCACTACAATACCGCCAAGGAAGCTTGGGATGCTCTCATTGACTTGTTTGTTGGCAATGAGAGCATGAGAAGAAATATATATGATGCCTTAAGCAATGAGGCCGAAGGATTCTTCATGAAGGATAGGGAGGATCATGAAGACATGTATCGAAGACTCAAATCCACAGCCACCGCCTTCAGGAATGTTGGTGCCTCTCACATTGATGATGCTTGGATCAAGAGGAAGTATGTGAGTGCTCTAATGCCTTTTGAGCCCACTGACTTGAAGAGTCTCCAAGGAAGATACAACTACCATCTCATGACCTCCAATGAAGTTATGCAAGAGATGGCCGCTTTCAAGGTTGTTGCCAAGAATGCCAAAGATTCCCGTGCTCGTGCCATTGCACTACTAGGAAACAACTTATAGATAGACAAGATATTCAGTGGCGCATATGTAAAATTATGCGCCACAGATATATATCAGTGGCGCACTAGAAAAAATGCACCACAGAAGTTTGGCACTTCAGTGGCACACGAAACCAATATGCGCCACAAAAGTCCATATTTCTGTGGCGCATATTTTCGTGTGCGCCACTGAAGTGCCAAACTTCTGTGGCGCATATAGACATATGCGCCGCAGAAGGTTGATGGGACCAAGCAGCAAAAAAGCGGGAGAAACTTTTGTGGCACATGTGTCCATATGCGTCATAGAAAGTGATGTTTCTGTGGCGCATATAGGTGTATGCGCCACAGAACAAGCATATAGGGGGGGAACAGATCCCCCCTGTGGATCGCCTTTTCAGTTTTGTAAAAAATAAACAAAAATGATAGAAACTTCAAAAAAATAATTCCTTTGAGTTGTAGTTAGATTTTAGGGTATAGATCTAGAAAAAATTGAAAAACATAAATTTCGATGTATTTTGCAAAAATAGTTCATGGCACGGTAAAACGGCTCTAACTTTTGCATACGATGTCGGAAAAAAATCTTTGACCTATCAAAATGTTCGTCTCGAAATTTTCTACTCGATTTCAGCGCTAGAAGCTGTTGAAGATTTTGTAGATTCCCCAAATTCCAAAAGAGTAAAAAGTTATGGCAGACTGAAGATTTTTTCCTGCAAAAAAATAAAAAAGGGGGAGAAACTTCTGTGGCGCATTTCCCCCATATGCGCCACAGAAGTCTTGGGCGGCATTCGAAATTTGAATCCCGCCGGCGCCCTTCTCCCCCTCCCTTTTTCCTTTTTATCCCCCTCCCCACTTCTTCTCCCCTCCCCACTTCTCCTCCCCTCCACACTTCTCCCCTCCCCACTCCTCCTACTCATCCTCCTACTCATCCTTCTCCTCCTCCGGCGACCAACTCCGGTGACCACCACCTCCTCCTCCTCCGGCGACCAACTCCGGCGACCACCACCACCTCCTCCTCCACCACCACCAACTCCAGCGACCTCCGGTGACCTCCTCCTCCACCACCAACTCCGGTGACCTCCTCCTCCACCACCAACTCCGGCGACCTCCTCCTCCTCCACCACCACTTCGGCGACCTCCTTCTCCTCCTCTTCCACCACCAACTCCAGCGACCTCCTCCTCCTCCTCCACCACCAACTTCGGCAACCTCCTCCTCCTCCTCCACCACCAACTCCGGCAACCTCCTCCTCCTCCTCTACCACCACCTCCTCCTCCTCCACCACCACCAACTCCGGCAACCTCCTCCTAGCCCTCCTCCAGCCACCACCACCACCACCAACTCTGGCCAGATCTAGATCTGGCCCGGGTTTTTTTTTTGAAATTTGAAAAAAACTTTTGTGGCGCATATTGGCCATATGCGCCATAGAAGTTTGAGATCTGACTCGCCTTTTTTTTGAATTTTGGAAAAAAACTTCTGTGGCGCATATTGGCCATATGCGCCACTGAAGTTTGAGACTTCTGTGGCGCATTTTGAAATGCGCCACTGAAGTTAGTTATCAGTGACGAGGTATCAGTGGCGACTAGGAAATGTGCCACAGATGTTGAAAAAAGGTGCGCCACAGAAGAGTTGTTTCCTAGTAGTGTTGGAATGAGTAGTGGTATAAATCTTGCCTTGAAGGCCAAGGTTGTGGAGTATGATGAAGATGAAGGGAGTGATGAGGGACTTTCAATGAGCCACCCCAAAGATGTCAAGGTCGCTCATGGTGAATATATGGCCTTCTATGCAAGAAACTTTTGGAAAGATCCCGCCAAGGCCAAGATGGAGATGCAACAAAGAAGCAACCCCAATAGGAGAAGAGACAATGAGTCTAAGTTGAGAACTTGCTTCAGTTGTGGCGACCGCTATCACTTTGTTGCCGGTTATCCCTATGAGAATAGAGAAGATCATGGGGGTAAACTTGTGTTGAAGAAGACCTCCAAAGCTCCTTACAAGAAACCTTTCATCAAAAGGAATTCCACCAACAAGAAGCAGGTGAAATTGTCTTGATAACACATGAATAATTCTCCTCCAACAATGATGATGAGGAAGATGAAGAAGAGGAAACATCAAGTGGTGTGGTGGCTCTTGCCACTACCTCTACACCAACATTCTTGATCTTTGACTCTCCAAATGAGAATATCTCCAACAAGAACGTCACTTGCCTTATGGCAAGAGAAACGGAGGTATTATCATCATCACACCCCACCTCCTTAGTTGATGAATTTGATGATGAGTTATCCCTTGAGGTCAAGAAGGAATTAGTTGCTTTTGATGTGTTTATGAACAACTTGCAAGGGGAGCACAAAAGACATTTTGTGGACCTCTTAAATCAACTTGCACACACACAAGAGCTCCTAGATGAGAGATGTAAATTAGGAAGAGAGCACATGATTGAGGTAGAAGCTCTAAATAATGCTCTAGAAGAAGAACAAGAGACTAGGATGTCTCTTGAAACTAAACTTGAAGGGCTTGATGAAGCAAATGATCTCATTATTAATAAACTCATCAAGGAACATGACCATGCTATTGCTAAATATAAAAAAGCTAAAAAGGACAAGATTCAGTTTGGTGTTGTTCATGAAAAACTTTCCAAGGACTTTAGGATGCTTGACAAGGCTCACAAGGCCTTAGAGAGTGAACTCTTGTTACTCACAAAGTCTCGTGAAAAGCCTCAAACTCAATTGACCAATATTCCTTCACCTAGTACTTTCATTCCTTCTAGTTGTACAAATATACTTGAAGAAAATGCTAGGTTGAAGGGGGGGCTAGCTAAGGCCACCTTTCCCAAAGGACACAAGTCAATTGATGACCTCTTGAGTAAGCATAGGTTAAATAGTGAGAAAGGGGGCATTGGCTTTGTCTCTAAAGGCAAGAATAAGAACAACAACAACAACAACAAGAAGGCCAAGCCCGCACTAGAAAAGGACTAGGTCATTGTGGGTAGTAAGACCACGAATGGCAAAACTATGTCTCATGATGACTTTGCGGGAAGTGCTAACCCTCACTATGTATTGATGCGTGATTATTATGGTGATGTTTATGCACAATATGTTCGCCCATTTGATGGTTATATTGCTTGGTCTATTTGGGTTCCCAAGACCCTTGTTGCTAACAAAAGAGAACCCATTGAAAAATGGGTACCTAAAAACTATTTTGATCTTTTGTAGACCTATGCTTATGGAGGGTCAAAATGGGTGCTTGATAGTGGTTGCACAAGTCATATGACCAGAAGCGCACTGAGTGTCAAGGAGTTGAGACCAAATGTTGATCAAATATCTGTGACATATGCCGACAAGTCAAAGTCTAAGGTAATGGGTTTCAGCAAAGTTGTGGTTGCACACGATATCACTCTCATGGACGTCATGCTTGTTGAGACCCTTGGCTATAATTTACTTTCAGTCCATGCTCTGGGAAAGATGGGTTTTGCCATCTTTATTGATAATGATATTGTGAACCTCATGTGGAGCAAGTCTCTAAAGGTCGCTTTTGTTGGGTACATCGAAAATGACCTGTATGTGGTGGACTTTTTGGGGAAAACCACTACAAGTGTGATGTGCTTATTCGGAAAGGCCGACGTGGGTTGGTTATGTCATCGCCGTCTAGCCCATGTCAACATGAGAACTTTGCAAAGCCTCCACAAGGATGGTCATATTGTTGGACTAAAAGAAAATGTTTTCTTTGCCAAAGATCGTGTTTGTAGGGCATGTGTAGAAGAAAAGATGCATGATTCTCCCCACAAGCCAAAGAACTACATCAAGTCTAAGAGAATCTTGGAGCTCCTTCATGTGGATCTCTTTGGTCCTCCATCTCATGCAAGCCTTGGTGGGAAGAAATATTGCTTGGTGATTGTTGATGACTACTCAAGATACACTTAGGTATATTTCTTCAAGCTGAAAAGTGAGATCCAAGAAAACTTCATTGACTTCATCAACATGGCTCAACATCAACACAATGTCCCTGTATTAACAATAAGAATTGACAATGGTACCGATTTCAAGAACTACACATTGAATGTATTTCTTAGTGATGAGGGAATAAAACATCAATATTCCGCTGCATATATCCCTCAAGAAAATGGTGTAGCTGAAAGGAAGAACCAGACTCTTATTGATATGGCAAGGACCATGTTGGCGGAGTTTAAATCTCCATACAATTTTTGGGCTGAAGCAATCTCCACCGCATGCCATGCATCAAACCCTCTCTAGCTCCGTAAGGAATTGATCAAGACTCCATATGAAATTCTTACCGGTAACAAGCCCAAAGTTTCATACTTCCGGGTGTTCGGTTGTAAGTGTTTCTATCGCATTAAGGGTGTTAGTTTGTCCAAATTTGATTCCAAAGCATTAGAGGGTATTTTTGTTGGTTATGGTCTTGAATCCCACACTTATATAATCTATGACAAGCTCTTCGGAGTTGTCATAGAATCTTGTAGTGTGGTTTTTGAAGAATATGATGGTCCCCAAGGGGGCGTGTTGATGTTTGTGATGTAGATAATGAAATGCCTCAGGATGCCATAGGAAGAATGGGTGCGGGATTCATTCGCCCTGTTGAGGAACCCCTTATGGCGGATCAAGAAGAACCATGCTCTACTCAAGTGGAGCCCTCATCTTCACAACATCAACAAGCTTCTATTGAAGAGGACAATGACCCAAGCCAAAGACAAGCTATGGACCCTCAACCAGTTGATCAGGAAGAAACCTCAAGTTAGGGGGTTCTTGAGTCTCCTTTTGCTAGAATGTCTAGCGGTGCTAAGTCCATTACACAAGGAAGATATGTAGAAACTGCAATAAGGGAAGCCCAACGCTTGTCTAGAAGTATGCCTGATCGAGACCAAGGTCAATCTTTGCATCTTGAAGAAGAGAATGATTCCAATGATGATCAAGGTCAAGTTAATGGTTAGGACGAGGACCAAAATGATGGAGTGATCCCCACAAGAAACAACAAGGAGATCGAAACTTGTCACCAAGCTAGAATGGATAGAATATTGGAATTAAGAGACCACACTCTTGAGAATGTGGTAGGAGATCTAAGAAGAGGGATATCCACTCGAGCTCAACTGAAGAACTTTGGTGAGCACCAAGCACACATTTCCATGGTGGAACCAAAGAAAGTATGGGAAGCTCTTGAAGATTCGGATTGGTTGGATGCAATGCATAAAGAGCTCAACAACTTTGAGAGAAACAAAGTATGGAAGTTAGTTGAAAGGCCAAAAGATTGCCGCAATGTTATAGGCACCAAGTGGATATTCAAGAACAAGCAAGATGAGCATGGAATTGTGGTGAGGAACAAGGCAAGACTAGTTGCCCAAGGGTTCTCTCAAATTGAAGGCATTGATTATGGAGAGACATATGCACCCGTGGCTCGCCTGAGTCCATTTGTATCCTTCTTGCTTATGCGGCACATCATAAATTTAAATTACAACAAATGGATGTAGAAAGTGCGTTTCTTAATGGTCCATTACATAAATTGGTATATGTAAAGCAACCCTCGGGGTTTGAGGATCCCAACTTTCCAAACCACGTCTACAAACTTGATAAGGCGCTCTATGGGCTCAAACAAGCCTCACGCACGTGGTATGAGCACCTTAGAGAGTTGTTGCTAGATCGTGGGTTTGAGGTTGGGAAAATCGATCCCACTCTTTTTTACTAAGAAGGTCAACAGGGCAATTTTTGTATGCCAAATATATGTAGATGATATTATTTTTGGCTCATCTAACAAAGCTTTTAATGATGAATTCTCAAAGCTTATGATTGACAGGTTTAGGATGTCTATAATGGGAGAATTGAGGGTATTTCTTGGCTTTGAGATAAAGCAAGTAAGAGGAGGGACATTCTTCAACCAAGCCAAGTATACTCAAGATGTTCTCAAGAGATTCAACATGAAAGATCTAAATGGAGCTCTCACTCCCATGGCAACAAAGACCCATCTTGAACTAAACCCAAATGGTAAAGATGTGGATCAAAAGGTATACCGGTCCATGATTGGTTCTTTGCTTTACCTTTGTGCATCTAGACCGATATTGTCTTGAGTTTAGGAGTGTGTGCAAGATATCAAGCGGCTCCTAAAGAAAGCCATTTGATGGCGGTCAAGAGAATCTTTCGATATTTGGTTCAGACCCCAAACTATGGTATTTGGTATCCTAGGGGCTCAACTTTCTCTCTTTGTGGATACACGGATTCGGATTGGGCTGGTGACAAGGATGATAGAAAATCAACCTCCGGGGCTTGCCAATTCATTGGGAGGTCCTTGGTGTGTTGATCTTCTAAGAAGCAAAATTGTATATCTCTCTCCACAGCCGAAGCCGAGTATGTGGCAGCTGCTAGTGCTTGTACTCAATTGCTATGGATGAGGCAAACTTTAAAGGAATACGGTGTCCATTGTGACAAAGTGCCTCTTCTATGTGACAATGAAAGTGCTATCAAGATTTCCTATAACCTAGTGGATCATACAAGGACAAAGCATATTGAGATTCGTCATCACTTCATTAGAGATCATTTTGCTCGAGGTGATATTGAGCTATCCTATGTATCAACCAAAGACCAACTTGCCGACATTTTCACGAAGCCACTTGATGAAGCAAGGTTTTGTTATTTTAGGAATGAGCTAAATATCATAGATTCTAGGAGCTTGACTTGATCATCTTGTACACTCTCTATGTCTTGACTCTTATTTGGTTTAGGTGTAGACATGGAGAAAAGGGGAGTGAGCGGTACTAATACATTGGACTATCCCTCCCCCCATAATGCCAACATTAAGGAATTCAATTCTCTTATTATTATTTTGTGATATGTGAGCTTCATTGATGAGTAGTGGCTATGACCCCAAGGATAATTCTTCGTGGTGTCATGCCACAAACTCTTACATGGTGGCCTCGGCCACCACCCCTTCTCTATGAAGGATTGGTTCTTGGTTTGCGTTTTTAAGTAATCTAAGGTTCACATTGCCATTTTTAGTGATGTTCGATGTCTTTCTGTTCTTCACAGTGTGAAATCTTAACCTAAGCCTGTCTCCATTCCCTGAAAACATCCTTTCCAACATATATGTCCCCATAACTTGAACCTTGCAGTTTTTGGTCGAAGAGGACCGGAGTCTCCGGTGTAGACCGGAGTCTCCGGTCTGGGGGGTTTTCGGGCTATGACTTAAGGGGGCCGGGGTGAGAGAGTCACTCAGACTCCTTCTTCCACCCCGACCCCCACCCTCACAAACCTCCTCCTCCTCCTAAACTGCTGCCCGGAGGCCGATTTGCCGCCGAGATCTGTCGTGCCGCTGACCAACACCACCCTCTCCACCCTTGAGACCTTCCCCTCCGGTGGAATCTCCCCAATGGACAAATCTGGTACAGTTTCCTCTCACCATGAACCTAGGGCTCATCCCCTTTGTTTATTTTGAGTTTTGTACTAGTTTGTCCCTTGGAACAACATGCCCACGTGCACTTCTTCACACTAGACTTGTATCTCTGCCTGATCTGCTGGAATCACTCTGACATGATGCCTCCCGTGCAAATAGAAATCTCCAGACCAAAGATTCCGGTTGGTCAATCCGGAGACTCCGGTCTAGGCCAGAGACTCCGGTATGTCTAACCAGAAACTCTGCTCCAGACTGGAGATTCCGGTGTTTGTACTCCGGAGACTCCGGTGTAGATTGCCTTCAGCACATCCGGCATAGCTATGAGGGTCTTGTGCATATCTCCTAGACATATATGCTTACCCCCATGCTACCCCCCTCTCTTTGTTCACATGTGGCTCTAGTTCTCGTCGTGGTCGCACCAAGGCCAAGTCCAAAAGAGCGGATCCTCAATTTGATGAAGGGGTTGGGCAGTATATCATTCCACCATCCAACCGCAAACAACAGATCAGAGATGCTGAGTATATGAGGAAGAACCAAGAACAGATTGAGGAGGAGAACCAGGCCAAGAGGGCCAAGTATGACAATTTGTAGTCTCTTGCTCACATGTCCAAGAAGGAGTTCCGAGAGCTTTGGAAGACTAATTTCTATGAGCTACCAAGAACTAGTGATGATCCTTGTTATTGGAGGAGGGAACAGAACGTATTTATGACTGATGTCTACCGCAAGCTCACCAAGTCCCTAGTTTGTCCACAGAGGTACATGGAACTTGAGTACATGCGTGCCAACAACTAATTTGCAGATTCAGTGTGGATCACAGAAAAGCTAGGGCTATATAGGCTCATGGAACTCCGAGAAAATTATAGCATTCCTCTTGTCCAACAATTCTATGCCACTATGGTGTTTGGGACTGATTAAGCTAGGACCATGACATGGATGACTAGCGACATTTGCTACACAGCTTCCTTTTTTGACTTTGTCGGGGCCATCAATGAGACCTTTTAGGGTGTGGCTATTCGTACGGGACATCGTATGCATGATGCGGCTCTTGGAGAGACCAAGACCAAGTTGGCTCCTCTCTATGACAGGGATGCTGTTGTCAGTGAGGCTAAGGGCCTCAAACCTCTGTACAACCTGCTGCTCAGAATATTCCGCCACAATATCTCTCCCAGTGCTGGCAATGATGATGCCATTAGATGTCGGCTTGTCAACCTCCTTCACCACGCTCACAAGATATATCTTGTCGGTCCTGATTCTGATGAGTTTTCTATTGATGTGATGGATTACAATTTTGAGGATATGCACCATACTATTCTCTATAGGAAATCTCCTCCATATGATCCGCTTGTGATGAGGCTTATCAACACTCAGACTCATGGTTCACCAGTTGCTCTACCCCCAAACCTTACATAACATGCCTTGGTGTCTCTTTAGAAGAAAGGGAAGATGGTGACTAGACAGCCGTTTGAGAGTGAGCATGAGGATATCTCTGAGGCTGAGCGTGCTCCTACCCCTCCTAGGGGCTCTAGGAGGAAGAATGCCTCCATTGTTCCCATGCCTCCAGTCACACGTGAGGTTGTCAAGGAGAAAATCAAGAAGGCATCATTTTGGGAGAAGGCCCTTTGTTGCATGAATGTTGACATTCATAAGGGACAACATGATGCTTACAAGAGCAATCGTAGGATTGAGAAACTTCTCAAAGAATTCAAGGCTCAAGGTGAGGGAGAAGAGGAAGGCGAGTCAGAGTACAATGATGAACATGGAGCTGAACCATCTGCTGGATCTGATCACACACTCTCCTTTGGGGCCTGGCATGCCATGAATGCAAGCTTAGTGGACTGGCAGACTTTCTCTAAGGTGACGTCTGGCTTTTCTCCTCAGGGTACCTCCACTTCTCGCCCTCACGGCAAAGGGCCGCAGACTTCTACCGCATATGATGACTATGATGTGGATGAGGATGAGGATGAGGATGAGGATGATGACGACGACGATGACTTCAAGTGATCTCCTTTGGGACGATAGCTAACACTTTTTTTTCAGTGCCTCGATGCCAAAGGGGGAGAAGTTGTCCATTAGGAGCATCAAGATTTGCATGGGATGGGTTGTCTTCTTTATATCTTTATTTTCGAACATTTGATTTCATTTGGCTCTTGTGAGACTTATTTGGCGTATGAACTATTGTTGTGTGTGGACATATCTATGCCTGTTCCTTATTGTATATCCTTTACCTGACATATCTATGCTTGTATGTTTTTCCTATCTTGCTACACAACGTCAGGGGGAGCATAACTATGTTTATCCCTAATTCCATGCAAAACCTCATGTTATCATCAAACACCAAAAAGGGAGAGATTGAAAGGACATTTATTGTTATAATCCGTTTTGGTGTTCGTTAACAACACATGGTACATTTTACTGTGTGTTAATGTCTACAGGTCAATCCATTGAAAAGGGAAAAAGTCTGAATGTCTTGGGAAATCTCATAGCCAAATTCATGACCATCTGAAGTTTTCAGACTGGAGTCTCCGGTGTGCATACACCGGAGTCTCCGGTGTGGTCCGGAGTTTCCCCAGGAGTTCCTAGTGTGTGGTCTATACTTGGCCCAGGGTCTCTCTGCCTCTGGTCCGGAGATTGACCAGATATCAACCGGAATCTCTGGTGTGTCCCCTTAGGCCGGAGTTTCTAGTGTGGACACACCGGAGTCTCCGGTGTCTCTGGTCTGGAGTTACGACCAGAGTCTCCGGAGTGGGCGCCAAGCTTCTGCCAAAACCAGCTAGAGATGCGGTCCGGAGATGGACCGTAGGTGGGGCGGAGTTTCCGGTCTGGACCGGAGTTTCTAGTCTGCCAAACCGGAGTCTCCGGTGTGATTGGCCCCCAATGGTCAGAAAACGGTTCACAATGTGTGGCCTATAAATAGGGGATCTCGTCCCCTTCCTCCAACTGATTGTTCTAGAAAAGCAAGACCACACCATTAGAGCCACTAAAACTCCAAGATCTCTTCATCCAACCACCCAAAGTCGTTGACCTTTGGAGAATCGGAGGAGGAGGCATTGATCAACAGCTTCACAAGAGAGATCTTCATTTCCCCCTCATTCACTTGAGAGACCCTTGCTCTAGGGTTTCATTGGATACCCTAAGCCTTGTTTTGGTGGATTTGATTCTTACTAACTTGTCTTTGATTGTTTGACAGCTAGCTTGTATTCGGGAGCCTCCAATTAGGTTGTGGATATGTGCCTCGAACTTGTTGTAAAGGTGCGGGCTTCCACCTCGAAGGTTGCCGTATAGTAGAAGAGGTGAATCGAACCCGTCGAGGTGAGGTTCATCGGAGAACAAGGGAGGCCTCTCGTGGAGTTGGTGGTTTGCAACCACCCCCTCTCCAAACGTAGACGTACTTCCCCTATAAGGAAGGAACTACGGGAAACAAATCCTTATGTCTCCGCGTGCTCCACTTTGATTACTACTTTACCGCACTTTACTTATCTAGTTCTTGTTTAGTGTTTGTGCTAGATAGACATATAGGGAAATTCACCATAGTTGCATGATCTAGAGAATTTACCTTTTGTGTCAAACCCTAACTTGAAAAAGAGTAAAATTTGAAGTAGCACCTATTCACCCCCCTCTAGGTTCCCATATGATCCTTTCAATGTGGTTGTGCTATCTACAAGGTCTCGGTGTCTGATACCTTTCGATAGTGTCGGTGCCACTCCTCAAACCACTGCCCACGCTTGACTCCTGTGATGATTTTGGGTGCTGTAGTCTGGATAGTGCTTGTCTGGTGCATTCTCCACCTTTTCTTTGTTTTTTATTTGTAATCCTTTGCTTTAGAGAGCAAGTTCATCTGGTAGTCGCCCTGCGTTGGCGAATCTACCGTTTCTTTTCCTATGTACCAAATCTTTGTATCCTGACCGATGTCAACCCGTGAGGGTGGACAAGTGCCTGGTCTTGTAATGCTCTTTTGATGTAATATATTTAGGTGGAGATTCTCTCCCCCGGTGAAAGCTTAAAAAAAGCTTAGTGACGACCACAGACACCAGCACGAGCCAAAGGCGCCGCCGTCCTCACCCCCGTATCACCGGAGTCGGGCAAAGCTTGTCGTAATTATATTGTTGTAGTAGACAAACGGGAAGTCGGCGTGCTAAGGTCCTAAAGAACTAGCGCACCAGAGCAGCAATCATTCATTGATGTCAACAGTCCATCAGAAGAGACTGGCCTAAAATCAAAGCAACGAACATAAAACCGATCGGAACATAGGAGATCCATGGGGCACACGGCTCCACGCGCCCTCCGCTGGCGCTATACCCACCACCAGAGTTAGGATAGAGTGGATATGACCTTATTTAGACTTCAGGATGTAGCTGCCGTTTCACCATCCCTAAAAGAAACAGAAAACAGGCTAAATAAAGAACATAAACCTTCCAGCGAAGAGGTCGTGCTCTGCCACACCCCCAAGGCCCAAGGCCACCAAAAACAGCACGAACCTGCGGCATCACCGACGAGAGAGACTGAACTCTCAGGATCACCTATTTTTCTCTCTCCTGCCCATACTGGTTCGGTATCGAACTATCATGTGCACGTAGGGTATGCTTAATTCATACCATCTTGTGTCTTGCCAGATTTTGCCAACCATTATTCGCTAGAAATCATTGCTCTCTCGTTGGTAGAAAATTAGATAGAAGTTGTTAGGAAAATGTGTGATGGGTGGGTGAAGTTTCGTGGACAACCCAAAATTTACCTAACAATCAAGTAAGGACAAAAATACCATACGCTGCCAAAATTTTGGTAGGACATAATTGGGCAGCAACAAAAAAGTACTATAGAAAGAAGATCCACTACAGAAATAACTTCATTATTACTTCTAAGTATAAACATAAATTATGCTCTAGTTTTGAAGATCACTCTAGAAGAAATTATAATAAGACACTAAAAGCTTGGTTTAAGAAAATATTGGTTCGCTCTAAAAACTGTTCGGCTTGCCCTCCCAATACGGATGCAAGTTCGCTTTAAAACGATTTGAGATGATAGTTTTTCTAGCAAATTTCAATTATTTTACCTATTGGTATTTATCGGTTGATGTTGCCTCATAACCTCATAACTAATACAAATTCTGAAATTCTCATTTTTCATTTATGCATGACAACATATGGTTGTGCTAGTGGACCAAAAGTTTATTCCCGCGGTGCTAGTTAAGAGGGAATGAAGTCTCCTTATATATTAAGTTGTTCTATCACTTACTAAGAGCATCTCTAGCAGACACTACAAGAAGCGCAGAGCACGCGTAACAAGCAGAGCACGCGCAGCAAGCAAGCGAACGGGGGCACACATGCGAATCCAGGCGTAGGCATCGCAATTCCGGCCCGGCGGTGGCCTGGATCGGGGCGTCTGCTCGGAGCAGCGAGGGCACACGCCAGGCTTGCGATGTGAGTGCCTCATCCAGATCCGCGTGTCTACGAAGAAGATGATAGAATATTCGTGGGTATGTTCTGTTTTGCGGTATACATATGTGGTATCTGTTCCTCGCCGATGTTTTTCGGACAAAAAAGTGTTTTGCAGTACACCGCATCCGCGTTTTGTAGTACCACAGGATACGGTATCTGATAGAGATGCTTTAAAGTGTGAGACAAAGAGCAACTCCTGCGTACTCCTCTTCCGACGTTGTTCGTCTCGCCGTAGCGGTGAGGGACGATCAGATTTTTGGGGAGCACTCTAGCGCCACTACTATCAACATGACTTCCGATGACTTTTTTCCGGACATCAACAACCTCGGCAACCTGAACATGGACGACAACGTCGGACATCAACAACCTCGGCAACCTGAACATGGACGACAACGTCAACGCCAGCATTGCACCAAGCGCTTCTCAAACTACACCATACGTGACCTCAATCTTTCTCTTTCAGATTTTGTTAGAGTTTCTGATTCTAGCTTAGTAGTAGATGTAGTAGGATTACCATGTTTAGATGCAATCTTTTTATGTACTCTATTAATATGCACGATCAATTTTAATTACTATTTGCATAATCATGGTTTATCAGTGGTTTATTCAGATTAATCGTATGGTTATTTGCATATATCTTTAACCCGGTGATCTCGTATTGTGATCATCTCAGTACGTAGTAAAGATTAAAGCTGGGACTGAGATCGCCCGCAAAAAAAAAAAAGCTGGGACTGACATGACAGCCTAACTAATAAACAGAATCAGCCAATGAGCCAGTACTAAATGACATGATATTGCTAGCGAAAGCCAACCGCACAGAGACAAACTAATCAAGACCCAGGAGGAAATTAAGGAAGCAATAAGGAAATAAAGAAGAAGAATCGATCGTGCCGACATGATTGACAGGCGTGCTCAATCGCCGGCCGGCAGGAGTCGGTCGCTAGCTCGACCGGCCGTTCCAACCGCCCGACTGGATCAAAAGACGGTGATCAGCCAGGATAGCTGGGTACCCCAGGTCCGGGGTTTGAACATGGAAAATACACGCGGTATGTGCTGTGGGGGTTCCTCACGCGGTTTGGACAGTTAGGGATGAGCGACGTCTTTTTTTTCCTTTTGAATGTGGGGCAAAAGATTTGCCCCAATTCATTAAGGCCTCGTTCGGTTAATCCCACGAAGTCATAGATTGAGTTGGATTCCGGCCCAATTCATGTCGTCCAACCCGGTGAGACAAATTTTCCAGCCCTGCCAATTTGAGATCTTAGTTTATTTCAGCAATGTATTGTTTTCCCATTTAATCCAGCCCATTTACACTGTGTCCGTCTGGAAAAATTTAATTATCAACCGGCCTGTGGAACGATTTCTAGGATGGGAAGAGGGCGAGCTAGACAAAACCGCAACGCGCAGACATAGCGATCCAGATGGTTTAATCGAACACACATGGTTTGGACAGGTGAACAAGGATTAGCCTAGCATGGATTTGGTGATGGCACGGGATTAACCAAATCGAGGACTGGATTAGTTCCATGTCTGGTTTGATTCCCCACAAAATGAAATAGCCCTAAAATAGGAGAAGAGTCATGACATGACATCGAACAGCGAGACAGAAAATAACAACGTTCGCTAACGGATTACTCTCCTAAAATTACATGACTCAAAAAATGGCACCCACGGTGACCCAAAGCCTTGATTCTCTCTTGATAGTCTCGAGAAGAGTTGTTGTCGGGGACGCCTTATTGTTGAAGACGCGCGCATTTCTCCCTTTCCAAGCGGTCCAAGAGACAAGCATGGCGAGGGAGGATAACACCTTAGGGTTTTGCATAGACTTAATCGTCATCATAGCTCACCATTGCTTTATGGATAAGCTCGTTGGCCGAGCTTCAAGTTGGATGGATGGGAGCCCAAGCCACTCCTTAACTAGCCTCCAAACCCTCTGTAGCGACAATGGGAGAAAAGGTGCACCACCGTCTCTTGAGTTTGCATGCAAAGTGGGCAAAGCCCGCAATTGTCCCACCCTCTTTTTGCAAGGCAATCCGTCGTAAGCCCACATTCTTTGCTTGGCTTACCATTCAAAATAGATTATGAGAGACGTCTTCATCCAAAACAAAGGACATGGGCAACAAGCTAAGGATTTTGACGTTTTTTTTGCACGGTAAAGGTCGAGAAGCATCCATTATCGCGGTGGTAGGCCCTTTACATCGCTTGCCCATGACAACCTACTATTTGAAGATAAGGCCTGCAAATTTACAAAAAGGACCCTAACAGAAAAATTAAAAACACAAACATGTGCTCAGAATCCTTCACCACAGTTCACCGGCGACCTCAAAAGGCATCAGTGATGCCTAGGAGCGAGAAGCATGACCAGAATCTCGAGACTGTCAAATTGTTCTCACCGGCACAGAACCACTTCTACCGACCAACTCCACGTCCCCGGGGACGAACCACCTAGGGGCGGGGAGGGGTCAAGCTCTGACAAGAGGGGTCAACAGGGGACTCCACACCAGAGGTCGAAGAGTGTGTTGGGTTCGCAACATAAAAAACAAAATTTTCCCTAAGATGTGAACAACTAAACACCAAGATCAATCTACCTAGATACAATCAACGGGTGGATATACATCCATAGAGAACATACCCTTGAACAACGACAAAACGTTTTTAACGAAATACGATTTTGTGGATGATGTAGTTGTACACTTCCTGATCTCAAGATCGTGATGTAGTCCAACAAGTCTAGCAGGTCCAGCACCAGCAAGTCCAGCAGGTCCAGCACCAGCAAGTCCAGCACCGCAAAACAACAGTGTATCTGTGATCGCACACACGTATGGTACCTCGAGAACCTCTGCGTCCTCGCTCTAGCGATGCAGCGGAAGCAGCAAATCCTTTCAGACAAAGCCACCAAAAACATGTATCTCGCTAATACGAGACCATGGGAATAATTCTAGAGGGGGAGAGAGATCCTTGACGAGAAGGTGTGAGAGTGGTGGAGGAGGAGGTGCTCCTTATATAGGGGAGGGGGACTGCCCAAGGGGCATGGCCGCCGGCCATGGTGGTGCACCCACCTCTCCCTCCATAATGGTGAGTGGAGCTTCCACTAAGCCCACTCCCATGAATTCCAACTCCACTCACTTTGCATTAATTTTTCACCAAATTTAATGCAAGCTCTCATTAAATAAAACTATTTTTTTATTTTATTCAGAATTTTGTTAATTACTTTAATTAACAAACATTCACATAAAACGCTGCAACATTTCAATATCACATGCAGAACCAATTTCTGCAATTTCACCCAAAACAATTCTGGTTTCCATCGAAATGATCCTAGTGCTTTCTTAATCTTTATTTGAAACATATTTGCTCCAAATGGTGTCAGTATCCTTTAAGTGTGTCACCCTACGGCTCGCGAATAATGTAGACATGATCGAGACCCCTCTCCGATTAATAATCAACAGCAGGACCTAGAGATCCGTACTGACTTCCACACATTCAACGATGACTCATGTGATCGTGTGAACCTTTAACTTTTGTAACTAATTCCCTTTCTCTCGCGATATATTACATGTCTGAGATTCGACCATCGGTATCCCCATACATAGTTTGATCTCGTTACCGACAAGTACTCTTTTCTTGTTCCCGTGATATAACATTCTAGTGATCTTATCACTTGCTTGCGAGATACATCAATGCTATATCACCAAGAGGGCCTAGAGTATATCTCTCTGTCATCGGGATGGACAAATCCCACTCTTGATCCATGAGCCTCTACATAACACTTTTGAAGTATCTAAACCCACCTTTATTGTCACCCTATCACGGCATGACGTTTGATGTTATCAAGTTACTCTTCCGGTGTTGGTGTTTGACATGATCTCATGGTCTAAGGACTAAAGTTACTTCGTATGATGTTATAGAAATTTTAACACAATGACTTTGATCGTATTGCTATACTTCGGATGAATGTTCATCACATCATTCCACCAATGTTGTGATCTCGTTATTAACAACATCCAATGTCCATGATCAGGAAACCTTGATCACCCACTACAAGAAATGTGTCAACCTATGACCTTTTGATAGTGACCGTAGATAAAATCGTCATAGAGTTACACCAAATGGTTATAAGCCATCTGTGAGAGTCAAAACCATGAATAATTAAGACGATTTGACATTAAAATGTCATAGTTTCAATACATGAAATCGTCATAACCAACAAGATATAAGACAGGGCAAGATCGGCCGTTGGATATGAACATGATGAACGGTTGAGATAGTGATGTGTCGGAAGTGGCCGTGGATCGATGACCTGGCACCGGTTCATCGCGCGCGTAGACCCGAGAAATATTTCCCTTTGCCACGCACCTCGCGCCCAGTCACGTGCGATCGACCAAATTTTTTAGTTAAGTCCCACCGAAGAACCCTAGTTCTCTCCCTGCCGCCGCCCACTCTATTCTTCTCCCCGCCGCCGCCACCTAGATTTCCTGCCGCAGCCACCTCGTCACCCGCCGCAGCCCACCATATCCCCACCTCTGGCCACCACTACCCTCACCTCTCTGCCGAGAAAAGTGGAGAGGGGCGGAGAGCTACCTCCCCCGCCTCTCCTCACTCGATCTTGATCCCTAGGTAGCGCGGTGCCTCCGACTACACTGCCCTAGCCCAACCTCGTAGTCTCCGCTGAGGAAGCTCGCGCGCTCGCGCTCCTCCACCACTGTTCGGATGTCGCTGTCGCTGACCCCAGGTACGTGTGAGTGAATCCTATCCCCGTCTCGCGAATCCATTGTGGGGTGGGAGATTTATTTTTATTTAGTTTATTAATGGGGGTGGGTTGGTGAAGTCGGTCTTATCAATCTCCACTGGCACCGCTGAGGAGCTTCTTCCTGCTAGCTGCTCCGGAGCCGACCAGTTGGCCGGCAAATCGTGCATCCCTGAAATCTCCTCCGCCCAGCCCACCACAGTCTTACACAACTGCCGTCTGAAATGCCGCCGACGCCTTAACCTTGGTCTGTAAATGTAGGGGCTCCCATGGTCGATGGGTCCTCTCCGGTTTCCTTGAACTTGCTCAAGTTGTCCACCGCAGGAGCCAGGTACCTGACTTGCACGCGGATCCAGAAGCGGGGGGCATGAAAACTCGCATCAGCCCATATTAAGGATATCTGATCTCCATGTTGGTTAATTATTTCCCATGCCAAGGTATGCTCTTTCTCTCTCTCTTATATCTGCACATGTGAAAGGGGTCCTAATCCGTGGGTAGCTCCTCCGTTGACATGTTTCAGTGAACTTCTATTTCTCCTCCCTAACCCGTGTTGTTGCTTCAATATATTCAGATTGATTCTCTTTTTTCCTCCCTTAACATGTCAAGTTAGTCTACCTATATGAGAAGCGCTAATTAACATGTGCTTTCTATGGTTCATTGGTACATGTAGTTCTGGCATATAACTAGGATTAGAATAGTTGGTATTGCCTATACGGGCCAGTGGAAACTTAATTCGCTCCAATGTGTTTCTTGTATACGCGAGCGTGGTGGTTGATGATGAATTGTTTGGATATGGGGATTAAGAAATTGGATTTTTAGGTTTGTATTTGGGCAGAGCGAGCATAGTTCATGGAAATGAAATGGAGACAAAGACTTGCTGAAGTGAAAATTTTCCTTTTAGCAAAAACCAGAAGGGACCTTTATGTTTCTAATTTTGTCTGCACTAGCATCTAGTTTATTGTAGTCAAGCTGCAATTATGGACAACTAGATGTAACATAACATTGAAACATGTTATATTTTAGGATGGGATTTATAAGTTAATCATCTGTTTGGTTTGGAATTGAGCAGGAGATCGAGTTGTCTGGTTGGAGATTTTGGAGCTGCCTGAGGGATATCAGGAAGCCGGCTCGTGATTTCGAGGACGAGAAAAAGGGGATCAAGATCAATAAAGAGGACTGGGAGAAGTTGCATATGCACATAGCATTGTACAATAACTTCCCAACTGTTGCTGGTTTTGCCTCTTCGGTTACTGGATTTTCTTGTATTGGTAAGTTTCCTCGTTGATATCATGGTTATAATAAGTCAGTAAAAACATATGTATTATTCTCCTAGCTCTTATATCATGGTTATAAGTCAATAAGAACATATGTATAATTAATTTTTTCGTGTTAAACTTGTATTTCCTTTTATTTTGTATAGAGCGTAGAGCCAAATTTACTTATGTTTAGAAGCAGAGGTAGTGTTTCTCACTTCTCGTAACATTGTTCTCTAACCAATGCAAATGTGAAAGAATTCATGAGGGGGATATGTTTATAGAAGTGGTATATTATCCTGTAGAAGGCTGTCGAATACACCTTTTGTGTGTTATCTATATCTTCTTATAAAGTAGAACCCCACTAAGAGTTATCTATATTTGTATATCTAAGCATGCAGTCCATCCACATCATCGTCTATTCTCAGCCATAATTTCTGAATAATCTTATTGTCCACCCTCATTGTTACAAAGTCTGAACCATACTACACTGTTACAATGTCTGGCCCATGCATGTACAGGTTACCGTTTCAAAACAAAACCATGCAACATCGTTACAAGGTCTGACCCACTGATGGTGATGTATAGGATTCAGAGTGTGTTGTACTGTGTAGTACCAACAATCTAATTAGAGCACTAGATTAGTGGAACTTGTAAGTTGAGAAAAAACTGTTGAGATCAAATTCTTATGTGTTGTGCGAACGTCCTTGTGTTGCATAGTAGGCTACGAATTGTACATGTTGTTGCAGATGAGTTATCCCTATTTATTGCAGTCCACTATGCTCTATATTTATGTGGTTGTGTCTACATCCCATTTTATTTAGTTTTGACATGGTGACCATCACAGTGTATATATCTTGGGTTGTTGAGGAGTTGAGCATCTCGTACATGATGAAAAAACAGTAGCAGTAGCAGTAAACTAGCAAATGACCTCTATCTTGGTAAGGAGCAATGTAGTTAGCAATGACCTATACCAAATGTTAGATGTTCCGCTTGTCTATTTTGTTAAAGTTTAAGAGTCATTTGCAGATCTTTACAAAAAAATTTACCTAGTTATACCTCATGATACCTTTACCTATCTTTCTATCCCTCATATGTTGTGCTACTATTTCCGTGTTAACCATTGCTGCTTATTAACCATTGCTGCATTAATGGATGATCTGTTTGATCAATCTGATCCTCCTATGTGTTTTCTTTTGCATCTGTTGTATGCAGATATCATCATCTTCGCCCGCGTCAAGCAGTCCCAGAAGCTGTTCAGCTCCTACCTCTGCAAAGTGACCAATGGATGTGCCTCACAGGGATGCTTTTTAGGGTCGATGCCCATGTTCTTGATCAATGGGAGCATCTCGGTAAGATTCCATGTTCCCTCCTTTTGTGGATGCACCTCATAGACATCCTGTAATATTTGACAATGTACATGAGATGGTTAATACATGTTGTTTTGTTGTGAACCATAGCTAGGATCATTGCTGGAAGGAGGTTCTCATTGATTCTAATTTCTTTTTGTTGTTAGTTATACGAAGGACATATTCTAATTTCTTATTCATAGAAATATTTCATAGAAATTTTGCAAATTTAGTTTGTACTATGCTAATGATCTTATGGGCTATTTATAGAATTTCTAACTTCTTTTCCTGTTCAAGGTTTATGTTTTTCTAATCTACACTCTCAGCTGTAGTGGACTATGCGCTCATCTCCTTGTGTCTTGCAACTCAAAAGTTTAAATTTATTCGTCTTTGTAGTAGGTATGATATCTGGTGTAGCATATGAGGCTATAAATCCTGACAACATTGACAGTGCATCTTCTACTGCACATGAGTCAAAGACAATACATATTGACAACATTTTCAAGGGTTATGCTTTTTGTACTCCACATATGTAACAAATTTATTGAAACTTTGCAACTACTCATAGTAACAGTAGTGCACTATGTTGTTTGAAATAGAACCAGTTGAATATTATTAGTACTGCACTATGTTGTTTGAACACCTATTGAATATTATTAGAAGTGCACTGTGTTGTTTAAGCTAGAACCTATTGAATATTATTAGAACCTTGTGGTGCATATGAAACTAACCTTGGATCATTAGACTGATAGACACACAGTCTACCCATGTCTGTTTTCTTGAATAAAAGAGTGAAATGACACATGCTATGTAGCTCTTCTGATACTATGCTCATCCCCTAGAACACATGGACGTCTGCATTTCTATGTCAGGCATAGCTAGTTAGTGGTGTTGGTTGATTAGGTGGCCGTGAATCTCAATGCAATAAGCCCTTTTTATTTCTTCGATGTTCCAATTTTTTATAGTTTGATTTTTTCTACTGTTTTATTCAAGGAAGATTTTTTCTGTTGATACGGTCAAATAATGCATTTCTTAAAATATGGACCGTAGTATAGTTTAGAAATTCTATCTATTGGTGTCAATTTATGGTTGTAGACAAAGGAGTATGAACTAGTACTACAAACATGCTTTTTGGTTTCAAAACCAGATTGTATATTGAAACATGCACATCAATTGTAATTGCACATTTAAATATTTTCAAGGTTCATAATCATTGTTCATAATCGTGCTCCATCTTATTTTTAGTGCTGATTCTTCAGAATGGGAGGAGACGACGTTGATTCCATTGGTCCATCGAAGTGGGGAAGCGACGACATAGCTTGGCTCTAGACCTTGTGGATGTGATCGTAGTGTAATGGAGTTTAGACAGTTATGTTCCTCTGTATGATTTGAAATATTGCAATATTGAAAAATTGATATTGTGTTCACGTGTATGTTTTGAAATATTGATGTAGCTTATTGAAGCTGTGCGTAACTGGATCTAAAAAAGGTGTTGGACTGTAATAGAATCTGAAAAAGGTGTTGGACTGGAATAGAATTCAAATTTGAATAAAACACAATTAAATGGGTGAATAATGAAAAAGGAAAGGCTGTAAAAAGGCTGAAGCCTATAGAAATAAATAGACGTTAAAAGGCCAGGGCCCAAAACAAAATGCATCCTAAAAAGGCTATGTCTGAGCAAATAAAGGCTAGAAATATTGGGTGCAACCTATCTAAATGAAAATAAAAAGGCCAACATTGTTGAGTTCGGCCCACATAAACGATTGAATGGACTGGGCTAAATTCACACTACGACGATTTCATTTCGTCACAATTTTGCCACGTAGGATTTGACCTGACCTAGCTAGATGACCCGTGATGATATTGGATCGTCATAAAGGTTATGACGATCCAATATCGTTATAGACGGTTATGACGATTTCACAAAGAACGTCATTATAGTTCATTAGCGACGCCCAGCTTTTGACGTTCTCATTTTCGTCATAGATGGACTACTGTGACGATTCTATGACAAAAATGGAGGGTCGTAGAATCCCAGATTCCTTGTAGTGATCTTGTTAATCAACAAGCTAGTTTGTATGAAAGGCATAACTAGAAACTCTTTATTCTGTTTATTAAACGCACATGTATTAACGTTTACAATTAATACAATTATAGCATGCAAAATAAATATTTATCATAAATAGGAAATAAGATAATAACCACTTTATTATTGCCTCTCGGGCATATTCCCTTCAATATCCCACTTGCACTAGAGTTAATAATCCAGTTTTGAAAACATTACACATTCAACACCTATGTCTTTCTGGTGTTGTATATACGCGTTTGCTAGTGGTAAACATAATCTCTGGATCTGATACTTTCAGGTCCATGTGTGTTTGCATGTCTTTGGGTATCTATGCATTACTCATTATCTAGTGAGATGGCATTGTCTACATTTAGTCCTTTGGTGAGACTTTTAGTTCCTTTGGGTTAAAACATGTTGATATAATTGTCGTACAATATATCTTTATAGTACTAGCCCACTGTGAGTCACACCTAGTTTGATAACAAACTATTTAACACAAATGTCCTTCTGTGCTGCTACTATAACAGTCATATACTTAGCCTTTTGTTGTAGTATTCGTCATAATGTATTAACTTTAGAACTCATCCAAATCCATCATGGAACCTTCTTTACATTACATTATGCCACCCATAGTTTAAATTAGGATAAAATTAACTTGTATTTTGTGAGAAAACTAGTATCGATGTAACACTTTGCAATGAACCATTTGTAACTTTTGTCACCTATACATAAATATATTCTTAGTTCTTCCAAAGATCATAAGAATATCTTTACTATTATCCAATGATCATATTATGAATCATTCTAGTATATGCACATAACATTTTGAACACAGGACATATCTAGATATGTACATATCATGGTATACATTGTTGATCAAAATATTCATGTTATTTCACTCACCAAGTATCGATACACTTGAATCTTGATACAACCTTTTCCATGTGGTAAGAACCTTTCTTGTTGTTTCTATATTAAACTCTTTCAATATCTCATATATGTATGTCTGGCACAACCATATAAGCGCATCAATCTATTCATATAGACATTGATGCCTAATATTCTGGTTTTGCCCAAGTCTTTCATTGAAATCCAATTTTAATGAAATTCTTAACTTGTGTCAATAAAAGATACATTATTTTCAATCAACACCATGTCTTCTACATAATGTATTAGAAATATTTCTTAGTGATCCCACTTAATTTCTTGCAAAAGAAAGCATCTTCATCATCTCCAATGAAATTAAACTCTTTTAACATTTTCATCATGCTAAAGATTCCAATTCCGATATGCTTACTTCAACCATTGAAGTTTGCATGCCATTTTAGCATCATTTGAATCAACAAAACCCTTCGGACCATGTCATGTACACGTCCTAGGTAACCATTCTATTAGAAAAACTTTGTTTTGTTTGTTGAACTACTATATACCAAATTATATGTAGTGGTTGCTACATTAATCCGTCAAGACTAAATATCGGTACGAAAGATCAAATCTTGTCGTAGTCAACTCTTTGAAAATTTTCGTAAAATCTTTTTTGACATGTCGACTATTTCATAGATGTCAAACATCCATGTCTATTTCTTTATAGATCCAAATACGACCTATAGGCTTCATGCCTTTCCAAAGGATCTTCCAAGTTTATAAACTTGATTTCTCGTGTATGGAAACTATCACGTATTTTATGACTTCTAGTCATTTTATAGAGTCAGGGCCCATCATCGCTTCTTTGCATGCAGTCGGTTCATCATTGTCAATAAAATAACGACTTGTTTATCAAATCTCAATATTTGATTCTTACCTGACCCATACGGTTCAATAGGAATTCTAATCTCCGAGATCACAACCTTTATAATCACAGGAGCCATGAGCATTTTATCCACCTTCGGGACACTTTCCGGCGCTGCGCTACTTAGCACATGTTGCTTAGGTTCATCAGCCTAATCAAAGTTCTATTGTCCTCCTACTTAACTTTTACAAAAAATCCTTCGTAAGAAACTTGACGTTCTAAGAGACAAACTCTTTTGTCCTTGGAGTTATGGAGGAATACCTAACAAATTCTTTGGGATAACCTACAAAGACGTGCTTATCTGACTTTGGTTGTAAATTTTTTACTTATGCCTAGCATACCAAAATTTAAGAAAAGACAACTCGGATTTTATCCCGAACCATAACCCATATGGTATCATTTCAATGGATCACGATGGTGCTCTTTTCAGTGTAAAAGCGGTAGTCTCTAAAGCTTTAATCCTTAAAACATAATGGTAGTTTTATAAATGACACCTTCGATCTTACCATATCGAACAAGGTTCGATTCCATCTCTCGAATACTCCATACTCCTATGGTTTATCGGGAAATGCAAATCCATGGAATAATTCCTCAAATCTTAGGTGTTTTGTTAAACATGTAACTCAAATATATTCCTTTATGATTGAATCGTAAATTCTTTATTTTCTTGTTACAATGATTTTCCACTTCATTTTGAAAGTCTTTGAACAATTTTCAAATATTTCATACTTCTTCCTTATTGAGTAAATATACACATATATTCACTCAAATTTTCGAAGAAAGTATATGAAGTTGAAAGATCCATCACACATGGCTACACATAATGGACTATATACATCAACATGTACAATTTCCAATAAGTTAGTCATTCGTTTCTCTTTGGCCTATGAACAGAGTTTCAATTATCTCCAGGAAAGTCTCACAAGCATCTATTGATCGAAATCAAAGACTCCAAAAATCCATCAACATGGAGATTCTTCATGTTTTCTTTCCAATATGATTTAAACAGTGATGTCACTTCGTAAGTGATCTTTCAATTATTTGTATTGCGACATTTTAGCATTAGTTTTTATGGACGTGTTTTCTCCAACTAGACTTGTAAAAGTTCATCCATCTTCTATGGAATACAATAATTATTTGAACAACCATTGTTCTCATAATACCAAACAAAATAACAATTATTAAAACAAATCTTTAAGGCAAGCTTTGATGTCAACGAGAAACACAATAACACTTTATTTGTTTTCGATGAACATTATCACATATTCTTTTGCTAGTTACTTAGGCCATTGTAGTTTATGAATTGTGTTGTTCTGTATGACATTTCACACCAGCCAATTCGGTATCCAACACCTAAGAACCACATTGTTTAACAAGCAAAGAATACAAACATAACATGTATATCATATATATATCTAAGCTGGACATTTCCAGTCTTTCTCTTTTCTACCAAATATTTTATAGATTCTCTTTCAGCATTTCCTTTTCCTTTAAAAGAATTTATCAACATCAATAGTGGCGCCATACACATGACACATAGTCCAAAGTGTGTATAGTAAAATACTAATAACTTAAGACTTGCACTTTGAATTGGATCACTATCATCAAATGTTTGGTGTTCTTTCAAAATCCATTCTTTAGTAATCATTTAGTGTAGTAAACATTTTACCTACATCTTTTATTCATCCTTATCATGACAACTTTCATGATCAAGCTACTATATCCTATAAGGGCGAATCGCGAGTATAATGTCAGTTCCCAAAACCTTTTTGGGAGATTAGGACGTCTAGCGTCTCCAACCTACACAAATTCTCATACAATATGAGAACATGTATTTTGCCAAATTATACTCTATCATATTGCAACCATAAACATTGTTGCAGATATCGTAATATCTTCCACACATGATGGTTTCTAAAACAATCCTTTCAGCGCATAGATAACCTCGATATTAAAACAACTTTTGAATATCAAGAATCATGGAGGCAAACATGATACTTTATATACTAACACTAGAATTATTACTCTTGATTTAATACTACTTATTAAACGTCATGGAGTGAATGGAGTTTATTGAAAGTTTGCAATAGGACTTTTATACTGTAGATTGACACTCAAAACAATACGATGCCAGTTTGTAAATTAAATATCCAGAAATCTATAGTTCTATTATCTCAATTATAACTAAGCATAAGGTAGTAAACAGATGCTAATGACTACAACAAATTATGAAAATTCACTTTGATTTAGTTTATGATAAATTCAGTTCGACTAATCCAAATTAGAAATGAACTCTGATATGTCCATTTTGCATCACTATTCTATGTCATAATTCACTGTTATTCATTGATATATTTCGTATTGAGAGGTGATACTTATGTTATTTCATCTGTTTTTGCATGGTTGATGACTTTTGGAGCATGGACCGCTATAGTCAGGATTCTGATGGAAAAGGTGCTGTTTGGAGGCAAAATTCGCGAAGATCAAAAAATCCGGAAAAAATATACGAAAAATCCTATTTTTTCGAGAAGACGAAGGAAGCCAGAAGGGGGCTAGAGATGGGCCACATGGGGGCCACACCACCCCCTAGCACGGGCCAGCCTAGGCCGCGCCACCAGGTGGTGTGGTCACCTTGGTCCACCCCTAGCACTCCCCTCTAGCGTATATTATCCTCCCGAAACCCTAAGACTCGGGGAGCAACCACAGAAAGATTCCGCCGCCTCTGCGGGGCGGAAAACACCGAGAGAGAAAGATCTCTCCGGCAGACAGATTTCTGCCGAGGGAATTCCTTCCCGGAGAGGGGAGATCGTCGCCATCAACACCACCATCAAGCTGGACTTCATCGGGATCATCATCATCACCATCATCACCATCGCCATATTGCTGTAACAATTGGGTTGAATCTTGCATAGTTCATAGGGGAAACTTTCCCGGTGTTGATTACTATTTGTAGTTGATGCTATTGAGTGAACCATTGAATTATTGTTTATGTGCAGATTGTTATACATCATTATTCCATCTCTGATCATGATCCATATGATGTCTTGTGAGTAGTTCGTTTCGTTCTTGAGGACATGGGAGAATTCATGTTGTTAGTAGTGGAGTTGTGTTGAGAAAGATTCAATGGTATGATATTTAAGCTGTGGTGTACTTCTTCTAGTGGTGTCATGTGAACGGCGACTACATGACACTTCACCTATATGGGCCTAGGGGAATGCATTGTGTATTTGGCTACTAATCATAGGGGTTGCCAGAGTGACAGAAACCTGAACCCCCGTCAGGAAACCATTGCACAAGGGACGTAAGGGTCTTAGAGTTTAAAGCTGTGGTTAGGTTTCTACCTTAATTACTTTCTTGTACTTACGGATGTTTGCAAGGGGTTTAATCACAAGTATGTATTAGTCATAGGAAGTTTGGTTCATTAGCACAGGTTCACCCACACAACACTTAGCAATCTAAAGAAGATTAATCAACTATATGAAGCGAAAGCACTTGACAGTCTTCCCATGTGTCCTCGAGAACGTTTGGTCATCTTAAGTAATACAACTGACTTGTCCTTTGCTGAATAAAGGATTGGGCCACTTGCTACATTTATTCCTACTATCTTTTGTTTACTCATACTTTGTTTACTTGCTTTATCAAAAACCCCTAAAAATCCGTTTGCTAAGTATTTGCAGAGAATTCCTGATCCATACCACTAGCCAGCACCTTCTGCTCCTCGTTGGGTTCGACACTCTTACTTATCGAAAATACTGCGATACACCCCCTATACTTGTGGGTCATCAAGACTATTGTCTGGCGCCGTTGCTATTGGAGAGTGGAATTGGTAAAGGTAACTTCTACTATGAGTATTGTTTATTTCTATTAGTTGCTTTATTTTCGTTATGGATAATTCGCTGAGTTTCTTATTTGGTAATGCTACTACCACTGCTAAGGTAGTAGATAAGTCACCACCTGCTAAGAATGATGTTTTTAAAATACCTACAAGAATTATTGATCGTGTTATGGATAACTACTATGTTGGGGATGGAACTGTCCATCCCGGTGATCATTTACTCTTTATACACGAATTATGCGGGTTGTTCAAGGGTGCAGGTATTACTACAGATCAAGTTAAGAAGAAGTTATTCTCATTATCACTAAAAGGAAGAGCTTAGGAATGGTATAAGCTGTTGAAGAATGGTCAAGCTCCGGAATGGGAGGAAATAGTGCCTCTCTTTTATTCAAAGTTTTATCCTCCTAGTGAGATTCATAAAGATCAGAATCAAATATACAACTTTTGGCCTCTTGATGGAGAGAGTACAGCTCAAGCTTGGGGGAGATTGAAGTTACTAATGCTCAAATGTCCCATTCATGAGCTCCCCAACAATATTATTATCAATAACTTTTATGCAAGGCTTTATCTTCATGATAAAGATTTATTGGATGCTTCTTGTGTTGGATCATTCACTCGCATGGAAGAAGAAGCTAAATGGGATCTTCTGGACCATATTCAAGATAATGCTGAAGCATGGGAGAATGACAAAGGTAGAAAGTCAGGTATAAATTATGATTATGAATGCATTGAATCTTTTATGGGAACTGATGACTTTCAAAATATTAGTAATGCTTATGGTCTTGATTTGCAAGTTATTACGAACTGCTTTAGAGCTTTTGCTTCTTATATTGAAATTCCAAAAAGGGGATGGAATAAATACCATGCACCTTACAAAGATATTGTTGATTGTGTTCCTATTGGGAGTGCTGAGTATTGCATTATTGATCCCATCTTACCTGAACCTTATATCGAGAAGATTCCCTTCCCAGAAAAGGTAAAGGATCATCCTATGATAACTAATGTAATCACCAAAAGTGAAAAGAGAACTGTAAAACCTAATGAACAAATAAACATCGAACTTGTGGTAGCAATTGTGAAAAACCTTGTCACTAAAAGCATAGAAGATGGACACACAGTCTTTTGTGAGGATGCTTCTAATATTGTTTCACATCCTAATAGAACTAAAAAAGCTAGTGTTCATGTGCTTTCTGATAGAATTGGTGATCATTGCTATTATGGTTTATGTGATATTGGTGCAAGTTCCAGTGCTATTACTTATGAGCTTTACAGAGAAATTATGCATGAAATCAGTCCCTATGAATTGGAAGAGATTGACGTGGTTATTCACCTTGCTAATAGAGAGATCATCTCTCCAATTGGTATTGTACGAGACGTGGAAGTTCTTTGTGGTAAGATTAAGTACCCTGCTGATTTTCTAGTACTCGGTTCAGCTGCTAGTAAAACTTATCCTATTATTTTTGGTAGACCTTTCTTGAGTACTTGTGGAGCTATTATAGATTGCAAAAGGGAGAAAATATTGACCAAGTTTGCTGGGGAATCTTATGATTTTAATTTCTCGAAATTTGCTAAAGAACCTTGTGAAGAGGAAACCCATAATGAGGATTTTAGAGTTGAACAACTTGCTTCTATTTCTCTTTCTCCTAACAATGCTTTGCAGCAATTTATGGAAGCTCATGAAAGTGAAACCTTCATGGAAGAAAGGAATGAGATTGACAAGATTCTCCGTGATCAGCCTAAGATGCTTAAGCATAACTTGCCTATAGAAGACTTGGGCACCACATTGCCACCTAAAAAGGATCCGGTTTTTGATCTAAAACCTCTTCCTGATGATCTTAAATATGCTTATATTGATGATAAAATGATATATCCTGTTATTATTAGCGCTAAACTTTTAGGAAAGGAAGAAGAAAGGCTATTGGAGGTTTTGAGGAAACACCGAGGAGCTATGGGCTATACTCTGGATGATTTAAAAGGGATTTCACCTACTATATGTCAGCATTCTATCAACATAGAACCAGATGCAAGCCAGTAGTAGAGCACCAACGATGTTTAAATCCTAGGATGAAGGAAGTGGTAAGGAATGAGGTATTGAAACTCCTTGATGCTGGTATTATTTACCCTATTGCTGATAGTGAATGGGTTAGTCCTGTTCATTGTGTTCCAAAAAAGGACGTATTACCATTGTTCCTAATGATAATGATGAGCTTATTCCTCAAAGAATAGTAGTAGGCTATAGGATGTGCATCGATTTTAGAAAAGTCAATAAAGTTACTAAGAAAGATCATTACCCGCTTCCTTTTATTGATCAAATGTTGGAAAGGTTGTCTAAAAAGACCCATTTTTGTTTTCTTGATGGTTATTCTGGTTTCTCTCAAATTGCTGTTAAACAACAAGATCAAAAAAAACTCCTTTTACTTGCCCTTATGGAACTTATGCTTATAGACGTATGCCTTTTGGTTTATGTAATGCTCCTGCTACTTTTCAAAGGTGCATGTCTGCTATTTTTCATGGTTTTTGTGAGGAAATTGTAGAAGTGTTCATGGATGACTTTTCTGTCTACGGAACTTCTTTTGATAATTGTCTGCACAACCTTGATAAATTTTTGCAGAGATGTGAAGAAACTAACCTTGTTCTTAATTGGGAGAAATGCCACTTCATGGTTAATGAAGGGATTGTCCTTGGGCATAAAGTTTCCGAAAGAGGTATAGAAGTTGATAGAGCTAAGGTTCAGGCAATTGAGAAGATGCCATGCCCAAGAGACATCAAAGGTATTTGTAGTATCCTTGGTCATGCTGGTTTCTATAGAATGTTTATTAAAGACTTTTCTAGGATATCAAAACCTCTCACTAATCTTCTTCAAAAAGATGCACCCTTCGTTTTTGATGATGATTGTAAGGGAGCTTTTGAAACTCTTAAGAAGGCTTTAACTACAGCCCCTATTGTCCAACCACCTGATTGGAGTTTACCCTTCGAAATAATGTGTGATGCTAGTGATTTTGCTGTAGGTGCTGTCCTTGGGCAACGAATTGATAAAAAGTTAAACGTTATTCATTATGCTAGTAAGACTTTAGACTCTGCTCAAAGGAATTATGCTACTACTGAAAAAGAATTTCTAGCTGTCGTGTTTGCTTGTGATAAGTTTAGACCCTGTATTGTAGACTCAAAAGTCACCATTCATACTGATCATGCTGCTATTAAATACCTTATGACGAAGAAGGACGCTAAGCCTAGGCTTATTAGATGGGTGCTGCTTTTACAAGAGTTTGATCTACATATAGTGGATAGGAAAGGTGCTGAAAACCCTGCAGCTGATAATTTATCTCGATTGGAAAACATCTCTTTTGACCCTATGCCTGTTAATGATAGTTTCTCAAATGAGCAGTTAGCCACAGTAGGGGTAAGCTCACGAGGGAGCCCTTGGTACGCTGATTATGCTAACTTTATTGTCGCCAAGTATTTGCCTCCAACTTTTACAGCCCAGCAAAGGAGGAAGTTCTTCTATGATTTGAGGCATTATTTTTGGGATTACCCACACTTATGCAAAGAAGGAGTGGATGGTATTATGCGAAGATGTGTTCCGGAATATGAACAAAAGGAGATATTGCGTAAATGTCATGGTAGTGCTTATGGAGGACATCATGCAGGAGATAGAACTACACAAAAGGTGCTACAATTAGGTTTCTACTGGCCTACCCTTTTTAAATATGCAAGAAAGTTTGTTTTATCTTGTGATGAACGTCAACGTGTTGGTAATATTTCTGAACGCAATGAAATGCCTAGAACTACTCTCTAGTTATTGAACCCTTTGATTGATGGGGATTTGTCTTTATGGGTCCTTTCCCTCCCTGGAAAGGTTATACTCGTATTCTTGTTGCCGTTGATTATGTTACTAAGTGGGTAGAAGCCATTCCTACGAAGAGTGCTGATGGGGAAACTTCTCTAAAAATGCTTAAGGATGTTATCTTCCCTAGGTTTGGAGTGCCCATGTATCTCATGATTGATGGGGGTTCTCATTTCATTCATGGTGGTTTTAGAAAGACCCTTGCTAAATATGATGTTAATCATAGAATTTCTTCAGCTTATCACCCCCAAACTAGCGATCAACTAGAGTTATCCATTAGAGAAATTAAATCCATCTTGCAAAAGACTATTAATAGATCTAGAAAAAACTGGGCTAAAAAGTTGAATGATGCTTTATGGGCTTATAGAACTGCCTACAAAAATCCTATGGGGATGTCTCCTTATAAAATGGTTTATGGGAAAGCTTGTCACCTACCTTTAGAATTAGAACATAAAGCTTACTGGGCAGTTAAAGAACTAAATAGAGATTGTAAGCTCGCTGGTGAGAAAAGATTATTTGACTTAAGTTCTTTAGATGAATGGAGGAGTGAAGCCTATGAAAATGCTAGGCTCTTTAAGGAAAAAGTTAAAAGATGGCATGACAAGCGAATACTTAAGAGAGAATTTCATGTTGGTGAGAAAGTTCTATTGTATAGGTCTTGTCCCAGATTTTTTGTAGGAAAGCTACTGTCAAAATGGGAAGGACCTTTCATTATTGAAGAAGTATACCATTCAGGAGCAATAAAAATTTCTTTTTTAAAAGATAATACTACACAAGTAGTGAATGGGCAGTGACTCAAGCACTATATTGCTGGAGATTCTTACAATGAAGATATTGATGCCTTTCAAGTTATAACTCCGGAGAAATTCATCAAGGACCAAATTCAGAGACCTGCAGAGTCTGTTTTCAAATAGTTAACAGTTCTGGTAAGAAAAGTTCCACGAAAATACAACCCAACTATATTTTTGCAGTTTTTAGTCAATAAGAAAAACTACGAAGCGAAAGAGGGACATAATCAGAGCCAGGGTGGCTCACACCACCTTGTGGCGTGGGCCCACCCCTGGCCGCGCCACCAGGTGGTGTGGCCACTCCGGACTCCGCCTCCGACTTGTTTTCGCCCAGTACCTTCCTTTTGTTATGAAACTTTGTAATATATAATCCCCCGGATCTCCCGAGGTTCGTATATCGTGTTTTCGTCGTGTTTTCGTTTCGATCTGTTTCTGTCAGGAACTATCTTTGAAGCTTAGAAGCACAATGGTGTCCGCCAAGGATAAAGGGAAGTAAAGGGAGGAAGACCTCCAAGTCCTCGGGAAGGAGAAGGAGATCAAGAGTGAAGGTGAAGAGTAGCAAGGCCAACATCCGCACACCGGCACTACCATTGCAAGCATTGGAGTGGTGACAAAACCTGCCAGGGTTAGAAGGACTACACAGATGCAGACTGGGGGGAAAGCTCCTTGTCACCTTATTAGTAGAGTCATATCATGAATAGAGAAGTTATTATGTAGGATGGTTTGGATTATGGAAGTGTCTCCCCTCTTGTTAGATATGTATCCCTTGGTGTGAGTTGCCGTTATGGAATATTAATGAGAAGTTCTATCATTCACTCTTTTGCATAGCTTATATTAGTTTTCAATTCGAGGTTATATGATTGATCTTGTTGTTAGTATTGGTATCACTTTGGGATCATTGAGTTAATTTAGTTGGTTTTGGCAAACCTGGCTTGGTCAGTAGCACACTATTTTTGAGAGTTGAATGAAAAGATAAAAGTACTCTAAAGAAAAAAAATCATCATCTTTCTTTCTTGGTTTGCTCATAAGTTTAGTTTTCTCTAGTTAAGATCTTTTGTGCTTCCAAGGAAGATTGCATGTTTGTCTTTATTATTGTATGTTTGTTTGTTTCCTTCAACTCTTGTACTTGCTACCTAGCCTTGCTAGCCAAAAACCTGTACTGAGAAGGAATTCTTCTCGTGCATCCACTCCTTTAAACCAAAACCCATGCCATTTGTGTCCACCAGACCTACCTATTAGCAATATTGCTATTCCAAGTAAATTCTTGTTTTATCTACCTCCCAAATTAAACTTGTTATGTGAAAATTAGTGATTAAAGCTCTCACGAACTTGATGGCACACTTTAATTTTCTTGCATTTAATAACTTGAACCATTGAGTCCTTCTTTGTTGCATATATGCTTGCGCTTTATGAGTTGAAGTTAGCAGAACAATGTATCACGGGGAACGCTTTCAACATTGCATTGGTACTTTGTACCTAGTTGATATCATGTTCTTTTGCTTATGGATCCCGGCAGTGTGAAATAAAAGTGGAACTTGTAAGATCATGGAGTTTATATGTGTGTTAGAGAAATGCCTGGGCCGCTAGCCTAATCCATGCCTAATCATGGTGGAAACTTGCAGCATAACTATAGTGAGCATTCTATGAAGCATCCTCAATCAAAACCTATGCAAATAGAAAATAAAAAGATCGCTGAGATGCTCACTGTCTGCTTGCCTTGCCATTTTTATTATGGGATACCTCCTGTGTAATGTGCAAGGGGTACCCCGTTGGCGGTTCTCAATGATACACATGTATTTACAATGACAAGAGCTTACTAGTGACTGAAGTTGAGTAGCATGAGGTTCGGTACTCGTTAGTAAGGGGCATGAGATTTCAACTTATAACTTGTCAAGCATATCCTCTTAGTTGTGTCACTTTAACCTTAATCACCTAAAGATGCCTATGATAGGGGCAATGAGAGCTGAAAGCTAATAAGTATCATAATTTTTGGGAGCTCTTTATGAGACTTGCAATCCCTGCTTCCCTCTGCGAAGGGCCTTTCTTTTACTTTTTAGTTGAGTCAGTAAACCTATTCCTCTCCATCTCAGCAAGTATTTTGAGTTGTTGTGTTTCATTCATTCATATGATGATTTATTCGATCATGTTTCTTATGTTCCTTGTTTTGCACATTGCTCTTATCTTGATGTTTACTACTTTGAAAGCTATCATTGAAAAACAGTTATTTGTGAACTCCAGCAAATTATCAACTATTCTTCGACCAAGAGCTAAGTTTGCCATTACCAATTATGATTCACTTTATGTATCTTTATTGTGTTTCCTTTACTCATTGCAAGTTGAGTTATATAATAGTGAGTTGTCTTCTATTATGATCTATGTATTTTATGAATGTGATGCTTCTTGTCCGTATTCTTTTAACGACTCTTCACTCCATAAACCTGAGGCCATGTTTATTGAGCTCGGTTTCTCTTGGGGACAAGCGAAGTCTAAGCTTGGGGGGAGTTGATACGTCCATTTTGCATCACTATTCTATGTCATAATTCACTGTTATTCATTGATATATTTCGTATTGAGAGGTGATACTTATGTTATTTCATCAGTTTTTCCATGGTTGATGACTTTTGGAGCATGCACCGCTGTAGTCAGGATTCTGATGGAAAAGGTGCTGTTTGGAGGCAAAATTCACGAAGATCAGAAAATCCAGGAAAATATACGGAAAATCCTATTTTTCCAGAAGACGAAGGAAGCCAGAAGGGGGGCTGGAGATGGGCCACAGGGGGCCCACACCACCCCCTGGCGTGGGCCAGCCTAGGCTACGCCACTAGCTGGTGTGGCCGTCCTGGTCCACCCCTAGCACTCCCCTCTGGCGTATATTATCCTCTCTGATTCGGGGAGCAACCACAGAAAGATTCCGCCGCCTCTGTGGGGCGGAAAACACCAAGAGAGGAAGATCTCTCCGGCAGACAGATTTCTGCCGGGAGAAGTCCTTCCCGGAGAGGGGAGATCGTCGCCATCAACACCACCATCAAGCTGGACTTCATCGGGATCATCATCATCAGCATCACCACCATCATCACCATCAGCACCATCATCACCATCTCGATATTGCTGTAACAATTGGGTTGAATCTTGCATAGTTCATAGGGGAAACTTTCCCGGTGTTGATTACTCTTTGTAGTTGATGCTACTGAGTGAACCATTGAATTATTGGTTATGTTCAGATTGTTATACATCATTATTCCATCTCTGATCATGATCCATATGATGTCTTGTGAGTAGTTCGTTTTGTTCTTGAGGACATGGGAGAAGTCATGTTGTTAGTAGTGGAGTTTGTTGAGAAATATTCAATGGTTTGATATTTAAGTTGTGGTGTACTTCTTCTAGTGGTGTCATGTGAACGTCGACTACATGACACTTCACCTATATGTGCATAGGGGAATGCACTGTGTATTTGGCTACTAATCGTAGGGGGTGCCGGAGTGACAGAAACTTGAACCCCTGTTAGGAATCCATTGCACAAGGGACGTATGGGTCTTAGAGTTTAAAGTTTTGGTTAGGTTTCTACCTTAATTACTTTCTTGTACTTATGGATGTTTGCAAGGGGTATAATCACAAGTATGTATTAGTCCTAGGAAGGTCGGTACATTAGCACAGGTTCACCCACACAACACTTAGCAAGCTAAAGAAGATTAATCAACTATATGAAACGAAAGCACTTGACAGTCTTCCCATGTGTCCTCGAGAATGTTTGGTCATCTTAAGTAATACAACTGGCTTGTCCTTTGCTGAATAAAGGATTGAGCCACTTGCTGCATTTATTCCTACTGTCTTTTGTTTACTCGTACTTTGTTTACTTGCTTTATCAAAAACCCCTAAAAATTCGTTTGCTAAGTATTTGCAGAGAATTCCTGATCCATACCACTAGCCAGCACCTTCTGCTCCTCGTTGGGTTCGACACTCTTACTTATCGAAAATACTGCGATACACCCCCTATACTTGTGGGTCTTCAAATCCCACTCAAAACCAATATCCCTCGAGTCGTTTTGGTGATTACATGAACCAAATCCACTACACCAAGTTCGATCATCACGTGAGTTGGTGCAACTTCAAAGACGAGCATCTGTATGGTCATCATATCAATCATATGACTAATGCTTTACCTTTCGGTTCGTGTTCCGAGGCCATGTTTGTACATGCTAGGCTCGCTAAGTAAGAACCTTAGTACCCGCGTGTGTAAACTTGTCTTACACCCATTGTATGCGAACGCAGAGTCTATCACACCCGATCATCACGTGGTGTCTCGAAATGACGAGGGAGACTAGCGCACGCGCGCGCTCTGGAAAGGACGGCGACGCTAGCCGGACACGCGTGCGCGCAATAGTCCCGTCCTGCTCTTCCTGATCGCCACGTGGCCATGTTGCTGCTCTTCTAGTGTACTGATTCTGCTATTAGACGTGCGTGGTAAATAAATACGTAGGCAACAGTATATGTAAAAAGAGCAGTGCACCATGGAAAAAAGAGAAAAATTGTAAACTATCACTGGATCTTCCCGTGCACTGCGATCAAAACAGTACCACAGAGTATAAACGGGCAGTGCACGGCCGGTGCACTGGTAGAACATCGTCTCGTGCACTGCGACCGAAGGCAGTACAACGCAGCACAACAAGGCAGTGCACGAGTAGTGCATTGCCCGGATACCTCGCCGTGCACTGCGCTCGAAGGCAGTGCAACACAGTATAAACAGGTAGTGCACGGCTGGTGCACTGCCAGGACATCGTCACGTGCACTGCGACCGAAGGCAGTGCAACACAACACAAAAAGGCAGTTCACAAGTAGTGCACTGCCAGCATACCTCCCCATGCCTTGCGTTTGAGGGAAGTGCAATATAATATAAAAAGGCAGTATGCAGACAGTCAGTGCCAGGACATCGTTCTGTACATCACGACCGAAGGCAGTGCAATGCAGAAGAAAAAGGCAGTGCACCTGCCGTGCACCGCCAGGACATCATGCCATGCACCACAACCGAAGGCAGTGCAATGTAGAGTCAAAGGGCAGTGCAAAATAAAAAGTTCTTCAAAACCTATCATATGGGATCTAGTTTTGTAGATCTCGACGCGACTAGCGCAATTGTGAAAACGGATCTCAGTTTGGATAATTCATTTAAAAGATATCGCATTTTTCGTGTTTGAATCTAAAAAAGAAAGGGAAAAAGGACCGCCACCCCTCTCTCTACAGGCACCACGTGTCACGCGGGGAAGGCTAGGGACAACGCACGAAGGACTCTTCGGACGCCACGTGCAGCAACATCAGCGATTGCAGAGCGCGCTCGGGAACGCGCACGCTTTTTCCAGCCTTTTCGCAAAATGACGAACTTTCTTAACGGTGCGTACTAAAGGAAGAACATATTTATGTCTTGATATTTAAATGAGGGATAATCTTATAATGCTACTAAAGCGTCAAACAAGGAATATAAGATGCAAACAAACACCATATGCAAAAGTGATATGATATGGTTCTGGCACTTGACCACTATCATGTGCATTGTGGTATGATCTTTATCATTTCTATATGTGTAAGACCAAGGTCTATGAAACTTACACTTTGGTATGTTATAATTTCCAAGAGTATCAATCCATACTATAAATTATAACATCATCGTATCATGACACTTGCCCAGCAAATCTAAACTAGACGCCTCTAATTTATCAATTGCAAGTTTTATGTGTCTTAGGGCATTCGAAGATAGAACCCTTCATACCTACGAACATGGAACCACAATAATGATAATCAAATTATTAGCAACTCATTGTAAATCAGATATTGACTATAGTAGGAGAGACAGACACCCGCTAGCCACTTATGCAAAACTAGTTGCATAACAATCATGGAATAGGTCTCACATGCGAGGACGTGTAAAGTTAGTCCGGGCCGCTTCATCCCACTATGCCACCAATATCAAAAATACATAGAAGATGCAATAATATGATCATCAACGCCCACATACTCATATGTGTTCTACCCTTGCAAAGCATCTACTTATAGATCAGGCTCTGATACCACTGTTGGGTTTCCAGTATAGAAAATGAAAATTTCCTACGATGTGAACAACTAAGCACCAAGATCTATCTACCTAGATACAATAAATGGGTGGATATACATCCATAGAGAAGATACCATTGAACATGGTCAAAGCATTGTTAAAGAAATCTAAATTCGTGGATGATGTTGTCGTACACTAGCCGATCTCAAGATCATGATGAAGTCCAGCAAGTCCAGTAGGTCCAGCACTAGCAAGTCCAGCACTGCAAAGCAGCGGTGCATCCGTGATCACACACACATCCGGTATCCCGACAACCTCCACTTTCTCGCTCCAACGGTGCAGGGGAAGCAGGAACTCCTTTTAGACAAAGCCACCGGGAATATGTATCTCGCTAATCAGAGACCATGGGGGAATAATTCTAGAGGGGGAGAGATCCTTCACGAGGAGGTGTGAGAGTAGAGGAGGAGGAGGTGCTCCTTATATAGGGTAGGGGGCTGCCGAAGGGGAATGGCCGCCAGCCATGGTGGTGCCCCACCTCTCCCCCCATAATGGTGAGTGGAGCTTCCACTAAGCCCACTCCCATTAATTCCAACTCCCCTCACTTTGCATTAATTTTCCACCAAATTTAATACAAGCTCTCATTAAATAAAATTATTTTTATTTTATTTAGCATTTTGTTAATTTAATTAACAAACATTCACATAAAACCCCCTGCAATATTTCAATATCACATGCAGAACTAGTCTCTGCAATTGCATCTGAAACAATTTTGGTTTTCATCGAAATGATTCTAGCGCTTTCTTAATCTTTATCTAAAACATATTTGCTCCAAATGGTTCCGGTATCCCTTAAGTATGTCACCCTATGGTTCGAGAATAATGCAGACATGATCGACACCCCTCTCCGATCAATAATCAGCAGCGGGACCTAGAGATCCGTACTGACTCCCACACATTCAACGATGACTCTTGTGATCATATGAACCTTTAACGTTTGTAACTGATTCCCTTTGTATCGCGATATATTACATGTCCGAGATTCGATCATCGGTATCCCCATACCTAGTTTGATCTCGTTACGGACAAGTACTCTTTTCTCATTCCCGTGATGTAACATTCTAGTGATCTTATCACTTGCTTGCAAGCTACATCAATGTGATATCACCGAGAGGGTCCAGAGTTATACCTCTCCGTCACCGAGATGGACAAATCCCACTCTTGATCCATGAGCCTCTACATAACACTTTCGGAGTATTTGAACCATCATTTATTGTCACCCTGTTACGGTGTGACATTTGATGTTATCAAGTTACTCTTCTGGTGTTAGTGATTGACATGATCTCATGGTCTAAGTACTAAAGTTACTTCGTGTGATGTTATAGAAATTTTAACACAATGACTTTTATTGTATTGCTATACTTCAGATGAACGTTCATCATATCATTCCACCAATGTTGTGACCTCGTTATTAACAACAACCAATGTCCATGAGCAGGAAACATTGATCATCTTGTTAATCAACGATCTAGTTTATATGAGAGGCATAACTAGGAACTCTTTATTCTGTTTATTAAACACACATGTACTAACGTTTCCAATTAATACAATTATAGCATGCAAAATAAACATTTATCATAAACAGGAAATAAGATAATAACCACTTTATTATTGCCTCTCGGGCATATTCCCTTCAGAGTGGTCACCCTTTCGGCCAGGAGCACGACGCCAAAACACGACTATCGCGCAATCAACTCTAATTGCTTCCCTTGTGCTCGAGACGTAGAGCACACAAACGGACCTCCACCCCTTCTTCACCAACATAGGAAGCACATATCTCCTTCCCCGCTCTCCCTTGCTGCCAAAGTAGGCTGAGAGAAGGAAAGAGGAAAGCACATCATGGATCCATCAAAGAAGAAACCGAGATTTATGTCCAAGCCATCGAAGTTGCACCTCCCATCAATGGCTCCAACCAGAGCACCATGAGAGAGGGTGCCTAGAAACCTCCTGGCGCCACTCGCCCATGCCGCGAAGTAGCTCGGAGGCGCCTCGTCTAGCTGTCACACGCCAAGATCCGCCCAAGTCCCCCCGCCGCCACGGCTGGCCAGAGAAAGGGCAGGAATTTGCTGCCACCACTCATCAACAACACTAAGAGCAGCTTTACGCAAAGAAGCGGTGTTCGCTGCTGCTGTTGCCCATCCAACATGGAACAGGAGCACACCGATAAGAAACCCTAAGATGCGTTGGATCTTGCTGCACAGATCACATGCACCGCTTCTACCTACAGGCATACATTCCACTACTAGCACTAGGCCACTACCTCTACCAAGCCTAACTACTCCGGCACCACCCCTTTGCCATCTCCAACCGGCAACACTAGTGGAGAGATCTCGGGGTTGCTTGGCTTCTCGATAAGGACGATCAGAAGAGGAGGAGGCGAGAGAGTCGGGAGAGGAGAACTAGTCTCCGTCCACTATGAACTAAAGCTATCCAATAAGGAGACCGAGTAGCTATAGAAGTGGGCAACAGGGTGTTGTCCCTTGAGGATCATCCATCCCGCCGCATTGTATCGTCGTCCCTCGCTCGGATGATCCTGTCATTTTTCTTTGAAGGTGGCGCTGAGCCTGCATTGAGCGGACACCACGTGTCAACAAGGAACAACACCTCTCCTCCCTACAGGAAACACGACACTATAGCCACCGTCCACAAAGAAGTCTAGCATGAGACCCTACCAACACCAAACGACTAACATCACCATCACTTGCTCCTTGCGGCACCCCCGGCGATTGATGATAGCATCCCCCAGTCATATGCTGCATCGGCACACTACTTCATATCACTAGTGGCATTGGTCCTCATAGCATTGTTGTTCTAGCTTCGTAGCACCGAGCACCCTCTTTGGTGGCACTGCATGTCTAGATTTGCAACGCTATTGCATTGGCTTCATAGCACCGATCGCGCTGGTCGTCGTAGTATGGTGGCCCTTCCTTTGGTAGTGCCGCCACCTAACGCATGCAGCTTCGATCCTTGCTCCTGGCAGCACGTCATCATGGATAATACACTGATTGAGCTCCTCCTCTTGTGCATCTTCGTCCAAGGCGATAGACCGAAGAGAGCTCGAGGTGGGTGACCCCATACATGGCGGTGACTATGGATACATGATGACTGCAAGTGTACATATCGTTTGTAGCTAGTTTCGAAATAAAGATATCGATCCCGTAGGGAGCAGGAGTCTGAAGTCTAATAACTCTTGAAATAATATTACGATAGAAATGCTAGATTAAGTTCTAAGTAACAAGGTAAAATGCGAGTATTGTGAAAAAAGGTGTTTTGGGGTTTTAGGTATAAGAGCAATAATGAAGTAAAGCAAATTTACTTAATACAGAAAGTAAGTATCGCGTATGTAAGAAAGATTGGAACTGCAATAGGGAAAACACGTTCTCAAGGAGTAGCGGATATACCACTAGTATTATGAAGATCTAAGATAAAGATTATTATCATGAACATTCTCAACTATGTATGTGTGGGAGGAACTCCGTATTTGGACAATTAGGCAGCAACCGCTGCTCACATCATCCGCATAACCACAACAGAGCAATTGACATCAATCCAGTTACTGCGCTATTAAGGGACATAATCCTGTATGACGTATCCCATGGCATGGATAGTGTTCCGTGAGTTTCCTCACTTTCCCAAGTTGATACGTAAGGGGTGCCAACAGCTTTGTAGTCACTTTAAGTGCTAGCATGCCTCCGTATACCAACTAGTAGTTCCCTCCATCAAGTCCCCACGAGATGCAAATATTGAGAGGTCAACTTTTCTCAACATCAAGATATAGAGAATCTAACACATGGTCAGAACGATGAATATCATAATAGACTTTATCTTATTTCAATCTCATACTAGGGTTTCTCCATCACCCCAAGAACTAATGATCTACTCAGACATGGAGGCAATCAACATCATGGAAATGGTAATGGAAACAATCATAGATGAATAGTTCTTGTATAAATCCACAACGAGTACATGAATTACAACAAGATCTAGACAAGGATGTAGATGGGATGGACGGAGATGGTGGTGATGAAGTGGTGGTTGATGAAGATCGATGCCTTAGCCTTCCGGATCTGCGCAGGGCAAAGATGGATCCTTGTGGATGATTTCCCCCTCCAGATGCTTTCCAGAGGTGAGGTTTCTGCGATTTTTGGGTGTTCTGTATGTTGTCTCCTCTAACCAATTGCACGGGGTAAAACTATTTCATGAGGCGGAGGCGGCGCCAACTATACGGCCGGAAAATTTTCTCCCGCCGTATAGTTGGTCGTTGAACCTTCTGCTTCCCTTCTTCACTTTTGGTTTTCTTCTAGTATTATTAATATTTCCCAAATAAGCGATTTACGTTGATTTTAACTCCTTTTCTCCACATTACAACTACTCCAAGAATTGTATCCATTGGATCCATCATCTATTCTGATCCTAGTGAAAACAGACATAAAATGTGTGCGCGAGCGCCGTAAAATACCAAGATCCTACATCTACAATGCAAAAAAATAATATAAAACATGATGCAAACACAAACTCAATATTACTCCATATATAATAATAAACTCGGAATTTTCATTAACGGGATTGAATATTCCTGAAGGGAATTCTAATGATGCAAACTTTATTTTTAGTCCGAACTAATGCAAAAATAATAATAGTAACTTATAAGATAGATTACAAGGTCTTAAAGATCTCCCCAAGCTTGGATCAAGCCAGGTGGGATCAAATAATCCCTTGCAATTATTTGATACCATGATTGTTGTAGATCACTGTGGCGCCATGGCGTGTAACACTACGGTGCGTAGCTTCTTGTTGGTCTCCTCCAGAGCAGTTATGCGGCTATAGCACCTACGCAGATCAGATTGCAGAGTATCCACTCTATCTACGAGCTTAGTTACCAATGGAAGGAGGTCTTCCTTCTTCTCCATCTCATTGAGATGGTGACGGACTTCGACGCGATGGAGTACCTCCTACTTTTGATATATCTCCAGTGCCCGCATGCGATCCTTGCTCCTGGGGACAACTTCCTCTTCCTCATCCATAATTGATGGATCGGGGAAGTGAAAACCATACCTCCACTCTTCTTGAGGCTTAACCTTCATACGAGCACCAATGGTTGGCTTCATGGGTGGTGCCTTTGCTTGGTTGCTAGCACCTGCACCAACATTAGATAATTCCTTACCCTTGTGCGGCCTTGGATCCGTGGCTATGAACTTGACTGTCTCCACCCGCCCTTTTCCATGCGGCTTATGATCTTCTCTCTCTTGTTGAGCTTTCTTCATTGCCGCCCCATCGATCCCTAGTGGATCATAGATGTCACAGCGGATGTAGACATAAACCACATCATTGTCTGAATCATTGTTGAAGTAGCTTGGCTCGACGTACTCCTTGTACCTCGGGTTAAACCTCTCCACCTCCTCGTCATCGTCCTCCATGGACAGACTGCTATAGCGGTCCCTGGAAGGAGCAATGAGCCCCATGGGTTTCCCACGGCCTGGGACGGGATAGCGCATTGCTAGATTGGTTCCTATAGATTGTGGTTAGAGAGAGAGACAATGGCAGCATATAAGGGGGGTCAGAGGTCAGCAAAACTCGTGAGAAACACCAAATTGTCGTCCAAGAAAAAAATCTAAACAAAACAGGGAAAGAAATCACAGATTTGGAAGAGACCTGCCGTGTAATGACCAACTATACGGGCGTGGCCCGTATAGGTCCGTGCATATAGTTGGTTCCGGGAAAATATTTCCAAATATCTTGAGTCCAGGTCAATTAAATTATGACTCGAAACCGACAATAACATTTTTTTCTTTTTTTTCTGAACGAAAAACAAACGAAAAGTGTGTGAGAGTTTAACGGCCAACTATACGGCCGGAATTTTGGCTCCGGTCGTATAGTTGTGACCGTATAGATACAAACACAAAAATTAAAAGTGTGTAAGAGTTTAACGACCAACTATACTACCGGAATTTTGGCTCCGGTCGTATAGTTGTGACCGTATAGATACAGATACAAAAAAGAAATATTATCTAAGAGTTCAACGACCAACTATACGGCTAGAATTTTGGCTCTGGTCGTATAGTTGCGATCGTATAGGCTCAAATATCGAAAACAATTTCACCAAGATGATACAGAGAATTTAACGACCAACTATACAGCGGGAGCTCCCTCTCCGGTTGTATAGTTCCACTCGTATAGTTGGTGAAAACCCTCTAAAACTTCAGAAGAATACAAGGAATTCAAAGGCAGAATTTTTAGGAGTAATATTTATGAAAAAAATCACTTATTTGGGTAAGAACACTTACCTTGCACTTACCATTTGCTTATTCGGGGATGAGAAAGTTCCTCCAACAACAAAGACTTCTTCTCCCTTGAAGGAATTGACCTTAATTCGTCAAATAATTCTCATAAACGAAAATCACTAGGACTAAAGTCCCTCTCAACAAGATTGGTGTCTTTGCTGGGCTATCATGGACACTGCATTTAACATCTTTGTTTCCTACCTCTACATAATCTGCAACTCAAATTCTTGTAGTGAAAGAATCCAACGGATCAGTCTTGGCTTATGTTCTTTCCTCTCAAGGAGTTATTTTAAACCATCACGGTCCGTATGAACTCTCACCTTTGCATCAACTATGTAAGAACGAAATTTATCTAAAGAGAAAAATACAGCAAATAGTTCCTTTTCTTCCTTTGGGTAATTCTTCTGAGCACCATTTAGAGTTCTAATAGCATGATGTATAATATTAAATCTGCGACCAATATGTTGTCCTAGAGTTACTCCTACTACATCATCACTAGCTTGACATATTAAGTCAAAGTTTGTATCCTAGATAGGTGGTTTAATGATAGGAGCACGAGATAAAGCATTTTTGAGTTGATCAAACGCTTCCAGACATTTATCATCAAAATTAAATCTTACTCCCTTTTGCAGGAGGTTAGTCAAAGGTTTAGATATTCTAGAGAAATTTCTAATGAACCTTCTATAAAACCCACATGACCAAGGAAACTTCTTATACCTTTAATATCCCTAGGTCGTGGCATTCTCTCAGTTGCCTCAACCTTATCTCTATCAACTTCAATTCCCTTACCTGATACCTTGTGTCCAAGGACTATTCCTTCTTTGACCATAAAATGGCATTTCTCCTAGTTTAGAACAAGATTGGTTTCTTCGTAAAGCTGCAAAACTCTTTTGAGATTATCCAAGCAGCTCGTAAACGAAGTTCCATAGATAGAAAAGTCATCTATAAATACTTCCATTATGAGTTCTATGAAATCAGCAAAAATAGCAGTCATGCATCTTTAAAAAGTCGCCGGAGCATTACATAAACCAAAAGGCATACATCGGTAAGCATGTAAACAATAAGGACTAATGAAAGTTGCTTTAAGTTGGTCATCAGGATGAACAGCTGTTTGAGAAAAACCAGAGTATCCGTCCAAGTAACAAAAATGAGTATGGTTCGCTAACCTCTCTAAAGTTTGATCTATGAACAGTAAAGGATAGTGATCTTTCCTACTTTCTTTATTTAATTTTCTGAAGTCTATGCACATCTTGTGCCCAACAATAGTTCTAGTAGTTATCAATTCATTATTTTCATTAGGAACAACAGCGAAACTACCCTTCTTAGGGACACAATGAACAGGACCTACCCATTCACTTTGTTTAATAGGATAGATTATACCTGCGTCCAATAGATGTACAATTTCTTTTCTTACGACTTCTTTCATTTCAGGCTTCAATCTTCTATTAAATTCCAGAACTGGTTTAGCACCTTCCTCCATGAATATTCTATGGATGGCTATCATGGGACTGATGCCCTTCAAGTCATTCATTGAGTACCCAAAGGCCTTGCGATGCTCCTTAAGTGTCTCCATAAGTTCTTCTTCTTCCTTTCCTGAAAGTTTAGCACTGATAATAACAGGAAATTTATTTGTATCATCTAGAAACTTGTATTTGAGATTATCTGGTAGAGTCTTCAACTCTAGGGGTGGTAGTTCCTCGTCCCCTCCCTTTTCTGGCTCTTCAAAAGCCTCATCAGTTGGAGGTCCCATTATGAGAAGTGAATCAAATTCATCTTCTAGTTCTTCCAGGGACTTGTCCTTCATAACTATTTCTTCATAATTTGGATCTTCCTTTATTTCTTCTTCTTGATTACCAAAGAAAAGAGCCGCCATTTATTCAATAGTTCTCTCTTCCTCTTCTTCTTGTATTTGTGCAGGCCTATCTTTAAATTTGGAAAAATGGAATTTATTTTCTGTTCCTCCAAGCTTAAGAGACACAATCTCCTTCTTAAAATTAACATAGGCACCTATATCACCCAAAAAGTTTCTTCCAAATATAATAGGGCAAAGAGTGTAACCTGGCATATCAACAACTACAAAATCGATGGGAAAGTTTTTATTGCCAATTGTGACAGTTGCATCTTCAACTACTGCCATTAGAATTCTAAGATTTTTATTGGCTAACATAATTGTCATATCAGTATTTCAATTGTAGCCAATTCTAATTCTTCTTTTATTTCTAAATAGAAATCATAAGATATAATATTAACTTCGGTGCCAAGATCACATAAACCGTAATGCGAGGTTTCTTTAAATATGCAGAGAAGAATAGGCTTACCCACATATTTTACCTTTGTTTTACCTTCATCCAATATGGAAGTCTCTACATCAAGTTCAACTATGTTACAATGTGCGTATATAGCCATAATTGCTTGATTGGTTACCTCTTCATCTTTGGTTTCCTCCAGATGTTCCACGACTTCTGGCAAAAAAATTCTTCCTTTTTATCCTGTACTGCTTTGACCTGTTCATATTCAAGAATATGCTTTCGTGCAGTGTTAGGAAAAGGCATTTCATTTATTGGTTCTAAAGAGGCTAGTGTTGCTTTATCTTCTCTTTTCTTCTCAGGTTCGGGTGGTGGATCATACTTTACCGGTCCCTCTTTTGAAGCTATAATATGTTCTGTAAAAGCTTTAACAACTTGCAACACAAGATCTGAATCCAAGTAAAGTTCTTTAGATAATTCTTTAACATGGCCTTTTTTATTATAGTCATGAATACAATCATGTTCTATTTCTACGCCTCCTTCACTTCCTAGACCAAAATTCCAGGAAACTCTATGATCACGAATTCTATTAAGTAAAGCCCAAGCTTTAGGTATAGGAAGATTCATAAAGGCTCCTTCAGTGAAAGAGTCTAGTTCAGTTTTATTAGATTCAATTAAACTTCCATAAAAGATATGCAGTAAATACCATTCAGATAAATCATGATGAGGACATAGATGTAATAAGTATTTAAATCTAATATAAGTTCTTACTAGTCCTTCATTATAACGGTTTTCCAAGTCATTATAAGATGTCTGATTCCAAAAGATTTTGATAAAGGGTAATATTTTGCTAGAAATTCGCAGGCTAGATTATCCTAAGTAGTAGTGGCTTCAGGTGGTAGAGATCTATACCATGAGAGAGATGTACTAGTCAAAGTGTGACTAAAAAGTTTAACCCCTAGCTCATCGGTGGTATATCCCATTAATATAAAAGTGCCACATATATCTTTGAAGCATGCAATATGCTCATATGGATCAAGATCTTCTTCATCTCCGGTAAATTGCTTCTTATGTAGAATACTAAGTAGTAGAGGATTTATTTCAAACCCCCTTGTCTTCTCATTGGAGTTGTCTCTTTTATAAATATCACAGGGCTTCCCAAAGCAGTTGAGTGGGTTAACACTAGTCATATGCTCAAACTCCATCATGTTTGTGGGAACTTGTAACTCAAAAGAAAATTTAGCAAGACAAAAATAAATAAGTAGAAACTAAAAGACCTACAACTCTTAGCTCCCCGACAATGGGGCTAGAAAATAGCTTGATGACTGCAAGTACACAGATCGTTTGTAGCTAGTTTCAAAATAAAGATATCAATCCCACAGGGAGCAGGAGTCTGAAGTCTAATAACTCTTGAAATAAATATTATGATAGAAATGCTAGATTAAGTTCTAAGTAACAAGATAAAATGCGAGTATTGTGAAAAAGGGTGTTTTTGGGTTTTAGGTATAAGAGCAATAATAAAGTAAAGCAAAATAACTTAATATAGAAAGTAAGTATCACGTATGTAAGAAAGACTGGAACTACAATAGGGAAAAAGCGTTCTGAGGGAGTAGCGGATTTACCACTAGTATTATGAGGATCTAAGATAAAGATTATTATCATTAACATTCTCACTATGTATGTGTGGGAGGAACTCTGTATATGGACAGTTAGACAGCAACCGCTGCTCACATCATCCTCATAACCACAACAGTTAGTAATTGACATCAATCGAGTAACTGCGTTATTAAGGGACGTAATCCCGTAGGATGTATCCCATGGCATGGATAGTGTTCCATGAGTTTCCTCGGTTTCCCAAGTTGATACGTAAGGGGTGCCAACAGCTTTGTAGTCACTGTAAGTGCTAGCACACCTCTGTCTACCAACTAGTAGTTCCCTCCATCAAGTCCCCACGAGAGACAAATATTGAGACGTCGACTTCTCTCAACATCAAGATGTAGAGAATCTAACACATGGTCACTGATGACCCACAAGTATAGGGGGTGTATCGCAGTATTTTCGATAAGTAAGAGTGTCGAACCCAACGAGGAGCAGAAGGTACTGGCTAGTGGTATGGATCAGGAATTCTCTGCAAACACTTAGCAAACAGATTTTTAGGGGTTTTTCATAATGCAGGTAAATAAAGTACGGGTAAATAAAAGACAATAAGAATAAATGCAGCAAGTGGCCCAATCCTTTATGTAGGAAAGGACAAGCCGGTTGTATTACTTAGATGACCAAACGTTCTCGAGGACACATGGGAAGACTGTCAAGTGATTTCGCTTCATATAGTTGATTAATCCTCGTTAGCTTGCTAAGTGTTGTGTGCGTGAACCTGTGCTAATGTACTGACCTTCCTAGGACTAATACATACTTGTGATTATACCCCTTGCAAACATCCATAAGTATAAGAAAGTAATTAAGGTAGAAACCTAACCACAACTTTTAACTCTAAGACCCTTACGTCCCTTGTGCAATGGTTTCCTAATGAGGGTTCAGGTTTCTGTCACTCCGGCAACACCTACGATTAGTAGCCAAATACACAATGCATTCCCCTAGGCCCATATAGGTGAAGTGTCATGTAGTCGATGTTCACATGACACCACTAGAAGAAGTACACCACAACTTAATTAACAAACCATTGAATCTTCCTCAACACAATTCCACTACTAACAACATGACTTCTCCCATGTCCTCAAGAACAAAATGAACTACTCACAAGACATCATATGGATCATGATCAGAGATGGAATAATAATGTATAACAATCTGAACATAAACAATAATTCAATGGTTCACTCAAAAGCATCAACTACAAAGAGTAATCAACACCGGGAAAGTTTCCCCTAAGAACTATGCAAGATTCAACCCAATTGTTACAGTAATATGGAGATGGTGATGAGGGTGCTGCTGATGATGATGGTGGTGATGATGATGATGATCCCGATGAAGTCCAGCTTGATGGTGGTGTTGATGGCGACGATCTCCCCTCTCCGGGAAGGAATTCCCCCGGAAGAAATCTGTCGGAGAGATCTTTCTCTCTCATTGTTTTCTGCCCCGCAGAGGCGGCGAAATCTTTCTGTGGTCGCTCCCCGAGTCTTAGGGTTTCAGGGGGATAATATACGCCAGAGGGGAGAGCCAGAGGTGGACTGTAACTACCTCGGTGAATTATGCTCTTAGTTAATGCATGGATGAACGAAAGTGGTTAAAATAGTACGATGGGGCCTAGGGCCACTCACGGTAGAGTTTTCGGCCGTCCTAGCCACTTTCAAACAACGGGACAAGAACGAGCGGCGTAATCGGCAGGCAAAGGGATCAACTACATACACAAATGAGTATGTATGCAAGCCACATACAACAGTCCTCAGAGCCATTCCATCTAAAAGAAATAGAAATATAGCAACGCCATACGGCAAGATCCAAATGTCCTAGATAGATATAATAATTTAGGATAGCTCCTCATACATCACACATCAGAGTATCAGGCGGAAGCAGAAAACAAGATCCGAGTACGGATAAGAAGCAAATTGGCATAAGATGCCCCATAAATAAACACATCCCGCCAACAGATCACATGGATCCCCGTTCCCGGAATCTCTACACCGAATGATCGTTGCCAACATCATATGTCTCTTCCACCCAGTATCCATCTTGCGGGTACACCTGTTCATCTGAATCAAACAATTTATCGTGTGAGACCCTAGGGGTACCCAGCAAGTCTTTATGCCACTAAAGGGGACACAACCTGGGGTGGCGCAATTGCAGCAAAAGATAATACCTAACAATTCTACAGATACTCGCTAACCTTCCACCTAACCAATGATAGACGGAAGTCCGTGAATTAAGAACAACAGTTATAACAGTATAATTATCAGATCCATCCTCCTCCTCGCTTACCAACGAGGAAGCGGAAGAACAACCCCCATCATCCGTTGGCCGTTTTATTAACCATTCCATGAGTATTGCACTATTTACTAGACAAGTACTTAGTCAAATTAAAAGCGGTACTTTAATTATACTTGTCTATGATCGAGAAACTGTGCTCCAAGTCGTCCATAACCGCGGACACGGCTTTCAGAAAGATTTACCCTGCAGGGGCGCACGAATAGCAACACACACTCGATCAACCTCGGAAAAACCAAATCAAAACCCAACGAGGCATTCACGACAAAGCAATCACAGGATTCAGAAATATTTCAGGGGGCCACCCCATTAAGCTACCCGCAACGAAGTTGGCCGGCTCCGAGACGGACCCAAGGTTTGTGTGGACGGCGGTAAACGACTGGGAACCCGAAAATGTGACTGGGCTTGTCGATACAGCGAAAACGTGTCACGATCCAAAACAGTACAGGTGCTCCTCGCACAATTTTAAATAAAGCAGTAACATGGCATAAGTACAGAATAGTAATAAAGCCCCAAACTAATTGTGGCCCCAAGAAATAAGAATGAATCAAGCTCTGGCTCAGGGGGGTCCATAAGGCCTCCCGGATGTGGATAGTGCGAATAGTCAAGGAACAGGAATCAAGTACTCGGGGTCCTACGGGACACAAGTGAGCATGAAAACCAAATAGCAGATATTGCTCACCGGTGCCTCTTCCATTAGTTGTCCCATTACTACTCAAGTTATGTTGTTTAGGTACCTCGTTATTCCTCAGACACTCACATACCCTACTCATGCTTTTCTACGACTCGCATGGCTCAAACAACTCCTGTAGTAATGGCTCATGGGACCGGAACAAGCTTGGTGTGGTTTAAAAGTAAAGGCCATGCAGTGCTTGGGATTCAATTTAATGCAATCGCGACTCAATGATGCAAGAATAAGATAGAGGCAATAGGTACTGTATGTATGCAAGCATGTGGTAGTGCTTGCCTGGCAGCTCAGTTGAAGCGAGAGATGGATCTGGGTAATACTCCTGGGTATCCTGGTAATTCTCCTACTGGGCGTCTATTCGAAGAAGAACCAAACAAACAAGGGCCAACATAAATAAAGTGCACAAGCATAGGAATTAAAATGCAACAAGCAACCAAGCATGCCATGATGAATGATGCACAAATTACATGGCATTAAAGTAGCATGGCAAAGGTGAGGTGTGGATACAAGAAATAAAGCACTTTATTATTTATTTGACCAAGTTTTAATGTCTTAAACAGTTCAGATTTTTAATAGCAACATGATTCATGCTTCAATTCAGAACAATAACTGCATAAATAGAACGGGCTCGTCGCGCTGATCGATTTAGACATATTATTTGTCAAATTTGGAGTTATAAAACAAAAGTTATTAATTAAATAAAGAAAAGGGCATTTATTGTAATATTAATCATCTCGAAAATTTAAAGTGTTCAAAACATATTTCGAAGGGCATATTTGAATTCCTCACATTTTTCTGATTCCAAAACATATATTATATGTATTATTTGGATTTGTATTTTAAAAGTTATTTGAATCTGAGAAGAATTTGAATTTAAATCAATTTGAAAAAGATTTAGTTAAAACAGACAAAGGGAAATACTTTTTACACCCCAGGTAATTCTAGCCTAGACGCTGACGGGTGGGGACACAACGGACTAGGGCCACGCGCGCGCGAGAAAACGTTTTGCACCGGGCGGAGGCTAGCCCAGGCACTGACAAGCGGGCCCGACGGCGAAGGTGGCCCCACGAGTCAGCGAGGGACGTGGGAGTAGCCCGTTGCGCAGCGGGGACGGAGCGCGGGTTGAGAACCGGGTTTGCTGGGGGGTTTTCTGCAAATTGCCAGGCGGCTAACAGTTGGGGACACTAGGGCTACTGGGGACCTGGGCGTGATCGCCAAATAGCGCGGGGGTCCTTTTTGCAAAATGGTCGCGCGAGCGCTATCTGAACTGACGCTGTCTTCTCTGAATCTCGACGACGCCTGACGACGGCACGGACTTCCGGCGAAGGTGGCGTCGCGTGCGCGGCGAGAGAGCTCTGGCCGCCAAAACGGAACTTGCAGAGGAAGGTCTCGGCTACGGATTTCATTTAGGGAGGTTCAGCGGAGGCGGGCTGTGCTGGCCGGGGCACGCCGGGGAACAGAGGGGAATCCAGGCGGGGACTGCGCGTCGGCGGGGCGGCTCGCCGGCGAGGGTCAATTAGGGGCGGCGCTAGGCACGAGAAGAGAGGGAAAACATGAGGGAACGAGGGGAAGCTCACCTCGATCGATCCTCACAGGACTCGAGGCAGGAGGTGGTCGGAGCGGAGGGGACGGCGAGGACGCGGCGGTGTTGCAGGCGGCGCTCGGTCGTGGGCGGATGCGGGCGATCCTGGGGTCTTCCAGCGGGCGGGATCGTCGACACGGACTGCGGCGGCGCTTCCCGGCGTGTTCCCAGTCACCGGCGAGGACGGCAACGGCGGCGCGGTCCTCAGACTGACGGCGGCCGAGAGGAGAGAAAAGGAGGGACGGGCAGGTAGCTAGGGTTTGGGGGAAGCGATGCGGCGCGAAGATAAGGCGGGGGCTGGCGAGCGGGAGGCGTAGCTGACGCGGCAGACGGTGGGGGGGACGACCACCTGCTCCCCGCCGCTGCTTCCGTTTGCTGCTGAGAGAGAGGGGGGCGACGGCGTTAGACGGGGGAGAAGAGGAACAGGACGGCGAATCGGTACGGGCTGGGGAGGTGGGCCGAGAGATGGGCCGCGATGGGCGAGGCCACTGGTGGGCTGCTGGCTGCGCTGCAGGTAAGGTTCTCTCCCCTTTTTTTATTTCTTTCTTTTTGCTTTATCATCTGATTTGATTTGTATTTTTGATTTGTTTCAGATTTAAACCAGCCCAAGAATTCATCTTTTTGGGAGTTTTTGCATATTGGAAAATGGAACAGGGCTAGCTAGGGGGTGAGAGAAAAGGCTTGGATTAGGCTAAGATGAGGTGGAGGAAAAATAATCATGAAAAAAAAGAAAGAAAGGAGTATGGGAGGAATCCTTCATATAAACATGAATGTAGATGATTAAAATTATAAATGTTGATGAGAGAAAAGATATGGTGATGATACACAAGACAAGAATCCCTAAAACCAAAAGAAAACCAAATGGCTAAAGGTGGTGGTACTTTTGCATGGCCCATGCAAAATAATAATGCCATGATTTATTTTGTGAAAACAATATTAATATTATGGCATTATTCTTATGCATATCCAAGAAGTGGAGATAATCCAAGCACAAGAATTTAGAGGATTTAATCCACCCCAAACTACATGAGCTAGAATTAAAATATCAAAAGAAAAAGAAATACAAGCTCATGGTTAATGGGATGGTGGAATTATAAGGTGGTGGAAGAGAAAGGTGGTGGAATTGAAATAAAAGATATGCCCCCAACTCAACTTGGGCATTGAATAATATATCAATAACCAAATACAATATCAAGAGGCAAATGCAATTAATAATGCATATGAGAGAAAAACCAAAAGACAGAGGGTTTTATATGATGCTCAAATGCAAGGTGGCATGATGACATGAGCATGATATAATCATGATGCAACAATAATATATATGAAGTAGCCAATATCTTACTAGGAAAAGTAGCATTACAATTGTTAGACAATTGGGGTGCTACAACTCTCCCCCACTAAACAAGAATCTCGCCCCGAGATTCTAGGAAGAAGAAGACTCATAGAGGGTAGGATACTTGGCACGGAGCTCATCTTCACGTTCCCATGTGGCTTCATCAACGGAATGGTGCGACTACTGCACCTTACAGAACTTGATGGACTTGTTGCGAGTCCTTCTTTCTGCGACTTCAAGAATTTTTGTGCGGTGTTCTTGATAAGACAGATCTTCTTGGAGATTGATGAGTTCATGGTCCACGGTCCTGCCGGGATCCTTGAAGCACTTCTTGAGTTGATAGATGTGAAAAACATCATGGACTTTGAGTTGTTCAGGGAGCTCAAGAGCATAAGCAACTTCTCCTCTTCTTCCATGAATTTTGAAGGGACCGATGTATCTAGGAGCCAGCTTCCCTTTGATACCAAAGCGGTGCGTGCCTCTCATGGGAGTGACACGAAGGTAAACGAGATCACTCGGGACATACTCCATGTCCGTGTGCTTTCTGTCATAATTGCTCTTCTGGCGACTTTGAGCAATCTTCAGATTTTCAAGAATAATGTGAACTTTCTCCTCCGCTTGAGTTACAATGTCGGGGCCAAACAATATTCTTTCACCTGCGCCCGACCAACCAATCGGAGTTCTGCATTTGCGACCATAGAGAGCCTCAAATGGTGCCATCTTTAGACTTTTCTGGAAACTGTTGTTGTAAGAGAATTCAGCATAAGGAAGACATTCTTCCCACTTCATGCCGAAAGAGATAACGCAAGCACGGAGCATATCTTCTAGAATCTGATTGATCCTTTCAACTTGTCCTTGCGACTGAGGGTGGTAAGCTGTGCTGAAGTTTAGCTTTGTTCCCAAAGCATTTTGGAAACTTCCCCAGAACTTGGACGTGAAAATGCTTCCACGGTCTGAACTGATTTCAAGAGGAACTCCATAGAGAGAGACAATTCTATTGATATAGAGCTCAGCCAACTGAATTGCAGAAATTGTTTCCTTGACTGGAAAGAAGTGAGCTACTTTGGAAAGCCTGTCAATGACAACAAAGATTGCATTGTTGCCTTTCTGCGACCTTGGAAAACTAGTGATGAAGTCCATCTCTACTTTCTCCCATTTCCATTCCGGAGGCTTCAATGGCTGTAGAAGACCGGAAGGTTTCTGATGGACAGCTTTAACTCTGCGACAAACATCACACTCTGAGACATACTTGGCACAATATCGTTTCAAACCAGGCCACCAATATTGTGTTTTCAAGTCCATGTACATCTTAGTGCTTCCAGGGTGGATAGAAAGAACAGAATCATGCGCCTCCTTGAGAACTTGCTCTCTTAAACCCGGGTAGTTCGGAACAAACATCTGGTGTTCAAAGAAAAGAGTGCCTTGGTCATCTACGTGGAAAGACTCATACTTTGGAAGTTGAATGTTGGAGATGATCTTTTTAGTGTAAGGATCCCCAAGCTGAATGGAACGGACCTTTTCTTCCAAGAGAGGTGTTGCTAGAAGGTTCAGAAGATAACCTTGATCCACAATTTCAAGGTTTAGCTTGCGGAATTCTTCGCACAATAGAGGCTGTTGTTCTTCCACCATGAGGTTGTTGACATAAGCTTTTCGGCTGAGAGCATCTGCCATGACATTGGCTTTGCCCGGGGTGTAGTTGATGGTCAAATCGAAATCATTGATTGTTTCAATCCACCTCCTCTGACGAAGGTTGAGATCAGGCTGTGTGAAGATATACTTCAGACTCTTATGATCAGAAAAGATCTCACAACGGTTGCCAAGCAAGTAATGCCTCCATACTTTCAAAGCAAAGCCAACTGCTGTGAGTTCGAGGTCATGTGTAGGATAGTTGATCTCATGCGTCTTCAACTGTCGAGAGGCATAAGCAACAACTTGTTTTTCTTGCATAAGGACCGCACCCAATCCTTGCAATGAAGCATCACAGAAAATCTGGAAAGACTTTGATGTATCTGGAGGAACCAAGACTGGTGTGGAAGTGAGCTTCTCTTTGAGTGTTTCAAAGCTTGCTTGACATGCAGGAGTCCAAAGATATTTCTTGCCTTTCTTGAGGAGATCGGTAAGAGGCTTCGCAATCTTTGAGAAGTTTTGAACGAATCGACGATAGTAACTGGCCAAACCAAGGAAACTCCGGACTTCTTTGACATTTATGGGTGGAAGCCAGTCCATAATTGTCTTAATAGTTTCTGGGTTGACGGCAATGCCCTTGGTAGAGATGACGTGCCCAAGGTAGGTGACTTGAGGCAGCCAGAATTCACACTTGGAAAACTTTGCATACAGGCGGTTCTCACGAAGCTTGTTTAGGGCACACCAAAGGTGTTCTTCATGTTCTTCTTTTGACTTAGAATAGACTAGAATGTCATCCAGATAGACCACAACGAACTTATCAAGATACTCCATGAAAACCGAGTTCATAAGCCTCGAGAAGGTGGCAGGTGCATTGGTGAGACCGAAAGACATGACCGTGTACTCATACAGGCCATAGCGGGTGGTGAAAGCTGCTTTGGGAACATCTTCCTTGCGAATCTTGATTTGATGATAACCACTTCTCAAATAAAGCTTAGAGAATACCACAGCTCCAGCTAGCTGATCGAAGAGATCATTAATCCGCAGAAGGGGATATTTATTCTTGATTGTTTTAGCATTGAGTGCCCGATAGTCAACACAAAGTCTATCAATCTTGTCTCGCTTCTTCACAAAGATGGTTGGACTACCCCAAGAAGAAGTACTGTGCTGAATGAAACCCAACTTCTCTTGTTCATCCAACTGACGCTTAAGTTCAGCCAACTCAGCAGGACCCATTTTATAAGGCCGCTTGGAGATAGGAGCGGTACTAGGTTCAAGTTCAATGAAAAACTCAACCTCACGATCCGGAGGCATACCTGGCAACTCTTCAGGAAAGACATCTAGAAACTCACAAACTACAGGAACACTCTGAATACCTTCCATAGCATCATCATTCAGAGCCGCCAATGAATAAAGCTGAATTGCAGGAGTCAGACTTGGAGAATAGACTATATGGCCTTCAGGAATTTTCAGAGAAACCGAACGTTCAGCACAATCAATCACAGCTGCATTTGCTGTCAACCAATCCATGCCCAAGATAACATCAATATCAGAATTGCCCAGAATAATTAAGGAAGCCGGAAACGAAGAGCCACCAATCTCAATTTGATTGCCATGGCTGATATGAGCAGCCCTCATGTTTGACCCAGGAGATTGTACCACAAGACGGTGTAATAAAGGAACCATAGCCAGATCTTGCTCATGAGCAAACTTGTGAGAAACAAAAGAATGCGAAGCACCAGAATCAAACAAAACTCATGCAGGAACTGAGTTAACAGGAAGCATACCCATGAAAACTCCAGGTGCATGCTCAGCTTGAGCGGCGTTGACACAGTTGGCACGAGCAACCGTAGATCCCGGCTTAGTGTTGATGTTGAGAGCCCGAGGTGGAGGTGCACGAATCATAGGAGAACTTGCCGCAGGTCTTGGAGGTGGTGGTGGAAGAGCTTTGTTGTTCATTGGACAATTCCAGTGTTGATGCCCAGTGTTTCCACAAGTATAGGAAGCACCAGGTGGACGTGGAGCAACGTAGCCAGGGACTCCGCCAGGCGCTCTAGGGTAGTTGTGGTTGTAGCCCCTGGGAGCCGCAGTGAAGGAGTTTGGTGGCCTTGGTGCGTAGCTTGAAGGTCTTAGTGGAGCAGGGAGCGACGGTGGGGTGTTAGGAACCCAGACACGACGCTTAGAAGGAGCTGTCATAGCAGAAGAGCTTGCTGTATCACGGCCGTGTTTCTTTGACTCCTCAAACACTTGCCTACTTGCTTCTTCCTGCAGAGCTGTGTGTTGAAGTTCCAGGAAAGATGTCGGCCTTGCATGAGTGATTGCATATTTGATGGAAGCATTGAGGCCTTGCCGAAACCTCTTTTGCTTCTTCTTGTCATCAGAGGTCTCATCGCCACCATAACGAGAAAGGTTCATGAAGTTTCTGATGTAGGTGTTGACATTGTCAGTGCCCTGCTTAAGGTTGAGAAACACTTCCTTCATCCTTTCCATGACAATTTCTGACAGATATTGCTCTTTGAAAGCAGCAGTGAACCGCTCCCAAGTAGGCTGAAAACCAGAAAGATCTGCCTTGAGGTAATTTTCCCACCAGAGAGCTGCATCTCCCTTCAGAAGGTGAGTAGCACACTTGACCCATTCTTGCTCGGGAACATCTGCAGTCATCAGCAACCTTGACACTTCACGCAGCCAATCATCCGCATCAAGTGGCTGATCAGACACTTCGAATTGACGTGGGTTGAACTTGAGAAAACTCTTGATGTCTCCTCGCTTGGGAGGTGGAGGTAGCGGAGCAAACTCATTCCTCCTCGCGCTTTCCTCGAAGCGCTGCTGGTTTTGCTGCATAGTGCCCAAAGCATTTGCAATACTTGCCAAAGCGGCCCCAAGTTCAGGTGGTATGTCCTCCTCAGAACGGCGTGGTGGTGCCATCCTGTGATTGATATAAAACACAAGTCAGTACTATAATGGAGAATGATAATAATCCAAAATAGTACCAAAATGGAATTAATCAAGATTAAAGAATGAAATTCACTGAGGTGATATTAAAATATCAACAAAGTTCAAGGCAATTAGAAGATATTAAGCATAACACACACGAATGAACAAGGAGTGTGGTACACAACTAGCAAAGAAAAAAATTCCGCAAATTTCGGCATTAAAATACCACTAAATGCGCAAAACCACTTAACGAATCAAGATTAGTAACTCTACTAGTTCAATATACAAAAGCAAATGACAAAAGTAGTGGTATGGTCGCGACTCCATCCCGCACTCAAATCATTACTCCGCACATGAGTCAGTAAAACACATATCTTAACACCTTCTTCTTAAGATGAACCTAAATATTGTTAACTACGGAAAAGAACACCCCAGCAAGATAACGTCGGATAACAAAGAGTAAGATAGATCGCATAGGTATACAACGAATCAGAATAGATCGCGTCGGTTTACAAGGGACTGTCGGTAGGGAATGTACCAACAGTTGATAACAAAAAGGCAGATAGTGATAACATTTGGATGCAACAGATAGACAAGGAATTCACACACACACACACACACACACAAACACAAACACAACCTATGGTACTACGGAACCCAGAACACGTGAATCCTAGTTTGAATTTTAGAAGAGGATAGAAAACGTTACACTTCCTTACCAGAAAAGGGTGGGTGGGTGGGTAAGAAGAAAAATGGAAGCAGTCCTACTCTCACGTTTGTTTTTCACTAGTATACATAACTACCAAAATATTTGCTACACTGACAACGACCATTTTGGCTGAGACCCTGAAGAGCGGGATGGCTCTTATAAATAACTACCTCGGTGAATTACGCTCTTAGTTAATGCCTGGATGAACGAAAGTGGTTAAAATAGTACGGTCGGGCCCAGGGCCACTCACGGTAGACTTTTCGGCCGTCCTAACCACTTTCAGACAACGGGACAAGAACGAGCGGCGTAATCGGCAGGCGAAGGGATCAACTACATACACAAATGAGTATGTATGCAAGCCACATACAACAGTCCTCATAGCCATTCCATCTAAAAGAAATAGAAATATAGCAACGCCATACGGCAAGATCCAAATGTCCTAGATAGATATAATAATTTAGGATAGCTCCTCATACATCACACATCAGAGTATCAGGCGGAAGCGGAAAACAAGATCCGAGTACGGATAAGAAGCAAATTGGCATAAGATGCCCCATAAATAAACACATCCCGCCAACAGATCACACGGATCCCCGTTCCTGGAATCTCTACACCGAATGATCGTTGCCAACATCATCTGTCTCTTCCACCCAGTATCCATCTTGCGGGTACACCTGTTCATCTGAATCAAACAATTTATCGTGTGAGACCCTAGGGGCACTCAGCAAGTCTTTATGCCACTAAAGGGGACACAACCTGGGGTGATGCAATTGCAGCACAAGATAATACCTAACAATTCTACAGATACTCGCTAACCTTCCGCCTAACCAATGATAGACGGAAGTCCGTGAATTAAGAACAACAGTTATAACAGTATAATTATCAGATCCATCATCCTCCTCGCTTACCAATGAGGAAGCGGAAGAACAACCCCCATCATCCGTTGGCCGTTTTATTAACCATTCCATGAGTATTGCACTATTTACTAGACAAGTACTTAGTCAAATTAAAAGCGGTACTTTAATTATACTTGTCTATGATCGAGAAACTGTGCTCCAAGTCGTCCATAACCGCGGACACGGCTTTCAGAAAGATTTACCCTGCAGGGGCGCACGAATAGCAACACACACTCGATCAACCTCGGAAAAACCAAATCAAAACCCAACGAGGCATTCACGACAAAGCAATCACAGGATTCAGAAATATTTCAGGGGGCCACCCCATTAAGCTACCCGCAACGAAGTTGGCCGGCTCCGAGACGGACCCAAGGTTTGTGTGGACGGCGGTAAACGACTGGGAACCCGAAAATGTGACTGGGCTTGTCGATACAGCGAAAACGTGTCACCATCCAAAACAGTACAGGTGCTCCTCGCACAATTTTAAATAAAGCAGTAACATGGCATAAGTACAGAATAGTAATAAAGCCCCAAACTAATTGTGGCCCCAAGAAATAAGAATGAATCAAGCTCTGGCTCAGGGGGGTCCATAAGGCCTCCCGAATGTGGATAGTGCGAATAGTCAAGGAACAGGAATCAAGTACTCGGGGTCCTACGGGACACAAGTGAGCATGAAAACCAAATAGCAGATATTGCTCACCGGTGCCTCTTCCATTAGTTGTCCCATTACTACTCAAGTTATGTTGTTTAGGTACCTCGTTATTCCTCAGACACTCACATACCCTACTCATGCTTTTCTACGACTCGCATGGCTCAAACAACTCCTGTAGTAATGGCTCATGGGACCGGAACAAGATTGGTGTGGTTTAAAAGTAAAGGCCATGCAGTCCTTGGGATTCAATTTAATGCAATCGCGACTCAATGATGCAAGAATAAGATAGAGGCAATAGGTACTGTATGTATGCAAGCATGTGGTAGTGTTTGCCTGGCAGCTCAGTTGAAGCGAGAGATGGATCTGGGTAATACTCCTGGGTATCCTGGTAATTCTCCTGCTGGGCGTCTATTCGAAGAAGAACCAAACAAACAAGGGCCAACATAAATAAAGTGCACAAGCATAGGAATTAAAATGCAACAAGCAACCAAGCATGCCATGATGAATGATGCACAAATTACATGGCATTAAAGTAGCATGGCAAAGGTGAGGTGTGGATACAAGAAATAAAGCACTTTATTATTTATTTGACCAAGCTTTAATGTCTTAAACAGTTCAGATTTTTAATAGCAACATGATTCATGCTTCAATTCAGAACAAGAACTGCATAAATAGAACGGGCTCGTCGCGCTGATCGATTTAGACATATTATTTGTCAAATTTGGAGTTATAAAAGAAAAGTTATTAATTAAATAAAGAAAAGGGCATTTTATTGTAATATTAATCATCTCGAAAATTTAAAGTGTTCAAAACATATTTTGAAGGGCATATTTGAATTCCTCACATTTTTCTGATTCCAAAACATATATTATATGTATTATTTGGATTTGTATTTTAAAAGTTATTTGAATCTGAGAAGAATTTGAATTTAAATCAATTTGAAAAAGATTTAGTTAAAACACACAAAGGGAAATACTTTTTACACCCCAGGTAATTCTAGCCTAGACGCTGACGGGTGGGGACACAACAGACTAGGGCCACGCGCGCGCGAGAAAACGTTTTGCACCGGGCGGAGGCTAGCCCAGGCACTGACAAGCGGGCCCGACGGCGAAGGTGGCCCCACGAGTCAGCGAGGGACGTGGGAGTAGCCCGTCGCGCAGCGGGGACGGAGCGCGGGTTGAGAACCGGGTTTGCTGGGGGGTTTTCTGCAAATTGCCAGGCGGCTGACAGGTGGGGACACTAGGGCTACTGGGGACCTGGGCGTGATCGCCAAATAGCGCGGGGGTCCTTTTTGCAAAATGGTCGCGCGAGCGCTGTCTGAACTGACGCTGTCTTCTCTGAATCTCGACGACGCCTGACGACGGCGCGGACTTCCGGCGAAGGTGGCGTCGCGTGCGCGGCGAGAGAGCTCTGGCCGCCAAAACGGAACTTGCAGAGGAAGGTCTCGGCTACGGATTTCATTTAGGGAGGTTCAGCGGAGGCGGGCTGTGCTGGCCGGGGCACGCAGGGGAACAGAGGGGAATCCAGGCGGGGACTGCGCGTCGGCGGGGCGGCTCGCCGGCGAGGGTCAATTAGGGGCGGTGCTAGGCACGAGAAGAGGGGGAAAACAGGAGGGAACGAGGGGAAGCTCACCTCGATCGATCCCCACAGGACTCGAGGCAGGAGGTGGTCGGAGCGGAGGGGACGGCGAGGACGCGGCGGTGCTGCAAGCGGCGCTCGGTCGTGGGCAGATGCGGGCGATCCTGGGGTCTTCCAGCGGGCGGGATCGTCAACACAGACTGCGGCGGCGCTTCCCGGCGTGTTCCCGGTCACCGGCGAGGACGGCAACGGCGGCGCGGCCCTCAGACTGACGGTGGCCGAGAGGAGAGAAAAGGAGGGACGGGCAGGTAGCTAGGGTTTGGGGGAATCGACGCGGCGCGAAGATAAGGCGGGGGCTGGCGAGCGGGAGGCGTAGCTGACGCGGCAGACGGTGGGGGGACGGCCACCTGCTCCCCACCGCTGCTTCCGTTTGCTGCTGAGAGAGAGGGGGCGACGGCGTTAGACGGGGGAGAAGAGGAACAGGACGGCAAATCGGTACGGGCTGGGGAGGTGCGCCGAGAGATGGGCTGCGATGGGCGAGGCCACTGGTGGGCTGCTGGCTGCGCTGCAGGTAAGGTTCTCTCCCCTTTTTTTTCTTTCTTTTTGCTTTATCATCTGATTTGATTTGTATTTTTGATTTGTTTCAGATTTAAGCCAGCCCAAGAATTCATCTTTTTGGGAGTTTTTGCATATTGGAAAATGGAACAGGGCTAGCTAGGGGGTGAGAGAAAAGGCTTGGATTAGGCTAAGATGAGGTGGAGGAAAAATAATCATGAAAAAATAAAGAAAGGAGTATGGGAGGAATCCTTCATATAAACATGAATGTAGATGATTAAAATGATAAATGTTGATGAGAGAAAAGAGATGGTGATGATACACAAGACAAGAATCCCTAAAACCAAAAGAAAACCAAATGGCTAAAGGTGGTGGTACTTTTGCATGGCCCATGCAAAATAATAATGCCATGATTTATTTTGTGAAAACAATATTAATATTATGGCATTATTCTTATGCATATCCAAGAAGTGGAGATAATCCAAGCACAAGAATTTAGAGGATTTAATCCACCCCAAACTACATGAGCTAGAATTAAAATATCAAAATAAAAAGAAATACAAGCTCATGGTTAATGGGATGGTGGAATTATAAGGTGGTGGAATTGAAATAACAGATATGCCCCCAACTCAACTTGGGCATTGAATAATATATCAATAACCAAATACAATATCAAGAGGCAAATACAATTAATAATGCATATGAGAGAAAAACCAAAAGACAGAGGGTTTTATATGATGCTCAAATGCAAGGTGGCATGATGACATGAGCATGATATAATCATGATGTAACAATAATATATATGAAGTAGCCAATATCTTACTAGGACAAGTAGCATTACAATTGTTAGACAATTGGGGTGCTACATGGACCAGGGCAGCCACACCACCTGGTGGCGCGGCCCAGGGTGGCCCGCGCCAGGGGGTGGTGTGGGCCCCCTGTGGCCCATCTCCGCTTCCCCTTCTGGCAATCTTCGTCTTCTGGAAAAATAGGATTTTCCATGTATTTTCCCAGATTTTCTGATCTTCGCGAATTTCGCCTCCAAACAGCACCTTTTCCATCAGAATCCTGACTATAGCGGTCCATGCTCCAAAAGTTATCAACCATGCAAAAATAGATGAAATAACATAAGTATCATCACTTAATATGAAATATATCAATGAATAACAGTAAATTATGATATAGAATAGTGATGCAAAATGGATGTATCAACTCCCTCAAGCTTAGACTTCGCTTGTCCCCAAGCGAAACTGAGCTCAATAAACATGGCCTCGGGTTTATGCAATGAAGAGTCGATAAAAGAATACGGACAAGAAGCATCACATTCATCAATACATACATAATAATAGCAGACAACTCACCATTACATAACTTAACTTGCAATAGGTAAAGGAAACACAATAAAGATACATAAAGTAAATCATAATTGGTAATGGCAAACTTAGCTCTTGGTCGAAGAATAGTTGATAATTTGCTGGAGTTCACGAATAACTGGTTTTCAATGATAGCTTTCAAAGTAGTAAACACCAAGATAAGAGCAATGTGCAAAACAAGGAACATAAGAAACATGAATGAATAAATCATCATATGAATGAATGAAACACAACAACTCAAAATACTTGATGAGATAGAGGGGAATAAGTTTACTGACTCAACTAGAAAGTAAAATAAAGGCCCTTTGTAAAAGGAAGCAGGGATTTCAAGTTTCATAAAGAGCTTCCAAAAATTATGGTACTTACTAGCTTTCAGCTCTCATTACCCCTATCATAGGCATCTTTTGGTGATTAAGGTTAAAGTGACACAACTAAGAGGATATGCTTGACAAGTTATAAATTAAAGTCCCATGCCCCTTACTTACGAAGACCGATCCTCATGCTACTCAACTTCAGTCACGAGCAAGCTCTTGTCATTGTAAGTATATATGTATCATAGAGAACCGCCAACGGGGTACCCCTTGCACATGACACAGGAGCTTTCCCATAATCAAAATGACAAGGCAAGCAGACAATGAGCATCTCAACGATCTTTTTATTTGCTATTTGCATAGGTTTTTATTGAGGATGCTTCATAGAATGCTCATTATAGTTATGCTGCAAGTTTCCACCATGATTAGGCATGGCTTAGGCTAGCGGCCCAGGCGTTTCTCTAACACATATACGAACTCCATGATCTTACAAGTTCCACTTTTATTTCACACCGTCGGGATCCATAAGCAAAAGAGCATGATATCAACTAGGTACAAAGTACCAATGTAGTGTTGAAAGTGTTCCCAATGATACATGGTTCTGCTAACTTCAACTCATAAAGCGCAAGCATATACGCAACAAAGAAGGACCCAATGGTTCAAGTTTATTAAATGCAAAAAAGTAATGTGTGCCATCAAGTTTGTGAGAGCTTTAATCACTAATTTTCACATAGCAAGTTTAATTTGGAAGGTAGATAAAAACATGAATTTACTTAGAATAGCAATAATGCTAATTGGTAGGTATGGTGGACACAAATGGCATAGGTTTTTGGTTTAAGGATTGGATGCACGAGAAGAATCCCTCTCGGTACGGGTTTTTGGCTAGCAAGGCTAGGTAGCAAGTATAAGAGTTGAAGGAAACAAACAAACATACAAGTGATAAAAGCAAACATGCAATCTTCCTTGGAAGCACAAAAGATCTTAACCAAAGAATACTAAACTTATGAGGAAATCAAGAAAGAAAGATGATGATTTTTTTCTTTAGAGTACTTTTATCTTTTCATTCAACTCTCAAAAATAGTGTTGCTACTGATCGAGCCAGGTTTGCCAAAACCAACTAAATTAACTCAATGATCCCAAAGTGATACCAATACAAACAACAAGATCAATCATATAACCATGAATTGAAAACTAATATGAGATATGCAAAAGAGTAAATGATAGAACTTCTCATTAATAATCCATAACGGCAAATCACACCAAGGTATACATATCTAACGAGAGAGGGGACACTTCCATAATGCAAACCATCCTACACGACAACTCCTCTATTCATGATATGACTCTACTAAAAAGGTAAAAAGATAGAAGATAGTAATATGATACCGCGACACTCCCCAAGCTTGGAACAAACCAAGGGGATGCCAAACTTGATGACGAATTACTCCTTCGGTGGTGGTGGTATTCTCACAATGAGATTTTTGATCAGTTTCCCCAAGTCCTCAATCTCGAAGGTGAGATTACGAATAAGCTGTGAGTTTTGCTCAATGCGGCTCATGATCATGTCGGGTTGAGAATCCCAGCTGCGATTCTTTCCCCACTCTACCTCCTTGAAGTCTTCCTTTCCTGCATGACTAGAACAAGGCAAATCCTGATTGGAGGGTAATTTCTCCTTGGGCATATTCTGGTATTGATGCTCATGGATAAGGGTATGGAAAGGATTCTTGGTGCGTGGAGGAAGTGACCATGGATCTGAACCGTGACGAGGAGGCTTCCCTCCAATTGACATAGTCCTGGCAGGGTTTACCACCACTCCAATGCAGCAAAGGACAAGCCGGTTGTATTACTTAAGATGACCAAACGTTCTCGAGGATACATGGGAAGACTGTCAAGTGATTTCGCTTCATATAGTTGATCAATCTTCTTTAGCTTGCTAAGTGTTGTGTGGGTGAACCTGTGCTAATGTACCAACCTTCCTAGGACTAATACATACTTGTGATTATACCCCTTGCAAACATCCGTAAGTACAAGTAAGTAATTAAGGTAGAAACCTAACCACAGCTTTAAACTCTAAGACCCTTACGTCCCTTGTGCAATGGTTTCCTAACGGGGGTTCAGATTTCTGTCACTCCGACAACCCCTACGATTAGTAGCCAAATACACAATGAATTCCCCTAGGCCCATATAGGTGAAGTGTCATGTAGTCGACGTTCACATGACACCACTAGAAGAAGTATACCACAACTTAATTAACAAACCATTGAATCTTCCTCAACACAATTCCACTACTAACAACATGACTTCTCCCATGTCCTCAAGAACAAAACGAACTACTCACAAGACATCATATGGATCATGATAAGAGATGGAATAATAATGTATAACAATCTGAACATAAACAATAATTCAATGGTTCACTCAATAGCATCAACTACAAAGAGTAATCAACACCGGGAAAGTTTCCCCTAAGAACTATGCAAGATTCAACCCAATTGTTACAGCAATATGGAGATGGTGATGAGGGTGCTCATGATGATGATGGTGGTGATGATGATGATGATCCCGATGAAGTCCAGCTTGATGGTGGTGTTGATGGCGACGATCTCCCCTCTCTGGGAAGGAATTCCCCTAGCAGAAATCTGTCTGCGGGAGAGATCTTTCTCTCTCGGTGTTTTCCGCCCCACACAGGCGGCGGAATCTTTCTGTGGTTTCTCCCCAAGTCTTAGGGTTTCGGGGGGATAATATACGCCAGAGGGGAGAGCCAGAGGTGGACTAGGGTGGCCACACCACTTGGTGGCGCGGCCCAGGGTGGCTCGCGCCAGGGGGTGGTGTGGGCCTCCTGTGGCCCATCTCCGCTTCCCCTTCTAGCAATCTTCGTCTTCTAGAAAAATAAGATTTTCCATGTATTTTCCCAGATTTTCTGATCTTCGCGAATTTCTCCTCCAAACAGCACCTTTTCCATCAGAATCCTGACTGCAGCGGTCCATGCTCCAAAAGTCATCAACCATGCAAAAATAGATGAAATAACATAAGTATCATCACTTAATATGAAATATATCAATGAATAACAGTAAATTATGATATAGAATAGTGATGCAAAATGGACGTATCAGTCACAACGATGAATATCATAATAGACTTTATCTTATTTCAATCTCTTACTAGGGTTTCTCCATCTCCACAAGAACTAATGATCTACTCAGACATGGAGGCAATCAACATCATGGCAATGGTAATGGAAACAATCATAGATGAATAGTGCTTGTATAAATCCACAACGAGTATGGGAATTACAACAATATCTACACAAGGATGAAGATGGGATGGATGGAGATGGTGGTGATGCAGTGGTGGTTGATGAAGATCGATGCCTTGGCCTCCCGGATCTGCGTAGGGCAAATATGGATCCTTGTGGATGAGTTCCCCCTCCAGATGCCTTCCGGAGGTGAGGTTTCTGTGATTTCTGGGTGTTCTGTATGTCGACTCCTCTAACCAATTGCACGGGGTGAAACTATTTGACGAGGCGGAGGCGGCACCAACTATACGGCTGGAGCTATACGACCGAAATTTTTTCTCCTGCCGTATAGTTGATCGTTGAACCTTCAAGCTCCCTTGTTCACTTCTGGTTTTCTTCTGGTATTATTAATATTTCTCAAATAAGCAGTTTATATTGTTTTTAACTCCTTTTCTCCATAATACAACTGCTCCAACAATTGTATCCATTGGATCCATCATCAGTCTTGATCCTGGTGAAAATAGACATAAAATGTGCGCGCGAGCACCGTAAAATACCAAGATCCTACATTTACAATGCAAAATAATAATATAAAACATGATGCAAATATGCACTCATCAATACACTTGATGTTGCGGGAGAGCGGCCGATTAGTCTTGGAATAGGTGGATGGGGATGGAATTAGGTGGGTGGGGGCCGGCAAGGTTGCGCTGAAGAGCGAGAGGGAAGGTTGCTAGTGTAGGTACAGGAGGAAGACGGGTCAAGGGAAGGACCTGAGGATGACAAAGGGGATAACACTGGTGTGGTGGGTGGTGTTCAAGGGAGAAGGGATAACACTGGGTTAGGTGGTGAGCGACATGCTCTAGGAAGCGTGTCACGTGGAGAGGGTGGAGGACACAAGAGTAGGATCCAAAGTATAAAGTTGTATTTTACTTTTTTAAACAACTTAATCATACCTTATGCATTGCAAACCAATGTTGCATCGTCTGACATAGATCGGATAATAAAACTGGAGGATCATCCTTGCAAACAAGAGGAGATCTCCTAGCCTCTCTAACTATTTCTTGGTTCGTTACATTTTCTTGTCTTGGAACATGTTCAAAAGAGATCTTGACAAAACCAGATACAATATGGTAGAGGTCATAAAAAAACCATAGCTGCCTTGCCGAACCATGAGCAAGCAAAGCAAGACCATCTTCAACAATGTCATAGAAGCATGAGCAAGCAAGCAAGAACATCTTCAAAAATGCGATGATGTTTGCGCCTTGCCGAACAATTTTTTTGGTGAGCATAAGGGCAAGAGACATGACGTGTAATGCCTACTCTTTGAAAGAAAGCATGGAGTTTTCATATGCACCACCTCAGTCATTTTGCATAGAAATAATTTTTCGACCAAATTTATGTTCAACAAGTTGTTGGAAATCCAAAATAACTTAGTAGACATCAGGACGCTTTTGTAGCAAATATATCCAAGTAAATTTACTATAATCATCAATAAATCTTACATAATATGAGTGCTTGCCAATAGAAATAAGAGTCGGACCCCATACATCAGAAAACACTTGTTCGAAATGAACAATGGAAACACTAGTAAAAATAGGATAGGATAACTGATAACTCTTAACTTGTTGGCAAGGATCACAAAAATAAAGCTTTATTTATGGATAATAATCTAATTTATTTTTCCTAAGAATATGTTGAACAATAAACAAAGAGGGATGCCCTAGACAATGATGCCATGTAGATGAAGAAGGCTTGATGGTGAGGAGGGCTTGCTTGGAAGATCCTGTGGAGATAGGTACTAGAGGATAGAGACCATGGCAAGGACCTCTAAATATGATTTGCTCTATGGCCTGATCCTTAATAAAAAATAAGAATGGGTGAAACTCAACATAGAAATTGTTATTTAGTGCAAGTTTATGGGTGGAGATCAATTTCATGGAAGCACTAGGAACATGTAGAATATTACGAAGTTGTAAAGAATTATGAGGGGTGTGCAATATCAAATGACCAATGTGTTTTATTGACATACCTTTACTACTATAATTATGAACTTGATCATGGCCTTGATAATTCTCATGCATATGAAGTTTGTTCAACTCTCCAGCGTTAGTGTCTATGTACCAATTTCTGTCCACACCATAAGCATCCTTGGGATCATTATTAGAGTCATCATCATCCTCACGATCCGAATAGCTCCACGAACATTGACTTGTGGGGTGTCTATGTTTCTTGCATATTTGGCAAGTCACATCTTAGAAAGTAGTGGGGATGCAACCACCACCATGACAAAGACCTCCTTGATTGTCGCGGCCCCTGAGGTGCACGCCCCCCTTGATTGTTATTGTGCCAATCGTTGGAATGGTCGTTGCCACTACTATAATTTCCACTCCGGTAGTCATTGCCACTGCCATATTTTCCTCCGCGGTAGACATTGCCACCACCACGGTAATCATTGCCACCTCCATAGTTTCCTCCACGGTAGTCTCCCTGGTCATTGCCGCTACGAGAGAAGTTAGGGCGTAAAGGAAGCCCACGGCCACGACTTGCAGCATTTGTGGAGGACTGAAATGAGCCAACATCTTGACTAGTCTCGGACATCATAGCTTCACGATGATCATACGCAGTCAGCTGCGTGCACATATCTGCAAGGGTAGTACTAGGAATGGCATTAATGGATATAACAAGGGGAGTATAGGCTGCTCCCAGACCATTAAGGATGTAACCCTTTAATTCTCATCATCAATCATCTTTCCTGCTACTGCAAGTTCCATAGCAAAACCCTTCATCTTGATGATGTACTTGTTCGTGTCCAATTTCTTGGTGTTGGAGAGAGCACCTCGAAGTGTATTAATCTGAGTCTTGGACTGCGACGAAAAGAGCCCTTCAATGGAGGACCACACATTGCAATGTTTAGCTCCAAGTACATGCGCACAGATGTCAGGGGACAAGGTTTTGAGGAGCCAACCTAGAACTTGTTGGTCGCGGGTGAGACACACACCATAGACCGGATTGGGTGCGTTGGTCATCTTTTTGTTCTCATATTCAACCTCCAAGATTTTGCGTGGTGCAGCGTCGGAGCCATCGAGCAACCCCATGACCAACGCACCACGACCAACAAGGAGCAGTGCAGCTTCCATAGTAGGAAATTAGCCCGTGTGAGCTTGTCCGTATGGGGAGTCCCAAGAGCAGCCACCAAGGACGATCCTGTCGAGGAGGAGGTCACCATTGGAGAGGAAGGGAGGGTCGGTGTCGATTTTATGCTTCTTCACCGCCGATAAAGGGAACCGGAGGGCAGATCACCGATCGTTAACCGACAATTATATGTCTTCTCTTCTTTTCTTCTCGGACCGAAGTCGGGAGTGATCTGGGCTTTTTTCTTTCTTTTACATCTAGAGCAATCAATATCGGGCTTCTTTACGTCAGGAGCGATATGTAGCTTTTTTTCAATTACTCTATTGTATCCGATATAACGTGCAAGACTCAACCCTTGTTTTAGTGTATGTGATTTAACTGACAACACATGAACAACATGCTCAATCGTTGAATCGCATGCTGACATGAATTGGCCTTTGATGTCATCGAATAACAACCCCAATAGCCCCTCTCAAATTGTATTTCGTTGTAGGAAGCATCAACGCCAAACCTGACATAATGTATAGAAGGTTTAGTCCAGCTTAACAGACGCATGATGGAGAAGTTCTGGAGGACTCTCTCGGTGTTGGATCTCAAGGAGCTGTACCTTAATGGACTCGTTACACGTGGTCTAATGAGAGGGAACGTGCGAAGATAGAGCGCCTTGACAGGGTCTTTGTGTCGGTGGAGTGGGAGGTTGGTTTCCCCTCGTCCTTCCTTTCGGCCATGAGCTCCTCAACGTCAGATCACTTCCCGCTATTGCTCAACCTCAACACGGAGATGACAACGGGCAAGCGATTCTGGTTCGAATCCTTCTGGCCAAAGGTGGAGGGTTTCTCAGAGACTGTGGAGGTTGTGTGGGCCTCCACGCCAACCATCACCAACCCCTTCAAGCGGTTGGCAGTGAAGCTCGTGGCTACTGCTAAAGCACTGACCAGCTGGAGTGACCGCATTATTGGCAACAACAAGAAGTAGATATTGTTTGCCAATGAGTTGATCTTGCGGCTGGATGTGGCTATGGAGTCTCGTGCGTTGTCGCCGGGGGAGCGGTCCTTTCGAAGGCTCCTCAAGAGAAAGCTGTTGGGCCTGGCCTCATTGGAGCGGACCATCACAAGGCAAAAGTCGCGGCTTCTATGGCTGAGAGACGGGGACGTCTGTACTAAGTTCTTCCATCTATACGCTAGCCATCGGCGGCGGAAGAACCATATCACCCATCTCAAGGTGCTCATCTCAAGTTGATGGCTAAGGTGCTCTCGGTCCATTTGGCACCCATGATGCATCGATTGGTAGGCCCCCATCAGAGTGCCTTCATAAGGGGCGGTGCATTCATGACAACTTCCAGCTGGTCCAGTGCATGACCAGGGAGCTGCACCGGCGTCGGGTGGACACGGTCATGCTTAAGTTAGACATCACCAAAGCTTTCGACACTGTGGCATGGGCATTCCTGCTCGAGGTACTAACCAAGCTTGGGTTTGGCACCAGGTGGACTTCGATGATATGCAGGCTCCTGAGTGCAGCCTCCACACATGTGATGGTGAATGAGGTGGCTGGCTCGGTGATCTACAACCGGAGGGGGCTACGGCAAGGGGATTCGTTGTCCCCACTGCTATTTGATGTGGTCATGGATGTGTTACATATGTTGTTCGTAAAGGCTTCTAGAGAGGGTCTTCTATCGGGGCTGGCGGACAGAGGCTTTCGCCACCGCACCTCCATGTATGCGGATGACGTCATCGCCTTTGTTCGTCCTATGCCCCTGGATCTCCGCACCTGTGCTTCGATTGTGGAGGACTTTGGGGGGGGGGGCCTCGGGGCTACGCACCAACCTGGCAAAGTACTCCATACACCCCATCCAGTGTTCCCCCTAGTAGGTGGAGTTACCGCGCAGCATCTTGGATTGCGCAGTGGGGAGTTTTCCTTGCAAGTACTTGGGCCTCCCTCTGGGTTTATGCAAACCGACTCCGTCCCAACTCCAATACATTGTGGACAATGCGGCTAATAGGATGCAGTCGTGGTGTGCTGGCCTCATGGGCCGCGGGGGTCGTACCACCCTTGTGACCACGACGTTGGTGGCCATCCCGATTCATGTGCTGCTCTCTTTGGATATCCCGCCGGAGACTTTGGTGGCTTTTTGGAAGGTGCTTAGGGTTTCCTGTGGAGGGGCAGGAGGGAGGCCATTGCCTGGTTGCGTGGGAGAAGGTGTCCTTGATACATTGCAAATGAATCTATAAATTTTGATGTTCCATGCTTGGTTTTATCCACTTTCTTGTGTTTTGTCCACAGTTTGGAGTACTTTTCATATGATTTCTTGGACTAACCTATTAACAAGATCCACAGTGCCAGTTGTCTGTTTTCTGCTGTTTTTGGTTCCAGGAAAGTCAGAAAATGAATATTCTCGGAATTGGACGGGACAAAAGCCAAAGTGCCTATTTTTCTGAAAGTCATCAGATGCCAGAATACGAGACGGAGAGGGGTCAGGGGGCCACCACACCACCTGGTCGCGCGGCCTAGCCTGGCCCGCGCCAGGGGGTGGTGTGGCCGCCTCCAGCACCCCCTCGGCCTCCCCTTCCGCCTATAAGATGCCCTCGGGACGAAAACCCTAAGTACCCGATCAAAAATCCACGAAAGAGTATGTAGCCGCCGTCATCTCCATCCCTAGATCGAGAGGGATCTAAAGCTCTTCCCGGCACCCTACCGGAGAGGGGAATTCACCCTGGAGGCCTTCTTCATCACCATGCAAGCCTCCGGTGTGATGCGTGAGTAGTTCATCCTTAGACTACGGATCCATGTAGTAGCTAGATGGCTGGTTCTCCTCCTTTGTGCTTTCATGTCTAGATCTTGTGAGCTCCGTTCATGATCAAGATCATCTATTTGTAATTCTGCATGTTGTGTTTGCGGGGATCCGATGGATATTGAGATGCTATTTCAGATTGATTATTGATTCTATCATGTCTTTGTTATTTCTGATCTTGCATGCTTTCCGTTGTTAGTAGCTATCTTGGCCAAGTAGATGCTAGCAACTCCAAGAGTTAGTATTTATGCTCGATAGTGGGTTCATGCCTCTGGTAATCTGGGGAAGTGACAGAAATCTCTAAGGTACTAGATGTGTTGTTGCTACTAGGGAGAAAACAACAATCCTTTGTTCATAGAACAATCGTATTGTTTGCTTTGCACGTAGTTCGTAAAGCAATAATCTGTTGCTTGCAACTTAATACTAGAGGGGGTTCGGATGATAACCTGAGGGTGGATTATTAGTCATAGATGCAGTTGGATGGCGGTCTATGTATAATGTTGTAATGCCCAATCAAGTCTCAAAGGAGTCAAGATGATTAGTATATGCATGTATTGCTTTCTCGATGTTTGTCAATTGCCCCGCTGTAATTTGTTCACCCAGCATGTTATCTATCTAAGGAGAGCCACCTCTAGTGAACTATGGATCCCGATCCTTGTCTTTTACATACAATCTATAAACTGTTTACTGCTTTGTGTTTACTTTCTACAAACTTTTACTTCTTTCTATTTGATACGTTTAAACCTTTATTTTCTGCAAAACACGGTGAGATTGACAACCTCATCGCAAGTTGGGGACAAAGTTCTGTGTTTTTGTTGTGCAGGTCTCCATGTTGCTACTAGCACCGGTAGTACGTCATGCCAAGGCTCAGCTAGCAACACCTTTGGGGTGTTTCCTTGCTCCTACTGGTTCGATTAAACCTTGGTTTCATAACTGAGGGAAACTTGCTGTTGTGCTCATCATACCTTCCTATTGGGGTTCCCAACGAGCTCTACATCAACATCGCACCAGCATTTTCCTGGCACCGACACTGAGCCATCAAGCATTTTTCTAGCGCCGTTGTCGGGGAGTCAAGGACATCTTCACAAGGGGAGTCCCTCATAACCAATCTCTTTACTTTGTTATTTTTGTTTTGCTTAGTTTCTTTTGTTTTGTTTGCTTGTTTCTTTATCAAAAACACACAAAAATTAGTTTTACTAGTTTGCTTTCTTATTTCAAAAAACACAAAAAAATTAGTTCCTTTCTTGAGTTGCCACTATGTCTAGCCTTGCTCCAATCACTATGTTACCCGAGGAAATGATTTTCACTTTTAAACAAGGAATTGAGGAGAGCTTCAAGGAATCTTGGTCTAGAATCTCTGATCTACATAAAAAAACTGAGCCTAAAATGACTCAAAGCTTGTTCCTTAGCAGTTTTTACCTTGGAATTGCTCTTTGCTATAGATATGCTTTAGATGCTGTTGTGGGAGGAGATTTCCTCCAATGTAATGAGGATGATGCTATTAATGCTATAAAGAAATTGATCCTTACTTACAACTTGCCTAGCCAGACTGATATTTCTTTCACAAAAATATTTGCTAGATTGAACACTCTTGAGACTGGCACTGCTAGCTTAAAAGATTGCTATAATAGGCTTAGAGAGAATCACAATTATGTTCCAATAAATTCTGAACCATCAAAGTGGCTCCCTGCAGTAAAGGTTGAGATAAACACTGAAACTTTTCAAGCTCGCTGTGATATCATGTCTGAATTTTGTCTTATGCCCAAAGATATTTATGAATCTCTGAATACTTGGGGGCTTACTAAAGGAGGAAAAGAAATATCTCTTGCTAAAAATGCTACCATATTACCTCTTGGAATAGCCAAAGGAGTGTTTACAATGATCCTTGGGAAAATGATTTCTACTGATTATCTTGTTATTGAATGTGCAGGAAAAGGACAAATTACACTTGGAAGGTCCCTATTAGAACTCCTTGGAGCAATAATAGATGTGGGAAAGGGGACCATGCACCTTTCTTTTCCACCAAACAATCACATTTTCCCCAAGGTTAAGAATAAAAGTAAGAGAGGTAAGGGCAAGAAATTTGGTTTTAATGCTTCTTCATTTGAGAACACTTGATTCTTTTTTTTTTGCTTCTTATGCCTAACTTAAAGGCGTTAAAGAAAGTACTTATTGGGAGATAACCCAAAAGTTTTAGATGAGTCTTGGAAGTTATTACCTCTGTAATAACCTCTCCTTATCCTTTTTATTTGCTTTTTTTGCCAAGAGTAACCTCTAATGAGAGAGAAGTAATGATTGGGAAAGTTGCTGTCCCAAAACAGATTTCTGTGCTTCACCGTAAAAATTTGTGTAAAATCTTTGAGCGTCTTTTGAGGCGTGATTTTTTTGCTTCTGCCCCAGGTTGTTATCTAACTTTAGTTAGTTCAACACTTTTTGATTTGAGCAACAGAAGGTCTTCGAAAAAATTCGTCTTTACCTGCTGGTCTGTTTTGACAGATTTCTGCCATTTTTTGCATTTGCTTCTTGTTGGTTCCTTTTTGAGTTCTTTTTGGGAATTGAGCTTTTTGAGGGAAGTGCTACAGTAGCTAGTGTTCTAATGGAAGTTTATTTGGTGTTAGAACTGAACCTTAAGACTTATTTATCTTGAGTGCACTAATGTTGCTAATAAAGATTCTGTGAAGGAAAAATTTCAGGTGTATGAAAGGAATGAGTAATGAGATGAAGAATGTACTAAAGCTCAAGCTTGGGGATGCCATGCATGTCACCCCAAGAAATATCCAAGAAGTACAAGTATCAAAGCTTGGGGATGCCCAAGGCATCCCCTCTTCATCAATAAAAATCCCAGGTTTCTTCCAAACGCTTCATTTTTATTGTTTCATGCACAGTTGTGTTGTTCTTGGAGCGTCTTCTTTTTTGTTTTCATTTTGGTTTTTCGTTTGGTTTGGTTTTCTTAGTTTTCTGAATAAATTGGTTAGACCCCCTCTTTCATACATTGGTTTGCAAATAGTTTGGTCTGGTTTGGAAAAGAGTAGGAAATTCATGCTTATGTGGTAAAAAGAGCTCGTTTTTGACTGTGGCCTATGCTTTGTCATGCCATGCTTGATATTGTTTTGGCTTTATGCTTAGTATTCTTTGCTGTAGCATGACTTGTTATAAACAATTGAGATTGAATGTGCCTTGGATGAATCATGCGTTGTTTTAGCATATTAAAGCATAGTATAGTGGTATTCTCCTTTGATGCTTTATTTGGGTTGACTTGGCGCATGCTCACACCATGTTATGACTATCTCAAGTCACCATAGCCTTTATGATCCTTTAGTTTTCAACTTGTAGTATCACTTTATGCTTTTATCAATGATGTTTTGTCGCTCTGCATGATTATGGCCATTATTGCTCTCTTAGTTTGTCGCCCTAGTCTTTTGCTAGCCTCCACAACCAAGTATGAGTTCCACTCATGCATCCAACTCCCTAAACCAAGTTATTCCAAAGAGTCCACCATACCTACCTACTAGCTTATGCTATTCCAAGTATATTCATGCTTTTGTTTACCTTCCAAATTAAACTTGTTATGAGAAAACTAGTGATTAAAGCTCTCACGAACTTGATGGCACACTTTACTTTTTTGCATCTAATAAACTTGAACCATTGGGTCCTTCTTTGTTCCGTATATGCTTGCGCTTTATAAGTTGAAATTAGCAGAACCATGTACCATGGGGAACGCTTTCAACATTGCACTTGTACTTTGTACCCCGTTGATATCATGTTCATTTGCTTATGGATCCCGGCGGTGTGAAATAAAAGTGGAACTTGTAAGATCATGGAGTTTGTATGTGTGTTAGAGAAACGCCTGGGCCGCTAGCCTAAACCATGCCTAATCATGGTGGAAACTTGCAGCATAACTATAATGAGCACTCTATGAAGCATCCTCAATAAAAACCTATGCAAATAGCAAATAAAAAGATCGCTGAGATGCTCGTTGTCTGCTTGCCTTGTCATTTTGATTATGGGATAGCTCCTGTATCATGTGCAAGCGGTACCCCGTTGGCGGTTCTTTATGATACATATGTACTTACAATGACAAGAGCTTACTTGTGACTAAAGTTGAGTAGCATGAGGTTCGGTCTTCGTAAGTAAGGGGCATGAGATTTCGGTTTATAACTTGTCAAGCATACCCTCTTAGTTGTGTCACTTTAACCTTAATCACCTTAAAGATGCTTATGATAGGGGCAATGAGAGCTGAAAGCTATAAGTACCATAATTTTTGGAAGCTCTTTATGAGACTTGAATCCCTACTTCCTTTTATGAAGACCTTTGTTCCACCATTATATTGATTCTCCACCTTCTATCTTTATGCACCTACTTTGAGAGCATAGTGGCCATTCTTAGTTCTATGTGCATTGTCCCAAGACTAGTTCATTGATGCATACTCGATATTGCTTGTTTTAAACTATTTGTATCTAGTCACTCTTATGAACTTTGAAGGTGTCCTATGCATTTATATTTGCTACTCTATGAGGGACAAACTGAATACTATTATGCTATGTTTTCTTTATGTGAAACAAACAAACGTCTTGCAAAGCATTGTTATTCATGAATCTTTTGTTTGTGCCTTTTTATGTTGCATCATAGTTTCTTTGTCTTATTTCTAGAACTTTGTCTTTCATGTTATGATTGAAGTACTATGATCCCAGCTTTGAATGTTTTATAAATACTTTGATCAAGTCTTTGATGGTGCATGTCACCTTAAAAATTATTCTTTCTTTTTATGACTTACCTACTCGAGGACGAGCAGGAGTTAAGCTTGGGGATGTAGATACATTGCAAATGCATCTATAATTTTTGATGTTCCATGCTTGGTTTTATCCACTTTCTTATGTTTTGTCCACACTCTGGAGTACTTTTCATATGATTTCATGGACTAACCTATTAACAAGAGCGATAGTGCCAGCTGCCTGTTTTCTGCTGTTTTTGGTTCCAGGAAAGTCAGAAAATGAATATTCTCGAAATTGGACGGGACAAAAGCCAAAGTGCCTATTTTTTCCGGAAGTCATCAGATGCCAGAATACGAGACGGAGAGGGTCCAGGGGGCCACCACACCACCTGGCCGCGCAGCCCAGCCTGGCCCGCGCCAGGGGGTGGTGTGGCCGCCTCCGTCACCCCCTCGGCCTCCCCTTCCACCTATAAGATGCCCTCAGGACGAAAACCCTAAGTACCCGATCAAAAATTCACGAAAGAGTCTGTAGCCGCCGTCATCTCCATCCCTAGATCGGGAGGGATCTGAAGCTCTTCCCGGCACCCTGCCGGAGAGGGGAATTCACCCTGGAGGCCTTCTTCATCACCATGCAAGCCTCAGGTGTGATGCGTGAGTAGTTCATCCTTGGACTACGGATCCATGTAGTAGCTAGATGGCTGGTTCTCCTCCTTTGTGCTTTCATGTCTAGATCTTGTGAGCTCCGTTCATGATCAAGATCATCTATTTGTAATTCTGCATGTTGTGTTTGCGGGGATCCGATGGATATTGAGATGCTATTTCAGATTGATTATTGATTCTATCATGTCTTTGTTATTTCTGATCTTGCATGCTTTCCGTTGTTAGTAGCTATCTTGGCCAAGTAGATGCTAGCAACTCCAAGAGTTAGTATTTATGCTCGATAGTGGGTTCATGCCTCTGGTAATCTGGGGAAGTGACAGAAATCTCTAAGGTACTAGATGTGTTGTTGCTACTAGGGAGAAAACAACAATCCTTTGTTCATAGAACAATCGTATTGTTTGCTTTGCACGTAGTTCGTAAAGCAATAATCTGTTGCTTGCAACTTAATACTAGAGGGGGTTCGGATGATAACCTGAGGGTGGATTATTAGTCATAGATGCAGTTGGATGGCGGTCTATGTATAATGTTGTAATGCCCAATCAAGTCTCAAAGGAGTCAAGATGATTAGTATATACATGTATTGCTTTCTCGATGTTTGTCAATTGCCCCGCTGTAATTTGTTCACCCAGCATGTTATCTATCTAAGGAGAGCCACCTCTAGTGAACTATGGACCCCGGTCCTTGTCTTTTACATACAATCTATAAACTGTTTACTGCTTTGTGTTTACTTTCTGCAAACTTTTACTTCTTTCCATTCGATACGTTTAATCCTTTGTTTTCCGCAAAACACGGTGAGATTGACAACCTCATCGCAAGTTGGGGACAAAGTTCTGTGGTTGTGTTGTGTAGGTCTCCACGTTGCTACTAGCACCAGTAGTGCGCCCTGCCAAGGCTCAGCTAGCAACACCTTTGGGGTGTTTCCTTGCTCCTACTGGTTCGATTAAACCTTGGTTTCATAACTGAGGGAAATTGCTGCTGTGCTCATCATACCTTCCTCTTGGGGTTCCCAACAAGCTCTACATCAACATCGCACCAGCATTTTCCTGGCACCGACATTGAGCCATCAGTCCTCCCCTAAGTCGCACGGGGGGTTGGGGATCCCTAACCTGTGGCTCATGAACTTTGCTCTGTGGTGCCACTGGGCCTGGTTCCAGAGAGTGGACCCTGACAAACCGTGGGCCGAGTTTTACTTGGGGCTCCCCCGTCAAACTTGATAGCTGTTTCACGCGGCCACCTGTTACACTTTGGGGATGGGCAGTGTGCGTGCTTCTGGCAGGACCGTTGGATTAATGGCAGGAGGGTGGAGGAGATCGCCTCGAATTTGCTGGCCATGATCCCTCCGCGCAAGGTCAGAGAGAGATCGATGCACGAAGGCCTGAGTGGCACGTGGTTGCTGGACTGTGGGCCTGACCTAGGGGTAGAGGCAGTACCGGAGTTCTTCCTGTTGTGGCACGCTATTGCCGGGATTCAGCTGGCCCCGGAGCGTGAGGACGTGCTAACCTGGAGGTGGTCAGGAGACGGTTGCTACTCCGCGAAGTCGGCGTACAGGGCTTTCTTCGCCGGTACCACCCTTGCGCCTGCTGTGAGCCAGGTTTGGTGATCCCGGGCCCCGAGCAACTACAAGTTCTTTACTTGATTGACCTCTAGGGACCGCTACTAGACAACAGACCGGCTGGAGCGGCGGGATCTGCCGCGGCCAGCCGGGTGCCCCCTGTGCGATCAGGCACCAGAGAGCATACAACACTTGCTTCTTGGGTGTGTGGTGACGCGGGAGGTGTGGGCGTGGGCACTGCAGAGGTGGGGCAAGCTTGAGTCGATGCCTCTAGCGGACTCGGACCTGCTGTAGTGGTGGACTACGAGACCGTGCCCGGCGGCCCATAGGCGGGATCTCTGGACATCGATCAGCTTGGTCTTTTGGTCCATTTGGAGGCATCGGAACAATGTGGTCTTCAACAAGATAAGACCAGCCGTGGGGACCATTCAGGCAAGGATCAAGGAGGACTACGCGCAATGGCGCCTAGCTAGGTTGTTTTGGCCGGAGATGTTTGGTTTCCCGGAGCCGATGCCCTTGTTGTGGATGTACGTAGAGTAGGCTTAGGGCTGGGGAGCTGTCACCCCTATTGACAATGTAAACTTGCCACTGCGCGGTGTTGTAACCTGTCGTCGACAGTTCTTTTATGTGTTTGGTACACCTCTCAGGATGTATCCTAGAAAAAATTCCAGCTTTGCTCGAGGGGAGTGGTTGTTCTTAATTAAGGAGATGATCACCACTGCTCTTCTCTTGAACCGGACGCTCCTATTCCTATTCTTCCTTTTTAAACCAAAAACCGATGCAATCCATTTGCCACCTTCCCCTGGACTGTCAAGTAGCAAAGTGGTACGTACGACATGGGGCTCTAGCGGTGGCCTGGGCGACTAGGGTTTCAAATTCCTCCGTCGCTGGATCCTTGCCGACACGGAGTAGTGACTCTTTGACGACAGCTCTGCTATGTGGTGGGATCTTGGGTGCAGTTAGCTTCAAGTTTTTGGACCTAGATCGCTAAAGTTCAGGTGTTGGACGGGGCTCTGGAAAGTATTGGGGATACAAGAGATGGTGAATTTAGCAAACTCGGCAAACATGCCGAGTGGATCGAGTACGAAGAAAAGCGAAGGGATTGATGACATGCTGCTACGTCTTGGGATCGAAGATGAGGAGTTCGATGATCTTGTGTTTGAGGATCAGGAAGAAGTGCCAAAGGAGGGCATCAAGTGGATGGCTTTGGCCAGGGTGCATACAACATTTTTTTTAGCCCATCGACGTTTGAGCAGCACATGCGTGTTGCCTGGAGTCCTGTACGCGATGTGGAGTTCCACCATCTGGAAGGTAACCTATTTACCGTGCAATGTTTCTTCCTTGGCGACTGGCTAAAGGTAGAGGGGGGAGGTCCATGGCTGTTTCGATAGTCTGCAGTATGTATTGAACCTTATGACGCATTGGCGTCCACGGAAACTGTGGATCTCAATTATTTCTCAACTTGGATCCAAATTCACAAGGTTCCAGTGGGCTATAGGAACAAGATTCTACTGACAAATTAAACAGAGAAGAAAGTTGGGAAGGTTCTTGAGGTGCAAACGAACGTGCAAGGAGCTGAAAATTTTGTGCGAGTTCGTGTTAGGCTTGATGTGCGCAAGGTTTTAGCTTGTTTTGTATCCATGTCAAGGGCTGGACAGAGGGAAGTTTTTCAGATCAAGTACGAGAAGATACCAAGATTTTGTGGGGCATGCATTTTTATTGGGCATAACCATCTGGAGTGCAGTTCGGGAGAGCATGCGGAAGAAAACCTAAAGTGGGGGGATTGGCTGAAGGCTGACTAGGATTCCTGGCATCGTCGCGGTTCTGGAGGCAATCGTGGAGCTGGTAGGGGTGGTCATGGTGGCCGTGACGGTGGTCTGTTTGGGGGAGACCGTGGAAGAGTCCCAGCAGGTCGGGGGCTCATGAACTAGACTAGCTAGAGAGCTAATGCTACTCCCTATGCTGATGATACTGTGGTGGTTGATGATGCCCTTAAGGATACTGCCACCAGTCCGTTAAAGGCTAAGGAGATGGATGTTGATGATCCTAATAGCACAAACTCAGGTGCTAAACGGGGGCTCATGGATGATTTTAAAAACTTAGCAGGAGAGGTTGGAACCTTTGGTGGGATAACTGAACCCCCTGTTGCGATGACCACTGATGGGCAGAGTTCCCCTCTGGATGAAAATTGCAACTTGAATAAGGAAAATGATACTAACAAAAGACCAAAGAAGAATGGAGCTGACTCCTCTTCACTAGGATCGGCAGATTCCCGCGAGGAATCCGTCCGGGCGCAATGAAAATATTAGGTTTGAACTGTTAGGGTTTGGGTAACGACCTGACAATTCGAGCGCTTTTGGATGTCCAAAGGCGATGTCACCGCGATGTGATGTTCTTGTCGAAGACACACCTCGACGAATATCCGGCTGAGTGTTTAAGGAGAAGATTAAAGATGGATTCAAAGATAGTCAACCCAAGTGATGGAAGAAGCGGTGGTGTCATCATGCTTTGGAAAAGAGAAGTGTCAATTGAGCTAATTTTCTCTGCCCCTAAATATATTGATGTGAAAGTTATTGAAGGATCAGAGAAAATTTGGAGGTTAACTGGTATCTATGGTGAACCTAGATGGGAAGATAAGTATAAGACTTGGGATAAACTAAGAGAACTAAATCAGAGCCACAATCTTCCATGGGCTATTATTGGTGATTTTAATGAGATTTTATTTTGTCATGAAAAGGAGGGAGGCAATCCTAGACCTCTTGTTTATATACAAGCTTTTCGAGAGGCTCTCTCCGACTATTCCCTTGAGGATTTGGGGTTCAAGGCAGACCCTTTTACATGGAAGCGTGGACAGATGAGGTCGAGGCTCGATCGTGTTGTCACTAACGGTGCATGGGTTTCCATGCACCTGGGCGCTCTAGTACAACATTTGGAGTACACACGTTCTGATCACCGACCAATCCTTCTAGATACGGAATATCAGGCTTTTAACCATTATCCCGAATCTAAACCAAAACGGTTTGAAGCGAAATGGCTACATGAGGAAGGTTTTCAAGAGATTATCGAACGCGCATGGGAGGAGCCCGGCAACGTCACTGGTGGTGGCGTATTGCCCAAGCTCAAGCATATGCATACGGTGTTGCATGATTGGGACCGCTTAACGTTAAAGAAGCCGAAGTGTCGTCTCCAGAAGGCGCAGCGAGACTTGGAGAAGGCCATGAACGGGCCCATGAATGAAGAAAATGAAAATATTGAAAAGGAGATGGCAAGCTTAATTGAACTCTTACTAGAACAAGAGGAGGTACACGGGATGCAACGGTCTCGTGCTAACTGGCTTCAGCAAGGGGATCGTAACACCTGCTTCTTCCATGATTTTGCATCAGCTCGGCGAAAGAAGAATTTTATAAAGAAGCTAAAGAATGAGGATAACGAATGGGTTGAAGGTACTGATCCTCTTAAGCAACTAGTGTTAAATTACTTTACCCATCTTTTTACCTCCGAGGTTACTATGACCGACCCTGCAGTTATGGAGAAAATTGTCCCGAAAATTACTGCTGAGATGAATAATAGGCTGATGGCCCCGTACACGGGGGAAGATGTCAGGAAGGCCATGTTCAACATTGGGGATTTTAAGGCACCGGGATCTGATGGTATTCAGGCAATCTTTTATAAAAAATTCTAGAGCTTGTGGAGAGGAAATTACTCAGGAAGTTCTGCAGGCTATCAATGCTGGAGTAATTCCCGAAGGCTAGAATGATACTACTATTGTGCTTATTCCAAAGGTAGATGTTCCAGAATTGATCACCCAATTTTGTCCTATAAGCTTGTGTAATGTGATTTATAAAATTATTCCAAAGATGCTTGCTCTTCGACTCAAAGAAATTCTACCTGAGGTTATTTCACCTATGCAAAGTGCATTTGTTCCTGGACGGCTTATCACTGATAATGTTCTGGTTGCATATGAGAGCGCCCATGCTATCAAAAATAAAAGAAGTGGTGTTAATGGCTACTGTGTGGTAAAGTTGGATATACATAAGGCGTATGATAGAGTGGAATGTGTTTTCTTGAAGAATATGATGAAGAGACTGGGGTTTGCCGAGGAGTGGGTCTCTTTATTAATGGCGTGTGTGAAGTCAGTAAGATACCAAGTCAGATTTAATTCTGACGAAACTGAGATGTTTGTTCCTACTAGGGGTCTACGCCAAGGAGATCCCTTATCTCCTACTTGTTCCTTTTGTGTATGGAGGGGTTATCTAGTCTCTTGTTGTATGAAGAAGAAGTTGGTGGCATCGATGGGGTAAAGGTGTGCAGAAATGCACCGTCAGTTTCACACCTTCTATTTGCTGATGATTCTCTGATCCTCATGAAAGCTGATATGACTAATACAACTTCCTTGCAACAAGTTCTGGACACATACTGTGCAAACTCTGGACAGCAGGTGAGCTTAGCTAAATCAACCATTTACTTTTCCCCAAATATAAATGCTTTGATGAGAGCAGAGATTTGTGAGATGCTTCATATTGACACAGAATCCCTATCTGATAAGTATCTTGGGCTCCCAGCTTTGGTGGGAGCGGACAGGAGTGACTGCTTTAAACACTTTATTGAGAGGATTATCCAAAGAATTAATAGATGGAAGGAGAAGTTTTTATCTATGGATAGGAAGGAAATTTTACTGAAGGCTGTGGCTCAAGCTATTCCTGTTTTATGCTATGTCTGTTTTTCAAATCCCCAAAGGAGTGTGTAAAAGTATGATGGATGCGATATCTTAATTCTGGTGGGGGATGATGAAAATAGTAGGAAAATGCATTGGCTTGCTTGGTGGAAGTTATGCTACCCGAAAAAAGATGGGGGCCTAGGGTTTAGAGACTTTCACTCTTTTAATCTTGCCATGCTCGCTAAGCAAGCCAGGCGACTTATCAATGACCCTGAATCCATGTGTGAAAAAGTCCTACGAGCCAAATATTATCCACACGGCGATATTCTGAAGGCTGGCCCTAAATCGAATTCCTCATTTACATGGCAAAGTATTTTGGCGGGGCTTACTTCTTTCAAGAGAGGCTACATTTAGAGGGTTGGTAATGGGCAGAAGATTAATATATGGGATGATCCTTGGATTGCTGCAAGTCCTACAAGGAAAGTTTTAAGTCCAAGAGTAAAGGAAAGTTTTAAGTCCAAGAGGTAATACTGTAATTACTTTGGTTGCTGAACTGATCTCTCCTCTTACTGGTCACTGGGATGAGGAGTTGGTACGAGATTTATTCAATGTAGTAGATGCCAACCGTATCCTGCAGATCCCGATTAATCACCAGGGTTTTGATGATTTTATTGTTTGGAATTTCACCAAACATGGCCGCTATCCAGTGAGATCTGGATATCACGTTCAATGAAAACATCAATTTGGTCCTAGTGCGGCACAACTTGCTATCCCTGGAGGATCGGGCACTAACCCGATGTGGAAAATTCTATGGAAATTAAAGGTACCAAGCAAAGTGAAAAATTTCACATGGAGAGCCCTACATGGAATCATTCATTTGGAAAGTATTCTGATGAATAGACATATTGGCACGTCTGGCCAATATCCGCTCTGTACTCAAGGACCTGAAGAAATTTTACATCTTTTATTTACTTGCTCCTTGGCGCAGCAAGTCTGGCAACAACTGGGTATTTATGAAAAGATGCAGGAAGCACTAATAGTTGATCGTGCAGGTTCTACGGTCCTAGAACATATCCTTCGCCAAGATGATAACCAAATCCCTAACTGTAATGGAGCTGGCCTGAATGAACTGATTATTGTTGCTTGCTGGTATTTGTGGTGGATCCGACGACAACGTATAAGAAATGAATCGGTTCCACCCCTTCATAAAATCAGGATGTCCATTTTAGGTATCACAGATAATGCGGCAAAGTGTGATGCACGGACTACTATCCCTGTAGGAAATCGCTGGTGCAATTCTGATCCGAGGAAGGTAAAGCTCAACGTAGATGCTTCTTTTAATGTTGACATGTGTGCAGGATCGGTCGGAGCGATATAGCGGGATTTTCAAGGCAACTTTGTCTCTGTCAGTTGCAAATATCTTGACCATGTTTCTTCAGCAGCAATGGCCGAGGTTGTGGCTATGTGCGAAGGGCTGGTGCTAGCAAATTATATGGGGTGCAACAATATTATAGCAGAATCCGACTCAATGGAGACGATCGAAGCATGTTCGGGGGTGGAACGAGTCATCAGCTATCTTTGCAAATTATATCGACCTCTCCTCCAATATTGGTTCGGTCTCTTTCAAGCACTGCCGAGGGAAGCCAACCGGCTGCTCATGAGATTGCTAGGTTTAGTTTTTTGAATAATCTTTCTTGTAACTGGGTCGATGAACCCCCTAGCTTTCTCTTAGACAAATTCATAAACGATGTAACAATTGCTTAATGGGCTGCAAGTTTCATACACACTCTTTTTTCTTACCAGGATACCTAAGGGAACTGGAAGATTTTAATGAGGCAGCTTGCATGTTTAATATATTTTGTTTTTCTAAAAAAAGAAAAAACCGGTGCAATCCCGGAACGAAAAATCTATAACATCGTGTAATTTAGGCTCATGGGCCGGCCCACCCACATCCGAACAAAGTTGACTGCTGGAAACGTACGGCCTGTCCTCTTCCTTCACAGTTTGTTAGGCCCAAGTCCTAGTCACGGTTGCCGCATCGCCTCCGATCGCCCTGCCTAGTCTTCCCGTGGTCGCTGCCATCTTCCCCGAATCCGACGCCAACAGCCGCCGCCGCCGCTCCACAATCCATCACTACCATCTGTCTACCTGAGGCTCCTTCCTGTCCACGAGAAGGCAAGAAACCGTTTCCATGGCAACCACCCGCCTGGATCCTCCTCGACTCCCAAGTTTCCATCAGCGACGCGTCCCACCGCAACGAGAGCACCGCCATGGCGGCCAGGAAGAACGGCAGGGCCATCGAGGTGTCAGTACAACCCGCTCGCCAGCCCAACCCCTCCCGTCTCTACGTGCACTGCCCCTACCTAGAATAGAACCGGGGGAGATCTTCATCCAGGAACCCCGCGTCGTGAGCACGGCGGGCGGCTTCGTCCCTCCTTCTCCTCGGCGGGCGGCTTCTCCGAGGACTGGACCTGGGACACCAAGGCGGTGGTGCTGCGGGAACCAGAAGTACACGAGAAAGATTGGCGGCTGCACATTACGAGTACGGTGATCACGGCCGGAGGCGAGCGCGGCACCGTCGGCTGGGTCGATCTCTGGCACGGCGTCCTGCTCTGTGACCTGCTGGCTGAAAACCATAATCTCCGTTATGTACCCATGCCGCGTCGGCAAAACCACAACAGGCTTTATCGGGGCATCGCCGTCGTCGGGGGTTCCCTCAAGCTGGGCTGACCTGGAAATCCATGGCGATCGTCTCCCTGAGAATGACCCTGAAACCCAGGGACCAAACTTCAGATTCGATGACTGGACACTCACCACGATACACCAAGAGTCTTAAGAGCGAGACCTCGGATTCTTAGCCTGATGATTGGGTTACCGACAGCACCGCCAAAGCTTCTGATATTGAAATCAAGGAAACAGCGCGGTCTGTCTTGTTGAGTTGCCGGGAAATACGCATGCAACCTGTAAGACTTGACATGTACACACATCCTTTTGGTATGGTTTGCAGAAACAAGCTGGCTTTCAGAACGTGCAAAGCAGAGGAGCAAAACTGCTCATCCGGGTGACCATTCAAGTGTTCCACATACGTGGTGACACAGGCCATGGTCGAGAGAGGCAAACCTGGGTAGAGATGCTGGGTGTTGTCTTACTAATTCCATTTTGATAAATTTGGGAGCCATGCATGCGCTCATTTAATAAGATTCGGAAATGTTTGTTTGATTTGATTGTTTCGACGCGTACGTGTCTGTTCACCAAGGCAGATCTGGAAGCAGCACACAACAACGCCGTTCCAGTCCAGATACAAACTGCCAGCAAAAACTGTTTACATATATATCCACGATCCGGGTGAACCTCACAATCTAAAAGTGAACATGGACTCTAATTAAGGGCAGTTCTTGCGAGTCGTGGAATTTCAGCTCGTTCTAGAATCGCTGCAGCACCAAGGTTCTCTTCCGGTCCGTAGTTGGTCCGTGGAACTGGAAGGTCAAACCCCTGGTTGCTATGTTTCTAGAAACTAACTAGCAGGGATCCCTTTCCCTTGACTTCCTGCAGATGGACATTATGTTGGTGCACGGTTATTCAATCAACAAAATGAAGATGCTGGGAGTTCAGACAAAGAGTTGCAGTGAATCAGGTAGCCGGGGCGTTGAAATTTTCCCTCACACCGCTCTGCATAAAGATAAGAGAATCTACCAAGCAAATTTTCCCTGCGATGCCATAACTGCCGACACAATCATAAGGGACCCAAACATACTATTGACATGACATCTAGATCCAACAATATCTACCAGAATGTTCCTGCAATTACATATACATTGGTCTAGGCACGAAATCAACCAAAAGATAGTTATTTACCTTCACCCAGCTCTTTTGCCTCTTGAGCATCCCACCATCAAGCAAAGCAATGACCTTGCAAGCCTTCGCCGCCAGAAGTCTAGCAACTTTGGTGACCTTGCAGTCGCGCACAAACAGCAGCAATTCCAGTCAGACATCACCAGCACATAAAACAGAGGCAGCAAGAACGTCTCGGTGCAAAACAGCAGCTATGAGCTCACCTGAATGCCAAGCTGACAAGCTCTCAATTGTCGGGACGATAACCAGCACCTGTACCGAGGACCGCCCAGCGTCGATCACCGAGAAGACCGCCAGGAGGTAGGCCAGCTTCTTCCTGGAACCTGTCTACATCCAACCCCACACAGATGTACATACACTCAGATCACATTGCCATTGTAACAGTACGAAATGTCTAAAGAAATCGACAGAGCTCGGAGGTGACCACCTGGGCGTGGAGGATGCAGTCCTGGCTGGAGAGGAGCATCGGCAGGGACTGCTCCAGCACCTCGGTGGGCAGCACATACCAGACATCCTCGGCCCTGCGAGATGCCACGAGCTGCTCTTTGGGGAGAAATCAGGACCAGTGGAGCTGGAGCTTGGTAATTAGCATCCACTCAAAATAAATCAGTAATTAGCATCGCTTTCAAGGACAAAGCGTTTTCTCCTATACGAGATATATTCAAAAATATTATGAAAATAAAACAAAAATATTGTGAAAATAAAATAGAAAAGAAGGTAGTTAACATTTTTTTGACAAAAGAATAAGAGAATATGAAAACCATAAAAAGGTGACCATGCAGGTAAGCCATTCCAGCTCCACCCATCAATCAATTAGCCAACCAGACCAGAAGCCTTCGCTTAAACTTAGCTCCGATCCTTGACAAGAACAAGGACGATAACCATCACACATATTTTGCATAATATTTGAAGCTGGTAACAATAAATCTATAGAAAGAGAACAATCACAAATCCTCCTAAACAAGGTGACAAATCGATCAGATCCCGCTACAGAGATTGACGTACATCACTCTGTATGCAAGACATAAATAAAACATGATGCAGTGATGAACTCTGCACCATAGTCATAAGAGAGAAACATGATCATCGACAACAAAAAACTCGGCAAACGCATCTAGCATGGCAGACTAGCGGGTGATATGACCTCTTTCTCCAAGCTGTGGCATTGTTGGTTGTCCCCTGATCTCAAGTCGCCTAATTCCACCGCAGAAGATTGGCGAGCAGCTCCAGCTCTTCTCCGTGGCAGTGGATTTGGTTCTTCATTTCTTGGATCTGATGGACATGAGTTCACCCTTTTTGTTAGCAGAGTCCGCAGTTCCATCTCCACCTGTTTCATGGTGGGTCTTTCTTCACCATGCAGTCTTAAACACAGCTCTGCAAGAGAGGCGACACCGTTGATCTCTTCCTCGGTTGCCTCCTCAAGGACCCGGGAATTGACAACGGATGTGATTCTACCCTCCATGAACTCCTGGAGGAAATAGTTTGACAAGCTCTGGTCTGTGCCTGATTCACCTGTAAAAACAGGCTTCATCCTAAGTAGCAACTCCACTAGTACCACACCAAAACTGTACACGTCGCTCTTCTCGCTGAGCTGTCTGGTGTGGAAATACTCTGGATCCAAGTACCCAAATGTACCTTGCACATTCGTATCGACGTGTGCTTGATCCATCGGAACCAACCTGGAAGCGCCAAAGTCCGAAACTTTAGCTGTGTAGTTCCCATCCAAGAGTATATTTGAGGACTTCACGTCACGATGGAAGATTGATGGAGATAGGATAGAGCTCCGGCTGTTTCCATGGCAATCCTTAAGTAATCACCCCAAGACAAAGGAAGACCACTATCTGCATCTGCATGAAGAACTTCGGACAGTGAGCCACTGGATACATAATCATACACCAGCAATGGAACCTCGGTTTCAAGACAACATCCAAAGAGCTTCACAATATTTCTGTGGTTTATCTGAGTGAGGACTGCGACCTCGTTGATGAATTGACTGAGCTCACACTCTGCTATGACCTTAGATTTTTTTATTGCAGCCACACGTTGATCCGATAACATGCCTTTGTAAACCATGCCATGGCCCCCACGGCCGATGACACGTGTAGGATCAAAGCTGTTTGTTGCCTTCTCTAGCTCTTCTAATGAGAAAATCTTTGTTTTGTCATTAGCAGTTTCATCAGAGAACACCAACTTTTGCAGGAGAAGACCTTGGTTCTTCTGGAAATAATTCTTCCGTAGTTGCTTCTGAACATTCCTTTTCCACCTACGTGTGAGAAGTACCACACTGAAGCTCACAAGTAGAACACCAAACCCACAGGACAACCCAATAATTACACCTGCAGGCATTAATATCGTTTAAGCTTTCTGTTCTATCGTGTCTATCACAAATGCAACAATAATGTAGTCTTACCTAAGAGTACAGGTTGTTGCTTTAGCTTAGTACACTGCAGTTTTAATGGATCATACTCAGTCTTGCTAGGACATTCAGTACAACTGAAGCTTCCTTCGGTATTACGGCAGATACCTTTACATTTGTCCGGTTGAAGGCATTCATTAATATCTGAAATTACCAAAAATTTGATAAGATGTATGGACAAAAGATATACTCCTACTGATACACAATTAGTTTAGGACGTCACCATGGTCTTCGTATTAACATTTTGATAAACAATTTAGAAGATGTTGTTTCAAATAGAGATAATTATAAATATTGATAATATATTTCATGACAATCTATAATATCAGTTAGACATGTTGATAATTATGTTGCTTCGAATACAAATAATTGTATATAAAGAAAATATGTTTCTGACTAATCTATAAGATCAATTTGATATTGTACATGTTGGTACATTTTTTTATATCGATGGTGAAACCTAAACTTTTTTAATGGCCCAAATTTTAAAACAGCTTATATCATGAATCATAGGGAGTACATGGAACACAGTACACCATTCAATTAACATGAGACAGTACAACATGCAATTAGTGAAACCTACATGAAATAGAAACAAACTAGAAGTAGCAAAAAGTAAACTAGCTAACACATGTCTTGAAATGCATATGTACAACTTTCTACTAAAGCGTTCAGAAATAGCTACCTCGACAACCACTTTGGATGCAACATTTGTGATCCTAGAGAGAGGGAGGAGTACCTCGACAACCACTTTGGATGTATGGATTTCCTTGGAAGCCATTTGAGCATTTGCAGCGGTAACCAGCATAGAACCTCCCATCATCGCTTACATCCACACACTTGCTGTTGATACTCACACAAGCATATCTAGACCTATTCTGTTGAGCCTCTGTGCAACTTAGACGAGCAGCAACCCATTGGACAGAGAGAAATAATCCAGATGCAGAAAAAAGAGCATTTTGTTCTGGTCCATCAGACATGGGGTTCCACGTTTGTTGGTCTGCAACGGTGACACTGAAGGTCCCTTCATCAACATTTGTGTCGATTACCTCCAAATCCTTGTGCAGCAAAACAGCCGATGATGTTGTATTTGTGCAGTTGAAGTGAAACTCTTCCCTGGCAAAGCATCCCTCTTCGAAGCCGAATGGGAATGGCACACTAATGTTACCACACCGCCTGTTGCAGTTAGCCCTGCTCGGAATTGGATTATACCCTAAAAGTGATCAGTAAAAGGTTAGCATGTATAAATGCCCAAACTGTAACAACAGCTGTATGTTTAGTCGCTTGAGTAAGAAAAAAAGATGTTACCTTTGTCGTTGTTGGAGCAGCCATGCGGAATGAAGGGATTGCCTGCATAGCCATCTTTACAGAAGCAGTTGCAGCCATTTACTGATCTCATGTAGGGATCGCCTTCATCGTAGTGGCACATGCAATCAGTATGGCCGCCGATACAGTCAGCACAGGCGGAACTATTCCCTATATCCCATGAGAGTTGTAAGCCATCAGTAGTTATGGTGATTTTATCCCACAGTTGAGAGGTCTGGTTAGAGCCCATGCTGGTGTTATTTGGGCTGTGGATAAATTTGAACTGATAAGTGCTGGCATGGGTTTCCGAGTGTACACTACAGCATCCAAAGCCATTACATTTGTGCATAGCTGCCATCTCTGTGATTTCTTGATCCGGACACACAGTTACGCAGACCGGCTGGATGCCATTCTCTTCAACAGAGTACACCTCCAGGTCGCAGCCGATGATATTTAGATCAATGGAATCAAGATGGAAGGACCTCCCAGGAGGTTTCAGAGAGAAGTAGTAGGCACCAACGCCTGATTTCAAGGGGATGGTATGCGAGAATGAGGCCCATATGGAGTTTGTATACGCATAAGGATCAGCAAAGCCGGTCACCTCAGTGATGCCGTCGCGCAAGAAGAGCCTGGGAGGCTGAGTTGTGTCGTTGCAGGTGAGGTTGAAGTCAGGACCGCGAGAGCACCCGGACCCGATGCCAAAAGGATAGCTGAAGCTCGCATCGCCACAGCTCGTCAAGCATCCATCGAGCGTGAAACCGGCACGAGATGGTTGCGCCCAGTTTCCCTTGGCCGTCTGCTGGCTCGTTAGGACACTGGACGGCAGAGCTGTTAGCACTCCTAGTGACCCGAGTAGTAACAGTGAGAACATGATCGGCAAGATGCCCATGATCGATCGACAGTACTACACTACACCTTTCACTAGAGAAATTGAGGTCAGGCAGCAGTGCCTTCTCTTCTAACTAGGTGCCACTTGATTTCATGGCTGCCTCTCTACTGCATATATATTTGTGGTTACAAAGACTCGCGGTTGACCCACGGAAGACTTGAAGAGGACCTGTGTGGCTGTGGCGTGCATTTGACGCCATGTGACCTGGTACATGGTCCTGTGTCTTAGTGGACGTGGATGTGGACCTGGATGTGGCAGTGGTGCATTTGATGCTATATTACGAGGATGGTATTTGAGAGGAGCATGACCGTTGACCATGGTGTATTTGAGAAGACCATGACCGTTGACCACGTTGTATTTGAATATTTGATGCCATGTGAAAGGAGGAGACCATGATCTTGACCTCCAACATCGTGCCGCAATGAAACTTGGCGAGTCAAGTCAATACCTTCTGGTGCAGATGATTCTAGCCCATCAAAGGACGCCAGTTTATGCCTGTTAAGTTCATGCAAACTAGCAGAATGCCCTTGCTTATGAACTGACAGAAACAAATGAGCAGGCGAGATTGCAGTATTGATGCAAATACCAATCGGCACAGAAACTCACACCGAGTGGCAATCAGCAGGGGGTCATCAGGAGAATTGGTTTGTCAATGGCATCCTGCTCATCAACCTCCACCGCACAGAGTGGAAGATAAGTAATCTAGTTAAGTAACAGTGACTAGACTCCATCCCAATTTTAACCGATGAATCAAAAAAAAACAATTTTAACTGTTGTTCGTCTAAGCTACAACCTGCTGGAGAACAGGACAAAAAATCAGAGAGACAGCTGAAGACAAATTACAGATGCAGCAACATGTGAAAGGGTAACAGGTAACGAATTTCATAGAATTGATCGGGAGCTGAACTGAAGAGAACCTGTCATTCTCTGGGTAGCCTGAGAGAGATCGCTTCGAGACCTCTCGATCTCAGGGTGGCCTCCGCTGCTTGTTCCAGGGACAATCTAGGTCGAAGATGGAGACGGCGAGCAGCGGCGGTGTGGACTGTGGAGGGACCGTCATGGAACGCGCCATGGCGGCGAGCTGCTATAAATGGAGAGGTGCCATCGTGCCAGGGACCAGGTTATAATGGAGGAATGAGGCGCTCCCGCCCTCGTTCGGCCATGTCTCTCACGCCGGGGGAGATAGGGGAAAGGGTGGGCGGCGGCTTCGGGCGGCGAATGGATGGTAGGTTGGGCAGGGTTGGACGAAGGTGGAGCTGGCGAGACGTGCGCCAGTGTTGGGATGGGGGAGGGAGACGGCGGGGGCGCCGGCCGGAACTGGTGGAGAAGACCATGGGCGGCGATGGAGGGTGGCCCGGCCCTCCATCGCTGGACTACATCAGTTAGTCCGTCTTGGGCCGAGTGAATGATGACAATAGCACATAATGTAGCCCATGGTCGAGCTACCCTAAAAAAAAGCCCATGGTCCAGCGGTATCCTTAATATTTCCCAAAATTTGTAAATACATCCTCTAATCCGATTCATGGTTTTAGGCAAGATTTAGGAAAAAATTAACTAAACCTGAAATAACTAAATCTAATTGGGGAGTATTAAAATATGTATAGTAATTGCTTTCTTTCCAAATTTTAACCAAATCTTAAAAAAATGAATGAACCATTGACATTTGGTTGCAGTAGCAGACAGGTGGGGCTTATCGATTTTTCTACCACACACAACATTGTACGTGCAAAAAGTTATTCAATCATATTGTGTCACCATCAACGGTTCAGATGATCTGCGAAAAGTTAGACCTGAACCACACCGGCGAACATGAAACCGACTGGATCCGAACATAAATATAATTGGGGAGTATTAAAATATGTATAGTAATTGCTTTCTTTCCAAATTTTAACCGAATCTAAAAAAAATTGAATGAACCATCGACATTTGGTTGCAGTAGCAGGCTTATCGTTTTTTCTACCACACACAATATTGTACGTGCAAAAAGTTATTCAATCATATTGTGTCACCATCAACGGTTCAAATGATCTGCGAAAAGTTAGACCTGAACCAAACATGAAACCGACTGGATCCGAAGAGATCAGCGGTGCACATAACTCCACGCGTCCAGCACTAGAGGCATCACCAGAGCGAGGATTTAGAAAGTAGGTTGTCTAGCGTTGAACCTCTCACAATACACTAGTAAAGAATAGCATGTCGGTACTATATAGATCATTGACCAGCTTTAAGAAACCGATTAGTAAGCGGACAGTCCGCAAATCTGCACATAGGTATATCAAAAGTTAAACCTCGTGTGTTCATCTCAAATAAAAAAATACACTGGGTTGACATTTAGAACATCTATTCGCATACTCGTAACCCAACCAGTTAGCAATAGATTCGGCATATGTCAGATTAAGTTCGAAAAATTACTCGATGACAGGTAGGGTCTGTAGCATGGCTCGTTAGCAGCGGATGTTGGGAAGTACTGAATACTTTAAGGTGTTTGGATTTAATAAATATTGTGGTTTTAAAACCCAAGAATTCTCTAAAGCTGTGTTTTTTAAAATATTGGTGAAAGAGGTCTCTCTTTTTTCTAAAATTGAGAAAACAAAAACTACGATATTTGTTAGCCAGACGTTACTTTGAAATACTTCAGTTTAGAAATGTTGAGCTCCCAAATGAAGCCTAAGTTGTTTTTAGAAAAAAGGTAAGCAGTTGTTTAAAAAAAAGTTGAAATGATATGGTATACCAATTCACAGTACTATAATTTTGTACCTTCATCCATTCAAAATAACCGGTAACTATAATTGTTTTGGAGGACAAATTATTTTTTCCCTGTAATAGTTTTTCTTAAGAAACAAAAAAAGATTATGAAAATTAAATAGAAATAATATATTATTCTACAAATCTCTTTCTTTTTTTAATTAAAAAAAGAAGAATATATGGAAAGCATATGTTTTTCCCTAGAGCAATAAGAGACATACAACATGCAGACCAAGCAACCTTGAAATGGGGTCGTGGGTGGATGAAAGTTTCCATAACTATAAAAACATTTTGTATCAATATTCAGTCCACATATGGCACACATATCTCCATACGTACAAATGATCACAGAGTATGGTTTGAATCAAGAAAAAAATAATCAAGCAACTCAAATGTAGCAAAACGGATGAATTGCTGTGAAGTACCATCTGGCTAACTGGCTCTCAAAAAAAACCCAGAAAGAAAGATGATACTCTACTAGCTCAAAATCTGTCTTAAGTGAACTGACCAACTAGAAGTTCACTCAGAGATTGTACAAATATAATTAAATTAGCAGCATGATGCTCCCTATTCTGCAGATAATGCTAGTTAGTGCATGGGACGAATGAAGCTTCTTCAGAGATTGTACAACACTGTGTATGCCAGACATAATAAATCATCATACAGTCATGATGCCGAAATATAAATCAACCTGCAATACAAATCTCTGCAGCACATGCATAAAAGAGAAGCACGATCAGATCACCGATTACAGCAGACACATCTAGCGTGGCAGACTAGCGGACAACATGAACTCTTTCTCCAAGCTGTAGAATTGTTGGTAGTCCCCTGATCTCCAGTCGCCCACTTCCGCCGCAGAAGATTGTCGAGCACCTCTAGCTCTTGTTCGAGTCCGTGGAATTGGTTCTTCATTTCTTGGATTCACTTGACATGAATTCACCAGTTTTGTCAGTTCCATCTCCACCTGTTTCATGGTGGGTCTTTCTTCACCACGCAGTCTTAAACACAGCTCTGCAAGAGAGGCGACACGGTTGACCTCTTGCTCGGTTGCCTCCTCAAGGACCTGGGAATTGACAATGGATGTGATTCTTCCCTCCTTGAACTCCTGAAGAAAATAGTTGGACAAGCTCTGGATTGTGCCTGATTCACTTGTAAAAATAGGCTTCAGTCTAAGAAGCAACTCCGCCAGTACCACACCAAAACTGTACACGTCGCTCTTCTCAGTAAGCTGTCTGGTGCGGAAATACTCTGGATCTAAGTATCCAAATGTACCTTGCACATTTGTAACAACGTGTGTTTGATCCATCGGAACCAATCTGGAAGCGCCAAAGTCTGAAACTTTTGCGGTGTAATTTTCATCCAAGAGTATATTTGAGGACTTCACGTCCCGATGGAAGATTGATATTGAAGCTGAAGAGTGGAGATAGGATAGAGCTCCGGCTGTTTCCATGGCAATCCTTAAGTAATCACCCCAAGACAAAGAAAGACCACTATCTGCATCTGCATGAAGAACTTCAGACAGTGAGCCACTGCATACATAATCATACACCAGCAATGGAACCTCGGTTTCAAGACAACATCCAAAGAGTTTCACAATATTTCTGTGATTTATCTGAGTGAGGACTGCAACCTCATTGATGAATTGACTGATCTCACATTCCTCTATGACCTTAGACTTTTTTATTGCAGCCACACGTTGATCAGATAGTATGCCTTTGTAAACCATGCCATGGCCTCCACGGCCGATGACACGTGTAGCATCAAAGCTGTTTGTTGCCTTCTCTAGCTCTTCTAATGAAAAAATAGTTGTTTTGTCATTTGCAGTTTCATCAGAGGACACCAACTTTTGTAGAAGAAGACCTTGGTTCTTCCAGAAATAATTCTTCCGTAGTTGCTTCTGAACATTTGTTCTCCACAAACGAGTGAGAAGTACTGCACTGAAGCCCAAAAGTAGAATGCCGAAACCACAGGACAACCCAATAATTATACCTGCAGGCATTTAAATCTTTTAAGTTTTCTGTTCTATCGTGCCTATCATAAATGTAACAATAATGTAGTCTTACCAGAGAGTAGAGGCTGTTGCTTTAGCTTAGTACATTGCATTTTTAATGGATCATACTCAGTCTTGCTAGGACATTCAGTACAACTAAAGCTTCCATTGGTATTGTGGCAGATCCCTTTACATTTCTCCGGTTGAAGGCATTCGTTAATATCTGAAATTACCAAATCTTAATAAGATATGTTGACAAAATATACTCTCTCTGATTTTCCATTAATTTAGGATGTCGCAATGGTCCCCGTAAGAACGTTTTGATATATATGTCATAAAAATATGTTGTTTAAAATAGAATATTTATACATGATGAAAATTTATTTCATGAAAATCCATAAGATAAGTTAGATACTGTCCATGTTGATAAATACGTTGCTTCAGATAGAAAATTTATATAATGAAAATATGTTTAACTAGTCTATAAGATCATTTGATATTGTACATGTTGGTAAATCCTTTTCTATATTGATGGTGAAACCTAATTTTATCGAATGGCACAAATTTTAAAACTTATTATATCATGAATCATAGGTAGTAAATGGAACACAGTACACCATTCAATTAACACGAAACAATAGATCAGCCAATTACACGAAACCTACAGGCAAACTAGAAGTAACAAAAAAATACTGGCTAATAGTCACATGCAGTTATTGTAATAATACATGCCTTTAAACGGATATGCACAACTTTCTTTTAGACAGTTAAGAAATAGCTAGTATTACATTTTTCTCCAGCGGAAGGGGATGTATCGTTTGTGATCCTAGAGAGAGGGAGGGACTCGACAACCACTTTGGATGTATGGATTTCCTTGGAAGCCATCTAAGCATTTGCAGCGGTAAGAAGCATAGAACTTCCCATCAGCACTTACTTCCACACACTTGCTGTTGATACTCACACAAGCATATCCAGAGCTATTATGTTGGGCATCTGCGCAAGTTAGATGAGCAGCAACCCATTTGACAGAGAGAAATAACCCAGATGCAGAAAAAAGACCACCCCGATTAGAATCAGCAGACATGGGGTATGCCAATTGTTGGTCTGCAATGGTGAAATTAAAAGTCCCTTCATCAACATTCATGTCGATTACCTCCAACTCCAAATCCTCATGTATCAAAACAGCAGATAATGTTGTATTTATGCAGTTGAAGTGAAACTCTTCCCTGGCAAAGCAACCCTGTTCAAAGCCGAATGGGAACTGCACACTAATGTTACCGCACCAACGGTTACAATCAGCCCTGCTTGGAATTGGATTATACCCTAAAATTGGTCAGTAAAATGTTAGCATGTATCCATGCCCATAATGCCTAACAGTAGCTGTTTGTTTAGTCGCTTGATTAGGGAAAACATATGTTACCTTTGTCGCCCTTGGAGCAGCCATGTGGAATGTAGGGGTTGCCTGTATAGCCGTCGCTACATATGCAGTTGTGGCCATTTCTTGATGACATGGATGGTGCATCATAGTTGTAGCGGCACTCAGAATGGTCGCTGATACAGGCAACACAGGCAGATTGATTCCCTATATCCCATGAGAGCTGTAAACCATCAGTAGTTATGCTGATTTTATCCCCCAATTGAGAGGTCTGGTTAGAGTCTGTGCTGGTGTTTTTTGTGTTGTGGACAAATTTTAATAGATAAGTGCTGGTATAGCTTTCCAAGTGTACACGACAACATCCAAAGCCATTACAGTTGTGCATAGCTACCATCTCTGTGATTTCTGGATCTGGACACATAATTGGGCAGATTGACTGGATGACATTCTTTTCAACAGAATATACCTCAAGGTCGCAGCCGGTGATGTTTAGAGAAATGGAATAAAGATTGAGAGACCTCCCAGGTGGTTTCAGAGATAAGTTGTAGGCACTAACACCAGATTTTATGGGGATGGTATGCGAGAAGGATGCACTTATCCAGTTTGAATTCGAAAGAGGATTGCCAAAGTCGGTCACCTCGGTGATGCCGTCATGCAAGAAGAGCCTGGGGGGTTGAGTGGAGTGGTTGCAGGTGAGGTTGAAGTCAGGCCCGCGGGAGCACCTGGATCCGATGCCGAAGGGATAGCTGAAGCTCACATTGCCACAGCTCGCCAGGCAGCCATCGAGCGTGAAACCGGCACGAGATGGTTGCGCCCAGTTTCCCTCGGGCATCTGCTGGCTCACTAGGACTCCGGATGCCAAAGCTGTTAGCACTCCTAGTGACCCCAGTAGTAAGAGTGGGAACATGATCGGCAAGATGCCCATGATCAATCGACAGTTCTACACTACACCTTGCACTAGAGAAATTCAGGTCAGGCAGCAGTGCCTTCTCTTCTAGCTAGGTGCCACTTGATTTCATGGCTCCCTCCCTACTGCATATATTCGTGGTTACAAATACACTCGGTTGACTCAAGGAAGACTTGGAGGTGTGGCTGTGGCGTGCATTTGGTGCCATGTGACCTCATACATGGTCCTGTGGCTCAGTGGCTGTGGATGTGGACCTGGATGTGGCAGTGGTGCATTTGATGCTATTCTAAGGAGATGACCATGACTTTGACCATGGTGTATTTGATAAGACCATGACCGTTGACCACGGTGTATTTGATGCCATCTGAAAGCAGGAGACCATGATCTGGACCTCCGACGCTGCACCGCACGAAGACCTCACAAGTCGGTCAATACCTTCTGGTGCGGATTATTCTGGCCCATCAAAGGAAATTGGTAATTTAGGGGGCTTTTTGCAATGTTCAGAAGTCAGTGGACAGACCTAAAAGCAAGTTTGAACGGTACCGATAAGCCATAGACCCCAAACCGTATGTGGAGTTTGTTTTCCTGTTATTCAGGAATTAACGTGTGCAAACGGGTTGCCGGTTGACAGTATGTATCCTATCCGTCGATCTGGTTCTGGGATGATTAAGTTAATATAGACCATTAGGTTTTATCAGGTGTGTATGATCTAAGTGTGCTGAATGATCTGTGTGCAATTTTGTTTGGTGCTCGTTTCAAGTTCGCTCTTTTCTTAGTAATGGAGATGAGCCAATTTATATTCCGTTATCCTAAAACAAAATATGCCAAGTCAACTTTTCCTAAATATGTTTTCCTAAACCAAATTTTCTAAGTCAACTTTTCCTAAATCTGCTGCTGCTCTTGTGATGTTGTCTAGCTAGCTAGCAGGGGGGACAACAAGCAGAGGTTGTGATGTTATCTTGGTACGACGGCATTGGGCAACAAGCAGAAGGAGAGGGCAATCAGTACCTTGATCAAGTGGAAACGTGCTGAAGACGAGACCTGGACTCGGATGATTTACGCTCTGTCCAACGATCGCACACCTGCCGTAGAGTTCACACAATCGAGTAATTTCCTTAGATACCACCAGGTGCAAAAGTAAAACCAACCGATGATTCGGCGGACACTCACCAGAAGCAAAGATGAGGCAAATTGGAAACTCGGAGGAGCTAAGATATGACCTGCAAATCGAGACACGTCAGTAACCAGGTTGGAGACCGGCGGTGGACACATGTAAAACACTCGATCCCGTGCAGGAAAACCGTCGAACACCTGATGGGCGACACCGTCTCAGCCGTCAGCGCCCGCGGTAAAAAAAAATGGCCGCAGTCCAAGGCCTTAAGGTCCGGCTATCTCCGTCGGTGGCATACGTGATTCTCGAATGAACGCGTACCTTGATTAAAGCAGGCGCGCCATGACGATCAGATGTTTTCTCCTTTGAATACAAGAACATCAAGTGTGCTCTGTTCTGAAATGTATGAAGGATAGAGAGAGGCGGGGAGCTGAAAGCAGCTAGCTGGAGCTCCATTATTCTGCTCCTGCCAGATGATTCGATGCGTTGCTTGCAAGAAGGGCAAGGCGGCGCAGAAGCTTGGATGCCACCCTCTTTTCTGAAGTTGTTCCATTTGATCCATATATTCCTTGGAAGGTTGGTTGCCAGTGTTTGCACATTGGAAGTTTTTTTTTGAAATATGGAGAAGCTGCTCCATGAATTTGAAGAGCTCGGCCATTTGGGAACAGTTTTGGACTGGGCAAGGCCAGGCGTACTGTTGTGTTGGGCCGACCGGAATATTCAGATTTCTACTTGATCCAGAACTGAAATGTTTGTCCGTGCTATCCAATAAAAATTCAAACCCTTTTTTTAGGACAATAAAGCTTCAACTAAACTTACGAAAATGACAGTTGGACGCATATTAGGGCAACCACTAGGACATGTACAATACAGTGACGTCAGTCTTTTACGGTTGCCACGTCGGATTTTCGCTTAATTGAAGGAGAGAGAATAAATAAAGACAAGGTTACTTTCTCTTAGCTAAGGGATAATCCCTTAAAAAGACTATTTTTCTCCATTATACCTTTTATCTTCTTTTATTAACACAAATTATTACTATAATTAGTAAATTCATATTAATTTTTAGAGATGACTCATTGTACAACTTATTTTTATTATTTTCTTTAAATTACGTGGAGACAAGAGAAGATCCGTCTTCCTAGCATTGTACATGGCCTTAGGAGCAGTGGCTTGCCGTGGCGTATCCATTCACACTTGTCGCTGACCTTTGCAAACTGCGATGGCAAAGAATTCACACCTGGACTCAAAACCACGACTCTTACGTTTTTTTTACCATCAATACCATATTATATTAATAGAAGCAAATTATACATGGTAGAGATATATAAGCCGTCTTCGACGATTACAAAATAAAGTCTAAAAGAAACGAGCAAATCTTCAAGGTATTCATACTCTTTCTTCTTCCACGACACAATCTTGCACTTTCCTGAAGGCAGCCGAACAAAACTGACATAGAAACCGAACCACAGACCTATAAATACAAATGATGTTACTCCCATAATTGTAATTTGTGCTGCAATGCCAAGACCGCGTGCACGCGCGTAGTCATTAAAGTAATCAACCAACATCGGCAGGAGTATCAACACCAATATTTCAGAGAGAATTAACCGAACAACCTGGTCGGCATCGTTGGGGCTCTAAGAGTAAGAATCACCATTGTCGAGGACGTAGCAGCCGGGACAAATATTGCAAGGGCAGACCTTGCTGCAACCATAAGAAAAATGCAAAACAGATCTGGCGAAGCAAGATCTGAAGACCCATACCTAGAGAGTTGTGATCTTTTAGCACCACCATTGACATTGGGAAAGAGATCCCGTTGTCGAACAAAGGCCCGGAGATCGTTATGTAGATGATGCCATCTCCATTGAGGTGGAGGCCAAGACGAAGATGGCTAGCAAAAAACCTAACATAATCTATTGAAAATACTACTTTAATTAAAAACTCCACTCATAGATTGGGTTCCCCACCCCTCCTGACAGCGGTGAGGCCGGCCGGAGGAGGGGGAACCGATCTACAGCAGAGATGGAGGTGGGAGGCGGCGGCTGTTGTTTCCATGGGGTAGGAGATGAGTCGTCCCACCACCTGTCATATTATGGCGAAATTAACCTTCGATGTGCAGGAAGAGAAGTCAGTGGGGGCCACCACTCTTATGTTAACTAAGTAATGTGGCTAATTAACCACACTTGTCGCTGACCATCTATGCAATTATAATTTTTTAACTCCCTATATCATTTGACGTACTCCCTCCCTCCCTTTCCATAATTTTTGTCATGATTTCAGTTTAAATTCAAATTATAACCACAACAAGAATTATATACCAAAGGGAGTAAGCTAAAAATAGCATGTCAATATGTGATCTGGTTGCTACTACCTCAGTTTCTCGATAAAAGGCGTTTCGGCAATTTAAAATGAACTGCCAAAACATCTTATATTTGGAAAGTGAGGGAGAACTTCTCATTCCACGTGCATACACTATTTTTCGGAGATGACTTGTCACCTTCCATTGGCCAAAAGGAAAACCCAAAGAAACAAAAGAACAGAATTTGGTCATGTGTAATCCTACTCTTTTTTCGAAAAGGGGATCACAGCCCCGGCCTCTACATCCTAGGATGCACATAGCCTTTATTAAGGTCTAAAAGGTCTCATAGTGGCATGCCACTTCAAGGATATAGAGTTGATACATGCACCAACCATCTGAAGAAATGTAAAAATCTCACAGGAGTGCAATTGCAACAGCTAGACATTTGTCAATCTACTAGAATGATGCCATGAAGTCTGGCTGAAGAATTCCGAAGTAACCGTCACAGGAAGGTTGCACCCAGAAACCATGGGTGGACGCTGATGCTTTGGGAGAAGGAAAGCCCAGAGTTGAATCCAGTACGCCGCCATATGAATAACCTGCAAAAAGGAAGGAACTCCGAAATTGTTAAAAATAAAGTTATTTCGACACTTCCAAATGGACCAACATATGGCCGAAATGCCAATCCGAATTTTTCCCTTATTCACCTTATCGATTCCATTTAACCAATTACCAAATATATTGGTGATATTAGTTGGAGGAGGTAGGTTATAAGTGCAAAAATCATACCCCAAATTATTTTTGCAAAGGACAATGCTAGAAACAAATGTTCAATTGTTTGAACTTCGTCACAAAAACAACATTTCTTACACCCATTCCAGTTTTTCTTGGCTAGATTGTCTTTTATTAGCAAAACTTTGTTGCTGAGAAACTACATGAATATTTTAATTTTTAAAGGAATTTTTATCTTCCACGAGTACCTCGTAGGAAAATATGGATGCTCATTCATGAGATCTTCATACATAAATCTAACTGAAAAGATCCCATCCTCAGTTAAATTCCATGAAAACTCATCCCGCTCATCCGTCAAGGTTATTTCTATCAACCTCTCACATAGGTGCAACCCATTTATCCCCCGTTAAGTTTCTCCTAAATCCTATATTTAAAGGATTTTGAGCCAAGACATCATGAACGAGGATATGTTTTCTATGTACTATGTTGTAAAGTGATGGATATTGTTGGGAAAGAGATACCTACCCTAGTTATATATCCTCCCAGAAATGGATGTTTCTCCCATTACCCATTTTGAAAACACCACGGGCAAAGAACTCATCTTCACTCCCATTAGTCCTTTCCAAAAAGGTGAATAAGTCGGCTTGGCTTCGACCTGTGCTAAAGTTTTATTGACCAGATATTTGTTATGTAGCAACTCTTGCCAGATCCCTTCTTCTGTCAATAACTTATACAACCATTTACTAAGTAAACATTTGTTTTTAAGTTCTAGCACTTCAATACCCAAAACCCCCTGATCTTTAGGTTGGCAAATAATATTCCACCGAGTCAGTAGGTACTTCTTTTTAAATCCATCACTTTGCCAAAAGAACCGAGAGCGGTAAAAATCTAGTATTTTCCTTACTCCCTTAGGTATTTGAAGGAAAGACAACATAAACATCGACATACTTGATAAAACCGAATTAATTAGGACAAGTCTATCTTCGTAGGATAGCAACTTTCCTTGCCAGCACTATAACTTACCTTCGCATCTACTTTCTACCGGGTTCCATTCAGAATTGCGAAGTTTTCTATGATGTATAGGTACCCCAAGGTATCTAAATGGTAAGGATCCAGATTCGCAACCAAAAATCTCCCTATAAGTGTGTTCTTGTTCAGAAGCCTTGCCAAAACAATAGATCTTACTCTTATGGAAGTTAATTTTTAACCCCGATAGTTGTTCAAAAATACATAAAATGAGTTTCATATTGTCAGCCTTTTGAAAATCGTGCTCCATGAACAAGATTGTGTTATCGGAATACTACAAAATAGACACTCCCCCTTCCACTAGATGGGGTATTAGTCCAGCTACTTGATCATTCTCTTTTCCCTTGGCAATTAGGATGGTAAGCATATCAACAATAACATTGAATATCATAGGTGATAGTGGATCTCCTTGTCGTAATCCTTTTCTAGTCTAGAAGTAATGGTCAATGTCATCATTGACTCGAATGGCTACGCTTCCATCTCGTACGAAATTATTAATCCATTTACACCATATAGGATCAAAACCTTTCATACGGAGGACTTGTTGTAAGAATGCCCACTTTACCTTGTCATAAGCCTTTTCAAAATCAATTTTGAAAAGAAATCCATCCATTTTATTTCTGTGGATCTCATGTATGGTGTCATGTAAGACAACCACACCTTCAAGAATATGTCACCCAGGCATAAAAGCTATCTATGTGGGTCTAATAATTTTTTGTGCAATTCCATTATTCGGTTTATTGCGACCTTAGTGAAGATCTTAAAACTTATATTCAGTAAGAAAATGGGTCTATATTGTTGTATTTTGTACCGCGTTATATTTTTTGGGCGGTAAGGTTACTACACCAAAATTTAGTTTAAACAGGGGAAGGTTATTGATGACTGCAAGTGCACAGACCAATTGTACCTAGTTTCGAAGTAAAGATATTGAATCTAGAGAGCTATCGGTAAAGGTCTTTATCCCCCTCGTTACTATCTATCAAAGTATACTTGTAAGTTGTCTTTGATCTCAAGTAAAGGGTGTTTGAAAGGTTTATGGTTGATTGCAGAAAAGTAATCAAAACAAGTAAAAAAGATTGTGTGAAAGCGTGGTTGAACTCAATAGGGATAAAACATTCTCGGGGATGTAGAATACACCACTAGCATAGTATTATTTCTATATGCAACCAAGATAACATACTTCTTGTGTCATGATATGTGTGGAGAGAGTCCCATAATAAGATGTTCATGACAAGGCTCGTAGGAAGCCACTTTGTTAAGCCAAGTGTGAGGTCACCTCTAAATAACCATTGCGATGTCTGAGATAAGTCACCCATACAAACCACCGCAATTAAGGGTTTCCCCATGGATATCGTAATTAGCTTAGTGAGTCTCTCTTTAATCGCCCTTTGACCATGTAGGTTACAGTTGGCGACAATCTGTTACGGGGCATTCCTGGTACGCTTCCAAGACACGTCCAAAGGTTTTCTAACCCCCTTTAGTCCCGAAGGCAAATGATATGCGGCCGACTACGCATATCATCTAAAGAGAGAGATCAAACACAAATCATAATTATATCATAGACAAGCAAGTCATACAGACACAAGAATAGATCATATTTATTACAAGTTCATAATTATGATAGGGTTTCTCCATCTCCCCAAGAACAAAGGAATTGCTCACTCATGGAAGCAATCAACAACATCATCATAATCTAATGAATGGATTAAAGTATGAGGGTAGTGATGGCCCAAAATATATCGAGCTCGTTGGGGAACCCCAAGAGGAAGGTATGATGAGCACAGCAGCAAGTCTTCCCTCGGTTATGAAACCAAGGTTCTCGAACCAGTAGGAGCAAGGAAACACCTCCAAGGTGTTGCTAGCTGGCCTTGGCAGGGCGCATTACCGGTGCTAGCAGCAACGTGGAAACCTGCACAACACAACCACAGAACTTTTCCCCCAACTTACAGTGAGGTTGTCAATCTCACTGGTTTTGCTGAAAACAAAGGATTAAACGTATCGAGTGGAAGAAAGTAAAAGCTTTCAGAAAGTAAACAGAAAGCAGTAAACAGGTGTAGATTGATGATAAAAGAAAGGATCGGGGTCCATAGTTCACTAGTGGTGGTTCTCCTTAAGATAGATAACATGTTGGGTGAACAAATTACAACGAGGCAATTGACAAACATCGAGAAAGCATACATGCATATACTAATCATCTTGACTCCTATGAGATTCGATTGGGCATTACAACATTATACATAGACCGTAATCCAACTGCATCTATGACTAATAATCCACCTTTAGGTTATCATCCGAACCCCCTCCAGTATTAAGTTGAAAGCAATAGATAATTGCATTATGCATTGCGTGTAAAGTAAATAATACGAGTGTTCTATGAACAAAGGATTGTTGTTTTCTCCCTAGTAGCAACAACACATCTAGTACCTTAGAGATTTCTGTCACTTCCCTAGATTACTAGAGGCATGAACCCACTATCGAGCATAAATACTAACTCTTGGAGTTGCTAGCATCTACTTGGCCAAGATAGCTACTAACAACGGAAAGCATGCAAGATCACAAATAACAAAGACATGATAGAATCAATAATCAATCTGAAATAGCATCTCAATATCCATCGGATCCCCGCAAACACAACTTCTTGATCATGAACGGAGCTCATAAGATCTAAATATGATAGCAAAAAGGAGAAGAACCAGCCATCTAGCTACTACATGGACCCGTAGTCCAAGGATGAACTACTCACGCATCACACCGGAGGCTTGCATGGTGATGACCCACAAGTATAGGGGGTGTATCGTAGTATTTTCGATAAGTAAGAGTGTCGAACCCAACGAGGAGCAGAAGGTGCTGGCTAGTGGTATGGATCAGGAATTCTTTGCAAATACTTAGCAAACGGATTTTTAGGGGTTTTTGATAAAGCAAGTAAACAAAGTACGAGTAAATAAAAGACAGTAGGAATAAATGCAACAAATGGCCCAATCCTTTATGCATCAAAGGACAAGCCGGGTGTATTACTTAAGATGACCAAACGTTCTCGAGGACACATGGGAAGGCTGTCAAGTGCTTTTTCTTCATATAGTTGATTAATCTTCTTTAGCTTGCTAAGTGTTGTGTGGGTGAACCTGTGCTAATGTATCGACCCATCCAGGACTAATACATACTTGTGATTATACCCCTTGCAAACATCCGTAAGTACAAGAAAGTAATTAAGGTAGAAACCTAACCACAGCTTTAAACTCTAAGACCCTTACGTCCCTTGTGCAATGGTTTCCTAACGGGGGGGTTCAGGTTTCTGTCACTCCGGCAACCCCTACGATTAGTAGCCAAATACACAATGCATTCCCCTAGGCCCATATAGGTGAAGTGTCATGTAGATGGTGATGAGGGTGCTGCTGATGGCAACACCGGGAAAGTTTCCCCTATGAACTATGCAAGATTCAACCCAATTGTTATAGCAATATGGAGATGGTGATGAGGGTGCTGCTGATGATGATGGTGGTGGTGATGATGATGACGATCCTGATGAAGTCCAGCTTGATGATGGCGTTGATGGCGATGATCTCCCCTCTCCGGGAAGGAATCCCCCCCGCAGAAACCTGTCTACCGGAGAGATCTTTCTCTCTCAGTGTTTTTCGCCCTGCAGAGGCGGCGGAATCTTTCTGTGGTCGCTCTCCGAGTCTTAGGGTTTCGGAAGGATGATATACGCCAGAGGGGAGAGGCTGGAGTGGGCCAGGGTGGCCACACCACCTGCTGGTGCGGCCTAGGGATGCCCGCGCCAGGGGGTGATGTGGGCCCCCTGTGGCCCATCTCCACTCCGTCTTCTGGCATCCTTAGTCTTCTAGAAAAATAGGATTTTTCGTATATTTTCCCGAATTTTCTGATCTTCGCGAATTTTGCCTCCAAACAGCACCTTTTCCATCAGAATCCTGACTGCAGCGGTCCATGCTCCAAAAGTCATCAACCATGCAAAAACAGATGAAATAACATAAGTATCACCTCTTAATACGAAATATATCAATGAATAATAGTGAATTAAGACATAGAATAGTGATGCAAAATGGACGTATCAACTCCCCCCAAGCTTAGACTTCGCTTGTCCCCAAGCGAAACTGAGCTCAATAAACATGACCTCAGGTTTATGGAGTGAAGAGTCGATAAAAGAATACGGACAAGAAGCATCACATTCATCAAATACATAGATCATAATAGAAGACAACTCACTATTATATAACTCAACTTGTAATAAGTAAAGGAAACACAATAAAGATACATAAAGTAAATCATAATTGGTAATGACAAACTTAGCTCTTGGTCGAAGAATAGTTGATAATTTGCTAGAGTTCACAAGTAGCTGGTTTTCAATGATAGCTTTCAAAGTAGTAAACATCAAGATAAGAGCAATGTGCAAAACAAGGAACATAAGACACGATTGAATAAATCATCATATGAATGAATGAAACACAACAACTCAAAATACTTGCTGAGATAGAAGGGAGTAGGTTTACTGACTCAATCTACAAAGTAAAAGAAAGGCCCTTCAAAGAGGGAAGCAGGGATTGCAAGTCTCATAAAGAGCTCCCAAAAATTATGATACTTACTAGCTTTCAGCTCTCATTGCCCCTATCATAGGCATCTTTAGGTGATTAAGGTTAAAGTGATCAAATATGAGGATATGCATTGACAAGTTGTAAGTTGAGAATCTCATGTCCCTTGAATATGAGGGACGCTCCTCATGCTACTCAAGTTTAGTCACCGGTAAGTTATTGTCATCGTAAGCATATGTGTATCATAGAGAACCGCCAACGGGGTACCCCTTGCCCGATGATACGGAAGAATCCCCATATCAAAATGACAAGGCAAGCAGACAATAAGCATCTCAGCAATCTTCTTATTTACCATGGGAATATGGTGATTTTTTCTCTCTTTCCTCTTTTCATAATATCTCTCCCTTTTTTTCTCTTTTTATCAATCTCTATCTCTTTTTTTATAAGAAGAATGCTTCATAGATACTCGTTATGGTTACGCTACAGGTTTCCACCATGTCAGCATGGATTAGACCAGCGGCCCAGGCGTTTCTCTAACACATATGCATAACTCCATGGACTTACAAGCTCCCCTTTCATTTCACACCGACGACATCCATAGACAAAAGAACATGATATCAACTTGGTACAAAGTAACAGTGCAATGTTGAAAGCGTTCCCCATGACAACATGGTTCTGCTAATTCACAACTTACAAAGCGCAAGCATATACGCAACATAGGTGGGCACAATGGTTCAAGTTTATTAAATGCAAGAAAGTAAAGTGTGCCATCAAGTTCGTGAGAGCTTTAATCACTGATTTTCACATAACAAGTTTAATTTGGGAGGTAGACAAAACAAGAATTTACTTTGAATAGCAATACTGCTAATAGGTAGGTATGGTGGACACAAATGGCATGGGTTTTGGTTTAAAGGAGTGGATGCACGAGAAGAATTCCCTCTCAGTACAGGTTTTTGGCTAGCAAGGCTGGGTAGCAAGTATAAGAGTTGAAGGAAACAAACAAACATATAAGTGATAAAAACAAACATGCAATCTTCCTTGGAAGCACAAAATATCTTAACTAGGGAATACTACACTTATGAGCAAATCAAGAAAGAAAGATGATGAGATTATATTTCTTTAGAGTACTTCTATCTGTCGTCGGATTGAGGAAAAGTACGCCATGAGGGGGTCCTCGAGGCGTGCGGAAGAGAGGGGTGTGAGACGTATGGTGTTCCGGGACGGTGAGCACACAAGTTTACCCAGGTTCGAATCCGCCGGCTTTGGACGGATCCTACTCTTGCTAGCAATCCAGTAATACGGCAGAGCCGAAATATGGGTTACAAGGGTTCGCCTGTGTAAGTTGAGATTGTAGACTATTGAGGTGTCTAAAGTGTTGCCCTAAAGGCTCTTCCTAGGACGGCTTATATAGATATCCGGCCTAGGGTTTACATGAGAGATCTATCCGGCTACGACTAAGAGTCGGTTACAGAGTACATCTTGAACTACAAGTAACATTATGGGCCTAAGTCGGTAAGTCTTCTGGGCCTTCCTGTAGCCGGATTGGACTCCGTCTTTCTCCCTGACTGGGCCGTCCCTGAAGCAAAGCTCTAACCCGAAGTGGGCCACCCTGGTCAGTGAGGAACTATGAGGATACCGAGAAAGTATATCCCCAACAGCAGCCCCCGGAGGCCTCCAAGATCCAAAGTCGGATTTATCATCGTCTAGCTTGATCTTCGGCTTGCAGAATCTTGAAGGGTTCCTGAAACTTCACAACAAAAAATACGATCTAGGTCTTAAAAATAAGTCAGACCTATCAACAGGTTACTCGGATTTTCCAGCTTGATTTCAAACTAAGCCGGAACTTGGTTTCTAACGCCACCTAACACAAGCCATGGTCAAGTCACGTCATCTGACAGACACCCTGTCAGCACGACCGTTGGTGTGTCCGCGGTTAGCGGAACCGAGGCGCCGTTTCAATGCGTACGCGGAGATCGAGGCGACGTAATCATCACGTGGGTCCTTCCTAGTTCCTTCCATGACGCGTGGCGGTTACACTGTAGCATTTACACGAACCTTGGCGTGGTTAGGTAGATATAAGGGGTGAGGATCTCCTCCTCCTTTCTTCACCTGTCCTTTGCATTTTCCTCTCCTCCAAATCTCCCCCGTGCGCACAGAGCTCCTCTGCTTTCCTCCCAAAAACTCCCAGCGCCGCCCATCTTAGGTCAACTGATCACCGGAGAAATGGCTTCTTCTTCCTCTTCCGGCTTGGCGGCAGCGGCGGTGACGGCGGCGACGGAAGCGGCGGCGGAGAAGGAAAGCTTTCGCGGGGTCTGGATCCCCTACGTGTTAGATGACGAGAAGCTCCACGGCATGGAGACAGAAGGGCTCCTCCGCGCCGGCGACTGGTGGAGCGGCATCGAAGAGACCATCCCCAACCCACACGCCGACGAGCAGGTGCACTTCGGCACCCACCTCGACAGAGGTTTGTCATTCCCTCCCTCATAGTTCTTCTCCGAGGTGATTGATCATTTTGGTGTTCAACTCCACCATCTTCCTCCCAACTCTCTCTTAGAGATGAGCGCTTATGCTTCTTTGTGTGAGGGATTTCTCGGCATTAGGCCGAGTTTGACCTTATTCCGGTACTATTTCCATGTCTGGAGAAATTCTATCACTGCCGGTGTTCCTTACATCACCGGTACCATTAGTTTTTCACTTGGACGCGAGCACGCATATCCCAAAATCCTAGCTAGTGACTCGGTCAAACAATGGCCAGCCACGTTCTTTTATCATAGGGATATTCCGGCTCCCGGCAAAGCTACTGCTTTGCCGGCTTTTGTCGATGGAGCCGCCATGGCCCAACCGTCTTGGGATGAGGCTGCTCCGGCTTTCACCGACGATCTGATCCTTGCTAAGAGGCGGATCGAATACTTGATCAAACACAAAGGACTGGAGGGATCCGACTTGGTCCAATGCTGGGTCTCACGCCGGATCCTGCCCCTTCAGTACCACGAAGACCGACTGATGCACTCCATCACGTCGTCCAAGAAAGATTCCCTCTGCATCAGCCCCAGAGCCTACACCACACAAGGCTACATAAGCCAGATAAAATGGTTGATAAGGGAGCGGATCGAGAGGAGGATCCTGGAGATTTCTCTGGATATGCATACGACGGAAAACCCTGTAGTGCCGGTAAGCTTCTAACAGTAAGCCTTACATGTTTCGATCTTGTAAGTTACATTGCAATACTGATATGTTTTCTTCTTTTCAGATTGCTGACCTCCCCGAGTTGGAATTTGCTCCACTCGAAGGATATCCTCCCGAGTTTTCTCAGGAGACAGAAGTGGTGCCATTGCCGGATGCTGCGCTCAAGAAGTGCAAAGTTTCAACAGTGGCCGTTGGCACAAAGGAGGTGCCCGTCGTGAAGAGGTAACTTTCCATCACAACTTCCGCCTTTGCACTTTACTCGAATTTCCTTCTGAGATGTAATGTTTCGGGCTTTATCACATTCTCAGAGCTAAACAGCTCATCAAGGGCAAGGGGAAGGGGATTTCTTCGAAGCCCCTGTGATAGAAGAAGCTTACCATAGTTTCTCCTGCCGTGGCTCCTCCGACTCCTACCCCTCAGCCTTCCGTAACGCTAGTGATAATTCCTTCTCCGGCTGTCACAGAAGATCTGGCTCCTTCCACAGAGCCTGCGATCCTTGAATCGCAAACTGACGTCACCATGTGTGAGTCAGGTTTAGATAAGGGTGAACCCTCTTTGGGTAATGATCCCTCGGCAGAAACCTTCGCCGAAAACCTTCTCAGTAATCTGGGACTTGCCAAGTTTGGCCTGTCCTGGAAATCTGCTGAAGAGATCCAGCGGCTAGCCAGGCAATGCCTGGAGAAAAGAAACTTGTCTGCCGAAGAAGAAGCACAAGAAGCAGAGGACGTCAAGCACTCTGATCTTCTTGAACAAGTGCGTCTTTGCAACGAGAGGATCAGGTCCGGGGAGCTTCCAACTGCTCCTGTGACCCCTCTGACTCTCGCTGAGAAGATTGCAGTTGAGGTGAACGCGAGTTTGGACAAACTCACTCGCGAACAATATGTAAGTCGGAATTCCAACTCCTGTTTTTCCTTTATTTCATATCATATCCTCTAGCCCCCAAGCATGAAGTAGGATAATTAATCCGGGTTTATGCTTCCTTAGGATGCCAAAGAACGAACTAGTATAGCCCCTAAGGCTCGTGCTGATATTAGCAAAAATATTAGCCCGAGTCTTTAGTAGCTTTCTGACTTTGGGTATTCTGACTTACAGAAAGTATATTCCTATAACCAAGATTTGTTGAAGAATGTCTGTGATAAGTGGAGAGAGATCAAAGCTCTCTGGCTTAAACATGTTGAGCTAAAAGTTGCCAAGGATGAGGCCGAAGGTAAACATTCCGAGACTCAAACCTTGTCTTTCATGTTTTCATAGTCGAATTTTTTGCTGAACTGTTGTTCTTTTTGACTTATAGCACTGGTGAAACAATCCTGTGCCATGATTGAAGAGGCCGAGAACCTCAATACTTTGGTGATGGAGAACAAGGAGCTTCGCCAAGAGCTGGACCAATTCAGATCATGAAAAGAGCATTGGTCAGATCCTTGAGTCCTCCTCCATGGCTACTGATGAGCGTGATCGTAAGATTGCTGCTCAAGATCAAAAAATCTCGGACCTCAATAGTGAGCTTTGCAGAGAGAGGGATCTTTCCAAGGCGCTCCGGGCTGAACTCTAGAGTCTTCGGGAAGAGAAGACCAAAATTGACGACGTCATTTTCGGTACGTTCCATCTGTCTGACTTGTCTATTTTCTTCGACTTATTTCGATGTCGGATTTTATTTAACTGTGTTTGTTTACAGGTCCTCTGAACTTGACGGACTCCACCTCTGCTGAGCCCCGCACCCACCGGCTTACCCAAGTCGGTGACCTGCTTCATGACTACCGCCAATCCCTTGAGGATATTGGCGAAGCTCTCACGATTCTGGATATGCATAGCATGTCGGATTTTCAGGTGCGGGACAAGGCAAAGGAGATGCCACAGCTCGTCTAGGATTGGAACATGTCCTACGCGTGATCGGCAACACAGAACGCTCTCACCATGGTCATGAGCCACCATGGAAGCATGGAGATATGGAAAGTGACCAGAGGGTACTCTACAGTGGATGAAGATGGCCAGGAGCAGGACATCAAGGCCATTATGGACTCCTGTGCCGGATATGGGTGTCATGTAGCTGACTTGACCAGCTACGATACTCCATTCTTCAATCGCGTGGACACTCCGCCTCCGCCTCCAGAAGAAACAACAGAAGTTTCCGACGATGAACGCACCACCTCGGATGTGGACATCTCGGAACGATATCAAGGCGACGTATCCAGCGAGCCGGCAGCTCCTTCATCTCCTCCTGCATCATAGATTGCCAGAAACCTTTGTATTATCTGAAAAAACATGATGTGTCTGTAAATATGAAGTGCTATAATTTTGCTAGTGCTAAGCTTTTGATCTATTCAGCACTTTTGGCTTTAAATTTTTGCGTGCCTGAAATGTTTACATAAGCACTTGTACTTTTTCGTCTATGCTTATCATTTATCTGGCTTTCCGCCTCGTCCCGCTTCTAGTACCAACAATTCACTACTCGGAAAATGCCCGCATCCAGCAATCAGACAAGTAACCAAAGCAAAGACTAGAAACTTTAGAGTTATACCCGAGGGTAGCAGTTTTAGAATCGGAAATCTAAACCAGAACGAACATGAGCATAAAGTACTTTCAAGCATTCTGGGATTTTCGACTATGACATGATCATTCAGAAATAAGATGGTAAAAACTTCTCAGAAAAACTTGAGGCAACCATAACTTTTATTTCTCACAGAACATGTACATATATATGATTACAAAGAAAGATAAACTAAGAATAAAAGGGACGTAGCCGAGCAATATTCCAAGGCCTGTCTAATTCGTCCGGATTTGTACTGCCTCCAGCTCTCTTTCTCTTCTTAGTAGCAGGTCTTTCTTTGACTGGCCTTATGTTAGTTAAGTAGTACAATCCGTTGTGCAATACTCGACTAACTAAAACGGACCCTTCCCATACTAGGGAAAGTTTGTGCTTTCTTTGTTGCACAAGCCGGAGAACCAAATCACCTTTATCGAAAGATCTATTTCGGACTCTCTGGCTATGATACTTGCGTAACTTCTGTTGATAGGATGTAGATCTCATTTCAGCAACGACGCGAACTTCTTCGACTAAATCGAGATCATTTTGTCGAGAAATCTCGGCATCCTCTTCAATATACGCGGCCACTCTAGGAGAAGTATGAATTAAATCACTAGGAAAAACTGCTTCTACGCCATTGACCAAGAAGAAAGGTGTGTATCTTGTTGACCTGTTTGAAGTTGTTCGTAAACTCCATATCACAGAGGGTAATTCCTCTGTCCAAGCCCCTGCAGCACGTCGTAGTGGTGCTTGGAGTCTCGGTTTTAGGCCTTGTAGGATTAAACCATTTGCTCTTTTGACTTGTCCATTAGCTTATGGATGTGCGACTGATGCAATGTCAAGCCGGATATTTTGCTCGTTGCAGAATTCAGCCAATTGTCCCATAGAGAAGTTACTTCCGTTGTCCATGATAATGCTATGTGGATAACCATACCGGATTATAACATCCTCGACAAATATTTTGGCTGTTGCTCCATCACAACTAGTGACAAGTTTAGCCTCAATCCATTTTATGAATTTATCCACCATCACTAAGAGGTGAGTAAATCCACTTGGAGCTCGTTTAAATGGTCCTACCATGTCAAGCCCCAGACCGCAAAGGGCCATGTTATAGGTATTGTTCGCAGCTGATCAGCCGGAACATGAGCTTGCTTGGCGTACTTTTGGCAGCCTTTGCACGTCTTGACTAATCGTTCGACATCTTTCTGAGCTGTAAGCCAGAAAAATCCATGTCTAAAAGCTTTTGCCACTAAAGATTTGGCTGCTTCCTCGTTTTCTACTCGAGGGGTGTGTTGAACCTCAAACCCTTCGAACGATTTAGATAGATCATCCATGACAGCTTTATATGCTGCCATGTGTTTATTTGCATTACAAATATCTGACACTTGTTGGGCAACAAGATCCGAATCTCCGTAACACATCAAACGTCGGATGCCAGTGTCCATAGCAATCCGGATTCCATGCAGCAGTGCTTCATACTCGGCAATGTTGTTTGTCGCTGTGAAGTGGATCTGCAACACGTATAGAAGTTTATCTCCTTGGGGTGATTTGAGCACCACGCTAGCCCCCGAGCCCCCGCGATCCTTAGACCCATCAAAGTAGAGGGTCCGATATTCCGACTCAGGGAGGATAATATTTTCCTTTGTCTCTGTCCAATCAGCGACAAAGTCAGCAAGGATTTGGGATTTGATTGTTGTACGAGGTTTGTACTCAATATCGAAAGCTGAAAGCTCTATGCCCCATTTGGCGACGCGTCCTGTGGCGTCACTGTTGTTGATTATATCTCTCATGGGAGCTGTGCTCACCATGGTAATTGGATGCTCCTGAAAGTAGTGTCGTAACTTACGAGATGCTAGAAAAACACCGTAAGCAACCTTTTGATTGTGCGGATACCGCTGTTTTGATTCTGTCAGGACCTCGCTGACAAAGTAAGTCAGACGCTGCACCAGGTGTTCCTGATTTTCCTCTGGTCTCTCCACCACCATGACGATACTAACAACCTTATTTGTCGCAGCAAGATAGAGCAACATCGGTTCCTGAGGTTCCGGCGCTTCAAGGATAGGAGCAGATGAGAGTACTTTCTTCAAGTCTTGTAGTGCAGCTTTAGCTTTGTCAGTCCAAACAAAATCCCTGGTCTTTTTCAGGAGTTTGTATAATGGTGCGGCTCTTTCACCAAGTCGGCTTACAAATCGACTGACCGCGGCGATGCAACCAGTTAATCTTTTTACGTCCTTCAGGCGAGTTGGCCTGGAAATATTGAGTATAGCCTTGATTTTGTCTCGGTTCACCTCTATGCCTCTTTGAGACACGATGAAACCTATCAATTTTCCGGCTGGTATTCCAAAGAAGCATTTCTTCGGGTTAAGCATGATGTTGTATTTTCGTAGATTGGCGAACGTTTCCTCCAAGTCGGAAATCAGCGTTTCCTCTTTTTGGACATCACCGCAATATCATCCACGTATGCATGTACGTTGCGTCCGAGTTGGTCGTGGAGGCAACGCTGCATCGTGCGCTGGTACGTAGCTCCTGCGTTCTTCAGCCCAAAGGGCATTGTAACAAAACAGAAGGTTCTGAAAGGGGTTATGAATGAAGTTTTGACTTTGTCAGATTCCTTCATCCGGATTTGGTGATAACCGGAATATGCGTCGAGAAAACAGAGGAGTTCCGAGCCTGCCGTAGAATCGATAACTTGATCAATTCTAGGCAGAGCGAACGGATCTTTTGGACAAGCCTTGTTCAAGGCAGTATAGTCAACACACATCCTTAAATCAGTGGTGTCCTTTTTAGGGACCATTACAGGATTGGCCGACCACTCAGTGTGGATGACCTCTTCTATGAATCCGGCTAACTCGAGCCGTGCTAGTTCCTTAGCTATTGCCTTACGCTTTTCATCGCCAAAATGTTGTAGGGACTGTTAGACGAGTTTAGTGTTCGGGTTTACATTTAAAGAGTGCTCGGCAAGTTCCCTAGGTACTCCAGTCATGTCAGATGGATGCCATGCGAAGATATCTTGATTTGCTTGGAGGAACTTGACGAGCGCGCTTTCCTATGCGCTACCTATGCCTACGCCTATCTGGGTCACCTTGGAGGGGTCATCATCCTTCAATGGCGTCTTCTTCGTCTCTTCTGATGCCTTGAACTCCGGATTTGGCTTTGTCACCTCCTTCTTCGTTGCGGGCATCTTGGACGGATCTATGCTCTTCTTGATCTCCTGGTACTCCTGGGCGTGCAGCACGGCTTCAGCAAAGGCGGCATTTCCATCCTCGCACTCTCGTGCTTTCTTCGGGTCTCCCCTGATAGTGATTACGCCGTTGGGACCTGGAATTTTCATCATATTGTAAATGTAACACAGACGAGCCATAAAAGCCCAGTAAGCCAGACGTCCGAATATAGCGTAGTACGCGCTCTTGAACGGGACCACTTCGAAGTAAAGTGCCTCCATCCGATAATTCTTTGGAGTTCCAAAGGTGACATCCAAAGTAATCTCTCCCAGGGAATTAGCTTGTCTTCCTGGGACAACTCCATGAAAGATCACAGAGCTATGGTTCAGCATTGAGTAACTCCTCTGCATCGTCGTCAGCATCTACATACTTGCTCGCTATTTCTATCATCTCTCCCAAGTCAGTGACCTTATCACACTTCAAGCGGTGACGTAGTAGACCAATTAGGAGTCCTGCGATGAAAGCTTCAATCGCAGTTTGATCGTTTACTCCTTCACAGGAGTTTTTGGTGTTGATCCATCATCCGAGGTAATCTCGGCAAGTTTCTCCGGCTTTCTGGGTGCAACGTTGTAGGTCTCCGACCGTACAGGGCCTCCGATATGTGCCTTCGAAATTCTAAAAGAACGCACTTTGCATGTCATACCGGTTATGGATGGTGTTCTCCGGAAGTTCATTGAGCCATGATCGTGCCATCTTCAGCAACATAAGTGGGAGATATCGGGTTGCGACTAGGCTGTTTCCGCCTTTGGGGATGCATCAAGCTTGGAAAAAATCATGTAGCCAGGTATCTGGCCGAGCAATGCCGTCGTAGGCTTGGATATGTCTTGAGATGGCAAATCCTTCCGGGAATCTTGTAGCTCTGATGCGTGGTCCGAAGCATTTTGGGCCCACGTAGATATCATCGTTTTCATAGCGCCGCGCCTCTATGTTAGAGTTGATCCTGTGTCGTGCGTCGTTGAGGGATAGAGATCGTCCTGAATGTCGGCTGTGGCTGCGACGTCTTGGAGCCGGACTTCGGCTTCTGCCACCCCCTCCTCCGCCACGTCGTCCTCCTTGTCCCCCTTGGGAGCCGTTGTGATGACTGCTTGGTGGAGAGGGTGGGGCAGCTGAATTGTTTCCGGCTGATTGCTGGCCTCCATCCGGAGCGTCCTTATTCCGGTTCCGGGGAGGGTCTTCACTACGACGAGCCCCCTGCCGGCTTGTACCAGCATGGTTTCCGTCGTTCCTTCGTTCGTCATTCCTACCACGGTGAGGTACAACCGGACGGCTTGCATGTCTAGGAGGTGGCATTTTTTGACGATCCTCCTCCCGACGTTTCTCTTTATCTTCTCCCCTTCGATCGTTAGACTCTTGTCGGGGAGGGTTTCTCGGATTCAGTGCAGCAATGGCCTCTTTTTCGGCCGCTGGGGCGACATTGCTCCAGTCACGCGCAGTTCTGTGATGATGTCCTAACGATCCGGTTCTTGAATAATTGTCTTCCCGACGTTCGGGGCGATGATACTCCTCCGGGACACGATGGGGTCTTATGTCAGCCCATGCCGGATCTGTGCGACACTGGTAGGAATCCGAGACCAGTTTTTGACTTCCGGACAGGGCGACCTTTTGCTGCTCCAGTCCCTTATTGAGTAGTTTGATACCCAAACGGATCTCCTCTGGTCCTGGATTAGCCGATAAAATTTCTCGGGCCGCCACGGGATTCTGTACTAGGGTTGGATATACCCAATCTCCTTTGCTATCTTTCCGTTGCTTCCCCATCTCATCTCCGAAAAGGACGGCACGGACATGTGGGAATTGGTCGTCATTGGTGTGACACTTCCGTGTCTTCTGATGGAACCGAGACATGTAATCCTTAGTTGCCATGCGTTTCTTCTCCTCCTCAATGTTTTTGGCTTCATCCAGGAGTTGTTGACGACGCGCTTCTAGGGCTTGGGCTCTTTTGTCCAGCTCGTCAGCAGTAAGTTCTGCAATTGTAGGGATAGGTGTGGTTAATGCAGCATCGATGAGTTTACGTGCACCTTCGGTGATCACGTGTCCATCCACCGATTCTTCTTTTTTCGGCTCTTCTGGGATAAGTGCTCCATCCGAGTCTTCTTCGTATTCCTCGGCAATCACCTCTTCTGCCAGAGGGTCTTTTGTCGGGGTCTTGTTCTTCTTCTTTGCCTTCTTGGCAGTGCCAGTAGCAAAGACGGCTTTGGGTCTGTTTCCCGGAGTCAAGCTCTGATCGGTACTTTCGGACATCTGGACTTCGGGATTATCTCTAACGTCCATGTCATCCTACGCTTTGGGAGAGTGTTCCCCAGATCCTTCATCCATGGCTTCTCCTTCTTCTGCAGCTTTGGAGTTATACTCCTCTTCATATTCCACGGAGAACTTTTGAAAATCTGCTGACGTCATCGATTCATCTGAGGATGCGGGTACGTCGGCGTTTGTTCCAATTGCCTCCAGCACAGAGTCAGTGTTTTCTCCAGCATCGACAGAGCCGGATCCGGGTCCCACGTATCCGACGAAGTGCGACGCGTGCTTCCTGAGGTACCTGCGGCTTTCGTGATCAGCCATGTTGAAACTTTTGATGGTCTCGAGAATTGCATCTGCGCTTTCGCCTTACAGTATCATACGTCGCAGTGTGTACTTCAGGAAAGGCTTGTCTGTCCCGGCGTCATCAGAGCCGGAATCAGTGTCGTTGATATGTTCCTCCTGAATTTCGACTTCCATGGGTGGGTTGATCTGGGATCCGGCTTCTCCAGGGAGATCCACTCCAGATTTGACTTGGACCGCTAGGTCTTCTTCAGGCTCGGATTTCTCCACTATCTCCGCAACTGGTGCGGGCTGGGTGGGATTAGGGTTTTCTGAGATCCGGAACTCTGCCACCTCCATGGACAAAGGGCACCCAGAAGATTCTTCTGCCTCTATCATCACCACTGGGGTGGGTGGGGCAGGTTCAGCGAAACAGATGTAAACATCGATCTCGCCAAAAGACATGATTGTGTAGGCAGTCACAGCCTCCCTAGCCGGAATCCAAGTCTCGTCGAGAACGATGAGAGGGATGTCGCTGGCGTAGAGGATGCGATCGACGGTGATAGTCTCGCCGATTCCGATTCTTGCAGATTCCGCTCGGAACTCAGATCCGAAGCTCACTTCCCCCACGGTGGGCGCCAACTGTCGTCGGATTGAGGACAAGTACGCCATGAGGGGGTCCTCGAGGAATGCGGAAGAGAGGGGTGTGAGACGTACGGTGTTCTGGGACGGTGAGCACACAAGTTTACCCAGGTTCGAATCCACCGACTTTGGATGGATCCTACTCCTGCTAGCAATCCAGTAATACGGCAGAGCCAGAATATGGGTTACAAGGGTTCGCCTGTGTAAGTTGAGATTGTAGACTATTGAGGTGTCTAAAGTGTTGCCCTAAAGGCTCTCCCTAGGACGGCTTATATAGATATCCGGCCTAGGGTGTACAGGAGAGATCTATCCGGCTACGACTAAGAGTCGGTTACAAAGTACATCTTGAACTACAAGTAACATTATGGGCCTAAGTTGGTAAGTCTTCTGGGCCTTCCCGTAGCCGGATTGGACTTCGTCTTTCTCCCTGACTGGGCCGCCCGTGAAGCAAAGCTCTAACCCAAAGTGGGCCACCCTGGTTAGTGAGGAACTGTGAGGATACCCAGAAAGTATATCCCCAACACTATCTTTTCATTCAACTCTCAAAAATAGTGTTGCTACTGACCGAGCCAGGTTTGCCAAAACCAACTAAATTAACTCAATGATCCCAAAGTGATACCAATACTAACAACAAGATCAATCATATAACCACGAATTGAAAACTCATATAAGCTATGCAAAAGAGTAAATGTTAGAACTTCTCATCAATATTCCATAACGGAAACTCACACCAAGGGATACATATCTAACGAGAGAGGGGACACTTCCATAATGCAAACCATCCTACATAATAACTTCTCTATTCATGATATGACTCTACTAATAAGGTAAAAAAATAGAAGATAGTGATGTGATACCGCGGCACTCCCCCAAGCTTGGAACAAACCAAGGGGATGCCAAACCTGATGACGAATTACTCCTTCGGTGGTGGTGGTAATATTTTCTTAGTTGACGTGAGGAAATCTTCCAGCATCTTGCGAAGCCTATTATTGTCCCATTGAAGCATGTCCACCTTCCTCCTCAAGTCTCGATACTTATCGCAGAACTCCTTAGTGACTCGTAGGGCTTCTGTTGATGCAGGGCAAGAGACTAAAGGTATCAGCCCCTGCTTGGGGTCTTGGAGATCTTCCTCCATAGGCTCCTTTCCTTTAACCTTGGCGGACACCATTGTGCTTCTAAGATTTCAAAGATAGTTCCTGGCAGAAACAGATCGAAACAAAAACACGACGAAAACACGATATACGAACCTCGGAAGATCCGGGGGGTTATATATTATGAAGTTTCATAACAAGAGGAAGGTACTGGGTGAAAACGGGTCGGAGACGGAGTCTGGGGTGGCCTCACCACCTGGTGGCACGGCCAGGGGTGGGCCCGCGCCATAGGGTGGTGTGAGCCACCCTGGCTCCGTTTCCGTCCCTTTTTCGTTTCGTAGCTTTCCTTGTTGACTAAAAACTGCAAAAATATAGTTGGATAGTATTTTCGCGGAACTTTTCTTACCAGAACTGTTACCTATTTGAAAACGGACTCTGCAGGTCTCTGAATTTGGTCCTTGATGAATCTCTCCGAAGTTATAACTTGAAAGGCATCAATATCTTCATCTTCATACACTTATTACTTGAGTCATAAAACCCTTCTCTTCCTTATTATACCATTATCTCCACTTCCTGGAAATTTCTTTCACACAAAACTTCACACAGTTCTCATTAGCAACATTAGTATAAGTGAAGTGATAAAACCTTTTGAGTCCAACTTCAACTGAAAACCATCAAACATAAGCTACTATAGCAACTCCTTCCGAAAACCCAAAAAGAATTCAAAAAGGAAATCGAATAAAGAAGCAAATGCAAGAGTGGCAAAATCTGTCAAAACAGACCAGCGGGTAAAGATCGATTTTTTTGAAACTCTTCTGTTGATCAAATAAAAAAGTGCAAAACTGACGAAAGATAAATAACAACCTGGGGCAGAAGCACAAAAAATGACAACTCAATCCGACATACAGAGATCTCTCACGAATTTTTATGGTGAAGCACAAAATCCTGTTTCGGGACAGCAACTTCCCAAATATTACTTCTCTCTCATTAGAGGTTGATCTTGACACAAAAACCAAACAAAACAGATAAAGAGCGGTTATTACCGAAGTAATAACTTCCAAGACTCAAAGAAACAAAAACAAACTGAAATAAAAAACAAATTGGGTTGTCTCCCATTAAGCTCTTTCTTTATAGCCATTAAGATGGGCATGATAATTTTGAAGATGCTCACTCAGGAATATGAATTGAAGTGAAAGAGAGCATTAAGAAGCAAAAATACACACATTTAAGTCTAACCCACTTCCTATGCAAGGGAATTTTGTAAACAAACAAGTTGTTAAAACTAGAAGCTACTTGCATAGGAAGGCAAAAGAAGTGCAACATAAAAACTTTCAGCATAAAACGAGAAAACTTGATATTATTGAGATACATAAGAACACTTTTCCCTCTCTCATAATAACTTTCAGTATCATGTATAAACTTAACAACATAGCCATCACAAGGGCCATCATAGCAATGATCACTTATTATAACAGAAAACACAGGAATACTAGCTCTCATAACACTACTTTGTAAAACAATATTAAAGGTATCCTTACAAATGATAGTGTGTCCCTCTTTTTCATATTTAGTAACAAAGTCTTTCACATTTGCTATTATAGGTTCATCAACCATTTGTTTATCAGGTTCAACAACTTTGATTATACTTTCATTAACCATACTAGCTATCATAGAATGTTCCTTAATCTTAACTGGGAAAGGCATTTTCTCAATGTAAGGTTTAGGTAAAACATGATTAGCAGTATAAAGTTCAGTATTTCTTGCAGGAACACTTTTAGCAACATCTTTATAAGTTTCATGATACTTATTCCACTTCTTTTTAGGCACTTCAATGTAGGAAGCAAAAGCCTTAAAATAAGAAGCAATAGCTTGAGAGTCTAGACCATAAGCATTTTTAATATTTTGAAAGTCATTAGTTCCCATAAAAGATTCAATGCATTCATAATCATAATGTATACCTGACTTTATACCTTTGTCATTCTCCCAAGCTTCAGCATTGTCTTGAATACGGTCCAGAAGATCCCATTTAGCTTCTTCTTCCATACGAGTGAATGATCCAGCACAAGAAGCGTCCAATAAATCCTTGTCATGTAGAAGGAGTCTTGCATAAAAGTTATTGATAATATTATTGTTGGGAAGCTCATGAATGGGACATTTGAGCATTAGTAACTTCAATCTCCCCCAAGCTTGAGCTGTAGTCTCTCCATCAAGAGGCCAAAAGTTGTATATTTGATTCCGATCTTTATGAATCTCACTAGGAGGATAAAACTTTGAATAAAAGAGAGGCACTATTTCCTCCCATTCCAAAGCTTGACCATTCTTCAGCAGCTTATACCATTCCTTAGCTCTTCCTTTCAGTGATAATGAGAATAACTTCTTCTTAACTAGATCTTCGTGTATAAAGAGTAAATGATCACCGGGATGGACACTTCCATCCCCAACATAGTTGGTGTCCATAACACGATAAATAATTCTTGTAGGTATTTTGAAAACATCATACTCAGTAGGTGGTGGCTTATCTACTACCTTAGCAGTGGTAGTAGCATTACCAAATAAGAAACTCAGCGAATTATCCATAATGAAAATAAAGGAACTAGCAGAAGTAAACAATACTCACAGTAGAAGTTTCCTTTGCCAGTTCCACTCTCCAATAGTGCTTCACTCCCTGGCAACGGTGCTAGAAAATAGTCTTGATGACCCACAAGTATAGGGGGTGTATCACAGTATTTTCGATAAGTAAGAGTGTCGAACCCAACAAGGAGCAGAAGGTGCTGGCTAGTGGTATGGATCAGGAATTCTCTGCAAATACTTAGCAAACGGATTTTTAGGGGTTTTTGATAAAGCAAGTAAACAAAGTACGAGTAAATAAAAGACAGTAGGAATAAATGCAGCAAGTGGCCCAATCCTTTATGTAGCAAAGGACAAGCCAGGTGTATTACTTAAGATGACCAAACATTCTCGAGGACACATGGGAAGACTGTCAAGTGCTTTCGCTTCATATAGTTAATTAATCTTCTTTAGCTTGCTAAGTGTTGTGTGGGTGAACCTGTGCTAATGTACCGACCCATCCAGGACTAATACATACTTGTGATTATACCCCTTGCAAACATCCGTAAGTACAAGAAAGTAATTAAGGTAGAAACCTAACCACAGCTTTAAACTCTAAGACCCTTACGTCCCTTGTGCAATGGTTTCCTAACGGGGGTTCGGGTTTCTGTCACTCCGGCAACCCCTATGATTAGTAGCCAAATACACAATGCATCCCCCTAGGCCCATATAGGTGAAGTGTCATGTAGTCGACTTCACATGACACCACTAGAAGAAGTACACCACAACTTAAATATCAAACTACTGAATCTTTCTCAACAAAACTCCACTACTAACAACATGACTTCTCCCATGTCCTCAAGAACAAAACGAACTACTCACAAGACATCATATGGATCATGATCAGAGATGGAATAGTGATGTATAACAATCTGAACATAAACAATAATTCAACGTTCACTCAATAGCATCAACTACAAAGAGTAATCAACATCGGGAAAGTTTCCCCTATGAACTATGCAAGATTCAACCCAATTGTTACAGCAATATGGAGATGGTGATGAGGGTGCTGATGATGATGATGGTGGTGGTGATGATGATGATGATGACGATCCCGATCAAGTCCAGCTTGATGATGGTGTTGATGGCGACAATCTCCCCTCTCTGGGAAGGAATTCCCCCGGCAGAAATCTGTCTGTCGGAGAGATCTTTCTCTCTCAGTGTTTTCTGCCCCACAGAGGCGGCGGAATCTTTCTGTGGTCACTCTCCAAGTCTTAGGGTTTCGGGAGGATGATATACGCCAGAGGGGAGAGGCTGGAGTGGGCCAGGGTGGCCACACCACCTGCTGGTGCAGCCTAGGGCTGCCCGCGCTAGGGGTGGTGTGGGCCCCCTATGGCCCATCTCCACTCCGTCTTCTGGCATCCTTAGTCTTTTGGAAATAGGATTTTCCGTATATTTTTTCCCGAATTTTCTGATCTTCGCGAATTTTGCCTCCAAACAGCACCTTTTCCATCAGAATCCTGACTGCAGCGGTCCATGCTCCAAAAGTCATCAACCATGCAAAAATAGATGAAATAACATAAGTATCACCTTGAAAAATATATCAATGAATAATAGTGAATTAAGACATAGAATAGTGATGCAAAATGGACGTATCACATGGTGATGAAGAAGGCCTCCAGGGTGAATTCCCCTCTCTGGCTGGGTGCCGGGAAGAGCTTCAGATCCCTCCCGATCTATGGATGGAGATGACGGCGGCTACAGACTCTTTCGTGGAATTTTGATCTGATACTTAGGGTTTCTGTATCGGAGGCATCTTATATTCGAAGGGGAGGCCGAGGGGGTGCCCTAGGCGGCCACACCACCTTGTGGCGCGGCCAGGTCAGGCCCGCGCGGCCAGGTGGTGTGGCGGCCCTCTGGCCCCTCTCCGTCTCGTATTCTGGCTCCGTGTCCCCCTCGGTGAAAAACTGACTTTGGCTTTTGTCCTGTCCAATTCCAAGAATATTCATTTTCTGACTTCCTGGAACCAAAAACAGCAGAAAACAGGCAGCTGGCACTGTGGCATCTTGTTAATAGGTTAGTCCAAGAAAGTATATGAAAAGTACTCCAAAGTTGAAACAAAACATAAGAAAGTAGCTAAAAACCAAGCATTGAACGTAAAAATTTATGGATACGTTAACAATGTATCAACATCCCCAAGCTTAACTCATGCTCATCCTCGAGTAGGTAAGTGATAAAAAGAAAGAATAAATTTTGAGGTGACATGCACCATCATAAACTTGATCAAAGTATTTGTAAAACATGGATAGCTGGGATCATAGTACTTCAACAAAGCATGAAAGATAAAGTTCTAGCAAAAATACATAGCAACTATGTTGCAACATGAAAAGGCACAAACAAAAGATTCATGAATAACAATGCTTTGCAAGAAGTTTGTTTGTTTCACATAAAGAAAACATAGCATAGTGGCATTCAGCTTATCCCTCATAGGGTTGCAAACATAAATGCATAGGACACCTTCAAAGTTCATAAGAGTGACTAGATACAAGTAGTTTAAGAACAAGCAATATCAAGTTATGCATCAATCAACAAGTCTTGGGACAATGCACATAAAACTAAGAATGGCCACTATGCTCTCAAAATAGGTGCATAAAGGTAGAAGGTGGAGACTCAACATAAAAGTAAAATAAAGGCCTTCATAGAAGGAAGTAGAGATTCAAGTTTCATAAAGAGCTTCCAAAAATTATGGTACTTGTTAGCTTTCATCTCTCATTGCCCCTATCATAAGCATCTTTAAGTGATTAATGTTAAAGTAACACAACTAAGAGGATATGCTTGACAAGTTATAAGCCGAAATATCATGCCCCTTACTTACGAAGGCCGAACCTCATGCTACTCAACTTTAGTCACAAGTAAGCTCTTGTCATTGTAAGTACATATGTATCATAAAGAACCACCAATGGGGTACCCCTTGAACATGATACAGGAGCTATCCCATAATCAAAATGACAAGGCAAGGAGACAATGCCCATCTCAACAATCTTTTTATTTGCTATTTGCATAGGTTTTTTTGAGGATGCTTCATAGAGTGCTCATTATGGTTATGCTGCAAGTTTCCACCATGATTAGGCATGGCTTAGGCTAGCGGCCCATGCGTTTCTCTAACGCACATACAAACTCCGTGATCTTACAAGTTCTACTTTTATTTCACACCGCTGGGATCCATAAGCAAAAGAACATGATATCAACAGGGTACAATGTACAAGTGCAATGTTGAAAACGTTCCCCATGATACATGGTTTTGCTAATTTCAACTTATAAAGCACAAGCATATACGCAAAAAATATGGACACAATGGTTCAAGTTTATTAAGTGCAAGAAAAGTGAAGTGTGCCATCAAGTTCGTGAGAGCTTTAATCACTAGTTTTCACATAACAAGTTTAATTTGGAAGGTAGATAAAAACATGAATATACTTGGAATAGAAAATGCTAATAGGTAGGTATGGTGGACTCTTTGGAATAACTTGGTTTTAGGAGTTAGATGCATGAGTGGAACTCATACTTGATTACGGAGGCTAGCAAAAGACTGGGAGCGACCAACTAAGAGAGCAATAATTGCCATAATCATGCAGAGCGACAAAACATCATTAATCAAAGCATAAAGTGATATTACAAGTCGAAAACTAAAGGATCATCAAGGCTATGGTGGCTTGGGATAGTCATAACATGGTGTGAGCGTGCGCCAAGTCAACCCAAATAAAGCATCAAAGGAGAACACCATAGTACTATGCTTTAATATGCTAAAACAACGCATGATTCTTCCAAGGAACATTAAGCAATCTCAATTGTTTATAACATGTCATGCTGTAGCTGAAGGAGATATGCCCTAGAGGCAAATAATAAATGGGTTTTTATTGTCATATCTCAATTAGTTTGTAATAGTTTCATATTGTGCTATAACTGTGCCAAGTAGAAACATTGGTACAGGTGTGGCATGAAACAACCAAGTCCCTAGTAGCCTCTGTTCATACTAGTTCGTTGGTCACGAAGATGATCTAGGTTTTAAGATCATGGGCATTTATGCCGACTGACAAAGAGATAATATCATTAGAGAATGATGTGATTGGACATTCCTCGAAGGACTACAACACGATCAAGTCATATAGTTCATTGTTGCAACAACTATACCTAGACTCCTTCTCCTTAGACCGTGAGCTCATATTACTCACTGTTTCCCTAGGCTGCTTTGACTGCATCAAACGTCATCTGGTAATGCGGTGGCCATAAAGGTGTACGTTGGGTATTCCGAAGGAACAATAGATGACATGTGACCGCAAGACCAGGATTTTTTCGCCCACATGACGGGTAAAGATACATACGCCCACATGACTTCTATAACTGTTGCAACATGTGACTAGGTCACGGGGATGTAATATCATGGTAACAAGAAAACATAACTTGTTGTGAACGAGATTGAACAAAGGTATGGGATACTAGTGATCGGATCTCGGACAAGTTGTATTGAGAAACAAATGGAAGAGGATGCTACATTTAGACGGTTCAAACGAAATTGTCATCAGGAATGCATAGGGGTCACATGGATATCCCTAGTCCCTCTGTTGATCATTGATACAGATCATGTCTAGAGCATTCCCGAGCCGTGATAGGATACACTTAAGGGTATGATGAGAGCGATCATTCGTAAGATGGAATCACAATAGAGAAAGAGAGAGAGTCGGAATCGTTCCGCGGAGAGATCCGAAGTTGTTCGGAGAAAGAATAAAGGAAAAACCCCGAAAAGTGTTTTCGGATAAATGGGAATTTAAATATATATTTATTATATGTTAATTATGAATTAATATATTATAAATAATATTTAGATTAAGATTTATAAAGTCAACTTTTATATTAGGCCAAATCCCAGAGGGAAAAGGCCTACAAATAAAAGTGCAGAAAAATAAAAGGGAAAAAGGAAAACAACCAGCCCAAGTGGGCGGCGGATAATGGCCGCCGCACTGGGCGGCAAGCAGCAAGTCGCTGCACCAGGGCCTGCTCGACCTGGCCCACGCGGGCACCAGGGAGCTGGGTCGCCGGGGCAAGCCGGCCCACCCGGGCGGGGCGGGGCGAGCTGGGCCGCGAGGGCTAGCAGGCCGGCGGGGTGGCCAGCCCACCTGGGCGTGCCTCACCAGGCCGCTGCCGCGGGCAGCCAGCAGGCACGGAGTGGGCCGCACAAGGCCCACCCGGCCAGGCGCTGTGCTGTTAGCTATTGCTCACTATTGCTGTGGGCAGTTGATAGCCTGTTGGCTATTTGGGCTGCCCAGATTTGGCCCATTCGGCCAGGACGAATTTTTCCTGAGTTTTTATTTTAGTATTAGTCCCACATGGCTAACCCAATGGGGAGCGCACACCCCCTCCGCCTATATAAAGGGGTGCCCATGGGTGGGATTAGACACACATTGAGAGAAGTCCTTTGGTGGACTTTCTCCCTCCCTCTCTCTACACCTTATGACCATGGCCCCAAGACTCGGCTGTGCGATCGAGACACACTTGCAGTACGCTGTTGCGCTGCAGGGATTCCTAGCCGGATATCAACTTCCGCACTCCCGGCAGGATCAGGGAGCCGGAGGTCTCATCGTGCACCGGATGTGTACGAAGACACGAGGCGCAACACTTGGGGCGCTTAAATGTCGTGAGTCGGACTGTTGCACGATGAAGATCAAGAAGGAGCAAGGGGTGACCTGCGAGGAGCTTCGTGACCTTGAGGTTGGCTACGAGTATGACTACATCAACCACGTTCCCCGCGAAACGTTAACCGCGTACGGTCTACAAGGGTATGTACTCTCTACGCATCGGCCGTTACCGCATTTCTACATGGATAGATCCTAGGCTAGTTTCTGGGGTTCCGTCGTAGGAATTTTTTTTGTTTTCCGCACCGATCCCCAACAACAGCAAAGATCACTAAACATAAAACCAAAACAATATCAAGCATGGCATGACAAAGCATAGGCCAGAGTCAAAAACAAGCTATCTTTACCACTTAAGCATGAACTTTCCTACCTTTTTCCAATCTAAACCAAACTATTTGAAAACCAATGTATGAAAGAGGGGGTCCAACCAATTTATTCAGCAAACTAATAAAACCAAGCAAACAAAAAACCAAAATGAAAACAAAAAAGAAGACGCTCCAAGAACAACACAACTGTGCATGAAACAATAAAAATGAAGTGTTTGGAAGAAACCTGGGATTTTTATTGATGAAGAAGGGGATGTCTTGGGCATCCCCAAGCTTTGATGCTTGTATTTCTTGGATATTTCTTGGGGTGACACGCGTGGCATCCCCAAGCTTGAGCTTTAGTTCATTCTTCATCTCATTACTCATTCCTTCCATACACCTGAAAATTTTCCTTCATACAAAACTTCACACAATCTTTATTAGCAACATTAGTGCACTCAAGATAATAGGTCTTTGGGTTCAGTTTCAACACTAATAAAACTTCCATTATAACACAAGCTACTATAGAACTTCCCTCAAAAAGCTCAATTCCCCAAAAGATCTCAAAAAGGAACCAACAAGAGGCAAATGCAAACAATGGTAGAAATCTGTTTTTTTTACAAAAATTCATGCCTCAAAAGGACGTACAGAGATTTTACACGATTTTTTACGGTGAAGCACACAAATCTGTTTTGGGACATCAACTTTCCCAAGCATTACTTCTCTCTCATTAGAGGTTACTCTTGGCACAAAAAACAATAAAAAGGATAAGGAGCGGTTATTACAGAAGTAATAAATTCCAAGACTCATCTAAAACTTTTGGATTATCTCCAATAAGTACTTTTCTTTAACGCCTTTAAGTTAGGCATAAGAATCAAGAAAAATAATCAAGTGTTCTCAAATGAAGAAGCATTAAGAGCAAATTTTGTTTTCATAGGAGAAACAAAAAAGATCTTCTCTCTCTTATTAGGGAAGTGTTCTATACCTTTATTGAGTGAGAGTTTATATTTAATGGTGCCTTCTTTCATATCAATAATGGCACCAACAGTTCTAAGAAAAGGTCATCCCAAAGTAATAGGACAAGAAGCATTGCATTCAACATCCAAAACATAGAAATCAAACGGGATATAGGCATTGTTAACCATAATAAGAACATCATTAAGACTCCCCATGAGTTTCTTTTTAGAATAATCATCAAGTGGGACATTCAAATAACAATCTTCAAGTGGTGGTCATAAATCTTTCTAGGCATAATAGAAACACTACTATCAAGATCACATAAAGCTTTGAAATCAAAATCATTCACTTTCATATTAATGATGGGTTCCCAACCATCTTCTTGTTTCATCGGAATAGAAGCTTTATGTTTCATCTTTTCTTCTTTGATTTTTATGAGAGCATCAGTAATGTGTTTTGTAAAGGCCATATTCGTAGCATTAGCATTAGGACTTTTAGCAAGATTTTGTAGGAACTTAATAACTTCAGAGATATTGCAACCATCAAGATCAAAATCATAGTTATCATCTAAAGTAGTAGCTTCAACACTAGTGGTAGTGATAGTAGAAACACTAATGTTTCTAGCAATTTCATCTTCTCTCTCCCACTTAGCATGCAATTCAGCTAATAGTCTAACATTTTCATCAATTCTAACTTGTATGGCATTAGTAGCTGCAAAGGGATTCTCATTAGTTTCAGGTTTAGCACCATTTTATTCAAAGAAGATTGTGCTTCAGCCAATGATGCTATATTTCTTTCAATATTAGAGAGTTTTTCCTCAATAGTTTTATTGAAAGCAGTTTGTTTACTAATAAAAAATTTAAGCATAGCTTCAAGTTCAGAGGGTGCACTCCTATTATTGCTGTAGGAATTTCCATAAGCATTACATTGTTGGGAGGATATGTCCTATAATTATTATTACAAAAATTATTCCTATAGGGATTGTTGCTAAAATTATTATTTCTTATGAAGTTCACATTAGCTTGCTCTTCTTGAGCAACCAAAGAAGCTAAAGGAACATGATTTGGATCAATATGAGCTTTCCCATTAACAAGCATCGACATAATAACATCAATTTTATCACTCAAGGAGGAGGTTTCTTCAATAGAATGTACCTTCTTACCTTGTGGAGCTCTCTCGGTATGCCATTCAGAATAGTTAACCATCATATTATCTAGAAGCTTCGTTGCAGCACCCAAAGTAATGGTCATAAAGGTACCTCCAGCAACAGAATCCAATAGATTTCTTGAAGAATAGTTTAATCCTGCATAAAAGGTTTGGATAATCATCCAAGAAGTCAGTCCATGAGTGGGACAATTCTTTACCAAAGATTTCATTCTTTCCCAAGCTTGAGCAACATGTTCATTATCAGATTGTTTAAACTTCATTGTTTCACTTCTCATAGATATAATCTTAGCAGGAGGATACTATTTTCCAATGAAAGCATCTTTGCATTTAGTCCAAGAATCAATACTATTCCTAGTTATGGAATTCAACCATTCTTTAGCTTTTCCTCTCAAAGAAAAAGGAAAAAATTTAAGCTTAATAATATCTCCATCTATATCCCTATGCTTTTGCATCTCACAAAGTTCAACAAAGTTATTTAGATGAGAAGTAGCATCTTCATTACCAATACTAGAAAATTGTTCTCTCATAACAAGATTGAGTAAAGCAGGTTTTATTTCAAAGAAAGTAGCTTCAGGAACAGGTGGAGCAGTAGGTGTGCACATGAAATCATTGTTATTGGTGCTAGTGAAGTCACACAACTTAGTGTTTTCAAGGGTAGTCATTTTTTTGTTTTTAATAAAGAAAGCAAACTAGAAAAAGTAATTTTTTGTGTGTTTTTGATAAATAAACAAGCAAACAAAGCAGAAATAAACTAAGCAAAAAAAATAAAACAAAGTAAAGAGATTGGTTATGAGGGACTCCCCTTGTGAAGATGTCCTTGACTCCCTGGCAACGACGCCATAAAATATGCTTGATGGCCCAAAATATATCGAGCTCGTTGGGGAATCCCAAGAGGAAGGTATGATGAGCACATCAGCAAGTCTTCCCTCAGTTATGAAACCAAGGTTATCGAACCAGTAGGACCAAGGAAACACCTCCAAGGTGTTGCTAGCTGGCCTTTGGCAGGGCGCACTATGATGGCCCAAAATATATCGAGCTCGTTGGGGAACCCCAAGAGGAAGGTATGATGAGCACAACAACAAGTTTTCCCTCAGTATGAAACCAAGGTTATCAATCCCCTAGGAGCAAGGAAACACCCCAAAGGTGTAGCTAGCTGAGTGTTGGCATGGCGCACTACCGGTGCCAGCAGCAACGTGGAGACCTACACAACACAACCACAGAACTCTGTCCTCAACTTGCGATGAGGTTGTCAATCTCACCGGTTTTGCTGAAAACAAAGGATTAAACGTATCGAATGGAAGGAAGTAATAGTTTCCAGAAAGTAAACACAAAGCAGTAAATAGTTTATAGATTGTATGTAAAAGAAATGGACCAGGATCCATAGTTCACTAGAGGTGGCTCTCCTTAAGATAGATAACATGCTGGGTGAACAAATTATAGTGGGGAAATTGACAAACATCGAGAAAGCAATACATGCATATACTAATCATCTTGACTCCTTTGGAACTTGATTGGGTATTACAACATTATACATAGACCGCCATCCAACTGCATCTATGACTAATAATCCACCTTCAGGTTATCATCCGAACCCCCTCCAGTATTAAGTTGCAAGCAACAGATTATTGCTTTACGAATTGCGTGTAATGTAAACAATATGATTGTTCCATGAACAAAGGATTGTTGTTTTCTCCCTAGTAGCAACAACACATCTAGTACCTTAGAGATTTCTGTCACTTCCCCAGATTACTAGAGGCATGAACCCACTATCGAGCATAAATACTAACTCTTGGATTTGCAAGCATCTACTTGGCCAAGATAGCTACTAACAACGAAAAGCATGCAAGATCACAAATAACAAAGACATGATAGAATCAATAATCAATCTGAAATAGCATCTCAATATCCATCGGATCCCCGCAAACAAAACATGCAGAATTACAAATAGATGATCTTGATCATGAACGGAGCTCACAAGATCTAGACATGAAAGCACAAAGGAGGAGAACCAACCATCTAGCTACTACATGGACCCGTAGTCCAGAGATGAACTACTCACGCATCACACCAGAGGCTTGCATGATGGTGAAGAAGGCCTCCAGGGTGAATTCCCCTCTCCGGCAGGGTGCTAGGAAGAGCTTCAGATCCCTCCCGATCTAGGGACAAAGACGACGGCGGCTACAGACTCTTTCGTGGATTTTTGATCGGGTACTTAGGGTTTTCGTCCCGAGGGAATCTTATAGGCGGAAGGAGAGGCCGAGGGGGTGCTGGGGTCAGCCAGACCACCCCCTGGCGCGGGCCAGGCCTGGCCGTGCGGCCAGGTGGTGTGGCCAGCCCCACAGCCCTTCTTCGTCTCGTATTCTGGCATCTAATGACTTCCGGAAAATAGGCACTTTGGCTTTTGTCCCGTCCAATTCCGAGAATATTCATTTTCTGACTTTCCTGGAACCAAAAACAGCAGAAAACAGGCAGCTGACACTGTGGCTCTTGTTAATAGGTTAGTCCAAGAAATCATATGAAAAGTACTCCAAAGTATGGACAAAACAAAAGAAAGTGGATAAAACCAAGCATGGAACATCAAAAATTATAGGTACATTTGCAACGTATCAACATCCCCAAGCTTAACTCCTGCTCGTCCTCGAGTAGGTAAGTGATAATAAGAGAGAATAATATTTTAGGTGACATGCACCATCAAAGACTTGATCAAAGTATTTGTAAAACATTCAAAGCTGGGATCATAGTACTTCAATCATAACATGAAAGACAAAGTTCTAGCAATAAGACAAAGAAACTATGATGCAACATGAAAAGGCATAAACAAAAGATTCATGCATAACAATGCTTTGCAAGACGTTTGTTTGTTTCACATAAAGAAAACATAGCATAATAACATTCAGCTTGTCCCTCATAGAGTAGCAAATATAATTGCATAGGACACCTTCAAAGTTCATAAGAGTGACTAGATACAAATAGTTTAAAACAAGCAATATCATGTTATGCATCAATCAACTAGTCTTGGGACAATGCACATAGAACTAAGAATGGTCACTATGCTCTCAAAGTAAGTGCATAAAGGTAGAAGGTGGAGACTCAATGTAATGGTGGAAGAAAGGCCTTCATAGAAGGAAGTTGGGATTCAAGTCTCATAAAGAGCTTCCAAAAATTATGGTACTTATAGCTTTCAGCTCTCATTACCCCTATCATAAGCATCTTTAAGGTGATTAAGGTTAAAGTGACACAACTAAGAGGATATGCTTGACAAGTTATAAACCGAAATCTCATGCCCCTTACTTATGAACACCGAACCTAATGCTACTCAACTTTAGTCACAAGTAAGCTCTTGTCATTGTAAGTACATGTGTATCATAAAGAACCGCCAACGGGGTACCCCTTGCACATGATAGAGGAGCTATCCCATAATCAAAATGACAAGGAAAGCAGACAATGAGCATCTCAACGATCTTTTTATTTGCTCTTTGCATAGGTTTTTATTGAGGATGCCTCATAGAGTGCTTATTATGGTGATGCTGAAAGTTTCCACCATGATTAGGCATGGCTTAGGCTAGCGGCCCAGGCGTTTCTCTAACACACATACAAACTCCATGATCTTGCAAGTTCCACTTTTATTTCACACCGCCGGGATCCATAAGCAAAAGAACATGATATCAACGGGGTACAAAGTACGAGTGCAATGTTGAAAGCGTTCCCTGTGATACATGGTTCTGATAATTTCAACTTATAAAGCGCATGCATATACACAACAAAGAAGGACCCAATGGTTCAAGTTTATTAGATGCAAAAAAGTAAAGTGTGCCATCAAGTTCGTGAGAGCTTTAATCACTAGTTTTCTCATAACAAGTTTAATTCGGAAGGTAAACAAAAGCATGAATATACTTGGAATAGCATAAGACAGTAGGTATGTATGGTGGACTCTTTGGAATAACTTGGTTTAGGGAGTTGGATGCATGAGTGAAACTCATACTTGGTTGTGGGGGCTAGCAAAATACTGGGAGCGACAAACTAAGAGAGCAATAATGGCCATAATCATGCAGAGCGATAAAACATCATTGATCAAAGCATAAAGTGATACTACAAGTTGAAAACTAAAGGATCATAAATGCTATTGTGATTTGGTATAGTCATAACATGGTGTGAGCATGCGCCAAGTCAACCCAAATAAAGCATCAAAGGAGAATACCACAATACTTTGCTTTAATATGCTAAAACAACGCATGATTCTTCCAAGGCACATTAAGCAATCTCAATTGTTTATAACAAGTCATGCTACAACAAATAATACTAAGCATAAAGCCAAAACAATATCAAGCATGGCATGACAAAGCATACGCCACAATAAAAAACAAGCTCTCTTTACCACTTAAGCATGAACTTTCCTACTCTTTTCCAATCCAAACCAATGTATCAAAGAGGGGGTCCAACCAATTTATTCAGAAAACTAAGCAAACCAAGCAAACGAAAAACCAAAACAAAAACAAAAAAGAAGGCGCTCCAAGAACAACACAACTGTACATGAAACAATAAAAATGAAGCGTTTGGAAGAAACCTGGGATTTTTATTGATGAAGAAGGGGATGCCTTGAGCATCCCCAAGCTTTGACGCTTGTACTTCTTAGATATTTCTTGGGGTGACACCAGTGGCATCCCCAAGCTTGAGATTTAGTCTATCCTTCATCTCATTACTCATTCCTTCCATACACCTGAAAATTTTCCTTCATACAAAACTTTACACAATATTTATTAGCAACATTAGTGCACTCAAGATAATAGGTCTTTAGGTTAAGTTTCAAAACCAATAAAACTTCCATTAAAACATAAGCTACTGAAGAACTTCCCTCAAAAATCTCAATTCCCCAAAAGAACTCAAAAAGGAACCAACAAGAAGCAAATGAAGAAAATGGAAGAAATCTGTCAAAACAGACCAGCAGGTAAAGACGAATTTTTTCGGAGACCTTATGTTGCTCAAATAAAAAAGTGTTGAACGAAAGAAAGTTAGATAACAACCTGGGGCAGAAGCACAAAAATTCACGCCTGAAAAGGACGTACAGAGATTTTACACGAATTGTTACAGTGAAGCACAGAAATCTGTTTCGGGACAGCAACTTTCCCAATCATTACTTCTCTCTCATTAGAGGTTACTCTTGGCACAAAAAGCAAATAAAAAGGATAAATAGCGGTTATTACAGAAGTAATAACTTCCAAGACTCATCTAAAACTTTTGGGTTATCTCCCAATAAGTACTTTTCTTTAACGCCTTTAAGTTAGGCATGATAGTTTGAGAAGATGCTCACATAAGAAATATGAATTGAAGTAAAAGAGAGCATCAAGAATCAAATTCAAAGCACATGTAAGTCTAACCCACTTCCTATGCATAGGAATCTTGTAAAGAAACAAGTCATGAAAGCACAAAGCAACAAGTATAGGAAAGCAAAACAAGTGCAACTTCAAAACTTTCAACATAAAGAGGGGAAACTTAATATTGTTGAGATACATAAAACCATGTTTCCCTCTCTCATAATAACTTTCAGTAGCATCATGAATAAAATTAACAATATAACTATCACATAAAACATTCTTATCATGAGCCACATGCATATAATCATTATTACTCTCCACATAAGCATAGTTATTCTTGTTAATTGTAGTGAGAGAAAATTCAAAAAAATAGCTATCATTATTATTCTCATCACCATAATCATCAAATATAGGAGGCATATTGTAATCATAATTATTTTTCTCCTCAATAGTAGGTGGACTGAAAATATCATACTCATCATTGTAATCATCATATATTCGAGGTTTTGTATCATCATAAACAATAGAATAGCAATCTTCCAAAGCTGGGGAACTAAAAAGATCATTTTCATAAGAACTAGCTTCCCCAAGATTAGACTCTTCCATAGCATTAGCAATAATGGTGTCCAAAGAATTCATACTAAGAACATTGCTATTAGCATGCAAATAAAGTTCCATAGGTCTTTTAATTTTCTCTTCAAACACTTCATGTCCTAACTCAAGATAAATACTATAAAGCTCTCTATTTTTTTTGTTTTCCATTAAGCCTAACTAGTGAAAACAAGAAACGAAAAGACAAAATTGAAGAATCTAAAGGAAATAACTTCGAGCACTCACACCAGAGGATGTGAGTACCTTTTACCTTACCTCCCCGGCAACGGCGCCAGAAAATATGCTTGATGGCCCAAAATATATCGAGCTCGTTGGGGAACCCCAAGAGGAAGGTATGATGAGCACAGCAACAAGTTTTCCCTCAGTACGAAACCAAGGTTATCAATCCAGTAGGAGCAAGGAAACACCAAAGGTGTAGCTAGCTGAACGTTGGCAGGGCGCATTACCGGTGCCAGCAGCAACGTGGAGACCTGCACAACACAACCACAGAACTCTGTCCCCAACTTCCGATGAGGTTGTCAATCTCACTGGTTTTACTGAAAACAAAGGATTAAACGTATCGAATGGAAGGAAGTAATAGTTTGCAGAAAGTAAACACAAAGCAGTAAACAGTTTATAGATTGTATGTAAAAGAAAAGGACCGGGATCCATAGTTCACTAGATGTGGCTCTCCTTAAGATAGATAACATCCTGGGTGAACAAATTACAGCGGGGCAATTGACAAACATCGAGAAAGCAATACATGCATATACTAACCATCTTGACTCCTTTGGAACTTGATTGGGCATTACAACATTATACATAGACCGCCATCCAACTGCATCTATGACTAATAATCCACCTTCAGGTTATCATCCGAACCCCCTCCAGTATTAAGTTGCAAGCAACAGATTATTGCTTTACGAATTGCGTGTAATGTAAACAATATGATTGTTCCATGAACAAAGGATTGTTGTTTTCTCCCTAGTAGCAACAACACATCTAGTACCTTAGAGATTTCTGTCACTTCCCCAGATTACGAGAGGCATGAACCCACTATCGAGCATAAATACTAACTCTTGGATTTGCAAGCATCTACTTGGCCAAGATAGCTACTAACAACGAAAAGCATGCAAGATCACAAATAACAAAGACATGATAGAATCAATAATCAATCTGAAATAGCATCTCAATATCCATCGGATCCCCGCAAACAAAACATGCAGAATTACAAATAGATGATCTTGATCATGAACGGAGCTCACAAGATCTAGACATGAAAGCACAAAGGAGGAGAACCAACCATCTAGCTACTACATGGACCCGTAGTCCAGAGATGAACTACTCACGCATCACACCAGAGGCTTGCATGATGGTGAAGAAGGCCTCCAGGGTGAATTCCCCTCTCCGGCAGGGTGCCAGGAAGAGATTCAGATCCCTCCTGATCTAGGGACAGAGACGATGGCGGCTACAGACTCTTTCGTGGATTTTTGATTGGGTACTTAGGGTTTTCATCCCGAGGGCATCTTATAGGCGAAAGGAGAGGCCGAGGGGGTGCTGGGGTTGGCCAGACCACCCTCTGGCATGGGCTAGGCCTGGCCGCGCGGCCAGGTGGTGTGGCCGGCCCCAGCCCTTCTCCGTCGTATTCTGGCATCTGATGACTTCCGGAAAAATAGGCACTTTGGCTATTGTCCTGTCCAATTCCGAGAATATTCATTTTCTGACTTTCTTGGAACCAAAAAATAGCAGAAAACAGGCAGCTGGCACTGTGGCTCTTGTTAATAGGTTAGTCCAAGAAATCATATGAAAAGTACTCCAAAGTGTGGACAAAAAACAAGAAAGTGGATAAAACCAAGCATGGAACATCAAAAATTATAGATACATTTGCAATGTATCACACTACCGGTGCTAGGAGCAACGTGGAAACCTGCACAACACAACCACAAAACTTTGCCCCCAACTTACAGTGAGGTTGTCAATCTCACCGGTTTTGCTGAAAACAAAGGATTAAACGTATCGAGTGGAAAAAGTAAAAGCTTGTAGAAAGTAAACAGAAAACAGTAAACAATTGTAAAAAAGAAAGGACCGGGGTCCATAGTTCACTAGTGGTGGTTCTCCTTAAGATAGATAACATGTTTGGTGAACAAATTACAGCGGGGCAATTGAAAAACATTGAGAAATATACATGCATATACTAATCATCTTGACAACAATGAGATTCGATTGGGCATTACAACATTATACATAGACTATAATCCAACTGCATCTATGACTAATAATACACCTTCAGGTTATCATCCAAACCCCCTCCAGTATTAAGTTGCAAGCAACAGATAATTGCAGTATGCATTGCGTGAAAAGTAAATAATACGATTGTTCTATGAACAAAGGATTGATGTTTTCTCCCGAGTAGCAACAACACATCTAGTACCTTAGAGATTTATGTGATTTCCCCAGATTACTAGAGGCATGAACCCACTATCAAGCATAAATACTAACTCTTGGAGTTGCTAGCATCTACTTGGCCAAGATAGCTACTAACAACGGAAAGCATGCAAGATCACAAATAACAAAGACATGATAGAATCAATAATCAATCTGAAATAGCATCTCAATATCCATCGGATCCCCGCAAACACAACATGTAGGATTACAAATAGATGATCTTGATCATGAATGGAGTTCACAAGATCTAAACATGATATCACAAAGGAGAAGAACCAGCCATCTAGCTACTACATGGACCCGTAGTCCAAGGATGAACTACTCACGCATCACACGGGAGGCTTGCATGGTGATGAAGAAGGCCTCCAGGGTGAATTCCCTTTCCGGCAGGGTGCCGGGAAGAGCTTCAGATCCCTCCTGATCTAGGGATGGAGATGATGGCGGCTACAGACTCTTTCGTGGAATTTTGATCGGGTACTTAGGTTTTCTATATCGAAGGCATCTTATAGTCGGAAGGGGAGGCCGAGGGGGTGCCCTAGGTGGCCACACCACCCTCTGGCGCGGCCAAGCCTGGCCCGTGCAGCCAGGTGGTGTGGCGGCCCTCTGGCCCCTCTCTGTCTCGTATTCTGGCTCTGTGTCCCCCTCGGTGAAAAACTGACTTTGGCTTTTGTCCCGTCCAATTATGAGAATATTCATTTTCTGACTTCCTAGAACCAAAAATAGTAGAAAACAGGCAGCTGGTACTGTGGCATCTTGTTAATTGGTTAGTCCAAGAAAGTATATGAAAAGTACTCCAAAGTTGTAACAAAACATAAGAAAGTAGATAAAAATCAAGCATGGAACATCAAAAATTATGGATACGTTAGCAATGTATCAGGTAGATCTAATACAAACCACAACTGGATCTGGAATTACAAAGAGATCTAATAGATGAAAGATGGAGTAATGGTGGTGATGAAGATGCAGCGATTGATGATGAAGGGGATGATGCGTTGTTCTCCAATGATCCGTGGATCAGCTGGGATTTTACCCCGGCCAAGTTCCTCCTTCAGATCCCTCTCGGATGTGGTGTTTCGTGGTTTTTGGTGGCTGTGAATATTGGATCTCCTCTCGTCTTCGCTAGAGAGAAGTATTTGACGAGGCGGTCACGATGGCGCCTGCTACGGGCGGACGGTATGGGCGGGCTCCGCCTGTATCAGTGGTCGTTAACCATACTGATGCCTCCTTTGAGATTGATATTCCTCTAGGTGCAAAGGCAAATTCATAAAATGGCTTTTATCACTTAGAGATATTGATACGTTGCAAATGTATCTATAATTTTTGATGTTCCATGCTTGGTTTTATCTACTTTCTTGTGTTTTGTTCCAACTTTGGAGTACTTTTCATATGATTTCTTGGACTAACCTATTAACAAGATGCCATAGTGCCAGTTGCCTGTTTTTTGCTGTTTTTGGTTCTAGGAAGTCAGAAAATGAATATTCTCGGAATTGGATGGGACAAAAGCCAAAGTTGATATTTTACCGGAAGACTCACGGAGCTAGAAGATGAGACGGAGAGGGGCCACAGGGCGGCCACACCATGTGGTGGTGCGGGCTAGCCCTGGCCACGCCACCAGGTGGTGTGGGCCCCCTGGCCGCCCACCGACCTTGCCTCTTCGCCTATAAGAAGCCTCCCGATACCAAAACCCTAAATCGTCAATCAGAAATCCACGAAAAGTTCCGCAGCGCCGCCACCACCGAAGGGGAGATTCGGGAGACAGAAAGTCTCTGTTCCGGCACCCTGCCAGGATGGGGAAGTGCCCCCGGAGCCATCTCCATCGATCTCCACCACGATCTCCATCACCATTGCTGATTCCCATGATGAGGAGGGAGTAGTTCTCTCTCGAGGCTAAGGGTTCTACCGGTAGCTATGTGTTCATCCCTCTCTCTATGCATGATCATATTGTGATCATGAGCTTTGTAATCAAGTAGATCTACCTTGCTACTCAAGTGCTTTAATAGATCTCTGCTCTCCCCATGTGTGTGAAAGTGACAGCGTGCTCACCATGGTGGCACTTAGGCTAGAGATTACAAATACTTGTTATGAGTTATATTTGGAGTTGGATGTCTTTATGAAATTGTGGTGTTTGTTGGACTCATCTAGTACTCAAGGTGACAGTGTGGGGTTTTCTAGATGGGAAAGATGAACTTTGAGGTGTGATGTTATAGCCCTACCATTGATTAGAGTGTTCAACCGGAGAGTAGTTAAGAGTAGTATCATAAAGAGAAGATATTTATATGAGAGTGTTCACTAGTGAAAGTATGATACCTAGGCCTTGTTTCTTAGCACTAAAACACCATTTGCTACGAGATCTATTACATGTTTGCTTACTTCTATCTTTATTTCAGTTTTCCTTTAGTCTTTTCCACGCCATCAAGCTATTTTCTATCACCGTTACCACTAATAATTATCCGTACCACTTGTATTTCACTATCTCTTCGCCGAACTAGTGCACCTATACACCTGAAAAGTGTATTGGGTATGTTGGGGACATAAGAGACTTCTTGTATCTTGATTGCAGGGTTGCTTGAGAGGGGATACCTTTGACCACTTCCTCCCTGAGTTCGATAAACCTTGGGTGATCCACTTAAGGGAAAACTTGTTGTTGTTCTACAAACCTCTGCACTTGGAGGCCCAACAACTATCTACAAGAATAGAAGTACGTAGACATCATATATCATATAATTACACAATATGACAGCTCTAATTGATATGTTCTTATATGAGTGCATGATTTGGGATCCTGTTGAAACAATAACAAAATAGCGCGCGTAGGCGTGGTGAAATACAAAAATTCCTACTCTATTTATGCAAAAACAAAAGGTAAATATGCTTCAATTTTGGACGCATTAACTCCCCAAGCTAGGCTCTTGCTCGTCCCTGAGCAAGATGGTGGCTTATGGACAAGATCATCATGTTCATGAGACACGAGTCTTTACAATAAATGAGGCAAAAACTGAAGCAGGAATACAACATCGAATGTAGAGATATGTCGGGGGTATTACCATACCCTTACACATTACATAACTTAGAGGCTTCCAAACCTTTTTCAGTATCAATGAAATTATAAGAAGCTACTAGTGATTCAACATATCATATAATCATGGAGTTTAAAGATATGTAACACTAAGTTTAGTAGTGAAGATTCATGATCATTGTCTTTTTCTCTCTCTTTTTTCTATGTATGATTCTTTTGATAGCTGCTTTCTTTTTCTTTTTTGATACTTGTATGTCTATTAGTTGCTCCCTTTTCTCTTTTTCTTTTTAGCAAGCTATTTGATCATGCTCACTACTTCAATGGCTTTGGAAAACTTTTAATTATAATATGCTACCATAATTCTTCTTCTCATAACTTAATCAATACCTCTATTGGTGTGAAAGTCCCTAAAATTATGACAGTTGTACAAGTATCATAACACTCAACCTAGTTCAATCATCTAATATAATAATCATGAATCAAACATAACTTCAATTATCATAAAGTCTCATAACTCAATGGATATAATTCTTCTCTTGAACAAAGGGAACTCGAATTTGATGCAACTAATGCAAATTCAGAAATTTAAACCTAACCATGCGTGCAAAATAGTAAATATGAAAAAACCGTAAGATAGATTACAAGGTTCTCACAGATCCCCAAGCTCGGAATCAAGCCGGGTGGATCAAATAATCCCTTGCGATTATTTGATACCGTGGCATGCTTATAGCGAAGAGGCTCCAAAATCGCAAAGACTTGCACGGAGCATATTGTTTGATGTCTCCAAGATCAAGATATGGATCCGGCATTGCTCATTAACTTTCTCTAGCTGCTCAACAAGAGTTTTGTACATCTCTATTATTTGCTTTTGAGCGTTAATGGATCAGAGGCTGATGTTGAGATTCGCCTCTAGCCCCTTCATTATCTTCAAGTCCATCTGGTTTAGGTAGCGGCATAACAGTTCAATATGTTTAGAGGATCCTGGAGATTTTACCTCAATCTTCTTGATGCAACGATCGAGTTTGTCCAGGGAGGCTTGAATCTCCTCCCCTTGTCTCTTCACCCTTTTTCAAAAAACTCCCCATCTCCTTCTAAATCAAGCTGAACTTCATCAAAGTCGCCTTCTTTTCCAATGCCCAGGCTAAACACCTTGCGTCCATCCTTTATTGTTTCCATCGGCTTGAATCCATCCTCATCTTCTAACTTCTTCTCTTTTGGTACATCAACTTTGTATTTCTCCATAATCCTTGAAGATGACCCATAGAGATCTTCCTTCTCTTGAACGGTGCTCCATGTAGAGGTCATGGTTTCAAAGAGTTTATGTGGAAGAAGTAGGTTGTGGAGAAGATCTGTATTATCAATGAAAAGATAGAACACTTCTGGGAGACTTATAAAGGGTAGAGGCAAGGTAAAATTCATACTAGCAGGAAAAGGGTCGCCCAAGAAAAGAATCCTAACAAATATGAAAACAAATAAGTGCAAAAGAAGGAAATTCTGGTCGTAACGACCAGTCAGTACGGGCGCACGCTCGTACGGCGCGCCCGTACCGTGTCGTTTCCAAAAACAACACGGACCAAAGTCCCGCCTGTACTGCCTGTCCGTAGCGACTTCACGGCGGTTCAAAATTAGTTTTTTTATGGGGAAAAGTGAACGGAAACTGAAAAGCGGCCACATAATAGATAACGACCGGTCGTAGGGGGGGTTGCGCCCGTACGACGTGGTCTTACCGATTATATGAAAATGAAGCCAAGACACCTGAGGTCTTAACGACCAGCAGTATGGGCGGATTTGTCCATATGGCCCACCCGTACCGATCTCGTAAGATTGGCAATGAACTCAGAAAAATGAGAGAAAATCAAATATGCAAAAGGAAATAGCAGAAAATCATCCATAAAAAGATGTGTTTAGGATTTCATAATCCATGATCATCGAGTGAATATGGTCTCATTTGAGTTTCTTTTCTTACTCTCTTCGAACAAAACAGGTCGTAGAAAATCACCAAAACCTTTCCAAGAAGATGTAGAGAACTTTCTTTTTGGTAATGTGGTTCCCGCGGGTATGTACACGGATAACATTATTTTGGATGAGCAGCCTCTTGAGTGTCCATGAATGTTTCCTCCACCTCTTCCTTCCTTTGTAATATCTGTAAATCAAATTCTTGTAGAAGTAGAGTCCAATGGATCATTCTTGGCTTAACATCAATCCTTTCTAGGATTTCCTTTAAACCAACACGATCAGTATGTACTCTAACCTTGGAGTCCATGATATAAGATCTAAATTTATTACAGGAAAAGACTACTACAAAGAATTCTTTTTTTGCCATAGGATAGTTCTTTTGGGACCGTTTAAGGTGCGAATAGCATGATGAATGATATTAAGGTCATCACCATCATACTGACAAAGAATTGCTCCTACAGCTTGATGACTAGCTTCGCAAAATAGCTCAAAAGGTTTCTTCCAATTAGGTGGTTTTATAATGGGAGCTTTAAGAAGGGCTTGTTTTAATATGTTGAAAGAAGTAAGACATTTTTCATCAAAATTAAAACGAACATCCTTTTGAAGAAGGTTAGTTAATGGTCTAGCAGTTTTCAAAAAAATCTTAACAATCTTCTATAAAATCCTACATGACCTAAAAAGCTTCTTATACCTTTTATATCTCGGGGAGGGGGTAACCTTTCTATTGCTTCAATTTTGCCTTATCGACTTCTATGCCCTTACCTGAGACTTTGTGACCGAGTACTATGCCTTCTTGGACCATGAAATGAAATTTCTCCCAATTCAAGACTAAGTTAGTGTCTTCACATCTTTGCAAAACTTTGTGAAGATTATGGACAATGATTAAAGGAAGTTCCATAAACAAAGAAATCGTCCATGAACACTTCCATAACACTTTCAACATAATCGGCAAAAAATAGCAGTCATGCATCTTTGAAAAGTGGCAGGAGCATTGCAAAGACCAAAAGGCATATGATGATAAGCATAAAGGCCATACGGACAAATGAAAGTAGTTTTTAGTTAATCATCAGGGTGTATAGAAATTTGGGAAAAACGGAATAGCCATCTAAGTAGCAAAAATGAGAATGCATAGCAAGTCTTTCTAAAGTTTGATTTATAAACGGTAAAGGGAAATGGTCTTTCCAAGTTTCCTTATTTAGTTTCCTATAGTCAATGCACATCCTATGTCCAACAATAGTCCTAGTAGGTACCATTTCATTATGTTCATTTTCCACAACCATAAACCCACCTTTCTTTGGAACACCATGTTGGGGGGATACCCCCGGGTAGGGTCACGCCGGGGTATAAAGGCCGAGTTAGCCGAGGTTCGGCAAGGCCAAAGAAGATGCTGGCCGGGTCACCTCAAGGCAGGCCGAATCACGGGGTAATCCGGACCTGGGGGCATTCGCCTAACTAGGTCTCATCCGACTTAAGCAGTAAGTCAGAAGTGCATGTTTTACCTGTATGCAGGAACGGGTGTGGCCGGATGAACCATCATCCGGGTCACAGCAAGCTTCTAGGAGAAGGAAGGAATCTCGCTGGTCAAAAGGAGCCTCGGTACGCACTGCCTGAGCGAAGCGAGCAAGGACAGGACCACCGGGGCGTGGCCGACAAGCGTGACGACGCCCGTGTCGGCTGACGAGGGCGCCGTCAGAGGCTCACGTAGCTAAAGCATGTGTGACGCGGGGGAAAAAGCACCCCGGTCGGCTTAGCACTTTGGGAGGAGGCATATTCTTAGGAATATGCCTCCACGTATGCCCTAGGCAGAAACCGAGCCTCCCCTATAAAAGGGGGGCTAGGGCTTCTGTAGAAAAGGTTGGGCTCTCTACGATTCAGTTTTGGGCTAGGGTTTCAGGTGTGATCTGTGGGTGAGAGTAAGAGAGCTCCTTCTTCCTCCTCTCGCCAATACAGCTCTAGGAGCACTTGTAATCTTGGAAGTAAATCAATACAAGTTCTAGTGTGGAGAATCACTTCACTATCCCTCCCTGGATTCCCCTAGCGAGTATTAGTCCCCACCTTTAGCCTATACATGGCATCTGCCGTGACACCACCACGACAGTTGGCGCCCACCGTGGGGCTAGCGGTGCTAGCAGGGGTCAAAATCTAGACGGGAAACTTCATCGCCACCAGCGAGCGCATCGTCTCCGGGCTCGTTCAACACTTTGGAGCGCGGGACTTCGTCAGCGACAACGCAGGCTGCTTCGGCACGCGCCCTCTCCCGCGCAACGGCATCTTCGTCAAGCTCGGTGCGCACAAGGTATACGTTGCGGTGGACGTGTCTAGCGTTCATCCGCGCCACGTCGTCGAAGCAGGCGAACCGCCCCTCACTGTGGCTCGCGGGGAGCGTATCGCTCGTTCCCCGGACCACGCAGAGGTAATGATGACAACGCCAGGTGCGGGTGCGAACAAAGATCCGGCGCCAGATCCGGAGGTGACGCCCAAGGCACCAAGGAAAGGTAGAGGTCCTCCGCTAGAGAGGCCGGAAAATGTGTTGAGAGAGGCAATGGATAGCTTGGCGAACCCTGTAGTAGCAGCGGTAGATCCGGCTTGTGCACAGGCCGAGCTGGAAGAAACTAGGCAGAAAATACTAGAGGGCGCAAAGAAAATAGCCGCGGCCCAGCAGTCGTTGAACATGACGCCGCGTGAGTACGCTAAGGCGAACAAGGTTGATAATGTAAAAGTCAAAGGGAGAAATCTCATGAGCGAGATGAACAGAGAAGGTGATGTTGGAATCGAGGAATCAGAAAACTGTTTTTCCGTGGGGCTGCCGAGGTATAGTACCCCGGCCAAGAACCTCAGAGCAGCGGACGCAGCTGCGTCCGAATTAGAGGGACTGATGGGTGAAGCCCGGCAAAGGCAGCAAGATCGGGTTAACGAGCTGGTTCGGATTGCAAATAGGCAAAATGAGGAACTGCTCAGGGCAAACCCGGAGAGAGCTGGAGCCTCCAAGATCGTTCATTCGGTGGTGGGTAACCCGGAGAAATCCGCTAGAGCCGCATCGTCCCCTCATGGTGGTCCAAGGAGAGAGGAGGTGGTAACCTCGGCCAAACGGAACAAACAGATTGTCCTGTATGACCCGACACGGGCAGGGAAAGAAAAAGAAGCGCAGAAAAATGATGATCGACGGAGTGTGAGCCGAGGCGAGCTGGCCGAGGTAACCGCGACCAAGTCAATGCCGGTCAAGGGAACGTTGTCTACGGCAATGCTGGGCAGCAAAACTCAGCTGGAGCAAGACAACCGCAGCAGCGGAACATGCCAAGGCAAGAGCACAGTGCCGGCCGAGATGTGCAACAGAAAGGTGCGCCGCAAGAGCAAAACCGGTATAACGACGGTGATTCGGAGATGGCAAATGCGGGATACCCGAGACCGGACTATCATGTGATAGGGTCGAGATTGGGAAGTAGGGATTTGATGCCGGACGAAGCGAGGTTGAAACTGGATCGACTATATAGGTCGGAACAGATTGAATGTCAAGATCCACCGGGTCCAGCATGTTTTGGACCCCGGATCATGAAAGAGCCACCAGTACCAAACTTTCAGCTGCCCAGTGGCACCAAGACCTATGACGGCAGTACCAAGCCAGAGGATTGGCTGATAAACTATGCTATGGCTGTAAAAATTGCCACAGGCAACCTGAGATGGGCTGTGCGGTATGTACCCCAAATGTTGGAAGGCCCGGCAAGGGTGTGGTTGAACAATTTGCCACCAGGAAGCATCAACTGCTAGATAGATTTCGAGGAGATGTTCATCAGCAATTTTTCGAGTACGTATCAAAGGCCAAATAGGCCACAGACCCTAGCTATGTGCAAGCAAAGACCCGATGAGATAGACCAGGAGTTTTTGACCCGGTGGTGTACCGTGAGAAACTCATGCGAGGGCGTGATAGAATCACAGGCCATAGCATGGTTTGCACAGGGGTGCAGATATGGAAGCGAGATGTGGATGAAGTTGCAACGGAAAATGCTAGCTACGTTGGCAGAAATGATCCGGATTGCAGATTCGTATGCGTTGGGTGACCCAACCCAACCAAGGCTCGCGTCAAACGAGTCAAGCGATGAGTACTATCAAAGGGATGGATCCATATCATCCCGGAGGAATGATTACAGAGGAAAAAGGAGAGATGATAGACCGGACCACCGGTACGGTTCGCACCAAGTTGCAGCTGTGAATCAAGATCAAACCGGAGCAGGGGGTAGCCAGCGCCAGAAAACTGGAGGTCAATGGACTCCAAGGAATGATGGGAAGAAAACTTGGACACCGGAGAAAAAGAAGCAGTGGCAAGAAAGGAAAGACCGTCCGAGGTATACTTACGAGTCGATGTTGGACCAGCCGTGTAAGTTTCACACACCAAATCCGAACAACCCAGCGGGTCATACGACGAGGCAATGCGAGTGGATGCGCAAGATCGAGCAAGGTGGTTCGGGGAATGCTCAGGCAACCCGGAATGATCAGCCTCGGCAGGAGTTACCCCGGCAGCAATTGCTCTCCGGAGCGAACACGCAACAGCTAATGTTGCCTCCCCCTCCGCCGAGGTATGATAACAATGAAAGAAGGGATGCAGTGCATCAGGTAGAAAATCAGCATCAGCCGGATCAGGGGCACCCCGGAAATGAGGGGAGAAACGAGTACAGGGAGCATCACCAGAGCTACTATGTATTCACCACAGAAGAAACTGATAGAAAAAAGCTTGCAGCGTAGGTGAATGCAGTAATGTCTACAGTGACGAGGTACATGCCTTGGTCCGATCAGGAAATCACCTGGAGCATTAGGGATCATCCCAAGCTCATGCCGAGCCCTGGTTCGTATGCGTTGGTGCTGGATCCTACATTCATTGGACCTAGCATTAATGTAAGGTTCTCCAAGGTACTAATCGACAACGGCAATAGCATAAATATCATGTATGTGGACACGATGCGCAAGTTGGGTATCTCGGAGAACATGCTCCAGGCCACGAGGACAACTTTCCATGGCATTGTCCCCGGCATTTCTTGCGAGCCCATAGGCAAGGTCCGGGTCGACGTCTTGTTCGGCACGAGGGATAATTGCCGAACCGAAAATCTGGAGTTCGAAGTGGTAAACTTAGAAAGCGCGTATCATGCGTTACTCGGAAGGCCAACGCTGAACACGTTCATGGAAAGTTGTCATATCAGCTACTTGAAGATGAAATTGCCCGGACCAAACGGAGTGATTACCATTGCTGGGGACTTCCGACGTTCCATGGAGTGTGCGTCGGCCGGATCAAACTTAGCCGAGTCACTTGTGATCGCGCAGGAAAAGAGAAAAATTCAAGAGGTGGCGGCATTGGCTCAGTCCGCGCAGCAGTATATGCCATGGAACTGTCTCTTTCCAGGCCACGAAAGATACCAAGAAGGTTCCCGTTGATGACATGTTCCCAGAGCGCACCGTAACAATTGGTGCCGGGCTAAGTGATAAATAGGAAAGCGAGCTCGTCAGCTTCCTCCGTGAGAATCGGGACATTTTTGCTTGGTCCACACAGGACTTGCAAGGTGTTCCGAGGGAGTTGGCCGAGCACTCTTTGAATGTGAGACCCGGAGCCAAGCCGGTGAAGCAACCTCTCCGCCGCTTCGCCGAAGATAGGAGGAAAGTCATTGGAGATGAGATAGCTCGGTTGCTAGCTGACTCATGGAGGTTCTTTACCCGGATTGGCTGTCTAATCCGGTGCTGGTGGAAAAGAAGAAAGATGACCCGAACATGGCAGTGGTTTGGCGTATGTGTATCGATTACACGAACCTGAACAAGGCGTGTCCAAAAGACCCATTTCCGCTGCCAAGAATAGATCAGGTCATAGACTCAACTGCTGGATGCGAACTGTTGTCATTCATTGATGCTTATTCTGGTTTCCACCAGATACCTCTGAATCTGGATGATCAAATAAAGACTACGTTTATTACCCCGTATGAGGCTTATGGCTATCGCACCATGCCGTTTGGTTTACGTAATGCAGGGGCAACGCACTAGAGGTGTATGCAAAAATGTTTGCACGACCAAATAGGTCAAAATGTACAGGTGTATGTGGATGATGTGGTTATAAAGACCAAGGAAAGCAAAACGCTCCTTGAAGATATCAGGCAAACGTTTGCAAACCTAAGAAGGTTCCGGATGAAGCTTAACCCGGAAAAATGCACCTTCGGTGTCTCGGCTGGAAAATTGCTCGGTTTTCTCGTCTCCAGCCGAGGTATCGAGGTTAATCCAACCAAAATCCGGGCCATCGAACGAATGGAACTGCCGAAGTGTCTTAACGATGTCCAGAAATTCACAGGTTGCCTGGCCTCGTTAAGTCGGTTTGTATGTTGATTGGGAGAGAAGGCTTTGCCTCTTTACCAACTCATGAAAAAGTCGGATAAGTTCATTTGGACACCGCAGGCCGATGAAGCCTTTGCCCACCTAAAGAAAATGTTAGCCACAGCACCAGTGCTAGCTTCACCACTATCAAAGGAGCCAATGTTACTCTATATAGCCGCAACCAACCGAGTTGTAAGTGCAGTGATAGTGGTGGAGCGCGATGAGGAAGGTAAGTCGGTGCAAAGGCCGGTGTATTATTTGAGTGAAGTGTTGTCAACCTCAAAGCAGAACTACCCACATTATCAAAAAGTGGCGTATGGCGTGTACATGGCTGCCAAGAAACTGAAGCACTACTTTGAGGAGCATCCCATTCGGGTCATATGTGAGGCCCCTATATCCGAGATAATCAGTAACAAGGATGCAAGCGGCAGAATTGCAAAATGGGCAGTTGAGCTAGCTCCTTATGCTCCGCAATATGACCGGAGAGAAGCCATCAAGTCTCAGGCTGTGGCGGACTTTTTCGTGGACTGGGCCGAGGTACAGTACGAACCACCGCTTCCTGATCTGAACTATTGGCGAATGCACTTTGACGGATCAAAAACCAAAACCAGGCTAGGTGCCAGAGTTGTGCTCACGTCGCCAAAGAAGGACCAGTTGAGATATGTGCTGCAGATCCACTTCACCGCATCAAACAATGTCGCTGAGTATGAAGCACTTGTGCATGGACTCAAGGTAGCAAAAGAAATTGGTATACGTCGGATCATATGCTTTGGCGACTCGGATTTGGTGGTGCAGCAAGTGTCCGGAGTGTGGGACGCCCTTGATCCAAACATGGCACTATACAGATTTCATGTGCAGAAGATTTCTGGTTACTTTGAGGGATGCGAATTTCATCATGTACCCCGGGTGTAAAATGAGGCTGTCGACATACTGTCGAAGCTCGGGTCAACTAGACAAGCAATTCCACAGGGTGTAGCATTAGATCACCTCAAGAAACCATCCATCAGGCCATCCCCGGAATCCGAGTCAATCTATGTCCCGGAGGACACCGAATCCGGAGCTGTGCCCATGAACGTTGACACAGGAAGTGGAGCGCAAAACCCGGGGACTGCTTCGCAAGACCCAGGGACTGCTCAGCATGGTCCGGTTGAAGTTATGCCAGTGGATCAGATGGAGATAGACGAGGACGTGTTCCCCGTGTGGCCAATACCGGCTTGGGCACTGCCTATATTTCAATTCCTGAAGGATGGAACGTTACCCACTGAGGAGGTGCTGTCCAAGCAAACACAGAGGAGGGCAAAGGCCTACACGATCATCAATTCCGAGTTATACAAAAGAAGCGTGACCAATGTCCTCCAGCGGTGCGTTGACCCAGAAGAAGGGCTTGAAATCATCCGAGATATACATCAGGGGGAATGCGGGCATCACGCCTCATCCCGAGCCTTGGTAGCAAAAGCTTTCCGACACAGATTCTATTGGCCAAATGCCTTAGAGCAAGCAAAAGATCTGGTGAGAAAATGTAATGGTTGTCAGAGGTACGCTACCAAGACACATATGCCAATGTCGGAACTCAAGACCATCCCAATCACTTGGCCATTTGCCGTATGGTGCTTGGATATGGTTGGCCCGTTCAAACCAGCAAGGGGAAATATGACCCACATTCTGGTAATGGTGGACAAGTTTATGAAGTGGATTGAGGTGAAGCCTATAAGAAAATGTGATGGAGCTACGGCCGTAACGTTGCTCAAAGATATCATTTTGAGGTACGGCTATCCACACAGTATCATAACTGATAATGGCACAAATTTTGCGGAAGGAGCTTTTGCTCGTTTCTGCCGGGATAAGAGGATCCGGCTGGACGTAGCTTCGGTAGCCCACCCCGCATCGAACGGGCAAGTGGAAAGATCCAACGGATTAGTTTTATCCGGGATAAAACCCCGGCTCATTGAGCCGCTGCAAAGATCAGCGGGGTGTTGGATAGAAGAACTACCAGCGGTACTATGGAGTTTAAGAACAACTCCGAATCGATCAACAGGCTATACGTCGTTCTTTCTGGTATATGGGGCAGAAGTTGTATTACGAGCCGACATAGAGCACGATTCGCCTAGGGTCACCCAATACACAGAAGCCGAAGTGCAAGAAGCCCGGCAAAATGATGTTGATCTGCTGGAAGAAGCGAGAGAACTGGCACTGTCCAGATCCGCCATATATCAGCAAAATCTCCGACGCTATCATAGCCGGAAAGTGTGCCCCCGAGTCTTTCGGGAAAGCGATCTGGTGCTCCGTTTGGTACAACGTACTACTAGAATGCATAAATTATCCCTCCCATGGGAAGTGCCGTTCATCGTGAGCAAAGCATTGCACAACGATTCTTACTATCTTATAGATGCAAAGCCACAGGAAAAGAACAAGCCGGACAGGTCCGGAGAGGAATCCAAGAGACCATGGAACATAGCTCTACTTCGGCCTTTCTACACCTAGCTAAGAAGTGTATGTATCCAGGTTATCTCATATGTCGGTATGTATGTCGGCAATGAGCTTATCAATGAAATGTTGGCACCTCGAGCAGTAACTCGGGGACTGCCTTAATAATGTTTGTTATTTTCTATGCGTCAGCTGGAGTAAGTTATTCTACTTAATTCGGATTAGTAATGTGTGAGCACCAAAAACCCAACTCTTCGAATTGCTGCTGTCCAACAAGAATTGGCTTCATGGCAAGCAAGAGAACAAGTTTGGAATTGCGTAGCACATGAAAAACGACTAAGGAAAAGAATTTATCCGAGCTGACGTTTATGTTTCGGACTAACCCCGTATTCATGTTTCAAATTGTTATACAGTTTTATTTTTGAGCTAAGTCTAAAAGTTTCCTAGTATTGTTAAGACAATTTTTCAAGCTCGGATTCGTAAGTTGTAAAACCGAATCAAGGTAGACACGATCCGAGCCAAAAGATTGAACGAACAAGAAAAAGAAACTCGGGGACTACGCCCAAGTTAATCCGGCATAAGTACTTAGTAGCAAAATATCACATGTGTTTGGAATACAATTCCACCCGGCATACCGGGGATCTCATAAATTTTCAAGTGTTTTTTACTTAAGGAGCAGCGGGAGGAAGTTCAGCATCATCGTCGCCCTCTTCGATATCCGAGTCAGTGTCCTCTTCGTCTTCACCCGAATCATCTTCGACGTCTCAACTTCCTCTTCGCCTGCGACTTCCAGGAAGCTCGGCCCCTCGGTCCATTCGTGAATGGGGGCATATTCGATGAGGCTGTGGGCGCAAGCCTGGCGCCGAGCTACCCACTCTGGGTCATTTGTCCATTTGGATCCGGTGCGCAGGCGTGTGAGGAGGCTGAGATCTATCTTCTCATACCACGTCAAAATGTGGTGAAGGATGGTATCGGCTGTAACACGTCCAACGGACTCTCGCCAGAGGTCGAGCTGGGTCTCGATTTCTGAAAGTTTTTTAGCGAGCTGTGTGACTCTCTCCGGAGCATCATCGGCGGGCCAGAAGGCGTTGAAGACTCAGACTGCAACATCGAGGAGGTCCCTGCCGTAGTTCTTGATGATTTCCACGCGAGATGACAGGCTGACCAACAGGTCCTCCATGTCAAAGGGAATACTCTCACCCTCAGGAGCGACCGGAGTACCCCTTTCTTGGCAGAAATTGGCGACAGCAGCACTGGCAATAGCAGTACCCTCTGGAAAGTGGCCTGGGAAACAAGGCAAAGGACAAAGTTGAGAAAGCAAAACATATGAAGTAACCCGGAGAAATAAGGCGGATAAAGGAAAAGAAAAGTACGTGAGATGTGACTGTGAATCCGGGTCAATTCCTTGGTGCAAGCATCTCGCCTCTTCCGAAGTTGCTCGAGCTCAGTATTTGCCGACTCAAGTTTGACCTCGGCTTCCTGAAGAAGTTCACGGTCCTTAGCATTTTGGAGCTTGAGGCGCTCACGTTCTTCAGTATAATCCTGGCCAGCCCTTTTCAGCTCGATTTGGTGCTGCGCCTTCATCTTAGCCATTTCAGCTTTGAGCTTGGCTATCTCATCATCTTTGGTCCGGAGGAGAGCGAGCTCATCATATTTCTTCTTCAGCTCGGCTTGGTGTTGTCCTACTTGTTCGAGAAAATGCAGCATCATGTCAGGCACATGCACACTTTCTTCAAGCAATGCTGAAATTGTGTGTTGGCCCGGCAGAGCCGAGGTATGAATGTTTGCCGAGCCAAGGAAGAAAGCCGATGGAAACCACGGTAAAGACAGACAAGAAGGACGTACCCTTGATCTGCTCCAAGTTCTTCCGCATTATCTTATTTTCAGCTTCCAATCCAACTGTGGAAACCGAACAATCAGATTAGTTCGGCAAGCGAAGTTGAAGAAAATTGAGGAAAGTATTAGGAAGAAATTTACCCCTTTTCTCGTACTCCGCGATGAGTGCAGCCTGTTTCGTGCGAAGATTTTTGTGCGTATCCAACAAGCGCTGGAATTCAGCACTTCGGCGGTTGGTGGTCACCTAAAAGAGATACAGAAACTTAAGTCATCCAAGTGGAACTTAACCCGGCTCTAGGTGTGTGCATGTTCGAAGTGTACTAAAATCCGGGCCAAGTGGAACTTAACCCGGCTCTAGGTGTGTGCATGTTCGAAGTGTACTAAAATCCGGGCCAAGTGGAACTTAACCCGGCTCTAGGTGTGTGCATGTTCGAAGTGTACTAAAATCTGGGCCAAGTGGAACTTAACCCGGCTCTAGGTGTGTGCATGTTCGAAGTGTACTAAAATCCGGGCCAAGTGGAACTTAACCAGGCTCTAGGTGTGTGCATCTTCGAAGCTATCATGGAGCTACGTTAGTTCTATAAAAGAGCATCCGGCCGAGTAACAAGTTACTCCCCCTGAGGCTCGGGGACTAATGGTTATTATCTACAACTTGTCAAGGAGAAGCAACGTACCTCCATCATTTTCCCAACGAGGTTTATGGCCTTTGCGGCGGTATTCATCTGAGCAGAAAACTCGGCGGGGCCGAACTTTTCCGGGAAATCAAATTCCTGGACTACCTCTGCCTTATTCCAGTTCATAACAAATTCCATCAAGCTCGGAGGATACCGTTCTCCAGTGGGCATATGGGGCGTCACCAAGCCCTTTGCATGTGCTTCCTTCCTCTCCACCAAAGCAAGGGCGGGGCTGGTATGCAGGACCAACTGCTGGGCTTCGCTTGGCTCGGCAGGCACATCCTTTGCCGCTGGTGTCTTCTTGGAGAGCATTAACACAAGGGTGCACTGCCCAGACTGGGTGGAGGAAGCTGTAGCAGTGGTTTTCCCCTGCCGAGGTTGAGAGGACTCGGAATATGCAGAGGAACTAGGTGCTGGTACTCTCGCTGCTGGGCTTGGTGCCGGCGCTGAAGTTTTCGCTGCCGGAGTTGGTGCTGATGCCGGAGTTGGAAATGGTGCTGGTTTGGCTGCTGGTGCTGGAACGGATGTTGGAGTCGAGGTAGCCTTAGTGGCTGCTGGTTGTGGCGTTGCCGAGGCGGTGGATGCCGTTGCTCCGGCTAGGCCGGTCTCCCCCACTCCAAGGTTACCCTCCTCTCGCCGAGGTGGAGCTGAACCCAGATCGGCCGCAGAACCCTCTGGGATAGGGCTCAGCGGGCGTGACTCGTCGTCACGACGGGGCGAAGGGCTAGGTCGGAGAGGGGAAGAGATGCTAGATCCACTTTGAGGGACCTCCACCAGAGCCCTGCGAAATCAAATAATGTCAGAAGAAAAATTACGACGAAGTAAAGAAGAACATGTTGCAGAAGAAAGAAGGACTTACGCATCTGAGGTTTCGGCCGCTTTGGATTTCCGATCCCGTCGTGCTGGGGCCTTGCCAGCTGGTTTGGGGGCAGTCTTGTCCCCGGATCTCTTTCGCCTTTTAACGGGCTGAGAGGTTTCGGAGGAAGAACTCGAAGAAGCCCCACGTTTCTTCTTCGTTGCCACCAGAACAGGCTCGCCCGTAGCGAGAGGGGGATCCTCGTGAATATGACCGCCGGGGTGAGCTGATGGCGGAAAAGCAAAAGAAAGGGGGACAGCCTCAAAAGGTTCAATCACCTTGATTTCCGAGTCATCTTCATCATCGGTCCAATCTCTAATAGAAGAGGATTTACCCGTGGGTTGTTTCGTGGCGTCGGTCATAGGGAGGAACATCTCCTGGTCCGGCTCTTCTTCATCCGGAGTCTCCCGGTCTGGCGCCCACTTAAGGGACGGATCGGTGCCGTCCTCAAGGGTCTGCTGAAGAATTGCTGAGGAAAAGAGCGAACACAAGAGTCAAAAATTGCAACAATAACTGACATGTAATTAGTCGGGATTAAGTTTGCAGCATGAAACTTACCATGGGAGGAAGCCGGTCACGGTAGAAATGTTCAATCCCCCAAGACCAATCAGTGGAAAAATCCTTGTGAGTGGTGAAGAGAGCCTTGACCCGGCGATAAATCTCCGAGTTGGTCAGCTCGAAGGATGAGGTCCGGTTGGGATCGCGGCTGTAGCTCATGTGGCACACCTTGTGGGTGCGCTTCTGGAGGGGTGAGATTCGGTTACGCACGAAGGTGATCATGGCATCCTCGTTGCATAGCCCGAGCCTCTTCAGTTCCGCGAACCTTTTGCTCACTTGGTTGGCCAAGGCTGTGGGCTTCTTGGGGATCACGTCCCACAGGTCCGGGTTAGGTGGATCCGGAGTGTAGGGAAGCAACCGGATCAAGTCTTCGGTGCCCGTATTCTGGACATAGAAGAAGGTCCGGGCCCATCCTTTGCAGGACTCTAGCCCGGTGACCCAGGGGAAAACAGAAAATCGTCGGGGTGAAATGGAGGCAGCTCCAAATTGAGTGAGCCGCTTGTCCTCCGGATCAGCGTGGATATTGGGAATGACGTTGCGACGAAGGCCAAAGAACCGGATCCATAGCTCTTTCGTGAGACATAGTCCGGCATAGCCTTTGATCATAGAGGCAAATGCAGAGAGAGAGGTGATGGCATTGGCTGGGAGGTGATGTGGCTGGAGTTGGTATGTGCCGAGCCAGTCCTGGAAAAAATCACTCACCGGCAAGCCGAAGCCCCGTTGGAAATGGGACAGAAATACGACGAACTCGCCCGGATTGGGTGAGGGGGCCAGTTCATTAGAAGGAAGACGCGCGGCCACGCCGGCCGGGATGCGTCTGGTCCGGTAGAGCCAGTCCAGGTCATCCTGGCAGACCCAGGAGCCGGCCCATGCGCCGCGGCGTCTTCTTCCATCTCCTGCTCAGAAACAATGAGTTCCTCTTCAGTCATCAGGTCCTCGAGGCCCTCGCTGGCACTGGAGGCGGCGGGGGACAGTGGCCGGGACTGGCGCGGACCCGTGGCGAGAAATTCGCGTCGCGGTGGCGGCGACGCGGAGGTGCGACGGAGAAGCGCGGCGGCGACGCTGTTATTTGGCGATGCTGACAATTACTGCGGCGGTTACTGTACCGTCCCTTAAAATAAGACGACATAATGATTACCCTTCACATGGGTTAGCGTACGAGAGAAGGAAGCAAGACCCGGATGGAGCTGTGGTAACCCGGCCGGCAAGTGAAAACTTGAAATGTGCGAAGGGAACGTAAATCCAAGCGGTCCGGGGTACAGAGGTAACTCGGCAACAACGACGAGGGCACAAAATTAAACCTGGTATGGCCTTAGCGGCCAAGGCAGCTAAGACCGCACCAGCTTCGGGGACTAATGTTGGGGGGATACCCCCGGGTAGGGTCACGCCGGGGTATAAAGGCCGAGTTAGCCGAGGTTCGGCAAGGCCAAAGCAGATGCTGGCCGGGTCACCTCAAGGCAGGCCAAATCACGGGGTAATCCGCACCTGGGGGCATTCGCCTAACTAGGTCTCATCCGACTTAAGCAGTAAGTCGGAAGTGCATGTTTTACCTGTATGCAGGAATGGGTGTGGCCGGATGAACCATCATCCGGGTCACAGCAAGCTTCTAGGAGAAGGAAGGAATCTCGCTGGTCAAAAGGAGCCCCGGTAAGCACTGCCTGAGCGAAGCAAGCAAGGACAGGACCACCCGGGCATGGCCGACAAGCGTGACGACGCCCGTGTCGACTGACGAGGGCGCCGTCAGAGGCTCACGTAGCTAAAGCATGTGTGACGCGGGGAGAAAAAGCACCCTGATCGGCTTACCACTTTGGGAGGAGGCATATTCTTAGGAATATGCCTCCACGTATGCCCTAGGCAGAAACCGAGCCTCCCCTATAAAAGGGGGGCTAGTGCTTCTATAGAAAGGGTTGGGCTCTCTACGATTCAGTTTTGGGCTAGGGTTTCAGGTGTGATCTGTGGGTGAGAGTAAGAGAGCTCCTTCTTCCTCCTCTCGCCAATACAGCTCTAGGAGCACTTGTAATCTTGGAAGTAAATCAATACGAGTTCTAGTGTGGAGAATCACTTCACTATCCCTCCCTGGATTCCCCTAGCGAGTATTAGTCCCCACCTTTAGCCTATACATGGCATCTGCCGTGACACCACCACGACACACAAGGAATAGGACTTACCCATTCACTCTCCTCCACATGAAAGATGATGCTTGCATCTAACAAACGTATTATTTACTTTCTTACCTCCTCTTTCATATGAGGTTTAAGACGTCGCTGAAAGTTCGCGACCGGCTGAGCTCCTTCTTTCATGAATATTCTATGGGTGGCTAGCAAGGGACTAATCCCCTTCAAATCACTCATCGAATACCCAAGAGCATTTCGATGCATACGGAGAACCTTCATTAAGTTTTCCTCCTCTTTCTCTACAAGGTTAGCACTTACAATAACATGGAAATTATTTGTCTCATCCAGAAACCTATATTTTAGTTCCTTTGGTAGAGTTTTAAGAATTGGAGGAGGAAGAGCCTCATCTCCTTTCCTTATGGGTTCTTCATATTTTTTATTTATCTCGATGTCCACTTCAGTTGTGGAGTCGAGATAGTTATCTATTTCAGTTTTTCTACGCCTTGAAGAATGTTATTATTGTTGACTAAACTTCTTGCTAGATCATCATCTAGAGTCTCGATGACTATCGAGGCTAAGTTTATGATATTACCTTCTTCCTCATGTTCATACTCATCATCATCTAATTCTTCAATAGCCGGTTTATGGTCAAATTTGGAGAAATGAAAATTCATTTTCTCTTCACCAAACTTGAGAGACACAGTTTACTTCTTGCAGTCTATGTTTACTCCTGCAGTATTTAGAAAAGTTCTTCCAAAAATGATGGGACAATAAACGTTAGTGGGAAAATCAATAAGCACAAAATCAATAGGATATTTATAAGTTCCAATTGTGGTACGTCCCTAATTATTTCCATAGGGACTCTAAGAGTTTTATCCGCAAGCATTATAGTCATATGTGTATCTTCCAATTCAGTTGGAGCTAATTTGTTTTGAATTTTTAAATAAAAATTAAAAGGGATAACATTAACAGCTGTACCAATATCACAGAGACCATAATAGGAAGTTCCTCCAAAAGTGCAAGGGAGGATAGGCTTACCCACTTCTTTAGCTTTTACCTTTCCTTCAACAAATTGCGAAGCTTCGATATCTAGCTCGATTACGTTGCAATGTGCAAACATGGTTAAAATATCTTCCTTTATTAATGCTTCTGCCTTTTGTACACGCTCTTCTTTAGTTTTTCTTATTTGTGTTTCCTCTTCCATCTCCTTGAGAAATAATTCTTCCTCTTTGCGTTGATCCTCAAGTTGCCGAGCCATTATATGTTTTCTCACCATCCTTGAAAAATAGCATATGGGGGTACCTCCCTTATTGTCTCGATAGGGGCTATAATTATTGGATCTTCTTCAACAAGTGCCTCGGGTGGCAAAATATAATGAAGCCAATCCTTCTTTGGAGCTTCAATATGTTCTGTGAAAGACTGAAGGATTAGAAAGATAATATCATCATCAAGTTGTAGTTCATTAGCAGTTTCTTTTACCTTACCAGAGTCTTTATAAGCATTGAGACAATCATATTCAATTTCTATACCTCATTCGCCTTCTACATCAAATTTCCATGTTTCTCTATTACAGTGAATTCGTTCTAAAAGTTCCCAAGCTTTTATTATAGTTAACTCTATGAAATAACCTCCTGAATTCATGTCAAGCTCATGTTTAATTTCTTGATTAAGTCCTCCATAGAAAATATAAAAAACGTACCATTTTGGTAAATCATGATGGGGACATTTGTGAAGTAGAGACTTGTACCTTTTGTAGGCTCTTACCAAACGTTCACCTGGGTGGTTCTTGAAGTTTGTGATTTCCCTCCTTACTTCAGCAGTTTTTACCTTGGCAAAGAATCGAGACACAAATTCTCCTTTAAGTTTTTCCTAGGTATCAATTTTCTCTGCATGGCAAATTCTATACCAAGCCAAAGAAGTGTTGGTTAGAGATTGGCTAAATAGTTTAAGTTTTAATTCTTCATTAGAATAACCTCTCAATTTAAGAGTACAACATAGCTCGGTAAAATGCATTAAATGATTATAAGGATCCTCATCGGGATCATCTCCTGCAAAAGTCTTCTCTTTAATAATAGCGATAAAATGAGGGTTGACGTCGTACTTTGGTCCACTCCTACTCGGAAATTCTTTTACTAATCCTCTATTAAATTTCCCGATGTATTTAGTAACATCGAGCTAATTAATCAGTCTGAGTGTAGTCATGGTGTACCTGAAACTAGTAAACAACTTTAGTAAGACAATGAGTAAAATAAGTAACTAAGAACAAAGACCAAAAGAGCTTAGCTCCCCAACAATAGCGCTAGAAGATAGCTTGATGACTACAAGTGCACAAACCAATTGTAGCTAGTTTCGAAGTAAAGATATCAAACCCACAGAGAGCTATTGATAAAGATATTTATGCCCCTCGTTACTATCTACCAAAGTATACTTGTAAGCTGTCTTTGATCTCAAGTGAAGGGTGTTTAAAAGGTTTATGGTTGATTGCAGAAAAGTAATCAAAACAAGTAAAAAGATTGTGTGAAAGCGTGGTTGAACTTAATAGGGCTAAAATGTTCTTGGGGATGTAGGATACATCACTAGCATAGTATTATTGTTATATGCAACCAAGATAACATACTTTTTGTGTCATGATATGTGTGGAGAGAGCCCCATAATAAGATGTTCACGACAAGACTCGTAGGAAGTCACTTTGTTGAGCCAAGTGTGAGGTCACCTCTAAATAGCCACTGCAATGTTTGAGAGCAATCAGCCATACAAACCACCATAATTAAGGGTTTCCCCATGGATATCGTAATTAGCTTAGGGAGTCTCTCTTTAATCCCCCTTTGACCAGGCAGGTTACGAGCCGACACCAATCTGTCATGGGCATTCCGGGTACGCTTCCAAGACACATCCAAAGGGTTTCTCCCTCCATTTAGTCTCGAAGGCAAATGATATACGGCCGCCTACGCATACCATCTAAAGATAGACATGATGGCCCAAAATATATCGAGCTCGTTGGGGAACCCCAAGAGGAAGGTATGATGAGCACAGCAGCAAGTTTTCCCTCAGTACGAAACCAAAGTTATCAATCCAGTAGGAGCAAGGAAACACCCCAAAGGTGTTACTAGCTGAGCTTTGGCAGGGCGCACTACCGGTGCTAGTAGCAACGTGGATACCTGCACAACACAACCATAGAACTTTGTCCCCAACTTGCGATGAGGTTGTCAATCTCACCGTGTTTTGCGGAAAACAAAGGATTAAATGTATCGTATGGAAGGAAGTGAAAGTTTGCAGAGAGTAAACACAAAGCAGTAAACAGTTTATAGATTGTATGTAAAGAAAAGGACCGGGATCCATAGTTCACTAGAGGTGGCTCTCCTTAAGATTAACATGCTGGGTGAACAAATTACAGCGGGGCAGTTGACAAACATCGAGAAAGCAATACATGCATATACTAATCATCTTGACTCCTTTGAGACTTGATTGGGTATTATAACATTATACATAGACCGCCATCCAACTGCATCTATGACTAATAATCCACCTTCGGGTTATCATCCGACCCCCCTCTAGTATTAAGTTGCAAGCAATAGATTATTGCTTTACAAACTGCATGTAAAGTAAACAATACGATTGTTCTATGAACAAAGGATTGTTGTTTTCTCCCTAGTAGCAACAACACATCTAGTACCTTAGAGATTTCTGTCACTTCCCTAGATTACCAGAGGCATGAACCCACTATCAAGCATAAATACTAACTCTTGGAGTTGCTAGCATCTACTTGGCCAAGATAGCTACTAACAACAGAAAGAATGCAAGATCAAAATAATAAAGACATGATAGAATCAATAATCAATCTGAAATAGCATCTCAATATCCATCGGATTCCCGCAAACACAACATGCAGAATTACAAATAGATGATCTTGATCATGAACGAAGCTCACAAGATCTAAACATGAAAGCACAAAGGAGGAGAACCAGCCATCTAGCTACTACATGGATCTGTAGTCCAAGGATGAACTACTCACGCATCACACCGGAGGCTTGCATGATGATGAAGAAGGCCTCCAGGGTGAATTCCCCTCTCTGGCAGGGTGCCGGGAAGAGCTTCAGATCCCTCCCAATCTAGGGATGGAGATGACGGCGGCTAAAGACTCCTTCGTGGATTTTTGATCGGGTGCTTAGGGTTTATGTCCCGAGGGCATCTTATAGCCGGAAGGGGAGGCCAAGGGGGTGCCGAGAGCGGCCACACTACCCCCTAGCACGGGCCAGGCTGGGTCGCACGGCCAGGTGGTGTGGTGGCCCCCTGGCCCCTCTCCGTCTCGTATTCTGGCACTTGATGACTTCCGAAAAATAGGCACTTTGGCTTTTGTCCCGTCCAATTCTGAGAATATTCATTTTCTGACATTTTGAAACCAAAAACAGCAGAAAACAGGCAGCTGGCACTATCGCTCTTGTTAATAGGTTAGTCCATGAAATCGTATGAAAAGTACTCCAGAGTGTGGACAAAACACAAGAAAGTGGATCAAACCAAGCATGGAACATCAAAAATTATAGATGCATTTGCAATGTATCTACATCCCCAAGCTTAACTCCTGCTCGTCCTCGAGTAGGTAAGTAATAAAAAGAAAGAATAATTTTTGAGGTGACATGCACCATCAAAGACTTGATCAAAGTATTTATAAAACATTCAAAGCTAGGATCATAGTACTTCAATCATAACATGAAAGACATGGTTCTAGAAATAAGCAAAGAGACTATGATGCAACATGAAAAGGCACAAACAAAAGATTCATGAATAACAATGCTTTGCAAGACGTTTGTTTGTTTCACATAAAGAAAACATATCATAATAGTATTCAGCTTGTCCCACAAAGAGTAGCAAATATAAATGCATAGGACACCTTCAAAGTTCATAAGAGTGACTAGATACAATAGTTTAAAACAAGCAATAACAAGTTATGCATCAATCAACTAGTCTTGGGACAATGCACATATAACTAAGAATGGCCACTATGCTCTCAAAGTAGGTGCATAAAGATAGAAGGTGGAGACTCAATGTAATGGTGGAAGAAAGGCCTTTGTAAAAGGAAGTAGGGATTCAAGTCTCATAAAGAGCTTCCAAAAATTATGGTACTTATAGCTTTCAGCTCTCATTGCCCCTATCATAAGCATCTTTAAGGTGATTAAGGTTAAAGTGACACAACTAAGAGGATATGCTTGACAAGTTATAAACCAAAATCTCATGCCCCTTACTTACGAAGACCGATCCTCATGCTACTCAACTTCAGTCACGAGTAAGCTCTTGTTATTATAAGTACATGTGTATCATTAAGAACCGCCAACGGGGTACCCCTTGCACATGATACTGGAGCTTTCCCATAATCAAAATGACAAGGCAAGCATACAATGAGCATCTCAACGATCTTTTTATTTGCTATTTGCATAGGTTTTTATTGAGGATGCTTCATAGAGTGCTCATTATGGTGATGCTGCAAGTTTCCACCATGATTAGGCAGGCTTAGGCTAGCGGCCCAGGCGTTTCTCTAACACACATACAAACTCCATGATCTTACAAGTTCCACTTTTATTTCACACCGCCGGGATCCGTAAGCAAAAGAACATGATATCAACGGGGTACAAAGTACAAGTGCAATGTTGAAAGCGTTCCCCATGAAATATGGTTCTGCTAATTTCAACTTATAAAGCACAAGCATATACGCAACAAAGAAGGACCCAATGGTTCAAGTTTATTAGATGCAAAAAGTAAACTGTGCCATCAAGTTCGTGAGAGCTTTAATCACTAGTTTTCTCATAACAAGTTTAATTTGGAAGGTAAACAAAAGCATGAATATACTTGGAATAGCATAAGCTAGTAGGTAGGTATGGTGGACTCTTTGGAATAACTTGTTTTAGGGAGTTGGATGCATGAGTGGAACTCATACTTTGTTGTGGGGGCTAGCAAAAGACTGGGAGCGACAAACTAAGAGAGCAATAATGGCCATAATCATGCAGAGCGACAAAACATCATTGATCAAAGCATAAAGTGATACTACAAGTTGAAAACTAAAGGATCATAAAGGCTATGGTGACTTGAGATAGTCATAACATGGTGTGAGCATGCGCCAAGTCAACCCAAATAAAGCATCAAAGGAGAATACCACTATACTATGCTTTAATATGCTAAACCAACGCATGATTCATCCAAGGCACATTAAGCAACCTCAATTGTTTATAACAAGACATGCTATAGCAAAGAATACTAAGCATAAAGCCAAAACAATATCAAACATGGCATGACAAAGCATAGGCCGCAATCAAAAACGAGCTCTTTTTACCACATAAGCATGAACTTTCCTACTCTTTTCCAAACCAAACCAAACTATTTGCAAACCAATGAATGAAAGAGGGGGTCCAACCAATTTATTCAGAAAACTAAGAAAACCAAGCAAACGAAAAACCAAAATGAAAACGAAAAAGAAGACGCTCCAAGAAAAATACAATTGTGCATGAAATAATAAAAATGAAGCGTTTGGAAGAAACCTGGGATTTTTATTGATGAAGAAGGGGATGCCTTGGGCATCCCCAAGCTTTGACGCTTGTACTTCTTGGATATTTCTTGGGGTGACACGCGTGGCATCCCCAAGCTTGAGCTTTAGTCCATCCTTCATCTCATTACTCAATCCTTCCATACACCTGAAAATTTTCCTTCATACAAAACTTCACACAATCTTTATTAGCAACATTAGTGCACTCAAGATAAATACGTCTTAAGGTTCAGTTCTAACACAAAAAAAACTTCCATTAGAACACTAGCTACTGTATCACTTCCCTCAAAAAGCTCAATTCCCCAAAAGAACTCAAGAAGGAACCAACAAGAAGCAAATGCAGAAAATGCAGAAATCTGTCAAAACAGACCAGCAGGTAAAGACGAATTTTTTCGAAGACCTTATGTTGCTCAAATAAAAAAGTGTTGAACTAACGAAAGTTAGATAACAACCTGGGACAGAAGCACAAAAATTCACGCCTCAAAAAGACGTACAGATATTTTACACGAATATTTACGGTGAAGCACAGAAATCTGTTTCGGGACAGCAACTTTCCCAATCATTACTTTTCTCTCATTAGAGGTTACTCTTGGCACAAAAATCAAATAAAAAGGATAAGGCGCGGTTATTACAGAGGTAATAACTTCCAAGACTCATCTAAAACTTTTGGGTTATCTCCCAATAAGTACTTTTCTTTAACGCCTTTAAGTTAGGCATAAGAAGCAAGAAAAAGAATCAAGTGTTCTCAAATGAAGAAGCATTAATATCAATACCAGAAATATTTTCAACAAGGCAAGGTATATCATCCAAATAAGTTCTAGAGGATCCTCTCTCAATGCTCTTAGGTTCACTATTCTCATCAAAAGGATTTGCAGGAACAATCCAATCAAGATTCTTTTCTATGGCATCATGTATTGCTACTAGTTTAAAGGGTATTGGTATCTTAGGTTCCTCCCCATTAGATTCGGTTTTGTTCATTTTTTCTCGTGTACCAACAACATATACACATGAGCCTAGCATATTGAAACGTTCAAAGAATTTCCTAGCTTCCTTTGGAACATCATAGAACTCCTTAAACAAAGTTTCTAGAATAAAATCCATCTTTTCAGGGTCTTCAATTTCTTTAAGCTTAAGAAACATTACTTGCATTAAGGGGTTGAGGTTAACAAACCTAGCTTCTAACATGTGAATTAAAGAAGCTGCAGCAATCTCATAATTTGGAGCAAGTTTTGCAAGGGATCTATCCTCAGTATCCTCATGTTTGCTAACATGATTAAAGAATTCTTCAATATTATCTTTCCCAATTATAGAACCACTACCAATTGAAAGGTCTTTCAGGGTGAAAGTAGGGATCAACATGGTGAGCTAAGGAAGAGGTGACAACTAAAGGAGACTTAATTTTTTTGTGTTTTTGATAATGAAAGCAAACTAGTAAAACTAATTTTTTTGTGTTTTTGATAAAGAAACAAGCAAACAAAGCAAAAAGAAACTAGGCAAAACAAAAATAACAAAGTAAAGAGATTGGTTATGAGGGACTACCCTTGTGAAGGTGTCCTTGACTCCCCGCCAACGGCGCCAGAAAATATGCTTGATGGCCCAAAATATATCGAGCTCGTTGGGGAACCCCAAGAGGAAGGTATGATGAGCACAGCAGCAAGTTTTCCCTCAGTACGAAACCAAGGTTATCAATCCAGTAGGAGCAAGGAAACACCCCAAAGGTGTTACTAGCTGACCTTTGGCAGGGTGCACTACCGGTGCTAGTAGCAACATGGAGACCTGCAAAACACAACCACGGAACTTTGTCCCCAACTTGCGATGAGGTTGTCAATCTCACCGTGTTTTGCGGAAAACAAAGGATTAAACGTATCAAATGGAAGGAAGTAAAAGTTTGCAGAGAGTAAACACAAAGCAGTAAACAGTTTATAGATTGTATGTAAAGAAAAGGACCGGGATCCATAGTTCACTAGAGGTGGCTCTCCTTAAGATAGATAACATGCTGGGTGAACAAATTACAGCGGGGCAATTGACAAACATCGAGAAAGCAATACATGCATATACTAATCATCTTGACTCCTTTGAGACTTGATTGGGCATTACAACATTATACATAGACCGCCATCCAGCTGCATCTATGACTAATAATCCACCTTCAGGTTATCATCCGAATCCCCTCCAGTATTAAGTTGCAAGCAACATATTATTGCTTTACGAACTGCGTGTAAAGTAAACAATACGATTGTTCTATGAACAAAGGATTGTTGTTTTCTCCCTAGTAGCAACAACACATCTATTACCTTAGAGATTTCTATCACTTCCCCAGATTACCAGAGGCATGAACCCACTATCGAGCATAAATACTAACTCTTGGAGTTGCTAGCATCTACTTGGCCAAGATAGCTACTAACAATGGAAAGCATGCAAGATCACAAATAACAAAGACATGATAATATCAATAATCAATCTGAAATAGCATCTCAATATCCATCGGATCCCCGCAAACACAACATGCAGAATTACAAATAGATGATCTTGATCATAAACGAAGATCACAAGATCTAAACATGAAAGCACAAAGGAGGAGAACCAGCCATCTAGCTACTACATGGATCCGTAGTCCAAGGATGAACTACTCACGCATCACACCGGAGGCTTGCATGATGATGAAGAAGGCCTCCAGGGTGAATTCCCCTCTCCGGCAGGGTGCCGAGAAGAGCTTCAGATCCCTCCCGATCTAGGGATGGAGATGACGGCGGCTACAGACTCCTTCGTGCATTTTTGATCGGGTGCTTAGGGTTTACGTCCCGAGGGCATCTTATAGTGGGAAGGGGAGGCCGAGGGGGTGCCGGGAGCGGCCACACCACCCCCTGGCACGGGCCAGGCTGGGTCGCGCGGCCAGGTGGTGTGGTGGCCCCCTGGCCCCTCTCCGTGTCTTATTCTAGCACTTGATGACTTCCAAAAAAATAGGCACTTTGGCTTTTGTCCCGTCCAATTCCGAGAATATTCATTTTCTAACTTTCTTGGAACCTAAAACAGCAGAAAATAGTTAGTTGACACTGTGGCTCTTGTTAATAGGTTAGTCCAAGAAATCATATAAAAAGTACTCCAAAGTGTGGACAAAACACAAGAAAGTGGATAAAACCAAGCATGGAACATCAAAAATTATAGATACATTTGCAATGTATCAAGACATCAAACACAAATCACAATTATATCATAGACAAGCAAGTCTTACGAACACAAGAATAGATCATCTTTATTATAAGTTCATAATTGTGATAGGGTTTCTCCATCTCCCCAAGAACAAAGGAAATACTCACTCACGGAAGCAATCAACAACATCATCAAAATTAAATAAATGGATTAACGTACGGGTAGATCTAATGCAAACCACAATTGGATCTGGAATTACAAAAAGTTCTAATAAATGAAAGATGGAGTAATGGTGGTGATGAAGATGCACTGGTAGATGATGAAGAGGATGATGCTTTGTCCTCCAATAATCCATGGATCAGCAGGGATTTTACCCCGGCCAAGTTCCTCCTTCAGATCCGTCTCGAATGTGGTGTTTCGTGGTTTTTGGTGGTTGTGAATATCAGATCTCCCTCTCGTCTTTGCTAGGGAGAAGTGTTTGACGAGGCGGTCGCAATGGCAGCTGGTACGGGCGGACTGTACGGGCGGGCTCCCTATACTAGTGGTTGTTAACCATATTGATGCCTCCTTTGATATTGGTATTCTTCTAAGGTACGAAGGAAAATTTATAAAATGATTTTTATCACTTTGAAACATCATATAATTATACAATATGACAGCTATAATTAATATGTTCATATTGGGGTCCTGTTGAAACAAGAACAAAATAGCGCGCGTAGGCACGATGAAATACAAAAATCCCTACTCTATTTACAAAAAAACAAAAGGTAAATATGCTTAAATTTTGGACGCATCAGTTATCTTCATGTAACTGTGCAAAAGGAGCCATCAAATCCTGTTTAATCACCGCCCAAAAAGTTTAATAGAATTCCACAGGCAACCCATCAGGTCTTGGCGCCTTTTTATGTTCCATGAAACCTATAGCCTCATATACATCTTGTTCAGAAAACATACTTGTTAAAATTTCATTTTCTTCAGTCGATACCTGAGGAATATCATGAATTATATCTTTTATAAGAGTGAATTCGTTGGGAGTCGGCTCCCGAAACATCCGCTTATAGTATTCACTGATAAACATTTTCAAATTCTCCTCTCCTATAATTGTTCCTTCCTCTTGTTCAAGTTGGAATATTTTCTCCTATATTTAGTATTATTTCCTCCTTCCTGCACATGTTTAACCTTGGTACGCTGAGCCCACTTAGACTCTTCATCACGCCAAAGTTTGTTTACTTGTTCATTTGCATCCCGCGGATCCTTTCTTTCATTTTTAGAGAGAGGAGATGTTTCAGCCTTTATATCCAATTCATCAATGATGGATAATAGTCTCTTCTTCTCTTTCTTGTACTTTCCACTTTGGTTTTTCACCCATCCGCAAAGAAATCTACGTAAATGTTGTATTTTCTTCTGCCACTATTCAATAGGCGTGTCACCATGTGTCACTGATGCCCATTCGGTTGCCACAAGATTGTAGAAGCCATCTTGATGCAACCAAGCTCGAAGGAGAATCTCAGATTATTTCCCAAATATGCCTGAACCCCTAAGTCAATCAGAAGTGGTGTATGATCCTATTAGGATATAAGACAACTCCTCACTTCACCGATGGAATTTATGGATTGCTCTTTACATCAGCCAGCCAAGGGTACAATCCAATGATGGGTCGCAGACTAGATATTGTTCTCTAAAGGAAGAAAATAAGATAATGGGTTGCAAAAGCAAAGGTCCATTAGAGCTATAGCCTGGATCATCCTCGAACCAATAGATCAATCTAGATAGCACATGGTTTTATTAACACATTCATCTGAATTTTGTGACTAAATATTTGTTTTGCTTTAACTCATTAGAATGGACATAACGTGCCTGATTGTAGACAGTCGCTAGTGCAGCTGGGGTTTAGGTATGAGGCTATGTGGCGATGAGATGAGAACTACTCTGGGGTGGTCGATTCAGCTTGGGAGTCACGACAGATTGGGCAGAATCCACTTCAGTCTACCTGGGCGAACATGGCTCATCTTGCCAACTCACTGAAGAATTGGAGCAGGGAGGCCTCTGGGTCTATTCGGCGCCAAATACAGAAGCTTGAGCGGAGGCTGAAATCTTTCGTAACTCTGTTCCTCATGCAGCTATAGTTGCAAAGGAACGCGCGGTTGAACAACAGTTGTGTGAGCTGTTCGAAAGGGAAGAAATCATGGCACGATAGATATCGCGTGTAGAATGGCTCAAAGACGGAGGCTGCAATACTGCTTTTTTCCATGCAAAAACAACAGCACGTAAAAGAACAAATTTTATTAATGCTCTTGTATGGGAGAATGGTTCAGTTTGTGTTGACCAGGAGGAAATAAAAGGAATGGTGCACATTTTTTTTGAAGAGTTGTTTACATCAGAACCATGTACAGCGATGGATTCGGTTCTGGAAGTTATTCCCAAAAAGGTCGATGATGCTATGAATTCTAACCTTTGCAAGCCTTATACAAATGATGAAATTAAGGCGGCTTTATTCCAAATGGGTCCTACTAAACCACCGGGGCATGATGGCTTCTCAGCTATGTTTCATCAGATTCATTGGGAACTTTTGCAACATGATGTGTGTGATGTTGTTCGTAGTTTTCTGGCTGGCTCAGAGATTCCGAATAGTTTTTGTGATTTAGTCATCGTTCTCATCCCGAAGGTATCTAGTGCTAAACACCTGTCGAAGTTTCAACCAATTAGTCTCTGTAATGTCTTGTATAAGATCGCATCCAAGGTGATTGCTAATAGGCTGAAAATCCTCCTACCTAACATTATTTCGGAGTATCAGAGTGCTTTTGTTCCAGGTCGACTTATTACAGATAGTGTTCTTATTGCCTTTGAGTACCTACACACAATTCGTCGCCAAAAGAACAAGAGACCCTTTTTTGCCTTGAAGATTGACATGATGAAGGCGTATGATCGCATTGAATGGAGATATCTTCATGGCTGCCTAAGTAAGTTGGGCTTTGATTCTAGCTGGATTGATTCTGTGATCAGATGTGTCACCACAGCTAGATATGCAGTGGAAGTGAATGGGGAACTTACCTCCCCCTTGGTTCCATCCCGGGGTATTGATACGTCCATTTTGCATCACTATTCTATGTCTTAATTCACTATTATTCATTGATATATTTCGTATTGAGAGGTGATACTTATGTTATTTCATCTATTTTTGCATGGTTGATGACTTTTGGAGCATGGACCGCTGCAGTCAGGATTCTGATGGAAAAGGTGATGTTTGGAGGCAAAATTCGTGAAGATCAGAAAATCCGGGAAAATATACGGAAAATCCTATTTTTCCAGAAGACTAAGGATACCAGAATATGGAGTGGAGGTGGGCCACAGGGGCCCCACACCACCCCATGGCGCGGGCAGGCCTAGGCCGCGCCTAGAGGTGGTGTGGCCGCCCTGGCCCACTCCAACCTCTCCCCTCTAGCATATATCATCCCCACAAAACCCTAAGACTCGGAGAGCGACCACAGAAAGATTCCGCCGCCTCTGCGGGGCGGAAAACGCCGAGAGAGAAAGATCTCTCCGGCAGACAGATTTCTGCCGGGGGAATTCCTTCCCGGAGAGGGGAGATCGTCGCCATCAACACCACCATCAAGCTGGACTTCATCGGGATCATCGTCATCATCATCATCACCATCACCATCATCACCCTCATCACCATCTCCATATTGTTGTAATAATTGCGTTGAATCTTGCATAGTTCATAGGGGAAACTTTCCCGGTGTTGATTACTCTTTGTAGTTGATGCTATTGAGTGAACCATTGAATTATTGTTTATGTTCAGATTGTTATACATCATTATTCCATCTCTGATCATGATCCATATGATGTCTTGTGAGTAGTTCGTTTTGTTCTTGAGGACATGGGAGAAGTCTTGTTGTTAGTAGTGGAGTTGCGTTGAGAAAGATTCAATAGATTGTTATTTAAGTTGTGGTGTACTTCTTCTAGTGGTGTCATGTGAACGTCGACTACATGACACTTCACCTATATGGGACTAGGGGAATGCATTGTGTATTTGGCTACTAATCGTAGAGGTTGCCAGAGTGACAGAAACCTGAACCCCCGTTAGGAAACCATTGCACAAGGGACGTAAGGGTCTTAGAGTTTAAAGCTGTGGTTAGGTTTCTACCTTAATTACTTTCTTGTACTTACGGATGTTTGCAAGGGGTATAATCACAAGTATGTATTAGTCTTGGATGGGGCGGTACATTAGCACAGGTTCACCCACACAACACTTAGCAAGCTAGAGAAGATTAATCGACTATATGAAGCGAAAGCACTTGAGAGTCTTCCCATGTGTCCTCGAGAACGTTTGGTCATCTTAGGTAATACAACCGGCTTGTCCTTTGCTGCATAAAGGATTGGGCTACTTGCTGCATTTATTCCTACTGTCTTTTATTTACTCGTACTTTGTTTACTTGCTTTATCGAAAACCCCTAAAAATCCGTTTGCTAAGTATTTGCAGAGAATTCCTAATCCATACCACTAGCCAGCACCTTCTGCTCCTCGTTGGGTTCGACACTCTTACTTATCGAAAATACTGCGATACACCCCCTATACTTGTGGGTCATCAAGACTATTTTCTAGCGTCGTTGCCGGGGAGTGAAGCACTATTGGAGAGTGGAACTGGTAAAGGAAACTTCTACTGTGAGTATTGTTTACTTCTGCTAGTTACTTTATTTTCATTATGGATAATTCGCTGAGTTTCTTATTTGGTAATGCTACTACCATTGCTAAGGTAGTAGATAAGCCACCACCTGCTGAGAAAGATGTTTTCAAAATACCTACAAGAATTATTGATCGTGTTATGGATAACTACTATGTTGGGGATGGAACTGTCCATCCCGGTGATCATTTACTCTTTATACACGAATTATGCGGGTTGTTCAAGTGTGCAGGTATTAATATAGATCAAGTTAAGAAGAAGTTATTCTCATTATCACTGAAAGGAAGAGCTGAGGAATGGTATAAGCTGCTGAAGAATGGTCAAGCTCTGGAATGGGAGGAAATAGTGCCTCTCTTTTATTCGAAGTTTTATCCTCCTAGTGAGATTCATAAAGATCGGAATCAAATATACAACTTTTGGCCTCTTGATGGAGAGAGTACAGCTCAAGCATGGGGGAGATTGAAGTTACTAATGCTCAAATGTCCCATTCATGAGCTCCCCAACAATATTATTATCAACAACTTTTATGCAAGGCTCCCTCTACACGACAAAGATTTATTGGATGCCTCTTGTGCTGGATCATTCACTCGTATGGAAGAAGAAGCTAAATGGGACCTTCTAGATCGTATTCAAGATAATGCTGAAGCTTGGGAGAATGACAAAGGTAGAAAGTCAGGTATAAATTATGATTATGAATGCATTGGATCTTTTATGGGAACTGATGACTTTCAAAATATTAAAAATGCTTATGGTCTAGACTCTCAAGCTATTGCTTCTTATTTTAAGGCTTTTGCTTCCTACATTGAAGTGCCTAAAAAGAAGTGGAATAAGTATCATGAACCTTATAAAGATGTTGCTAAAAGTGTTCCTGCAAGAAATACTGAAGTTTATACTGCTAATCATGTTTTACCTAAACCTTATATTGAGAAAAATGCCTTTTCCAGTTAAGGTAAAGGAGTATTCTATGATGGCTAGTATGGTAGATGAAAGTATGAATAAAGCTGTCAAACCTAATAAACAAATGGTTGATGAACCTATGATAACAAATGTGAAAGACTTTGTCACTAAGTATGAAAAAGAGGGACACACTATCCTTTGTAAGGATACCTCTAATATTGTTTCACATAGTAGTGTTATGAGAGCTAGTATTCCTGTGTTTTTTGTTAGAATAAGTGATCATTGCTATGATGGTTCCTTTGATATCTATATTGTTAAGTTTATGCATGATACTGAAAGTTACTATGAAAGAGGGAAAAGTGTTCTTATGCATCTCAATAATATCAAGTTTCCTCGTTTTATGTTGAAAGTTTTTATGTTGCACTTCTTTTGCCATCTTATACAAGTTGCATTTGGTTTCAATAACTTGTTTGTTTACAAAATCCCCTTGCATAGGAAGTGGGTTAGACTTAAATGTGTGTGTTTTTGCTTCTTAATGCTCTCTTTCACTTCAATTCATATCCCTATGAGAGCTTCTTTAAAATTATCATGCCCGTCTTAATGGCTATAAAGAAAGAGCTTTATGGGAGACAACCCAATTTGTTTTTGCTTTTAGTTTGCTTTTTGTTTCTTTGAGTCTTGGAAGTTATAACTTCGGTAATAACCGCTCCTTGTCTGTTTTGTTTGGTTTTTGTGTCAAGATCAACCTCTAATGAGAGAGAAGTAAGATTTGGGGAAGTTGCTGTCCCGAAACAGATTTTTGTGCTTCACCGTAAAAATTCGTGAGAGATCTCTATATGTTGGATTGAGCTGTAATTTTTTGTGCTTCTGCCCCAGGTTGTTATTTAACGTTAGTTTTGCACTTTTTGATTTGAGCAACAGAAGATTTTCGAAAAAAATTATCTTTACCTGCTGGTCTGTTTTGACAGATTTTGCCACTCTTGCATTTGCTTCTTTTATTCGATTTCCTTTTTGAATTCTTTTTGGGTTTTTGGAAGGAGTTGCTTGAAGTTGGACTCAAAAGGGTTTTATCACTTCACTTATACTAATGTTGCTAATGAGAACCGTGTGAAGTTTTGTGTGAAAGAAATTTCCAGGAAGTGGAGACAATGGTGTAATAAGGAAGAGAAGGGTTTTATGACTCAAGTAATAAGTATATGAAGATGAAGATACCGATGATTCAAGTGGTGACTCCGGAAGGATCCACTAAATACCAAATTCAGAGACCTGCAGAGTCCGTGTTCAAATAGGTAACAGTTCTGGTAAGAAAAGTTCCGCGGAAATACAATCCAACTATATTTTTGCAGTTTTTAGACAATAAGGAAAGCTACGAAGCGAAAAAGGGACGGAAACGGAGCCAGGGTGACTCACACCACCCTGTGGCGCAGGCCCACCCCTGGTCGCGCCACCAGGTGGTGAGTCCCCCCGGACTCCGCCTTCGACTCGTTTTCTCCCAATACCTTCCTTTTGATATGAAACTTCGTAATATATAACCCCCCCGGATCCCCCGAGGTTCGTATATCATGTATTCGTCGTGTTTTCGTTTCGATTTATTTATGTCAGGACATACTCTTTGAAATCTTAGAAACACAATGGTGTCTGCCAAGGATAAAGGGAAGAAGCCTATGGAGGAAGACCTCCAAGACCCCAAGCAGGGGCTTGTGTCTTTTGTTACTTGCCCTGCATCAATGGAAGCTCTACGAGTCACTAAGGAGTTCTGCGATAAGTACCAAGACTTGCAGAGGAAGGTGGACATGCTTCAATGGGAGAATAATAGGCTTCGCAAGATGCTAGAAGATTACCTTACGTCAACTAAGAAAATATTACCACCACCACCTAAGGAGTAATTCGTCATCAGGTTTGGCATCCCTTTGGTTTGTTCCAAGCTTGGGGGAGTGCCGCGGTATCATATCACTATCTTCTATCTTTTTACCTTATTAGTAGAGTCATATCATGAATAGCGGAGTTATTATGTAGTATGGTTTGCATTATGGAAGTGTCCCCTCTCTCGTTAGATTTGTATCTCTTGGTGTGAGTTTCCGTTATGGAATATTAATGAGAAGTTCTATCATTCACTCTTTTGCATAGCTTATGTTAGTTTTCAATTCGTGGTTATATGATTGATCTTGTTGTTAGTATTGGTAGCACTTTGGGATCATTGAGTTAATTTAGTTGGTTTTGGCAAACCTGGCTCGGTCAGTAGCAACACCTTTTTGAGAGTTGAAAAGGAAAGATAGAAGTACTCTAGAGAAAAATAATTTCATCATGTTTCTTTCTTGATTAGCTCATAAGTCTAGTATTCTCTAGTTAAGATCTTTTGTGCTTCCAAGGAAAATTGCATGTTTGTCTTTGTCACTTGTATGTTTGTTTGTTTCCTTCAACTCTTATACTTGCTACCAAGCCTTCCTAGCCAAAAACCTGTACTGAGAGGGTATTCTTCTCGTGCATCCACTCCTTTATACCAAAACCCTTGCCATTTGCGTCCACCATACCTACCTAGTAGCATTATTGCTATTCCAAGTAAATTCTTGTTTTGTCTACCTCCCAAATTAAACTTGTTATGCAAAAATTAGTGATTAAAGCTCTCATGAACTTGATGGCACACTTTACTTTCTTGCATTTAATAAACCTGAACCATTGTGAACTCTCCATGAAAGTTATATGCTTGCAAACTATAGGCTGGGGATTAGCAGAACCGTGCTGTCACGGGGAATGCTTTCAACACTTGTAAATATATACCCAGTTGATACCTTGCTCTTTTGTTTGAGGATGTCGTCGGAGTGAAATAAAAGGGGAGCTTGTAAGTCCATGGAGTTATGTATGTGTGTTAGAGAAACGCCTAGGCCGCTGGTCTAATCCATGCTGACATGGTGGAAACCTGCAGCGTAACCATAATGATATCTATGAAGCATTCTTCTTGTAAAAAAGAGAGAGAGATAGCTACTGAGAAAAAGAAAAAAAAGAGATACTATGAAAAGAGGAAAGAGAGAAAAAAGCACCATTTTCCCATGGTAAATAAGAAGATTGTTGCAATACTCATTGTCTGCTTGCCTTGTCATTTTGATATGGGGATTCTTCCGTATCATCAGGCAAGGGCTACCCCGTTGGCGGTTCTCAATGATACGCACATACTTACGATGACAAGAACTTACCGGTAACTAAAGTTGAGTAGCATGAGGAGCGGCCCTCGTACTCAAGGGACTTGGGATTTTCAGTTTATAGTATGTCAAGCATATAATTCAGATTGGACCTCACTTTCACGTTAATCACCTAAAGATGCCTATGATAGGGGCAATAAGAGCTGAAAGCTAGTAAATATCATAATTTTTGGGAGCTCTTTACGAGACTTGCAATCCCTGCTTCCCTCTTTGAATGGCCTTTCTTTTGCTTTGTAGTTGAGTCAGTAAACCTATTCCCTTCTATCTCAGCAAGTATTTTGAGACTATGTGTTTCATTCATTCATATGATGACTTATGCATTCATGTTTATTATGTTCCTTGTTTTGCACATTGCTCTTATCTTGATGTTTACTACTTTGAAAGCTATCATTGAAAAACCAGCTATTTGTGAACTCCAGCAAATTATCAACTATTCTTCGACCAAGAGCTAAGTTTGCCATTACCAATTCTGATTTACTCTATGTATCTTTATTGTGTTTCCTTTACTCATTACAAGTTGAGTTATATAATAGTGAGTTGTCTTCTATTATGATCTATGTATTTGATGAATGTGATGCTTCTTGTCCGTATTATTTTATCGACTCTTCACTCCATAAACCTGACGTCATGTTTATTGAGCTCAGTTTCGCTTGGGGACAAGCGAAGTCTAAGCTTGGGGGGGTTGATACGTCCATTTTGCATCACTATTCTATGTCTTAATTCACTATTATTCATTGATATATTTCGTATTGAGAGGTGATACTTATGTTATTTCATCTATTTTTGCATTGTTGATGACTTTTGGAGCATGGACCGCTGCAGTCAGGATTCTGATGGAAAAGGTGATGTTTGGAGGCAAAATTCGCGAAGATCAGAAAATCCGGGAAAATATACGGAAAATCCTATTTTTCCAGAAGACTAAGGATGCCAGAAGATGGAGTGGAGGTGGGCCACAAGGGGCCCACACCACCCCATGGCGCGGGCAGGCCTAGGCCGCGCCTGGAGGTGGTGTGGCCGCCCTGGCCCACTCCAACCTCTCCCCTCTGGCGTATATCATCCCCACCAAACCCTAAGACTCGGAGAGCGACCACAGAAAGATTCCTCCGCTTCTGCGGGGCGGAAAACACCGAGAGAGAAAGATCTCTCCGGCAGACAGATTTCTGTCAGGGGAATTCCTTCCCGGAGAGGGGAGATCCTCGCCATCAACACCACCATCAAGATGGACTTCATCGGGATCATCGTCATCATCATCACCACCATCATCACCATCAGCACCCTCATCACCATCTACATATTGTTGTAACAATTGCGTTGAATCTTGCATAGTTCATAGGGGAAACTTTCCCGGTGTTGATTACTCTTTGTAGTTGATGCTATTGAGTGAACCATTGAATTATTGTTTATGTTCAGATTGTTATACATCATTATTGCATCTCTGATCATGATCCATATGATGTCTTGTGAGTAGTTCGTTTTGTTCTTGAGGACATGTGAGAAGTCTTGTTGTTAGTAGTGGAGTTGCGTTGAGAAAGATTCAATAGATTGTTGTTTAAGTTGTGGTGTACTTCTTCTAGTGGTGTCATGTGAACATCGACTACATGACACTTCACCTATATGGGCCTAGAGGAATGCATTGTGTATTTGGCTACTAATCGTAGGGGTTGCTGGAGTGACAGAAACCTGAACCCCCGTGATGAACCCATTGCACAAGGGACGTAAGGGTCTTAGAGTTTAAAGTTGTGGTTAGGTTTCGACCTTAATTACTTTCTTGTACTTATGGATGTTTGCAAGGGGTATAATCACAAGTATGTATTAGTCTTGGATGGGGCGGTACATTAGCACAGGTTCACCCACACAACACTTAGCAAGCTAGAGAAGATTAATCGACTATGTGAAGCGAAAGCACTTGACAGTCTTCCCATATGTCCTCGAGAACATTTCGTCATCTTAGGTAATACAACCGGCTTGTCCTTTGCTGCATAAAGGATTGGGCCACTTGCTGCATTTATTCCTACTGTCTTTTATTTACTCGTACTTTGTTTACTTGCTTTATCGAAAACCCCTAAAAATCCGTTTGCTAAGTATTTGCAGAGAATTCCTGATCCATACCACTAGCCAGCACCTTCTGCTCCTCGTTGGGTTCGACACTCTTACTTATCGAAAATACTGCGATACACCCCCTATACTTGTGGGTCATCAGGTATTCATCAGGGAGATCCAATCGGCCCGTATTTGTTTCTCTTGGGTATTGAAGGTCTATCATGCTTATTGCAAAAAAAGGAAGGTCTTGGTGAGCTACAGGTTTACGTAATGGACGGCAAGGCCCTTCTATACCCCACTTACTTTTTGCAGATGATAGCATCTTTTTTGCACGATGTGATATTCAAAGTGTGGCTGCGTTGAAATCTGCGCTGGATTTATATTGTGAGGATTCTGGTCAAAGGATTAATCTTCAGAAATCTTCACTCTTTTTTGGCAGTAAGTGTTCAGATAATGTCAAGCTTACAGTGAAAACAATGCTGGAGGTGGATTGTGAAATTCTACAAGACACATATCTAGGCATGCCTACCGATATTGTGAGGGCTGTCAGTCCTCTTTTAAATTTCTACCTGAGAGAGTTTGGAAGTGTGTCAATGGTTGCTCGGGCATACCCCTTTCACGTGCTAGTAAGGAGGTTTGGCTTAAGGCAGTGGTGCAATCTATTTCCAATTATGTGATGAGCTGCTTCCAGGTTCTAGTAGCAACTTGTGACAAAATGAGATCAATCATAGCTAACCATTGGTGGGGTTTTGAGGATGGCAAGAAAAAATGCATTGGCGCTCGTGGGAGTGGTTGTCATCGCCAAAATCCTTGGGTGGTTTGGGTTTTGAGGACTATGTCCTATTTAATCAAGCAATGCTTGGGAAGCAATGTTGGCGTCTGCTTACTAATCCAACATCCCTGTGTGCAAGAGTGCTTAAGGGTCTCTATTTTCCTGATACAGATTTCATATCTTCCATTAAGCCTAGAGTATCCTCCTTCACATGGCGTTCTATTCTTTTTGGGTGAGAGCTCTTACTAAAAGGTATCAAATGGGGTATTGGCAATGGCAAAAGTGTCAATATAAAGAAGGACAATTGGGTTCCTGGTTTCCCTGTTGGCACAATTAAATCCACAGTTGCTATGCCTGAGCACCTAAAGGTTAGTTTCCTTTTGAACGAAGCTGGTAATTGTTGGGATGTGTCAACACTCGGATTTTTAATCCTAGATGCCCGTTATGCCATACCTCGGAATCCCAGGATTACCATTTTTGCGAGACATAACGGATTGGATATCACAGTACATCATCCATTACAAACCATACATAAGGTCTTACACAAATAAGGATCTCATGATCCAGTCTTAATACAACAAGCAGCGGAAATAAAAGATAAGCGTAGCGGTGGGGTCCATCTTCATAATAGCCAGGGACAAAAGCCATGAGTACTCTTTAAGTACTCGCAAACTACCACTAACAAGTACTATAGTTCAAAATTAAAGTGCTAACTCTATGTTTAACTATAAAGTTAAGTTTGAAACCTAAGCTGAGTTCAGAAGCCAAGAAAGATAAAGTAAAGTTCTAGAATCACTTAAGTTGGGAAGCTATTGTTATAAACACAACCCTGTTGTGGTCAAGTCAAGGTTCATCATTCTTTTCAAAGTATTTAGAAAACATCTGACAACGAAACAGTATGGCCATTCCAACTCTCCATAACCGCGGACGCGGCTATTCGAATAGTTTGACACTCTGCAGAGGTGGTACACTTTCACCACAAGATTCAATACATCTGTCAGGGGTAACCCTGAATCATCATACTTAGTATGCAGAGAATCAAACATAACCTTTACACACCCTAGTATAAGCACCTCTCCTATGAACATGGCCTCCCAACCATGACCATCAGTCATCTTGGGCACTACATAGGTGGGCATCATGAGAGGTAGCCTCAGCTCAGACCTCTCCCGTGAGGGAACAAATACTAATGCATATAAATTTCCAGCTAAGCCTTACCCAATTTAGGTAGTGTGGTTGTATGGTAAATTTGGAATGGTATCGCATCCGAATCCAACCATCAGTTTTATAAAAGGGTTAAGGCTCATGCCTCAACATTTTCATTATCATCAACCATTTGTGTTTTCTCAACACTTGTCAAAACATCTCAATAGAATGACTCATCATTCCAAGGTTTTCATAATTCATTTTCACCAAGTGTTCCCATCTAAAGTGACTCAAGTTTTTGATCTACTCTAACTACTAAGTTAAGAGTGTTCACTAAGGTGGAAAAGATGGGTTCAATCTCATGCCATAGAGTGACATCTAAAGGGTTCTAAATAGGTCAAGTTTTATACTTTTTATGCTACCTTCAAACTAAGTAAAGAACTTGATGTAAACTAAGGGAGTAAAACTTGTAGCTAAGACTTGGGGTACTAATAGTCAAAAAGGGAGTGTGATCAATGCATGCTTAAGGCATCTTTGCTAAACCATCAAGTTTGATCCTAACTTGCTAAGTACTAAACTTGCAAGTGTTAGCTTACACTGTTAATGGTGGCTTGCAAGTACAACTTGCAAGGGTTAATCTTAGATAGTGCTAGCTTGCTAATAGTAGCTTGCCTTGGTTGGTGCAGTGGTTGAAGTTTTCTTCTTCTTCTTCTTCTTCTTGGTAGAACTCCTCCAACTCGAAAGCTTGGTCGGTACTATCGTCTATAAATACATAGGGAGTACACAATCACCAAACAATACTTAACTAGGCTAAGTAGCATTCTAAGACACACATTTGATGATCTATTATCATCACAAGCATCACAAGTTTAATTCCATAGTTTTATTCTTTTTATTTTAGAAAAGTAATTTCTACTCATTGAAAAATTAACTAAAATTTAATATTCACCACCAAAATATGGGCTCATGTGGACACGTGTCCTCACCACATATTCTAACATGTGGGAATGAGATTTAAAGGTTGGATCAACATTACTTTGGTTTAAGTTCATTATTTAATGATTTAAAGTGACTAGAAATGCCTATATAGCATTATTTTGGTACTAGTCCAAAGTCACTACATGTAAACCTTAATATTATTACATATTTGGATAGATATGATGAAATGTTATTTTTGAGAGTTGGAATCACCTCAAAAGCTAACTTGGTTGATTTTATAAAAATGTTGCAAGTTGCAAATGCTTCTGTCTTCTTATTTTTATTAGGAGAGATGTATAACTCTAATTCAATTAAATCCAACGGGCTTGGATAGATCATCTTAATACCTTTTAGGAAAAATTAGTTTCATGCAATTTGGATTTGGCAAACTCCCAGAATTGAATTTTAAAATATTGGACATAAACTAGATTTAACTAAAAAGAAAAATCCAGATTTGAACAGGTGGGCTAGCGCAGGAAAAGACTTGGGCCGGCCCAGTGGCGCTCCGCGGCGCGGGGCTCAGCTGCCAGGGGGTCCCACTTGTCAGCGGCACTTAACACGCGAAACGGTACGCGTGCTGTGGGCCGTAGGATTAGAAGGGGAATCTACGGCTGAGGGTCGTCGTCGACGACGAATAGGTCGCCGGCGAGCTCGAACCCTAGCGGCTCGGTGGGGGTCTGCTGGGGACATACCAGGGCTCCAGCGGGGTCGGCGAGGCGGGCAAACGAAGTGGAAGACGACGGTGAGGCGAGGCGCGGTTGCGGTGGAGCTTGGGGTGGTCGCAATCAGCGGCCCCCTTCTCCTCCTGCTGTGGATGCTCCGGCTCCAATTCTGGCGAGGAAGGGCTCGCCTTGCTCCGTCTAGAGGTGGGTGAGGTTTAGAGAGGTGAGGGGAGTGGAATGGTGTGGAGAGAAGAGGCTGGGGAGGGCTCCTTTTATAGGCCCGACGGTGAGACCGAGCGGGATGGGCAGGCGACGGTGGCGACATGGCTACGGCAGGGTAGAGGCATGGCTGCGGGTGGCGATCGACGCGAGGTTCCCTGGCGGTGCTCTAGGCATTGAATGCGGCCGTAGGGGCGGTGGCATGTGGTCTAGGCGAGGTGGCGCTCTGAGCGGCAAAGGCGGCAATGTCCACGGCGAGCGGTGGTTGTGAGGCGTTGGGCGGCCAGCGGAGGTGTCTGGGGTGTTCTCCAGGTCATGGCGGAGCGGCGGGCGCGGGCTACGGCCAAGGGGCGGTCTGTGCGAGCGGGGACAGAGCGTGCTCTAGGGGCGGCATCGGCATGGTGCGGTGGCACTGGGCGCGGGCTTTCCTCGGTGGTCCACGGCAGGACTTGGCTCGGGCAGGGGACAGAGAGGGGCGGTGAGGTGTGGGCTACCTCCTAGACATGGAGAGGGAGGCGGGAGAGGGCTGCTGCGGCGAGATCACGGTCGGACGGCGAGAGGGTGCTCGGCATGGCATGGCAGTGCAGCTAGGGGGTAGGGGAGTGGGTTTAAATGGCTTTGCTAGATCATTGAGAGACAAAGGGAGTAAAGAGGGGCCAAATGGGAGAAAAGTTTGCCAGAATACTGTTTGAAATAGTGAAATGTGTTTTGTTTGAAATCTGTCTGCCAAGTGTTTGATAAAATGGCCAAAAGAGAAAAAGTTTTGAATTTTGGTTTCAAATTTTTTGAGTGATCTCCACTAGTGCTAGGTAGTCCCTGGTTGCAAGGGTTTTGAAAGTGGAGCTCAAAAAGATGGGTTTTGAAATAGGGGTGATCTATGCATATGCATTCGATTCAATTCTCAAATGTCATTTAAAATAAGTAAAAGAATGTTTTTAGCAGATCAAAAGGTGGGCCTTGGTACCTCATTATGTGTACTAGAAACGGGTACAAAGATCAATAATTGTTTCTGTTAAGAAATGAGTGCTAGGAACACTCAAAGTAGTGTAGTGGATTAAAATGGCCAAAATGACCATTCCTCCTTTTTAAATTCTTTTTGATTTGATTTTCTTTAGGAAAAGTTTGGGAAATATGTAGATGATGTTTAAATCACCTAAGAAACATTTTACAAGCATTGGATCACTCAATCATGGCAATTCAAACAACTCCTATTTTAAATGCACACATATATGAATGCTTTCATTTTAAATTTGGAAAAGTTTTTGTTAACCCCATTTCTGGTTGATTTGATCTTGATAAACTTGGATTGAAGTTTTGGGATGTTACAAACCTTCCCCCCTTAAACAAAATCTCGTCCCGAGATTTACAAAGAAAACTAGGAACTAAAGAGATCTGGGAACTCTGTCCTAATGTAATCTTCTCGCTCCCAAGTAGCTTCCTCCTCGGTATGGTTGCTCCACTGAATCTTGAGAAACTTGATGCTCCTGGTCCTGGTGGTTCTGTAGGCTTCTTCTAAGATACGGATGGGTACTTCTCGATAGGTCAGGTCATTGTTGATTTCCACAGCTTTGTGATCGATGTTCTTGAAAACTTCAGTCTTCTCGGACACCTCCAGACATTTGCGAAGTAACGAGATATGGAACACATTGTGGATGGCTGACATCTCTTCAGGCAGGTCCAGCTGATACGATACTTCTCCTCGACGGTTCAGAATCTTGAAAGGTCCGATATATCTGGGGGCTAACTTTTCCTTCAGACTAAAGCGCCGAGTTCCCTTCAATGGTGAAACCTTGAGATATACAAAATCTCCGACATTGAAAGTCAGGTCTCTTCTTCTCTTGTCGGCATAGCTCTTCTGTCTGGATTGGGCGGTCTTGAGGTGCTCACGGACTTTGTGAACTTTCTCTTCTGCTTCGCGGAGAATGTCGGGTCCGAAGATTTGACTCTCTCCTACTTGCGACCAATTCAAAGGGGTACGACACTTTTGTCCATATAGGAATTCAAATGGTGCCATCTGTAAACTAGCTTGATAACTGTTGTTATATGAGAATTCTGCGAAAGGCAGGCAGTCTTCCCATTTTGATCCATATTCCAACACACAAGCTCTAAGCATATCCTCTAGGATCTAGTTGACTCTCTCAGTCTGTCCATCTGTTTGCGGGTGATATGCGGTGCTGAAGTTCAACTTGGTTCCTAATCCTTCCTGAACTTTCTGTCAAAATCTCGAGGTGAACTGGGTTCCTCGATCTGATACTATGGTCTTGGAGGTTCCATGCAGACTAACAATCCTAGCAATGTATAGCTCTGCTAACTTTGCACTTTGGTAAGTTGTCTTGACAGGTATAAAGTGGGCTACCTTGGACTGTCTATCAACTATGACCCAGATTGAGTCATTTCCCCTACTAGAAGTAGGTAACACCGGTGATAAAGTCCATTCTCATGGAATCCCACTTCCATTCCGGAATCTATAATGGTTGCAACAGTCCTGCAGGTCTCTGATGCTCTGCTTTGACTCTTTTGCAGATGTCACATTTGGCGATGTAGCTTCCGATCTCTCTCTTCATCTTGTGCCACCAAAATTGCTCTTTCAAATCCTGATACATCTTTGTTCCTCTAGGTGGATAGAATAAAGAGTATCATGAGCTTCCTTCATGATAACCTCCTTCAGCTCCGAATCTGCTGGAACACAGATACGTCCTTTGTACCATAGTACACCTTCTTCGTCCTCAGTGAATCCAGGTACCTTTCCTGTACCAATACGATGTTTGATTCCGTCGATACTTTCATTTCCCTTCTGGGCTTCCTTGATTTGGCTAATCAAAGTGGGTTGAAGTTCAATGCTAGCTAAGAATCCTTTGCTAACTAATTCAGTTCTGAACTGCTCTAATTCTTCATACAAACTGGTTTGCTTCTCCTTGATCATGGTGTTAAGCCTACACGGCAATCTGCTAAGAGCATCCGCTACCACATTGGCTTTGCCGGGGTGATAGTGAATGTCAAGGTCATAATCTTTGATTAACTCTATCCATCTCCTTTGCCTCATATTCAGCTCCTTCTGAGTGAAGATATACTTCAAGCTCTTATGATCTGAGTAAATCTCATAGCGATTACCCATCAAATAATGATGCCATGTCTTCAGTGCTAGAACTACAGCTGCTAGCTCAAGATCATGGGTCGGATAGTTCTGCTCATGCTGCTTCAGTTGTCGAGACAGATAAGCGATGACTTTGCCTTCTTGCATCAATACACATCCTAGACCAATCTTGGATGCGTCGCAATACACATCAAAGGGCTTATTGATGTCCGGCATGACCAAAATTGGGGCTGATATCAATCTCCTCTTCAGCTCCTGGAAACTGGCTTCACATTTGTCTGTCCATTCAAACTTCTTGTCCATCTTCAATAATTGGGTCATTGGTCGGGCTATGCTCGATAATCCTTCTACGAACTTGCGGTAATATCCCGCTAATCCGAGAAATGCACGGACTTGGGTTTGAGTGGTTGGGGCTTCCCATTCTTCGACATCTTTGATCTTGGCGTGATCAACAGAGACTCCTCTGGCAGACACAATATGTCCTAGGAATCCTACTTCTTTCAGCCAAAACTCACACTTGCTGAACTTGGCATATAACGGATGCTCTCTCAGGGTTTCTAGGATAACTCTCAGATGTTGCTCATGCTCTTCCTCGGACTTGGAGTAGATAAGGATGTCGTCGATAAACACAACTACAAACTTATCTAGGAAGTTCATAAAGATCTTATTCATGAGATTCATGAAATAAGCAGGGGCATTGGTTAATCCAAAAGACATAACCGTATACTTGTATAAACCATAGCGAGTAGTAAAGGCGGTCTTCGGAATATCCATTGCACGAATCTTAAGTTGGTGATAACCAGTCCTAAGATCAATCTTTGAGAATACCTGAGCTCCAGTCAACTGATCAAATAGATCCTCTATCTTTGGCAAGGGGTACTTGTTCTTGATGGTGACATCATTCAACTTTCGGTAATCTGTGCACAGACGATTGCCTCCATCTTTCTTGTCAACGAATAACACTGTTGATCTCCATGGCGATGCACTTGGTTGAATCAAGCCTTTGGCTAGCATAGCATCCAACTATTTCTTCAGTTCCACTAGTTCTGAGGGGTTCATGCTATATGGTCTCTGGGCTATGGGTCCGGTTCCGGGGATTAGTTCGATAATGAACTCAATATCCCTATCCGGGGGCATACCTAGCAACTCATCTGGGAATACGTCGGGGTATTCACAGACTACTCTGACTTGGTCTATGGTGGGCAAGGCTACACTCTGGTTGCACTTGAATTGTCAGGGTAAGGTTTCAGAGATATGCTCTATTGTGACTCCAGAACTACTGGTCATGGTGATGGCTTTCTTAGCATAGTCTATCAATCCTTTATGCCTTGACATCCAGTCTATACCTAGTACTACTCCCAATCCTTTGGTTCCAAGTACAATTAGGTTGGCATAAAAATCTATCCCATGTATTCTGATAGGTACAGCTTTGCAAATTTTTCTAGCCTTGGTTGTTGAACCGGGGATTTGAACTATCATGACATGCTTCAGGTTGGTTGGACGAATCTTACTAGTGCATGCAAATTCTTCGGTGACAAATGAATGCGATGCTCCTGAATCAAACAATACTCTTGCTAAAACTGAGTTGACAGAAAACATACCTAGCACTACATCTGGCGCTTCCTGGGCTTCTTCTGCATTCATGTGGAAGAGACGGCCGTTGCGGTTGTGAGGGTTCCCTGGGGCAAATCTCCTTCCTGGTTGAACACGACGCTGTTGCTGAGCTGGGACATTCACATTGCCATTGGCTGCAGTCTTCTTGGGACACTCATTGGAGTAGTGACCCTTTACTCCACACTTGAAACAAGTGATCTAGGACTTGTCCTTGACTGCGACAGGTACATCATTGCTGCCAGTTCTGGGTGCAGTGTTGTTGTTGTTGTTGTGGTGGTTCTTGGGAGGTGCACGGTTGAAATTGTTGGCATTACCGAAGTTGTGATTGTTTCCTCCGGACTTCACATTGCTTCCGCTACGGTTGGGGTAGCTTGGGCGAGAATTTGGAGGTCGGTTGTTCCTTGATGCATATCCTGCTGAAGGGTTGGGACGGTACTTCTGGTGACTGTTGGATCCAGACTGCTGCATCATACGGCGATTGTAGTTGTCGTTTGCCTGGTTAATCTTCCCTTCCATCTGAATGGCAGAGTCGACTAGCTCTTCGAGATCCTGGAAACGGATAACGACGAGGACAGTCTGCATCTCATCATGCAGTCCGTTCAAGAATCTCTCCTTCTTCTTGGCCTTCGTGTTGATCTCATCAGGTGCATATCTGGCAAGTGACGGGAATCTGTCACGGTACTCTACCACAGTCATTCTTCCTTGCTTCAATTCGTGGAACTCATCTCTCATTCTGTTGACTAGACCTTGCGGCACGTGAGTGCGACTGAACTTGACTTTGAATGCTTCCCATGTCATCACTTGACCATGGTTCATATTGCGGATGCTATTCCACCAAGCTCTTGCATCTCCTGCCAGATAGTGGGTGGCGAAGAGAACTTTCTCATTTTCATCAACTCTGGCAACTTCTAAGTTGTTCTCCATGGTCTGTAACCAGTCATCGGCATCTAATGGGTTTTCCGATTGGTTGAAGATTGGGGGATTGGTGTTCTGAAAGTTTTTGAGTTTGGATCCCTAGTGATCCTGATTTCCTTGCCCTTGGTTGTTGAGAGCCATTTGGGCGATCTGTTGAAGTGTTGCTAAGTTGGCTTGACGCTCTGCCCGGCTTGCTTCACGGTCCGCTATGAGATTCTGCAAGATCTGCAGCATTGGGTCTTGCGACGAGCTGCTCCCTCCTTGGTTTCCACGAGTCATCTGAAGATTGAGATATAGGGGTAAGAGGGAAATTCTAAGGTTCATGGTTTTGGGGTTTTCAAATCTAAAACTTTGAGTTAGACTCAGGTTTTTCAACTAACTTCATTTTCATTCATGCAAGCCAGCACACGATACAACACACACCACAACAATCAAAGGGAAAACAGATGGTTTGAAGAACCATTCTGCAAGCTAAGATACAGTGAGGTCGATACATCTCACGCTACGACAGTGCTCTAGTGCATCTACTCATCGTCGATGAAGTCGGAGTCCTCATCATCAGTGTAGAAGTCCACGGCATCCTCCGCCAGAAAATCATCATCATTGCTGAGGTAAGAATCCATGTCTCCCTGGATGTCTTCACCCTCATCTTCTTCTTCCTTTGCTACAAGCTGAGCTTCCTGCTCCTTGACGGTCTTCTCGAGGTCGGCCACCTTCTTGCGAAGACGGGCGATGGTGCGATCCTTCTTGGCACGCTGGCGGCAAAGATACTGACGGTCTTGGACAAGCAGTGCGAAAGTCTGGGCTTTCTGGTTGGCAATGGCATGGTTGTGGTTGGCTAACTCTCTGGCATTGTCCAGTTCCTGCTATCTATCGTGAAGCAAGAAGTCAAGGTTCTCCACTTGACGCCTCAACTTGGGGTGGCCCGGCATCTCCATTGGCATTCCCATGAAATCACGTCTTGCATAGTGGGCAAAACGGGTTCCTTGGGTCTTGTTGACGTTGAGGGCACATAGACGTGCGAGAGCTTCATGCATTGCCCTGGCTAATCCATCTAGCCAGTTGTTCTCTCTCACGGAGAACTGAATTCTTACAGAAGTTGGTGCTTCAATGCTCCCTCTAAGATCTGCGGTGACGAGCCACTGTAGGTCTCCTCCTGGGGGTCCTGGAAGTTGAGCTCCAAGAAACTCTGGGTGCGGGCGTCCCAGTAACTCTGACAGTGAATCCAGATCCCTCTCGAAGATCAGCTGACCTCCGTTTCCCAACTGGTAAAACTTGCTGAACTGAGTCTCCATCTACAAGAATTTAGGATGAGGAAGTTAGTAAAGTGATCAAGTGTGTCAAATTTTAAGTAGTAGTGTAAGAATTTTGAGTATCGTAAATTTTTGAGAATCCACAAGGGTAAGAGAGGAGATAGTTTTTCATAAATACTCACTTTGGTTTTGAAACTAAGTTTTTGTTTGACGTCCATTCTAACTAGGGTCTCCTATGGTCAGGATGGCTCTGATACCACCAACTTGTCAACACCCGGATTTTTAATCCCAGATGCCCATTATGCCATACCTCACAATCCCAGGATTACCATTTTTGTGAGACATAACGGATTGGATATCACAGTACATCATCCATTACAAACCATACATAAGGTCTTACACAAATAAGGATCTCATGATCCAGTCTTAATACAACAAGCAGCGGAAATAAAAGATAAGCGTAGCGGTGGGGTCCATCTTCAGGGGCACAGGCAATGCTGACGAAGGCAGATGGTCCTAGTTATCATAGCCGTCCTGTTGGCCATCATCTTGATAGTCTCCTTCATAGTCTGGCCATGATAATAGCCAGGGACAGAAGCCATGAGTACTCTTTAAGTACTCGCAAACTACCACTAACAAGTACTATAGTTCAAAATTAAAGTGCTAACTCTATGTTTAACTATAAAGTTAAGTTTGAAACCTAAGCTGAGTTCAGAAGCCAAGAAAGATAAAGTAAAGTTCTAGAATCACTTAAATTGGGAAGCTATTGTTATAAACACAACCCTGTTGTGGTCAAGTCAAGGTTCATCATTCTTTTCAAAGTATTTAGAAAACATCTAACAACGAAACAGTATGGCCATTCCAACTGTCCATAACCGTGGACGCGGCTATTCGAATAGTTTGACACTCTGCAGAGGTGGTATACTTTCACCACAAGATTCGATACATCTGTCAGGGGTAACCCTGAATCATCATACTTAGTATGCAAATAATCAAACATAACCTTCCCTTTACACACCCTAGTATAAGCACCTCTCCTATGAGCATGGCCTCCCAACCATGACCATCAGTCATCTTGGGCACTGCATAGGTGGACATCATGAGAGGTAGCCTCAGCTCAGACCTCTCCCGTGAGGGAACTAATACTAATGCATATAAATTTCCAGCTAAGCCTTACCCAATTCAGGTAGTGTGGTTGTACGGTAAATTTGGAATGGTATCGCATCCGAATCCAACCATCAGTTTTATAAAAGGGTTAAGGCTCATGCCTCAACATTTTCATTATCATCAACCATTTGTGTTTTCTCAACACTTGTCAAAACATCTCAATAGAATGACTCATCATTCCAAGGTTTTCATAATTCATTTTCACCAAGTGTTCCCATCTAAAGTGACTCAAGTTTTTGATCTACTCTAACTACTAAGTTAAGAGTGTTCACTAAGGTGGAAAAGATGGGTTCACTCTCATGCCATAGAGTGACATCTAAAGGGTTCTAAATAGGTCAAGTTTTATACTTTTTATGCTACCTTCAAACTAAGTAAAGAACTTGATGTAAACTACGGGAGTAAAACTTGTAACTAAGACTTGGGGTACTAATAATCAAAAAGGGAGTGTGATCAATGCATGCTTAAGGCATCTTTGCTAAACCATCAAGTTTGATCCTAACTTGCTAAGCACTAAACTTGCAAGTGTTAGCTTGCACTGTTAATGGTGGCTTGCAAGTACAACTTGCAAGGGTTAATCTTAGATAGTGCTAGCTTGCTAATAGTAGCTTGCCTTGGTTGGTGCAGTGGTTGAAGTTTTCTTCTTCTTCTTCTTCTTGGTAGAACTCCTCCTCCTCGAAAGCTTGGTCGGTACTATCGTCTATAAATACATAGGGAGTACACAATCACCAAACAATACTTAACTAGGCTAAGTAGCACTCTAAGACACACATTTGATGATCTATTATCATCACAAGCATCACAAGTTTAATTCCATAGTTTTATTCTTTTTATTTTAGAAAAGTAATTTCTACTCATTGAAAAATTAACTAAAATTTAATATTCACCACCAAAATATGGGCTCATGTGGACACGTGTCCTCACCACATATTCTAACATGTGGGAATGAGATTTAAAGGTTGGATCAACATTACTTTGGTTTAAGTTCATTATTTAATGATTTAAAGTGACTAGAAATGCCTATATAGCATTATTTTGGTACTAGTCCAAAGTCACTACATGTAAACCTTAATATGATTACATATTTGGATAGATATGATGAAATGTGATTTTTGAGAGTTGGAATCAACTCAAAAGCTAACTTGGTTGATTTTATAAAAATGTTGCAAGTTGCAAATGCTTCTGTCTTCTTATTTTTATTAGGAGAGATCTATAACTCTAATTGAATTAAATCCAACAGGCTTGGATAGATCATCTTAATAACTTTCAGGCAAAATTAGTTTCATGCAATTTGGATTTGGCAAACTCCCAGAATTGAATTTTAAAATATTGGACAGAAACTAGATTTAACTAAAAAGAAAAATCCAGATTTGAACGGGTGGGCTAGCGTGGGAAAAGACTTGGGCCGGCCCAGTGGCGCTCCGCGGCGCGGGGCTCAGCTGACAGGGGGTCCCGCTTGTCAGCGGCACTTAACACGCGAAACGGTACGCGCGTTGTGGGCCATAGGATTAGAAGAGGAATCTACGGTTGAGGGTCGTCGTCAACGACGAACAGGTTGCCAGCGAGCTCGAATCCTAGTGGCTCGGTGGGAGTCTGCTGGGGACGTACCAGGGCTCCAACGGGGTCGGCGAGGCGGGCAAACGAAGTGGAAGATGATGGCGAGGCGAGGCGCGGTTGCGGCGGAGCTTGGGGTGGTCGCAATCAGCGGCACCCTTCTCCTCCTGCCGCGGCTGCTCCGGCTCCAATTCCGGCGAGGCAGAGCTCGCCTTGCTCCGTCTAGAGGTGGGTGAGGTTCAGAGAGGTGAGGGGAGTGGAATGGTCTGGAGAGAAGAGGCTGGGGAGGGCTCCTTTTATAGGCCCGACGGTGAGACCGAGCGGGATGGGCAGGCGACGGTGGCAACATGGCTACGGCGGGGTAGAGGCATGGCTGCGGGTGGCGATCGACGTGCGGTTCCCTGGCGGTGCTCTACGAATTGAATGCGGCCGTAGGGGCGGTGGCATGCGGTCTAGGCGAGGTGGCGCTCTGAGCGGCAGAGGCGGCGGTGTTAACGGCGAGCGGTGGCTGTGAGGCGTTGGGCAGCCAGCGGGGGTGTCTGGGGTGTTCTCCAGGTCTTGGCGGAGCGGCGGGCGTGGGCTGCAGCCAAGGGGCGGTCTGTGCGAGCGGGGACAGAGCGCGCTCTGGGGACGACACCGGCATGGTGCGGTGGCACTGGGCGCGGGCTTTCCTCGGTGGTCCACGGCAGGACTTGGCTCGGGCAGGAGACAGAGAGGGGCGGTGAGGTGTGGGCTACCTCCTAGACATGGAGAGAGAGGCGGGAGAGGGCTGCTGTGGCGAGTGCACGGTCGGCCGGCGAGAGGGTGCTCGGCATGGCATGGCAGTGCAGCTAGGGGGTAGGGGAGTGGGTTTAAATGGCTTTGCTAGATCATTGAGAGACAAAGGGAGTAAAGAGGGGCCAAATGGGAGACAAGTTTGGCCAGAATACTGTTTGAAATAGTGAAATGTGTTTTGTTTGAAATCTGTCTGCCAAGTGTTTGATGAAATGGCCGAAAGAGAAAAAGTTTTGAATTTTGGTTTCAAATTTTTTGAGTGATCTCCACTAGTGCTAGGTAGTCCCTGATTGCAAGGGTTTTGAAAGTGGAGCTTTGAAATAGGAGTGATCTATGCATATGCATTAGATTCAATTTTTAAATGTCATTTAAAATAAGTAAAAGAATGTTTTTAGCAGATCAAAAGGTGGGCCTTGGTACCTCATTATGTGTACTAGCAAGGGGTACAAAGATCAAGAATTGTTTCTGTTAAGAAATGAGTGCTAGGAACACTCAAAGTAGTGTAGTGGATTAAAATGGCCAAAATGACCATTCCTCCTTTTTAAATTCTTTTTGATTTGATTTTCTTTAGGAAAAGTTTGGGAAAGATGTAGATGATGTTTAAATCACCTAAGAAACATTTTACAAGCATTGGATCACTCAATCATGAAAATTCAAACAACTCCTATTTTAAATGCACACATATATGAATGCTTTCATTTTAAATTTGGAAAAGTTTTTGTTAACCCCATTTCTGGTTGATTTGATCTTGATAAACTTGGATTGAAGTTTTGGGATGTTACAGGATGTGGATAAGATTGAGGCTTTATTCCATGACGATCTGGCTAAGGAAATACTTTCTATTCCTATCAGTAGTCGTGGGGGTGACGATTTTGTTTCATGGCCACATGAAAATTTTGGGCAGTATACTATAAGATCTGCATATAATCTGTCCTGGACTGAAACTATTTTCATGCGGCGTCATGAGGCTGGGCATGGTACCCACTCTGATCTTGTGACAGAGACAAAAAATTGGAAGGCATTGTGGGCTATTGAAGCCCCGAGCAAGATGAAAATTGTTCTGTGGAGATTTGTCCATGATTGCTTGCCAACTGGTCACCAATTGCGTCACCATCACATACCAGCGCATGATCGGTGCATCTTTTGTGGACAGACTGAGAGGGTTGAGCACATATTCCTCCTGTGTCCGTTTGCTTGAGTTGTTTGGAGTGCAGTGAAGGAGAGGTTCCCACTATAGCTACGCAGAAAATGCTTGGTGAATGCGAAGTAGTGGTGCTTCGATTATCTGGCCCGAGAAAAGGCAGTGAATGCCACTGTACTGGCGGTGGTCTGTTGGCACATTTGGGATGCCCGCAATGATATTAAAAATAATGAGGCTCGCTTGCACCCTGATCGTGTGGCGGCAAAGATCATCCCCTATATTGACATGATACTGCTCCATTGTTACAAAGACACACCGGCTGATAGGTGTGACTCCAGTTCACAGGCTCCACTCTGGACTCCACCACCTGAAGGCTTTGTCTGCATGAACGTTGATGCTGCTCCCTTCCCCGCTGATTGCCGCATGGGTTGGGGTGCCGTGCTGCGCGACCACAACGGTACCTTCATTCTCTCTGTTTCGAAGGGTCTCGAGGGGTTTACTTCTCTTGAACTTGCTGAGGGCCTTGCCATCAGACGCGCCATGTCAGTTCTCCGAGACCGTGGATACCAGAAATGCGTCCTCGAATCAGATTGTCTGTCAATGATCCAGCGCATCAATTCCTCACTTCAGGATCGTTCCCCTGTCAGCATCGTGGTCCACGATATCAAGACCTTGGTGAAGGTTTTTACCTCCTGCTCCTTTAAGCATGTCAATCGTAGGTTGAATGTCGCTGCACATCTTTTAGCTCACGCATCCAGGCGCTGAGTTCGTAATTTTTCTTTGAATGTTATTCCGGAGTTGAACCGGGCCAAACTTTGTATTGGTATTAATTAATAAATAAAACGTGATATTCTCTCAAAAAGAAAGAAAAAAGATGCAAGCGGACGCAAATACCCATAAGATGGGATCTAGGGAGGTTTAACATTGACGAAATCATCATGGACGACCGTCGCTACCAACATGGCAGCGCAGGTTGGTTCTCAAGTGAGAACGCCTGGTTGCATTTGTTCGACTCATACGGGAGACCTGTGAGATTTTTTTTTTCTTTGAATACATATTCAAATTTCTCGAACTTCCTTTTTTTTATGACAGGAATTTTTCATGCTTTCAAAGTCGTCTTCTAGTACTAGGACTAAACTGCTCTCGGATAAGTTTGAAAGAACATAAATATGGATGCGAAAGCAACAGGAACAGTTTTCCCTTTCTTTTTTATTCGCCGGACTAATAATAATTTGGAAGATGGATGCAGGCTGTGATAACTCCATTGACAAAAGTCAGAAACAAATACTTTGCTGTGTCTTGCTCGTGGCGCTGCCTTCGCTCCCCGAAAAAAAAAATGACACTGCCTTCGCTTTGACTACTGTGAGATGTATTCCAGGATATAGATCCATCCTCCCTCTGATTCTATCTTGAAGCAAATCTAGTACTCCCCGTCCCAAAATAAATGACTTCCATTTATCGAGATTTGGATGTATCTCAAATTAAAATAAGTCTAGATACATACGAATCTAAACAAACCCAAATCATTTATTTTATGACGGAGGAAATAGAAGAGAAGAACCTCTTATTAAGAAAAACAACGTTTTATTTCGATTTTTTTTTCTTGTGCACTACCACATGAACAATCTTGACTTTGTAATGTCAGTTTCAGTGTTGTGTTGCCGATGGGCGCTGGACAAGATTCGTCCTTAGCAAGATTCCATCTTGCTTCCTTGGCAAGTGAACACCTGGCCGGAGGGGATCGATCGATGGAGCAAGTCGGCGATGACGTGCAAGAGACCGCCACTCACTCCTCCAAGCTAATTAAAGGGATACTACCGACCATCCGTCCTTTTTTCTTCTTTCAATGTATCACACATTCATTTTTTATCCGGTAAACATACATGTTCTACTCTACTAGCATTAATATTGCACTTTCCAGCAGGAGTGCAAATGTGGCCTTCGCCCTTCTATAAACAGGCTAATCGTTTGCTTTGAGCCAAATTATCCTCTAAAATGGTGAAACGACCTGCATTTTATTTCCAATAATGGTAAAGAAAATACTAGGAATGGTTACGAATTGTGCAAGCCGATTGTTTCACCACGAGCTGAACCGATGTCACTTTCCTTAATCGAGGATATAAATTAAGAGCGTGCATTTAGTTGATGACCAAAAGCGCGTGCATTTAGTTGAGATGACCAAAACAGATATGGGATTGGACCATTCTTTTTTTTTTTTTGCTTGTGTTGGGTTGTAGGGCATGTGGATGGATACCAACTTCATCCCTCAAAATCGGCCCGACCGGTCAACCTTCTTCTACTCCATATCCCATGTCGCCAATTTTCTACTCTCGTTGTTGTTGTTCTCTCGTGTGGAACCGCTCCTATCAGGTGAATGTTGCCGCCGCCGAAGGACACCGCCGTTCTCTCGTCCACCCCACATGGACCGGTTGGAGACCCGCGGAGAGCACCGATCCCCTCCCATGGCACAATGGAACCCGAGGGAAGCGTGACGATGGCCAGTGCAGCCCCCGAGAGCTTGGACGACAGATATGAGGGTGTGGAGGACCATTGCTTTGAGCCCTCACAATGTGTCTTCCCCAATATCGAGCTTGGCCGGCATGCCCGGTAATGTCGCGCGAAGGCGACGTAGGGTAGCAGTATCGCGCGCATGGTAGTGGAGGGCACGGGGTGGTACGCGGGACGCCGGCACTACACGAAATGGTGTCACCGGGAGGGGAGGGGTGGTCAAGAGGCGGTATCAAGGTGGCCTCGAGGGTTGCCAGAGTATGACACAAGACAGGCGAGCACCGGAGTACAACGCGCATGGAGGTGCCAAGTTATGGGGGAAATCGGGAAAGCCTACTCCCCTTCCATATGGGGAATGATTTAGCAGCTTTGGGTCAACTAAAGTAGGATGGTGATAGTATGATGAGTCTACTTGAGATGGTATAACCATGTATGGATATTTATGGGAGAAGTGGAGGATTTCCTAGAGCCACTCTTATCCGGAACTAACATCTTAAAGCAAGGACACCCCTCTCCACACCGTCACACCCAGTAAGGTGGAGCCGAGGAGGGCATAAATCGTCACCGCTAGTGTTGCTGCTATACTAGGCAAGTGCCCACTTTGTCGAACGCTCTTGCTTTATTTTCCTTCATTTAATGTGAAGTGGGGAACGCGACAAAAACACTACTGAAATCAGAGAAGAAGATTGGCAATGAGGTAGCAAGTCACGACATGAAAGGTGGCTTCAGTAAGCAGAGATATGTGACAAAAGAGGAAGTCGGGCAAAAAAAATGAACACCAATAGCCGAAGGGGAGTGACCAGCAAAAAGAAGTCAATGTTTTGTCGTTTTGTGGCCCCGAATCCGACATTGATGCAGTTTGTGTTGTGACCATAAACAAACTAACGATTCTACCCATACAACATCAGTAACAGTTACTCCACCAAAAAATATCTTCTACATCTCTAAAATTCAAATAGGAACAAGAAATAGCATCCCATGTTTACGAAGTACCAATTTTTTTCTACACAAAAACCACCGTAATTTTTTTCATTCTTCTTTCCCACATAAAACTCAAATATAAACACTTACACAAGCCTAGTAGATTTAGTATGATCTTCACTTTTATTATCAGTGTCTTCTTTATTATCTCTATAATATTTTTGTGTTAAGTAATGTCTTATCTTATTTCAATCCCCAAAACCACTGTTTGGTTGTAGGGTATATGTGGATGGAGACCCACTTCATCCCTCAAAATCAGCCAGACCACTGGCCCACCTTCTTCTACTCCATATCTCATTGACGGTGGGGCTACAAGAAAGGGTGTCACTGGGAGGGGGAGTATGACACAAGACAGGTGAGGACTGGAGTACAATACGCATGGAGGTGCCAAGTTATGGGGAAATCGGGAAAGCCTACTCCCCTTTCATATGGGGAATGATTTAGCGGTTTTGGGTCATCTAAAAGTAGGATGGGGATAGTATGATCAGTTTGCTTGAGATGGTATAACCATGTGAAAGGGAAATGGATGTCACCTAGAGGGGGATGAATAGGCGTTTTAAATTTTTTACGGTTTAGGCTCTAATCAATGCAGAATAAAACTTAACGTTTAATTTATCAAGCCAAAACCTAAATTCACTAGGTTCACTAAGTGTACCAACAACCTATGCTAAGCAAGACAAGCAACAAGGTGATAGCAATATATAATATTTCAAGCACGATGGCTATCACAATGTAAATTGCATAAGTAAAGGGCTCGGTTGAGAGATAACCAATGGACGCGGAGACGATGATTTGTTTCCCTAAGTTCACTTCCAAAAAAGGCACGTCTCCGTTGAAGAGGTGCGGTGGCACAATGTACTTTGAACGCCACAAATGGCTCATCTCGAGGTGTGGTGGGTCGATGCTCACCCAACACCACACATGGCCTCACCCCAAGATGCGAAGGCACGCAGCTCACCGATGCCACAAAAGGCTCACCCTATTCTCCCGTGAGCTCGCCACAAAGGCCTACTCATTTTCACTATGGGACACTTGAGGGCGGTCACCGAACCCGTACAAGGCTTGGGGAAAACTCCACAACTCAATTGGAGGGCTTCCGAGAAATGCTACAAAGGTTCAACAATACCACAAAAGGCCAACAAGCTTGAGGAATCTCCACAACTCAATTGGAGCCCCCAAAAACACACCACAACTCCCACACAACTGTATAGGGTTCCAAGAACCCAAGAGAGACAAGCCCAATAACTTGAACTCACCGAATCTCCAAGGAGAACTCAAATCTATACACCAAATGCAAGAGGCAAGTCCATCTCTCTCAAATTTCCACCAAAGATACAAAAGCTATTGGGGGAATAAGAGAGGAAGAACACAAGAGGAGAACACAAAACTCTCCAAGATCTAGATCCCAAGGATTCGGGTTCACAAAGAAGGGATTTGGTTTGGTGGGGTTGTAGACCTAGATCTCCTCTCTCAAATCCCTCAAAAGATGCAAGAATCATAGGAAGGGGAAGGTGAGAAGGCAAGCTCTTCAAAGTCAACAATGGAGGAGAGAGAAGTGAAGGAAATATGCCCTGAGAGGCAATAATAAAGTTGTTATTATATATTTCTTGTACATGATAGATGTTTATTTTGCATGCTATAATTGTATTGATAGGAAACATAAATACATGTGTGTTTAATAAACAAAAAGGGTTCCTAGTTATGCCTCTCTTATAGACTAGCTTGTTGATTAACAAGATGATCAAAGTTTCCTGATCATGGACATTGGATGTTGTTAATAACAAGGTCACAACATTTGTGAAATGATGTGATGAACATTCATCCGAAGTATAGCATTACGATCAAGTCATTATGTTTATATTGCTATAACATCATACAAAGTAGTCTTAGTCCTTAGACCATGAGATCATGTTAATTGCTAACACCGGAAGAGTATCTTGATAACATCAAACGTCACACCGTAACAGGGTGACTATAAAGATGGGTTCAGTACTACGAAGGTGTTATGTTGAGGCTCATGGATCAAGAGTGGAATTTGTCAATCCAGATGATGGATAGATATACTCTGGGCCCTCTCGGTGATATCACATTAAGATAGCTTGCAAGCAAGTGATGTGATCACTAGAATGTTATATCACGGGAATGAGAAAAGAGTGCATGTCGGTAACGAGATCAAACTAGGTATTTGGATACCGATGATCGAATCTCGGACATGTATTATATCATGAGACAAAGGGATTAAATTGCTGACGTTAAAGGTTCTCATGATCACAGAAGTCATCGTTGAATGTGCAGGAGTCAGTATGGATCTCCAGGTCCCGCTTCTGATTATTGATCTGAGAGGAGTCTCAATCATGTCTGCATTATTCGCGAACCGTAGGATGACACACTTAAGGGTTATCGGACACCATTTAGGAGCACATATGTTCCAGACAAAAGGTTTGCAAAGCGCAGGAAATGTTTCGATAGAAACCGGAATTGTTTCGGGTGAAATTGCAGAAAGTGGTTCTGCATGTAATATTGAAATGTTGCAAGGGGTTTTATGTGAACGTTTGTTAATTAAAGTAATTAACAAAATTCTGAATAAAATAAATAAAAGAGTTTTATTAAATGAGAGAGCATTAAATTTGGAGAAATTTAATGCATTTAAAGTGGAGACTTTAAAAGAGTATGTTAAGGGGCATTTTAATGTGGAGGGGTTACCACCACATGAATGGGGGAGGTGAGGGGTCACCCCCCCATGCGCCGGCCATGGAGAGAGGGGGCACCCCCCTCCTCCTATAAAAGGCCACCCATTCCCTCCTTCATCCTCACACCTCCTCGTGAAGGATCTCTCTCCCCCTCTAGATATTCCCCCATGGTCTCGGATTAGCGAGATACATGTTCCCGGTGGCCTTGCGTCTGGAAGGAGTTGTTGCTTCCGCTGATTCGCTGGAGCGAGGAGGTGGAGGTTGTCCGGTGGCTTGAACGTGTGTGCGGGGACGGATGCGCTGCTGATTTGCGGCGCTCAGACTTCCACACGATCTTGAGATCGGCAAGCATACGACTACATCAACCACGAGTTCCTACTCGTTAACAAAACTGGTTGTCTTCGAGGGTAAGTTCTCCATGGATGTATGTCCACCCGTTGCTTTGTATCTAGTAGATAGATCTTGGCGTATAGTTCTCATCGTAGGAATTTTTTTGTTTTCTATGCTGCGGACCCAACAGTGGTATCAGAGCCTGATCTATGCGTAGGTGCTTTGCACGGGTAGTACACATATGTTTATATGTGGGCGATGCTTCTATGTACTTTGGATATTGGTGGCATAGTGGGATGAAGCGGCCCGGACCAACCTTACATGTCATCGTACATGAGACCGGTTCCACGACTGACATGCAACTTGTTTTGCATAAGTGGCTGGCGGGTGTCTGTCTCTCCTACTATAGTCAATATCTGATTTACAACGAGTTGCTAATAACTTGGTTATCCTCGTTGTGGTTCATGTTCGTAGGTAAGACCGGTTCTATCTCTGAAAGCCCTAAGCCACGTAAAACTTGCAATTGATAAATTCGAGGCGTCTAGTTTAGATCGTTGCTGGGCTAGTGTCTTGATATGGTATTGTTGTAAGTAGATGTATGATAGATACTCTTACAACTCACTTAACGTGTAAGTTCCATAGACATTGGCCTTACACACAAAGGAATGATAGAGATCATACCACGATGCAAATGATAGAGATCAAATGCATGGACCATGTCACCTCACTTCACACATTAGATGTTAGCATCTTATATTGCTAGTTTGGCGCTTTTGGTAGCATTATAAGATGATCCCTCATTTAGATATCAAGATAAAATGTGTTCTTCCTTAAGTATGCACCGTTTTGTGGATCGTGTTTTGAGGCATCACGTGATGATCAGGTGTTCTCGACTCTACGCTTTCATACAACGGGTGTAAGACAGTTCTACACACGCGAATACTAAGGTTCTTACTTGACGAGCCTAGCATGTACAGACATGGCCTCGGAACACGGACCGAAAGGTTAAGCATGAGTCATATAGTTGATATGATGCCTATATAGATACTCGCCTTTGAAGCTACACCGACTCACGTGATGATCGGACTTGGTGTAGTGGATTTGCTTCATGTCATCACCAAAAGGACACGAGGGATGTCATTTTTGAGTGGGAGTTCATTAGTAATTTTGATTAGTTGAACTCAATCTATCATAAACTTAGTCTAAATATATTTTACAAATTCTGTTGTAGATGGCACCACCTGCTTTTAATTTCAATGTGTTCATGGAGAAAGAGAAGCTTGCTGCGAATGGTAGCAACTTCACCAACTGGGCTATGAATTTGAGGATTGTCCTCACTGTTGCACAAATGCAATATGTGCTAGAGGCGCCGCTAGGCCCCCCACCAGCTCCTGATGCCCCTGACGAGGAAAAGAACGTCTATATAACTCGTCAGGAGGACCACGACTTAGTTCATTGCGGCATACTGTATGGGCTAGAACCAGAACTTCGAAAATGTTTCGAAAATGGCAATGCCTTTGATACCATGGGAGAATTGAAAATGATTTTCGATACCCATGCTGCCGTAGAGAGTTATAATGCTTCTAAAAAGTTCTTTAGCTGCATGATGGAAGAGAACAGCTCCGTTAGTGAGCACATACTCAAAATGTCTGGGTACGCCGATAAGCTTGTGTCCTTGGGAATAACGATTCCCATTGACTTAGGCATACATCGTGTTCTCCAATCTCTGCCACCTAGCTACAAGAGCTTCGTGATGAACTATAATATGCAGGGCATGAAGAAGTCTCTTCCCGAGCTTCTGTCAATGCTTAAGACTGCAGAAGTGGAGATTAGGAAAGAACATCAAGTGTTGATGATCAATAAGACCACCGGTTTCAAGAAGGACAAGAAAGGCAAGCAGAAGGGAAAGAAGGGCGGCAAATCTATTGTCGCGCCTGAAAAGAAACCCCGAGCTGGCCCTAAGTCTGACACCGAGTGCTACTATTGCAAGGGGACTGGCCATTGGAAGCGCAACTGCCCCAAGTATTTGGCAGACAAAAAGGCCGGCAAGGCAAACAAAGGTATATGTGATATACATGTTATTGATGTGTACTTGACTAGTACTCGCAGTAGCACCTGGGTATTTGATACGGGATCGATTGCTAATATATGTAACTCGGTTCAGGGGCTGTGGAACAAGCGACAACTAGCAAGGGATGAGGTCACGATGCGGGTCGGCAATGGATCAAGAGTTGATGTGATCGCCGTCGGAACGCTGCCTCTCCATATGCCGTCGGGATTAGTTATAAACCTGAATAATTGTTATTTGGTGCCTGCACTGAGCATGAACATTGTATCCGGATCATGTTTGATGCAAAGTGGTTATTCGTTTAAATCTGAAAACAATGGTTGTTCGATTTATATGAATAATATCTTTTATGGTCATGCACCTGTGTTGAATGGTTTATTTCTATTGGATCTCGATAGTAGTATTACGCATATTCATAATGTTGATGCTAAAAGGATTAAACTTGATAATGATATATCTGCATATATGTAGCACTGCCGTCTAGGTCATATTGGCGTTAAACGCATGAAGAAACTCCATTCTGATGGACTTTTGGAATCACATGATTTTGAATCATTTGATACATGTGAGCCATGCCTTATGGGCAAGATGACTAGAACGCCGTTTTCCGGTTCAATGGAACGGGCGACAGATTTATTGGAAATCATACATACTGATGTGTGTGGACCAATGAGTGTGTCGGCGCGAGGTGGATATCGTTATTTTATTACTTTCACATATGATTTGAGTAGATACGGGTATATCTATTTGATGAAACACAAGTCTGAAACTTTTGAAAAGTTCAAAGAATTTCAGAATGAAGTGGAAAATCATCGTAATAGAAAGATCAAATTTCTACGCTCTGACCGTGGAGGAGAGTATCTTAGTTACGAGTTTAGCACACACATGAAAGAGTGTGGAACAGTTTCACAACTCACGCCTGCCGGAACACCACAACGTAATGGTGTGTCAGAACGTCGTAATCGTACTTTATTGGATATGGTTCGATCTATGATGTCTCTGACTGACTTGCCACTGTCATTTTGGGGTTATGCACTGGAAACCGCTACATTCACTTTAAATAGGGAACCATCTAAATCCGTTGAAAAGACACCGTATGAATTATGGTTTGGAAACAAACCTAAGCTGTCATTTCTTAAAGTTTGGGGATGTGATGTTTATGTGAAGAAACTTCAACCGGATAAACTCGAACCCAAAGCGGAAAAATGCATCTTCATAGAATACCCTAAGGAAACAATTGGGTATACCTTCTATCACAGATCCGAGGGCAAGGTCTTTGTTGCCAAGAATGGATCATTTCTTGAGAAGGAGTTTCTCGCGAAAGGTGTGAGTAGTCGGAAGGTAGAACTCGAAGAGGTTATTGAACCTTCTCTTCATGAAATAGCGAGTAGCGCAGCACCGGAAGTTGTTTCGGAGTTGACTTCACCTAATGAAGAGAGAGCTAATGATATTAATCATGAAACTCCGAAAGAGGACACTACCGAACCTCGCAGGTCAAGCAGGACACGTGCAGCTCCTGAACTGTACGGCAATCCTGTTATGAATTTCATGATTGATGAAATAGATGACCCCGCGACATATGAAGAAGCGATGATGAGCCCTGATTCCAACAAATGGCTAGAAGCCATGAAATCCGAGATGGAATCCATGTGCGAAAACCAGGTTTGGACCTTGGTGGACTTACCTCACGATCGAAAGGCCGTTGAGAATAAATGGATTTTCAAAAGAAAAACTGATGCTGATGGTAATGTAACCATCTATAAGGCTCGACTTGTCGCAAAGGGGTTTCTACAAATTCAAGGAGTTGACTACGATGAGACATTCTCTCCCGTAGCGATGCTTAAGTCGGTTAGGATTATGTTAGCAATTGCTGCATATTTCGATTATGAAATATGGCAGATGGATGTCAAAACTGCGTTCCTCAATGGTAATATTGAAGAAGAGTTGTATATGATACAACCAAAGGGTTTTGTCGATCCTAAGGATGCTAATAAGGTGTGCAAACTTCAGCGATCCATCTATGGACTGAAGCAAGCATCACGGAGTTGGAATCTCCGCTTTGATGAGGTGATCAAAGAGTTCGGATTTGTCCAAACTTATGGAGAGGCTTGTATTTACAAGAAAGTGAGTGGGAGCAATGTGGCATTTCTGATATTATATGTGGATGACATATTATTGATTGGAAATGATATAGATCTTTTAAACAGTGTTAAAAGTTATCTAAACAGCAAATTTTCGATGAAGGACCTTGGTGAAGCTTCATATATATTAGGCATTAAAATCTATAAAGATAGATCAAGACGCCTAATTGGGCTATCGCAGAGTACATACCTTGATAAGATATTAAATAAGTTTAATATGGACGAAAGTAAGAAGGGGTTCTTACCTATGTTGCAAGGCAAGACATTGAGTAAGACTCAAAGTCCGGCTACGGCGGAAGAAAGAGAGATGATGGATAAGATCCCCTATGCCTCGGCCATAGGCTCTATTATGTATGCCATGCTATGTACAAGACCGGATGTGGCACATGCTATTAGTTTGACTAGTAGGTACCAATCTGATCCAGGTTCGGAACACTGGATAGCGGTAAAGAACATCCTCAAGTACTTGAGAAGAACTAAGGATATGTTTCTTATATCCGGAGGTGAAGAAGAGCTAGTCGCTAAGTGTTATGTTGATGCTAGCTTTGACACCGATCCGGATGACTCTAAGTCTCAATCCGGATACGTATTTCTCTTGAACGGAGCAGCATTAGTTGGAGGAGTTCCAAACAACCTGTGGTGGCTGGATCAACAACGGAGGCGGAATATGTTGCTACTTCAGAAGCGGCGCAGAAGGCAGTTTGGATGAAAGAGTTCATTACAGAACTGGGTGTGGTTCCCAGCGCATTGGACCCGATGGTGATCTATTGTGACAACAATGGAGCCATAGCCAACGCAAAGGAACCAAGGTCTCACAAGAATTCCAAACATATTAAGCGCCGGTTTCACTCCATCCGCGAGCATGTCAAGGATGAAGATATAAAGATTTGTAAAGTGCACACGGACCTAAATGTAGCAGATCCGTTGAGTAAAGTACTCCCTAGGGCAAAACATGATCAACACCAGAACTCCATGGGTGTTAGATTTATCACTATGTAAACTAGATTATTGTCTCTAGTGCAAGTGGGAGACTGAAGGAAATATACCCTGAGAGGCAATAATAAAGTTGTTATTATATATTTCTTGTATATGATAGATGTTTATTTTGCATGCTATAATTGTATTGATAGGAAACATCAATACATGTGTGTTTAATAAAAAAAGGGTTCCTAGTTATGCCTCTCTTATAGACTAGCTTGTTGATTAACAAGATGATCAAAGTTTCCTGATCAAGGACATTAGATGTTATTAATAACAAGGTCACAGCATTTGTGAAATGATGTGATGAACATTCATCCGAAGTATAGCATTACGATCAAGTCATTATGTTTATATTGCTATAACATCATACAAAGTAGTCTTAGTCCTTAGACCATGAGATCATGTTAATTGCTAATACCGGAAGAGTATCTTGATAACATGAAACGTCACACCGTAACAGGGTGACTATAAAGATGGGTTCAGTACTACGAAGGTGTTATGTTGAGGCTCATGGATCAAGAGTGGAATTTGTCAATCTAGATGACGGATAGATATACTCTGGGCCCTCTCGGTGATATCACATTAAGATAGCTTGCAAGCAAGTGATGTGATCACTAGAATGTTATATCACGGGAACGAGAAAGGAGTGCATGTCGGTAACGAGATCAAACTAGGTATTTGGATACCGATGATCGAATCTCAGACATGTATTATATCATGAGACAAAGGGATTAAATTGCTGACGTTAAAGGTTCTCATGATCACAGAAGTCATCGTTGAATGTGCAGGAGTCAGTATGGATCTCCAGGTCCCGCTTCTGATTATTGATCTGAGAGGAGTCTCAATCATGTCTGCATTATTCGCGAACCGTAGGATGACACACTTAAGGGTTATCGGACACCATTTAGGAGCACATATGTTCCAGACAAAAGGTTTGCAAAGCGCAGGAAATGTTTCGATAGAAACCGGAATTGTTTCGGGTGAAATTGCAGAAAGTGGTTCTGCATGTAATATTGAAATGTTGCAAGGGGTTTTATGTGAACGTTTGTTAATTAAAGTAATTAACAAAATTCTGAATAAAATAAATAAAAGAGTTTTATTAAATGAGAGAGCATTAAATTTGGAGAAATTTATTGCATTTAAAGTGGAGACTTTAAAAGAGAATGTTAAGGGGCATTTTAATGTGGAGGGGTTACCACCACATGAATGGGGGAGGTGAGGGGTCACCCCCCCATGCGCCGGCCATGGAGAGAGGGGCACCCCCCTCCTCCTATAAAAGGCCACCCATTCCCTCCTTCATCCTCACACCTCCTCGTGAAGGATCTCTCTCCCCCTCTAGATATTCCCCCATGGTCTCGGATTAGCGAGATACATGTTCCCGGTGGCCTTGCGTCTGGAAGGAGTTGCTGCTTCCGCTGATTCGCTGGAGCGAGGAGGTGGAGGTTGTCCGGTGGCTTGAACGTGTGTGCGAGGACGGATGCGTTGCTGATTTGCGGCGCTCGGACTTCCACACGATCTTGAGATCGGCAAGCGTACGACTACATCAACCACGAGTTCCTACTCGTTAACAAAACTCGTTGTCTTCGAGGGTAAGTTCTCCATGGATGTATGTCCACCCGTTGCTCTGTATCTAGTAGATAGATCTTGGCGTATAGTTCTCATCGTAGGAATTTTTTTGTTTTCTATGCTGCGGACCCAACAAGAAGGGCAAAACCAAGAAAAAGCAAGTTGACCCACGAAGGGGAGCTCCTTTTAAAGGGCTCCCCGATATGGCCGTTATGCACAATTTCATGCATGGCTGGTAGTATGCTGGGTGGACGGTACTACCACCTGTACCCTTTCAACGGTCATAAAACAGCAAAGCGAGGGGTAGAAAAGCGAGCCTGGTCGGTAATACCGCCGTCCACCGGAACTTCAGGTGGGGACGATACTACCGCCAGAAAATCTGACCGAGGTTCCATCAAATAGCGCATTCCAAAATAGAGACCTACTGAACGTTACCGGAACTTCGGCCGAAACTAGGTCCGGTACTACCGGCGGCAAACATGCCCTAGCGGTACTACCGGTGGCGAGCCGGAACTTCTGCCCAGGGAAACTCCAGAACAAAAACTACCACAACTTTTGCATCTAAACTCCAAACAAGACGAAACCAATTTTGTTGGAAAGATAACGACGTGTAGAATCCGAAATATTGGGTATCGCCAAGGGAGAAAATACCATGAATATATATGTGAGATATCTTCCAAGGTGTGGAGCTGGAAAACCCACAAGATCAAAAACACAATAAGATATGCCACGGAAATCCCTTTTTGACGAACTAGAGCTTGTTATGAAGAGAACCACAAGCTCTATATCCTCTCATGGACAAGATCCAAATAACAACCAAGAAAGATGATGCTATGAATGCAAATGTTTGAGCTCTCTCTGAAAGATACGATCGAGTCACCCACTCGAGAGCCCCTCTTGATAGTACGGCTATCTATCCTAAACCCGGTATCCAAACACAACAAGAGACCGGTAAAATAGAAAACCTATCAAGATTATAGTATTTCTTGATTGCTCTCAAGATGGAACGCTTTTCTTGATTTCTCTTGCTTGATGAAGACTTGTGACGAGCTCCCCCATACTCCATAGGGAAACCTCTTCTTTGACCTTGTCTTCATCACCCCATGATCGCCGAGGATGGCAAGCTTCAAGAATGAGTTCTTGAGATGGCGCACCTTGAGCTTGCCCTTCATTTCTTGATGATATCTTGAAGATAACCATGATGAACTCCATCTTCTTCTTCAAGGCACTCTTGATCTTCTTCTTCTACTACTTGATTCCAATAGGCACAAAGCCCGTGGACATAGCTTCTTCTTTTTCATCCTTGAAACCAACACATGGTCCAAGTGATGCCAATGGACAAACCTAAAAGTGAAACTCAATTTGCACATTCATAGGGATTGTCATTAATTACCAAAATCACACATGGGGGCATACATGCCCTTTCACCATGTATGACCGTTTATGGTGGTACGCAGGACGGTGGCGCTACATGAAATGGTGTCATCGGGAGGTGGAGGAGTGGTCAAGATGCGGTATCAGGGTGGCCACGAGGGTTGCCAGAGTATGACCCAAGAAAGGCAAGCACCGGAGTACAACAAGCATGGAGGTGCCAAGTTATGGGGGAAATCAGGAAAGCCTACTCCCCTTTCATATGGGGAATGATTTAGCAATTTTGGGTCACCTAAAATTAGGATGGGGATAGTATAATGAGTCTACTTGAGATGGTGTAACCATGTATGGCCGTTTATGGGAGAAATGGAGGATTTTCTAGAGCCGCTCTTACGCAGACCTAACATCTTAAAGCAAGTACACCCCTCTCGACACCGTCACACCCGGTAAGGTGGAGCCGAGGAGGGCACAAACCGTCACCACTAGTGCCACCGCTATACCGGGCAAGTGCCCACTTTATCGAACACTCTTGCTTTATTTTCCTTCATTTAATGTGAAGCGGGGAACGCGACAAAAACACTACTGAAATCAGAGAAGAAGATTGGCAACGAGGCAGCAAGTCACGACATGAATGGCGGCTTTAGTAAGCAGAGATATGTGACAAAAGAGGAAGTCGGGCAAAACAAAATGAACACCATAAGCCGAACGAGAGTGAGTAGCAAAAAAGTAAACATTTTATTGTTCTGCGATTCCGAATCCGACATTTATGCGGTTTGTGTTGCGACCATAACTAACTAACGACTCTACCCATACAACATCAATACCGGTTACTCCACCAAAAAAATATCTTCTACATCTCTAAAATTCAAATAGGAACAAGAAATAACATCCCATGTTTACAAAGTACCAATTTTTTTCTACACAAAAATGACTGTAATTTTTTTCATTCTTCTTTCCCACATCAAACTCAAATATAAACACTTACACCAAGCCTAGTAGATTTAATATGACCTTCACTGTTATTATCAAAGTGTCCTCTTTATTATCTCTATAATATTTTTGTGTTAAGTAATGTCTTATCTTATTCCAATCCCCAAAACCAAGAGGGTACGAATGCTTTCTCGGCTGTGTGCGGTCATTATGTCATTGGTATCTTCGCGATATTAATTAATACATGATCTTCATTAAAAAAATTAAGCAACCTGATGTAGGCGAGAACACATGAACCACAACTCCACAAGTACAACATATATGCACACACATACTCTACCATCTGACGCAAATACTCATATAAGATGGGTTTCAGGAAGGTTTAAGATTGACGAAATTATTATAGACGACTCTCACTGCCAACATGGCAACACAGGTTGGTTCTCAAAGTGAGAACACCGGTTGCGTTTGTTCGACTCATACGAGAGACCCTGTTGGGTCAATCAGCTAATTAGAAAAACCTAGCAAGTGGTTGTTCAAAATGGCGTTAAGTCAATATTAATTTTCTCTCCCGGCATAAAGGATATTCAAATTTCTCATGCTCTCAAGGTCGTCCTTCTAGTAGGACTAAACTGCTCTCGGATAAGTTTGAAAGAACATAAAAAAGGATACGAAAGCAACAGGGACAGTTTTTCCTTTCTTTTTTATTCGCCGGACTAATAAAATGGAAGATGGATGCAGGCTGCGATAACTCCATTGACAAAAGTCGTAAATAAAATACTACTCCCTCTGTTTCAAAATATAAGATGTTTTAGCTTTGTGAAGGAAGTGTATCTAGACTTCTTTTAGTGTCTAGGTTCATCTAGATTTGGAGTGAACATCTACACTAGAAGTCTAGAAGTAATCTAGATACGCTCTTTTCACAAAGCTAAAACATTTTATATTTGAAACAGAGGAAGTATATTCTGTCTTGCTAATAACGCTGCCTTCCCTCCACGCAAAAAATATACAGTATGAAAAATGACGCTGCCTTGACTCTCTGAGATGTATTTCACGATATAAATCCATCCTCCTTCTGATTCTATCTTTGAAGCAAATCATCGAAATAGACTTTCGCCCCGCTAATATAGCAACTACACCGAAGAACTTGAGTCCACAGCTGGGGCAAACAACACAATCAAGCCTAAAAGAAAAAACAAGAAAACAAAAGAGAAACTAATGCCGAGAGCGCTAGATCACCGAAAGCAATGACGACCCGCAAGCGTTGCGCCCTCCGGAGGATTTCCACCACACTCCTATGCCTTCGGATCGACGTGTACAAAGCAACACCTTCAAGAAGGGATGGTACAATGACGACGCTACTGCCCGGACTGGTCCTAGGATTTCTCCTAGTACACGGATGGGAGTGGGAATGGGTACCCGGCGTCCTTCAAGAAGGAAAGACGGCACCGCAGGCATCACCGCGTCGGTATCGACCAAGCCGACGGGGATTTCTCCCAACCCCCAAAAAACCACAACCCTAGCCAATCCAAAGCGCTCCACCAAACTGCCACCCACCAATCTGCGCCACCACGAGATCTTGCAAGCAACATCGTCGTCTCACAATAGCGAACGCTGCGAGGCCGGTTGTACCGAGAGGAAACATACGTAGACAAAGGGCACATAACCACATCCACACACGAGGGAACAACCTCCACCGCCATAGACGGTAGCCGACCAGACGCAAGGGCAAGAGAACACCAAGCCACTTGGTGCCGGAGGACGGCAGCAGCACAACCACCTGGAGGACTACCTCCACCGCCATCGGCGGGTGCCCACCGGATGCGGCAACAGAGACAAACTAGGCTAAACAGTCCAGCCGACCTCTGGACGGGCTCGTAAAGTCTCCGCCGTCACGCTGTTGCACGGCGCCGCCATCCTCTTGTTTGGCACCATAGACCCGGTTGGACCCAGATGGGTCCGCGGATCTCCCGCTGGCTTGACATCGTCCCCGCCACCCTCATCAAACACCGCCCGTCAAAACAACCGGAGGCGCCGAACCTGAGCCCAACCCGGCCCTCCCTGACCTAGATCGGGCCCTTTTGGGCCCGGATCTGGGCATGCAGGGCACTCTGGCTAGGCTCCTGCCCAGCCGCCATGGCCACCAAGTGGAAGCTCCACCGCAGTGCGTATCCATCCTCACCAGCGCCAGGTCGCCCCGCCGCCGCGCCCGAATGCCGCCGCCTGCACGCACCTGCCGCCCGCGCGGGCACAACACCGGGAGGGGAAAAGCCAGATGGCGCCGGCACCGCCCAGGCCTATCCCGACAACGGTCGTCGACGACGACGCGGGAGAGGGATGAGGGGGAGCCTCGAGGAAGAGGAGGTGGCGGGGCGGCCGGTCGCGAGAGGTTTTTTTTTTTGGGTCGCGATAGAAAGGAAGAACCTCTTATTAAGAAAAACAAACTCTTATTTCGATTTTTTTCTTGTGCACTACCACATGAACAATCTTGCCTTTGTAATGTCAGTTTCCGTGTTGTGTTGCCGATGGGCGCTGGACAAGATTCGTCCGTAACAAGATTCCATCTTGCTTGAACACCTGGCCGGAGGGGATCGATGGATGGAGCTAGTACTAGTCAGCGATGACGTAAGAGACCGCCACTCGCTCCTCCGAGCTATTTAAAGGAGTATTACAGTTTATTAGACACGGACGTAGTTTAAAAAACATCAATTTTGATTAATAAAATATACAATATATGTTTTAAAAAATATCAATGAAAACTACTTTTAAAGATGAATGTAATGATATAATTTTTATAATTGTTGACCAAAATTAATGTATCAAAGTTGTTATTAAACTACGTACGTGCCTAATAAATCGGACCGAAGGGAGTACCGACCATCCGTCCGTTTTCTTCTTTCAACGTATCACGCATTCATTTTCTTTCAGTACACATACGTGTTCTACTCTAGCATTAATATTGCACTTTCCAGCAGGAGTGCAAATAAATGTGGCTTTCGCCCTTCCGTAAACAGGCTAATCGTTTTCTTTGCGCCAGATTTATCCTCTAAAATGGTGGAACGGCATGCATTTTATTTTCAATAATAATAAAGAAAATACTAGGAATGGTTACGACTTGTGCAAGCCGATGGTTTCACCGTGAGCTGAAACGATGTACTTTCTCCGATCCAACCCTGTCACTTTCCTCAATCGAGGATCACAAAACCATAAATTCCGAGCGTGCATTTAGTTGATGACCAAAACAGATATGGGATTGGACAATTTTTTTTTTTTGATTTTGTTCGGTTGTAGGGTATATGTGGAAGGAGACCCACTTCATCCCACCTTCTTCCAATCCATGTCTCGTGTCGCTGATTTTCTCCCCTCGTTGTTGTTGTTCTCTCGTATAGAACCGCTCCTATCAGATGAATGTCGCCGCCGCCGAAGGACACCGCCATTCTCTCGTCCACCCCACATAGACCGGTCCAGAGATCCGTCGCCCTCTCCTCTACTCTATGGAGAGCACTGATTCCCTCCCATGGCACAATGGAGCCCGAGGGAAGCGTGACGATGGCTAGTGCAGCCCCCGGGAGCTTGGACGACAGAGGTGAGGGTGTGGAGGACCATTGCTTTGAGCCCTCACAAAGCGCCTTCCCCGATATCGAGCTTGGCCAGCATGCCCGGTAAAGCCGCAGGAAGGCGGCGTAGGGTAGCAGTAGAGCAGTACGGTCACGCGTGGCAGTGGAGGGCACGGGGTGGTTCGCGGGATGTCGACACTACACGAAATGGTGTCACCAGGAGAGGGATGGGTGGTCAAGAGGCGGTATCAGGGTTGCCGGAGTATGACACAAGATAGGCGAGCACGGGAGTACAACGCACATGCAGGTGCCAAGTTATGGGGGAATCAGGAAAGCCTACTCCCCTTTCATATGGGGAATGATTTAGCGGTTTAGGGTCATCTTAAAGTAGGATGGGGATAGTATGATCAGTCTGCTTGAGATGGTATTATGGGAGAAATAGAGGATTTTCTAGAGCCACTCTTACCTAGAACTAACATCTTAAAGCAAGGACACCCTATCACATGCTTATAACATCTTAAAGCAAGGACACCCCTCTCGACACCGTCACACCCGATAAGGTGGACCCGAGGATGCCACAAACTGTCACCACTAGTGCCTCCGCTATACCAGGCAAGTGCCCACTTTATCGAACGCTCTTGCTTTATTTTTCTTCATTTAATGTGAAGTGGGGAATGCGACAAAAACACTACTGAAATCAGAGAAGAAGATTAGCAACAAGGTGGCAAGTCACGACATGAAAGGCAGCTTTAGTAAGCAGAGATATGTGACAAAAGAGGAAGTCGGGCAAAACAAAATGAACACCATCAGCCGAACATGAGTGAGTAGCAAAAAAAGTCAACATTTTGTTGTTCTGTGATTTTCGAGTCCGACATTGATGCGGTTTGTGTTGCGACCATAACTAACTAACGATTCTACCCATACAACATCAATATCAGTTACTCCACCCAAAAAAATCTTCTACATCTCTAAAATTCAAATAGGAACAAGAAATAGCATCCCATGTTTAGGGAGTACCAAATTTTTTTCTACACAAAAACCACAATTTTTTTCATTCTTCTTTCCCACATCAAACTCAAATATAAACACTTACACCAAGCCTAGTAGATTTAATATGATCTTCATTGTTTTTATCAAAGTGTCTTCTTTATTATCTCTATAATATTTTTGTGTTAAGAAATGTCTTATCTTATTTCAATCCCCAAAACCAAGAGGATACGAATGTTTGTGTTGAGGTCGGCATTCACGTGTCCGTGCAACAGCTGTGTGCTCACCCACCGCCACGCACCGGTCACCCACCTGCCCACGCACCGGTCGCCGTCGGTCACCTCCACTCAGAGAGAGAGGCAGAGACAAAGAGACAAGCACGGGATAAAAGCCAACTACCCTCCCTCCTCTGCTCTATGGAGAGCACCGATCCCCTCCCATGGCACAATGGAGCCCGAGGGAACCATGACGATGGCCAGTGCAGCCCCGGGAGCTTGGATGACAAAGGTGAGGGTGTGGAGGACCATTGCTTTGAGCCCTCACAACGCGCCTTCCCCGATATCGAGCTTGGCCAGCATGCCCGGTAACGCCGCGGGAAGGCGACATGGTAGCAGTAGCACAGTGCGGTTGCACATGGCAGTGGAGGGCACAAGGTGGTACACGGGACGTCGTCTCTACACGAAATGGTGTCACCGGGAGGAGGAGGGGTGGTCAAGAGGCGGTATCATGGTGGCCTTGAGGGTTGCCTGAGTATGACACAAGACATACGAGCACCGGAGCACAACGCGCATGGAGGTGCCAAGTTATGGGTAAAATCGGGAAAGCCTACTCTCCTTTCATATGGGGAATAATTTAGCACTTTTGGGTCATCTAAAAGTAGGATGGGGATAGTATAATGAGTCTGATTGAGATGGTATAACCATGTATGGCCGTTTATGGGAGAAATGGAGGATTTTCTAGAGCCGCTCTTACACAGACCTAACATCTTAAAGCAAGTACACCCCTCTCGACACCGTCACACCCGGTAAGGTGGAGCCGAGGAGGGCACAAACTGTCACCACTAGTGCCACCGCTATACCGGGCAAGTGCCCACTTTATCGAACACTCTTGCTTTATTTTCCTTCATTTAATGTGAAGCGGGGAACGCGACAAAAACACTACTGAAATCAGAGAAGAAGATTGGCAACGAGGCAGCAAGTCACGACATGAATGGCGGCTTTAGTAAGCAGAGATATGTGACAAAAGAGAAAGCAGGGAAAGAGAAAAGGAACACCCATAGCGGAACGAGAGTGAGTAGCAAAAAGAAGTCAACATTTTGTTGTTCTGCGATTCCGAATCCGACATCGATTCGGTTTGTGTTGCGACCGCGACCAACTGGCGATTCTACCCATATAATATCAATAACAAGTACTCCACCAAAAAATATCTTCTACATCTCTAACATTCTAATAGGAACAAGAAATAGTATTCCATGTTAGACATATAGAGTAGGAGTACCATTTTTTTTCTACACAAAAACCACCGTAATTTTTTTCATTCTTCTTTCCCACATCAAACTCAAATATAAACACTTACACAAGCCTAGTAGATTTAATATGATCTTTACTGTTGTTATCAAAGTGTCTTCTTTATTATCTCTATAATATTTTTGTGTTTAAGTAATGTCTTATCTTATTTCAATCCCCAAAACCAAGAGGGTACGAATGCTTGTGCTGAGGTCGGCATTCACGTGTCCGTGCGGCAGCCGCGTGCTCGCCCACCGCCACGCACCGGTCACCCACCCGCCCACGCACCGGTCGCCGTCGGTCACCTCCACTCAGAGAGAGAGAGAGAGAGAAAGAGAGACAAGCACGGGATAAAAGCCAACTACCCTCCCTCCTCCCTACCCATTTCTTCCTCCTCCCCAGATCAAGAAACCGTGTCCTAGAAACCACCGAGATCGCAGAAAAGCGCGCCATCGTCTGACGGATTCTCGCGCTGTCCTCGTCGGCACGGATCGAGCGGTTGTTCCTGTTGGGGAGACTTTTCTTTTCTTTCCCCTCTTCCTGGTCGTCGCCGGCCGGAGACACGGCGGCTCGGGGCGTGCGGAGATGGTGGCCGAGGCGGAGGTGATGCATCAGCAGCCCGCGCCGGTGTTGGAGGTGCAGTACCGCCGGTGCGTCGCCAAGGGGGTCGGGATGTCCGCGGTCGCCGTGCCGGAGGTGGGGGTGGAGGTCGAGGTCGCCGTCGAGTTGCCTCGCATGGTGAGTCGGACTTTTCTTTGCCCGTATGCTAATCTGCCGAGACCTGTAAGATATTGGGGGATTTTTAACAACGGATCAGCCGTAGCTCTTAGGCTTTCCTGTGGGATTTCTCGGACAGATTTGTGGATGTAATCAGGTCAAAAAATCCTATATTGCTGTGAATTAATATAGTCATATACTGGCTAGGGGAGCGGCTTTAGTTTCTTTTTTCTCTTGCCAGGAATGGTTATCTGCTCGTGGATGCAAAAGTCTGACACACTTTCATAAAAAGTAGTAGCTCCTTTTTAGAGGGTTCTAGTTCTAGGGTGGTGGTGGTGGTGGTTGTAGGCCACAGGGGTGAGAAAGTGGGTGCTCTAATTATTGGAGCCCTTTATTTAGTTTGTAGGGTTCGTTCAGTTGTGATGTGTGTTCTTCTGCATCACCAATTTAGGTTCTTAATCAAGTCAGAAAATATCATCTTATTGCTGCAATTAGAATTCTGAATCTCTAGTTATTTAGATTGCTTAGAGGGTAAACAGTACAGTGTGGTTTTCTATTTTAAGCTGTGTATGATCCAGCATTGTGGCCATTTTGTTAGAGAGTTAGTTTAGCCTACTGTGCAGTGTTTTAAGTCGTGTTTTGCTTTGGTGGATAAAGGAACAATATGGTAATGGATTTGTGTTTCCGTATAGGGGTTCGCGAGTGCCGATGGTGCGACGAGCGTGTCTGCTGAGACACTAGAGTTTGTACCCAACATCCGGTCCGGTAGCTTTGCTGATATCGGACCTAGGAGGTACATGGAAGACGAACACATCCGGATAGATGATCTTTCTGCTCATCTCGGCTCGCTGCTGGTGTGCCCATTACCTAGTGCCTTCTATGGGGTAAGTTAGTAAGTGGTTGCTACATAATGCTTTGCTTCCATTCACAACATGGGTATATCCTCATCAACAGGGCCTAAATGAGTTAATCTTGTTTCTTCTGTTTGTATTTAGGTTTTTGACGGCCATGGAGGTCCGGATGCTGCGGCCTACATGAAGAGGCATGCGATGAGGTTCCTGTTTGAGGATAGGGAGTTCCCACGAGCACTGCAAGTGGATGATATGTTCCTCGAGTCCGTGGAGGACTGCATTCGCAGCGCGTTCTTGGAGGCGGATCTTGCTCTGGCTGATAGTTTAGATATCAGCCGCTCTTCTGGAACCACAGCACTCGCGGCATTAGTCTTTGGGAGGTAAGACGCGCATCATGAATTTGCAGTTTTTCCAGTGTGCGGAGATCGCACAAGTCTTGTTTCAGCACGCATGCTCATCATTCGAGGCTCTGACTGACCTTCCTTTGCAGGCGATTGTTGATTGCGAATACCGGTGACTGCCGTGCAGTCCTCTGCCGAAGAGGCATAGCGATGGAGATGTCCCGAGACCACAGAGCGAACCACGTGGAGGAGTGCGAGAGGGTCGCGGCGTCCGGCGGGTACATCGAGGACGGGTACCTGAACGGGGTGCTGTCGGTGACGCGTGCTCTGGGCGACTGGGACATGAAGACGCCCGACTGCTCCACATCGCCCCTCATCGCGGAGCCGGAATTCCAGCAGGCCACGCTGACGGAGGACGACGAGTTCCTCATCATGGGCTGCGACGGGATCTGGGACGTGATGACCAGCCAGCACGCGGTGAGCGTGGTGCGGCGGGGTCTCCGGCAGCACGACGACCCCGAGCGGTGCGCGCGGGAGCTCGTCATGGAGGCGAAGCGGCTCGAGACCGCCGACAACCTCACCGTCATCGTGGTCTGCTTCGGCTCGGAGCTCGGGTCTGCCACGCCGCGGCAGCAGGAGCAGGCGGCGGCGAGGCTGAGGAGCTGCAAGGGCCTGTCGGTGGAGGCCCTGTGTAACCTGCGGAGCTGGCTGGAGACTGATCGCTAGCTGAGGTATACCTACCTAGTGTCTGTTGGTACTGTAAATATGCTGACATCGACCGAGGAATCGTAACTGCTCCCTCCTTACTCCCTCCTTAGTTTCTTCTATTTGTTCAGGCAGCAGCAGTCTGGCAGTTTTGTAGGGGTATTTTCTTGTTAATTTTTCTCGCTTTTCTCTTCTCTTACTATGTTGTTGCTTATGCCATTGCCTTTGTACATATACCCGTTCCTCGAGCAACCTCTGTTATATTTAACCTTGTTATGAGGCGTCTAATTAACTAAGACAGATTCAGAAAAGGCACGATATCAGTTGATTCTTTGGTCGCAAAACAAACAAACAAAAAATGAAATCTTAGTAAATTGGAACCGAAGAAGAACGAGAATTCTTTGAAAAAGTTCTGAGCCTACCACTACCTCAACCCACCCCAAGTTAGCCATGGTAGTGGAATGGCTGGCAACGGCGCCACTAGAGACTGGACCAGCAAAGCCCTCATTACCAACTCTACATCCTCCTTTCTGTTGCTTTCCCCGGTCCTGGTCGTCAAGAATAATTCTACACATCGTGACAAGACCACATCGTGAACATAAAAACCAGCAAGAGCCGCATCGATAACAGCTATGTTCATATTGCAGCTACACGTCACAGCTGCCAACTCCACGAAAAACGATGGGCAGAAAGAGCCGCCGCTGCACTTGACCACGCAAGGGAAGGTGATAGGCAAATGCACAACACAAATGTGTACATCCATACAGCGACAGCGGCAGCGATCAGTCACTGACTCAAGTGGGCTAAGAATTAGTACCTAGCCAGGTGACACACGGATGTGCCAAGCTTACAACATACAGAGTCAAACGGTTGTAGGTAACATCCACTACCGATTCTGAACGAGGTAACAAGTCCTTGGTGATATGATATTCCATGATGTGATACTGCTAAAGATTTCTCTGGTGGTAGTTATCTTTTGCTCTCTCCAGGCTAAAGCTACGAGTTCATGAGAACGACAGGAACAAAGCCTGGCCACGCACCCAGCACGAGAGGAATACGACACACAATGGTAAGACGATGATATTGCGTTCAGGAGAAACCAGCCAGTGAACGCTGTCACTGTGGCACTATTTGAAACGACTATCTCATCACACTGTCTGATGCTGATACGGAACGACTTTTTATGTACGGGGCTGCGCGAACATCAAGCAGAGAATTGCTACATGCTGACAACTGGACTGCTGGGCTCTTGCACGGGCTAACTTGACAGTTGCGTGGCTCTTCCAAGAGGGAGAATGACGTTGACCATGGAGTCATACTCCTCTCTGCTAACCTGGGCCGAGTTCAGAACCTGAAGCATGCAGCAGAGAACAATCAAGTGTCTTCAAAAAACATTTACATATATCCATGTATTTGCACGTCGGAGTTAGAAAGGAAACATCACCTTCTGCATAAGTTTTGAATCTGAGATCACTGGAGCAAGAACAGGAAGCTGGTGAACAGAGAGTGCATCGAGAAGCACAAGAACCATCAGTTGCCATTGCCTTGATCTCAGAGGCGGCAGTGCGTCAACAAGCGACATCGTGTCAATCAAGTATCCCTAGTAGGAACCAGACAACTCCTATTAGATTATCTGAAAACATGGTACCAGCAAAAAACATGTGGATCCAGGTGTGAGGGCCCCAAGTAACTCATTATGAGACGCTATAATTAAAGGTAACCTACACTTTTTTACGCTGATCAAATGTTAGCCAGGAGCAGAATGCAGCAGAAAGAATACCGAAAAAGGTTCCAGACTTCCAAGTATAGCAGATATGAACAAACAGTATGCAGTGAACACATACCCAGGTGCGACTAGTGTTGTATCCATGATAAAGAAAGATGTACATCCTACTTGTTTTTAGAAGAAATATGGGATCCTCAAATGTATTAACTTGTTGCTTGCTAGTACTCCCTCCGTCCCCAGTTAGATGTCACAAATTTGTCCAGATTCGTATGTCTGACACGTTTAGTGTATATATACATGAGAATCTAGACAAATCTACGACATCTAATTCGAAACAGAGGGAGTGACAATTATCTGAAATGTAATATGTTCCAACTAGTAAGGCTAAAAATGTTGATGTGCCACCAAATCTGCATAGAAAACTATAGCTTTGGACAAACTGCACAACAGTATATCAAGCAATAAACTCATCTTGGTTCATACCAGAGTCGTCTCCAGCTTGGAAACTGGGATACGCATCCTCATGTTCGATACAAGTACTGGCAACGCATTAGAAATGCAAGAAGCTAACGCTCTTTTAATTTCAGATGATTGGCTATCTTTCGAAACTCTCTTCTCGGGATACTCTCTCCCATTAGCAATCAACAATTCTTCCACAGAACTTTCATCAAGCATGTACACATAGGCTAAAGATGACCGGGATATCCATCCAAATAGTGTAGACCACATTGTGGCAAAAGCAGAAAGCTGAAAAGGTATGCATGTCAGGCTTAATTCTAAAATAAATTGAGTAAGAAACAAAACTGATGCATTTCTCTTAAGGATGCTTACAGTTAAACTGAAACCTTCTGGCGGTGTGTCATGCCAAGAATCATCGACTTCAAACATGTCTGTGTCTAGAAGCACAGTCTTCGTTGGCCACTTGACAGCATCATTATCTGTTTCAGATACTTCCTTCTCCACAGTATCATTGCCCTTATCATTCTCAAACTGTTTCGGGTGAAGCATGTCAGGCAATATGATGATCCCTGCCTTAGAAACTGTGTTCAGAAAGGTACAAGTCAGTATATCAACAACAAAAGGGAGTGTACATATACAAGGATCACAAGGTTATGGGAAATATGTTCACCTGCATCTTCCACTTCTGATATGCCTGAAGAAATAGCTCCTGCTGCTTCAATAAGGGCAGCTGCACAAGCCTCTGCAGATTCACGCCTTAGTGAACTGTCGACGTCTGCCTTAGATTGTTTATGATCTGAATGGATATCATATGCTTTGCTCATTTCTAAAATGCTCCCATTCTCATCTGCCCATGTCACAGACTGACTTCTGTTCTTGGACCCTGTAGCCTTCAGTGAAGATTTTAGTGCAGCTTGAGCCTTCTCATCACTTGTCTCATTCTTTTCAAGGTCCAATGCTTTACTGAAATACTCATGTAGTTGTTCATTGTAACCACATGTTGAATCTCTTGCAGAGTATTGAGATGTTGAGGGGTAATTATCTGCTAGCATGGAACTTGAGAAGTTATTTTGACCCAAAGGCCCTTGATCCATCTTTAGCGAATCATGATCCCCCATAAAGATTGTACTAGTAAAACCTACCCCATTCCCATCACTTCCAGCAGGTTTTTTTGCAGGCTTCCTCTTGGATGCCCTTGATAACACTCTAGTTGATTTCTTTTTCTTGTCATTTCTTTCTTCCACAACTACACGCTCTAGCTGCTTCGCAATGGAATCTGTTATGCATGACGACAACATATCATTATCTTCATCCTGCTTGAAAATCTCCGATGGGGTTTTAGCTGGTTCTTTTTTCATCACTTTCATGTTTTCACCAAGGACTACCTCATCTAACTTTTTAGCTAGTACTTCTGAGCTCACTTGTGCTTCCACTGAAGAAGATGAAACAGCCATGCCATGTTTGAGAGGAGCAGCAGTCCCAGAATCCACATTCTTATTCCCAGACTGCTTAGCTCTACTACCTTTGCTCTGTTTAGCCTCTGGCATTGGCCCTGAAATACAGAACACAAGCTCACTGTTTCTTCAATTGTTCGAAACTTAAGATAAGCCGAACAAAGGGAATGAGATAAGCATCCTTTTCATGTACAGTATTGTGCCTGCAAGTAAAACTACTGTCACTCTTATAACATTGTTACACTATGTTCTAGAATATCATGAACAGAATACCCAGCAGGATGTGCATCTCACAAAAAGGTAATTTTATTTCTTGTGTTCAGTTACATAGGAAACCTGAAATATTTCATTATTAAAAAAAGCAAATTGGGAATCCGTTTTGGTCATTTCTTGCCACCCCAGAAGATCACTCCAATTTAATGCTCTCTCTAAATTCCCAGGGGTAGGAGCGAGACAGGTTTGGTCAATTGGACCAGCAACCTGCTTTCCAGGAAGGGTCATCAGAGTTGTAAATAACCAACGAGCTCTCCTTCACTGTAACATAAAAAATTGAAACTATATCCAAGATTGCATGCGTCCGTCAGTTTGGACTGACACATAGACAATATGCAGACAAGGATCTAATTTGACTCCAGTCGCCAATTAGGAAACTGTTTACTCCAAAATTTGAAGCGGGTGATTTGAGCCACCAATACAGCAACTCAACGCTCACATTAAGCGGGTGATTTGAGCCACCAATACAGCAACTCAACGCTCACATTAAGCGGGTGATTTGTGAATTAAGGAGGTTGTGAGATATAATGTTCACCAGTTTGAGTGGAGAGATTATGTATGGTTCATAATTTGTGTTGTCTACCTTAATGTTCACCAGTTTGAGTGGAGAGATTATGTATGCTTCATAATTTATGTTGTCTACCTTATTCCTCGTGAATTGCCACTAACCAAACAAGGGAGTGAAGTTCTTTTTCAAATTCAGATACCAAATAGAGGATCGGGGCTAAAATGTCATGTAACATGTCTAATATCACTACTCCCTCTGATCCAAATTAATTGACTCAAGTTTTTATAGATTCGGATGTATCTAGTACTAAAACATGTCTAGATACATCCGAATGTAGACAAATCTGAGTCAATTAATTTGGATCAGAGGGAGTACAAGTATCTCCTCTAAACTCCCATTGCCCTTCCTGTTAGTTGCCGAACTTGCTGCTGAAGAAAATAAATTGCTTGAGCTATTCTCATCAATCCAAGTATCCAAGTATCCAACCCATAACAAATGGCAACATAATAAAATGTAAAATGTAACAATGAACATATATAGTAATAATCGAAGTAAATGGGATAGTCCGGCGAGAAACAGCGATGAGCAATCACCTTCCTGAATGGGGTGGTGTCGGGGAACATAACCCTCGATGGCGCCCGATGGCCCAATCCACTCTTGCAGCGTCACCTCCCCTGGCCCAGGGGCCTCCTTCTCCTTGATCTCCACTTTCCTCTCCTCTTTCTCCTTACCGCTGACCTCCCGAAACCCTAGCCCCGGCCCGTCCGCGCCGCCCTCGAAGAGCGCGACGATTGCGTCGAGCTGGTCGGGCGGGGCCCCGAAGGGACGGTCGGGCGGGAGGGAGGCGGCGAAGGACGCGGAGGCTACGAGGCATCGCTCGGAGCAGAACTTGCGGGCCTCCTCGAGGTCGTAGACGCGGTGCTCGCGGAGGGAGATGTGGAACCGGGGCGCCGCCTTGGGGTTGCTGCCGCCGGGGAGCGGGTTGGGGCAGGCCGAGTAGCCGCACAATTCTTCTATGCGGCGCTCAGTGACGACGTCGTCGTAGTCGGAGCGGGAGAGGACCGCGGCGGCCGCGTGGAGGAGGGGCTCGTTGGAGGCCGCCGCGCCCTCGAGGAGTGCCACCTGCAGGCGGAGCACGGCCCCGTCCACGTTCACCGTCGTCCTCGCCGCCGGCTTGGGGGTGGCGGCGGGCGCCATGCGGAGGGGAGGGGTTCGGGGGTTGAGGTGGGGGCTAGAGGGAGATTGGAGGAGACCGGGGAGGACGAAGAGTGGGTCGCCGAAGACGGCGAACTGGTGCGCATGTGGTGGGCTGTTTGGACTGACACGGCAGGTAAGGCGGTTACTGTGGGTGGGCCATATAGCTCTGTGTTGGGATGGCCCTTTTTGTTGGGCGAGATGGGGTTTGGGCCTCCATATGTGGGCATACACGTGCGAAGGGAAGAGCTGGGCTCGCACGTAGGCTGGGCTAAGCCCAATTAGTGCTTCGCTTAGCTCAAAAATCAATTCTACTACTAAATCAACAACCCCTAAAAAAAACTACCCCTAAATGTCCCCATATCTTCACCGGCTGTAGCAATTTTCCTACTATTGCACGATCGTTGCATCATTTTCTTTACGGAATGTTGAAACCTGTATAAAACGATACAACATCTAAAGAAGATAGTAGCAAAATATGTGACTACGTTGGAAATCCCCATCTGAGGCAACAAATCCTTAAAACGTCAACATATGTATGTACCATGGGAGGACACCATTTGAATCATCTCACTAAAACTTTTGCAGCATGCGTAGAGAACGCACATGAATTTGTGGCACGTTGAATGAACACAAGCATCATCATCTATGGTATATGGGCTCGTCGTCCGCGAATCCAGTTAGTCGAAGCCTCAGCGCTCTGGTGATCATGTTGTCATTCACCTCAACCCTTGCGTCTTCCGGGCCTCATCTCTCCGATTTAATGCTCCATTGGCATGGTGGTGACCTCCTATTGTTGGGGAAGGGATGAGAAGGACCGGGGAGCCGAGGGGTGGAGGAGGAGCAGCAGGGGAGGAGGGCAGCAACGACGCATCAAAGCGTTGCGAGCATGTGACGATTGCAAACGAGAAGTGGAGAGGAAGGAGACGTGTAGTAATGCTCACGTGGGAAGCACCCGGATGATCACTCGCTAGTTTGTATACTGAAACTTTCCTAAGAAAAATGGATTTAGATAGGCAATACATAATGAACCTTTCTAATGACTGCTCACCGTGGGAGCTAATAACACGTCGTGTATCCTTCTCTGTCTTCTATATGTTGGAAAAATAACAATATGTAATATTGGAAATATCACGAGGCATACTTTGCAGGTAGTAAAGGATGATGAAAGTATATTTTTAGTAGCGGATGTAATAATCCTAACAAGGCGCCATAGAAAGTGCAGTATTATGGCTATAGTCTGTACACAACAAGTTCTCTCTTGGAGTACCGAGGTGACGCAGTGTCTGGACAATGTAGTAGACAAGGGCAATGCAACCACTGGTTAGAGCATATCCAACAGATGCCCCAAAATTTGGCGCTCTAAAACTGCTTTGCAGCGTGCCGTATCCGGTTTTAGCGCGTGTGGCATGATTGCTTCACCAGAAACTCTATTTTACAGCGCACGACAAACAACAGTTTACCAGACACACTAAAATATAGCACGGCAAGCACAATTTTTCCAACAAACAGGTCCCTAACTTTTACGAGCAAGACCCTACACAACTTTTGAAAAAATCAATCGGGTCCTTTAATCAACAATACAAGCATCCAATTGAATTGATTCGATCTCCTTTAGTTGTTGTACAAGGACGGAGACAATACCAGAGTAGCATCAGCCAATTGAATTGTCGCTGAACATGGAATCAATTCCATCTCTGCCGAGCAGTAGCAGACTAGTATCAGCCGAGCAACATCGTGAAATTGATTCGATCCCCGATGGACAGAGCAGCTTCAAGAATCGATCGAGCGGCCCAGCGCGCACATGAATCGATCGAGCGGGCGGCGCGAGCCAGCGGGAGCAGGCGGAGGCGGCCAAGGGTGAGCAGAGAGCCAGGCGGGAGCGGGCGGAGGCGGCCGGCTACAGGCTAGCAGGCGGAGGACCGGTGCGGGCGGCCAGAGGTCCGAGCTAGGCACGAGCGGTGGAGGTCCGGGCACGGAAGTTTCCGCTGGCGGTTTTCCTTCGAGCGCACGGTGGGATTGCGGTGAGATTTTGCAACGCGCGGTAGTGCACGCGGCATATCTACCGCACGGGATAGCGCATTTTGGGGCAGGCGGTAAATTTTTTTTAGGCGCGCTCTGTTCAAAGGCGTCTGCTGGAGCAGCAGTTTTGTCCATCGGCTTGCTAAATTGGTGGTTTTTTTTGGACGCCGCGCTGATATACATTGTTTGTTGGAGATGCTCTTATACAATTATGTTGCGTATTGTCATTCCTGTGTAGGTTTCGCAATGTTATGTTTGGTTGGAGGGAGTTAGTGCTAGGGAAGGGGAATTAGGGGGTTACGGGACTTAAGTCCGTTGATTAGTTAGAGGGAATGGGAGTTTAGTAGGCGGGGGAAAGGGAATTGGGAGGACAAACTCCCTCCTATTTCATCTGGGGGGGCTGGTAATTCTGGATAACGCCTGAAGCCCATGGCGGAGGAGAAAAGGCGCCAACAAATTCTTCTTCGCACGCCAAGATGGACACTCGTGCACGCAAAATCAGGCCTAATCCACAACTACCTTAATCTCTCATATATATACGACACCTCAATCTAATCAGATGTAGAGGCAACGGGGCCTTCATAAGAGGCAGAGGCATCCATCCAGGTCAATTTTCCCTTCCCCTTCTTGTATGCAAATTCTTGAGTGATTTCTTTTTTCCTTTTCGATTTGCAGATCCAGATCGAATTTCTTCTCCATACAGTCTGTGTTCCTCTTTTTTTCCATTGATCTATTTCTCTCCTCTTCGATTCTGATTCTACTACAGAGTCTTTAAATTTTGTTTCTTAACTATAGATCCATCACAAGAGCATATTAATTAGGAAGTAACTGCAGTTTTCAGGAGGTGGAAAGGACCGTAGTCAGGTGTGTATGACTTAATTCAATCAGTTCCTGTATTTAATTTTTGAGCAATGCGTATACATACATATTATTACCCATTCTTGTTTGTTACGATTTTGTGAAAAAGTAGTAAACATTAGTATGCTCTTGAAGCCCATGGCGGAGGCGAAAAGGCGCCAACAAATTCTTCTTTGCGCGCCAAGATGGACACTCGTGCGCGCAAAATCAGGCCTAATCCACAACTACCTTAATCTCCCATATATATATGACACCTCAATCTAATCAGATGTAGAGGCAACGGGGCCTTCATAAGAGGCATCCATCCAGGTCAATTTTATCTTCCCCTTCTTGTATGCAAATTCTTGAGCGATTTCTTGTTGATTTTCTATAATCAGTACACTCATGCTAATTTTTTTCCTTTTCGATTTGCAGATCCAGATCGAATTTCTTCTCCATAATGTCTGTGATCCTCTTTTTTCCCATTGATCTATTTCTCTCCTCTTCGATTCTGATTCTACTACAGAGTCTTTAAATTTTGTTTCTTAACTACAGATCCATCACAAGAGCATATTAATTAGGAAGTAACTGCAGTTTTCAGGAGGTGGAAAGGACCGTAGTCAGGTGTGTATGACTTAATTCAATCAGTTCCTGTATTTAATTTTTGAGCAATGCGTATACATACATATTATTACTCATTCTTGTTTGTTACTATTTTGTGAAAAAGTAGTAAACATTAGTATGCTCTTGAAGTCCATGGCGGAGGCAAAAAGGCGCCAACAAATTCTTCTTTGCGCGCCAAGATGGACACTCGCAAAATCAAGCCTAATCCACAACTACCTTAATCTCCCATATATATACGACACCTCAATCTAATCAGATGTAGAGGCAACGGGGCCTTCATAAGAGGCATCCATCCAGGTCAATTTTCCCTTCCCCTTCTTGTATGCAAATTCTTGAGCGATTTCTTGTTGATTTTCTATAATCAGTAGACTCATGCTAATTTTTTTCCTTTTCGATTTGCAGATCCAGATCGAATTTCTTCTCCATACAGTCTGTGTTCCTCTTTTTTTCCATTGATCTATTTCTCTCCTCTTCGATTCTGATTCTACTACAGAGTCTTTAAATTTTGTTTCTTAACTACAAATCCATCACAAGAGCATATTAATTAGGAAGTAACTGCAGTTTTCAGGAGGTGGAAAGGACCGTAGTCAGGTGTGTATGACTTAATTCAATCAGTTCCTGTATTTAATTTTTGAGCAATGCGTATACATACATATTATTATCCATTCTTGTTTGTTACGATTTTGTGAAAAAATAGTAAACATTAGTATGCTCTTGAAGCCCATGGCGGAGGTGAAAAGGCATGACCAAATTCTTCTTTGCGCGCCAAGATGGACACTCGTGCACGCAAAATCAGGCCTAATCCACAACTATCTTAATCTCCCATATATATACGACACCTCAATCTAATCGGATGTAGAGGCAACGGGGCCTTCATAAGAGGCATCCATCCATGTCAATTTTTCCTTCCCCTTCTTGTATGCAAATTCTTGAGCGATTTCTTGTTGATTTTCTCTAATCAGTAGACTCATGCTAATTTTTTTCCTTTTCGATTTGCAGATCCAGATCGAATTTCTTCTCCATACAGTCTATGTTCCTCTTTTTTTTCCATTGATCTATTTCTCTCCTCTTCGATTCTGATTCTACTACAGAGTCTTTAAATTTTGTTTCTTAACTACAGATCCATCACAAGAGCATATTAATTAGGAAGTAACTGCAGTTTTCAGGAGGTGGAAAGGACCGTAGTCAGGTGTGTATGACTTAATTCAATCAGTTCCTGTATTTAATTTTTGAGCAATGCGTATACATACATATTATTACCCATTCTTGTTTGTTATGATTTTGTGAAAAAGTAGTAAACATTAGTATGGTTAAGTTAATGGATTAGTTGGCTAAATTATCTTCTATGCGTTCACTAGTGTGCAGATGTTTACATGGATCTCATTTGGTCATACCGTTGTTATTAAATTTCCCTGGCACTTTGAGTAGCACATAATCAATTAGGCATCTAATAAGCAATACTACGTTTTCCCACTTTCAGTACTTAGTTCTGTTAGCTGGATTAGACGATGCATACTAGTATTAGTTGGTCACATGTAATCAGCGACAAGCTAGCCACTGAATTTTTTCTCCTTTTAAAGATGCATACCCCATGGCACCGTAGGTATGTCAATGCAAGGTTAAGCATTTCTTTTGTATGTATTAACTAAAATCATAAGATGAAATGCCTCGTATATAGAATGGATGAAGATCTGATCCTTATCAAAATACATCATGAGGGCTCTTTTTTCAATGGAAGGTGAACTTACATATAATGTAGGAGAAGTATCTAATTTCCCATATTATGACGGTGACATGACCTTCTATTTTCGTTTAGTTCGCTTGGCAAAAGCCGTAGGTTAGAAGGATGGCGATGATTTATATTATAAAGTCTTTGGGGAAACCCTTGAAAATGGAATTGATCTAGTACATAATGATGACTCTGTACGTAAGATGTTGAGTTTTGCAAAGAAAAACAACTTGGCAGAGCTGTACATTAAGCATAATGGCCATGAAGGTCTTCTTGTTAATCCAAGGAATGGTCCGGACACTGGTGACAAACTTCTGGAGGAGGTACTCTACCAAAAAATCTGCATGCCTTTTAAGTTTATAGTTCATTACTCGAGTAGACATTGTTTGCTGGTTTGTTATTGTGTCATGCTACTTTTATATAATATTTATTGGCGTGTTACCATTGGGTAAATGTAGCCAGTGCCAGTATATGACTATAAATCTTGATCCTAACTATGTGCCATTAATTTTGTTGACAGACATGGCACGTCCACCAACCAACCGGTAAATAATAATACTATGGAATACAATGAGGCAACGTAGAGTGAAAGTATTGATATCATTATATTTGATGATGCATAGCTTGATAATGTTAATTAGAAGGAGTCATCGTTGGATTCCTCGTATTAGGGAACCTTCTTGGTATGACCCGATTATTAGAGCACAAAATTTGCACAATAGGATACGTTAAGTGATAAAGAATGCATTAAACAACTGTGGATGGATAGATGTTGTTTTGGAGTTTTGTGTACTTTGGTGAGAGAAATTGGTGGGTTAAGGGATACTAGGAACATGAAAGTGGAAGAGATGGTTGCTATGTTCCTACACATACTTGGCCATGATAAGAAAAATCGAGCAATCCATCATCACTTCCAACGTTTAACTGGAACAGTAAGCGTAAAGTTTCGCTTGGTCTTAGGAGCAGTACTAAAGCTTTCTAAAGTGTTACTTAAGAAGCCTAAACCTATTCCTGCCAATTGCACGGATTGAATATGGAGTTGGTTTAAGGTATCTAATCTGTCTCAAAATTATAATAATATTTTAGACATAGACTTGTGCATGACCAAACACATTATGTATTATTATTGTAGAACTGTCTAGGTGCCTTAGATGGGACATACATAAAAGTTCATGTGCGCGCCATTGAAAAACCAAGATACCGTTCAAGAAAGAATGATATCGCAACAAATGTTCTTGGTGTGTGTGCACCCGACATGCAATTCATCTATGTATTACCAGGCTGGGAAGGATTTGCAGCCGATGCTAGGGTGCTTCGTGATGCCTTAGCAAGAACATATGGCCTTAAGATTCCCCGTGGTAAGAAATAACTACATAGTAGTACATGAAAGAACAAATGTTAATGTAGTGAACACGCATGATAAACTGCTCCAAATCTCTTCTTTTCTATAGGTTGTTATTATCTTGTTGATGCTGGGTACAAGAATTGTGAAGGATTTCTTGCTCCATATAGAGGGCAGCGATACCATCTAAATGATTGGAAAAATCCACCAAACAAGAAAGAGGAATTGTTTAATATGAAACATTCGTCGGCAAGAAATGTGATTGAGAGAACCTTTGGGCTGTTGAAGATACACTGGGCTATAATTAGGAATTCTTCTTATTATCCTATAGACATCCAGGTTGATATAATTTTAGCATGTTACTATCTTCACAACCTCATAAGGCAAAAAATGCGTGTTGATCCATGTGAGAAGTATCTAGATGAATATATGAGAGAACTTTTGCGACAACAACAAAATGAGGATGCCATTCGCTCCATAGAATCATCATCAGAATGGAATGAGAAGAGAGAGAAGTTAGCCGATGAAATGTGGAAAGCTTGGACGGGAAAACATAACATTGTTGATGCAAGCTAGGAAATGTTAGGTGTCATGATTGGATTGCTTAGCTATATATTTGTACTCAATATTATCCATTAGATTTGTTTTCAGATGTATGATGTTCTTCCAGCATCTCATTTTTATCATTAATTTGTTTTTGTTCTAGTAGCACTACAATAACTTTTCAAGATTTTAGTATTTGTTTTGTTTACATGCACACTCTTTATTTATATGCAAATAAACTATCAGATTGTCAAGCCAAAAGAGAAAACACTAAAATCCCAAAACAGAGACAAAAGAACATGGGCAGCTGAGGAGGAGAAATTACTCATTGATATTCTATATGAAATGAATGATTCTTGTTGGAAAGTGGATACTAGTCACAAGTCTGGGTATCTTACATATATTGAGAAGAAAATGGCCATAAAGTTACCACATGCTGATCTAAAAGCTGATCCACACATCAAATCAAAAGTGAAGATTCTAAAGAAGCAACTTTCATATATTTTAGAAATTATGCAATATGGCAGCGGATTTGGATGGGATGATGAGAAGAAGATGGTAACCGGAGATAGAGAGACCTACATGGGTTGGGCAAAGGTATAATATCGCGTGCTTTATAATTTGTAAACAAAGTAGAGTTGTTTAGTTATCTTGATTTTAGTTTCTAATGAATATTTCTTTTTTTTGTCTCGTGAGGGAGCAGGGCTTCTATACATGAAGCCTATGGATAATCTCGATAAGTTGTGTGAGATTTATGCTAATGATCTTGTCAAAGGAGAAGGTGCTAAAGGTCCGGGAGAGGACGTGGCGGAAGGTGAACTCACCAAAGATGGACAACAGACCATCGATCTTGAAGAGGGAAATGTTGCTCAGACTCATGATAACATCAACACATCTGGTGGTTCTAAGAATGGCCGTAAAAGAACTTATCCAGATGCTGATACTCTTGAGTTGGGGTTTGTAAATATATCTAATTCATTTGCAATTTCTTTGGAAGCAGAGCAACAGAATACAAACACCATGAATGCTATCCACAAGGCTATGCAGCATGAAGTTGAGGTTCCCGGCAACGGTTCATCAAACACAGATAAGTTGCTTGACATCTTGCAGGACCTACCTGGTCTTACTACAGAAGAAGCTGTCATGGCTATTCGTGTCATAGGTGAAGATGTTGGAAAGACAAATCTTTTTTTAAAGAGGTCCTGGGTTTAGAGTGGAATATGTTCGCCAAGAGCTGCACGCCACCAAGAAAAAACAGGTGTGTGCGTGTAGGGTTATGCTATTTTATTTCATATGTATTTATTGGCAAGAATAGTTTCATTTGTTGGGAAGGAAGTCTTAATTTTCTTGGTCACTTTCCTTTGCAGCTCCAAAGCGAAGAATCAGCATAGGCACAAAATAGTAGTTTGGGTGGAGTGAAGTGTACAAGAAGAAGATTAGCTATGCTGATTTCTGATCCAAGAAATTTGTTTTGCTAGGAGTTCTGTTCCGAGAGATACGATCCTTTGTTTAGTTGAACTTTATTCCGTTTAAAATCTTGCACTGCTTGAGACTTTGTAATAATGTAGGCCATGAATTAGCACTTGTCTGTGCTAATTAGACATGCCTAGGCTACGTTCGATGGAGACCGTTCCAGATGTTGTTCGCCTGATGATGTCCAGCCAATTTAATGGAATAAATGTGTTCCAGTTCGAAAGAAAGGTTAGTTTGCTGGAGTGTGTATTGTTAATATCTCATATGAAGTACTCAACTTTCATATCCGGATGTTGTAGAGTGAGGTTTCGGCAATTGGTAATATCACGTTTTATTCCCATGCCTAATCCCAGCATATGAACGTGGAAAGATAAATCCCTCTTCAAACTCCCCTTATAATTCCCATCAAATAACAAACGGTGGAATGGGAATAAATAGTAACTTCCCTTGCCCATTACCCATGGGAACTCCCAGTCTCGAACTCCCATTCCCCTGCCCTCCGTTTACCAAACGTGCTGTCAGTGCATTCTGAGAAGGAGAGTCGGCTTATGTTCAAGTGACAATACTTCCCACAAGAGCAAATGGAGTGAGAGGGATGGGTGTCGAAATCAGTGGGATGAATTAGTCTCTCGACTCCTAGTCTCAGAATCAGTTCGGTGTATGAAGCAGTCTCCTAGTTTCTATGTAGTTGTAGGGCTACTAATATACACAATCAGTTCGTCTGGTCACACCCAACAATAATAAAAAATGAGAGGTAATTACACATTTTAGCAAACTAAAACTGGATTTATTTGCCACAACTACAGCCAGCATCACATGTCTTGCTCATCACAAGTCATAAGTCAGGCAGATAATTATACTATAGCTTAATCCTAAGCAAAAGCGAGCCATCTGAGGGCATCTGCCCGCGCGCGTTTCTGGTCGTCTGATCTTTACTCTGAGTCATCTCAATCGTGCAGTTTTGGGTGTTGACCAAAGTCTTACGAGTTGGTCCATTCTATCTCACCCCACCCCCATCTCCATCTCGCCCCCCTCTCCTCGCGCACCCGTCCGCCGCCACTCTTTGTCGGTGGTGAGGAAGATAAGGAGGAGGTCAACGCGTGGGACAGTGAGGGTGAGAGAGGGGGTGAAGATGTCACATCATCCTCATCGCTTTTGTCTGGAAAAATCAGAGATGGATGGCGGAAAAAAGAAATTGAAAAGGAGAAGGCCCCTCCGCTCCTGAGCTCTCCCTCTCACCTCCGCCCCTCCACTCCCGAGGCCACCGCCTCCCGTCTAGCTCCGCATCTAGCGTCAGTCGCCTCTACTTCCCCGCCTCGAACCTCCCTAGTACCTCAACATCGCCCCGACCTCACACACCCGTCCACCACCACGCTTTGCCGGTGGTGAGGAAGATAAGGAGGAGGTCAGCGCGTGGAACAGTGGGGGTGAGAGAGAGATGGTGGCGCGGGTAGAGATGCTCATATGCGGGATTACGTGAAGATGTCACATCATCCTCACCGCTTTGACTAGAAAAATCAGGGACGGATGGTGAAAAAAAGTAATCGAAAAGGAGAAGACATGCGATTATGCATAGAGCGATTGGCCAGAACGCGGAATCTACAGTAACCGAATGAAAGAATCGATGAACGGAACATGAAGCGCTAACAGGACGAGAAATGGTCACACCTTGTGAGAAACGGTCACGTTTCATGTCACTTCAATAATTAACATGTATGTATTCCTGAAACAAAGCATAAGATGATTTTGTGTTCTCTTAGGTTCTGCAACTGAATTTGCTTTTGAATATATTAACATATCTCAAGAATACATGAGATGCTTGTATAAATTGATACATGTTCTACAATTTTTACACAAGTTAAAAAAAATCAGTGCTCTTGACTTGGAGCATACTCTATGATTAATGAACAAGCGGGTTCTATCGACTAAGTGAGTCAAAAAATGCCATAACTTCTATTTTTCATTTTGATATACAAAAATTATCAAACTTGATTACATATTAGATCTTGCTTTTATGTAAAGATTCGCAGCAACTTCTAGCCATACTTTCTCTTTTAAATTTTATTAAACCAGTGAATAATTTGGAATATATTAAGTATAACTCCTGCATAAAATTAGTGTATGTGTAATCTGGTTGTCTATATGGACTAAACTAATCATTAATAATCTAACCACTTATAAGTGTTGAATACAAAATTGTGCCTTCCCTTGGAGCTCTGCAATCTAATTAGTTGCAAGCATCGATTTTGAGACAGTCAAATAAGGTTACCGTGTGATCTTCATAAGTTAGATTGTTTTGACTTCATTAGTTTTTTACCTTGATCATGCAACATGCCAGTTTCTTGTGGTACTAAACTTGGTATATTGCTCGATGTATTTTTGTTTGAAGTTTTCTCGATGTACCGTTTTGTTTACTTGAAAAAACACAGGTACCCCTATGTTGCTTATGAGCTTCAATCGCTTCTTGCGTCTAAGGTCAGATCTCTCAGTTTAGACATGTCTAACATGTAAATGACACTACCGATTAAAACACTCAACCCCACACATACTCATATATTTAATTTATGGTAACACAAACAAACCAAAATGTGTTACTAGCAGTGAGTACAACACACCCACCACACTCTGCCAAATAGACTTTAGGCGGCGCGACGAAGTGCGCATGTCCATCTAGTCCCATAATAATCCATGAGCACACGAACAATATACGTGTGATGCAAGACTCTATGTGTTTCTAGTTTTTCAGTATAGAATATGAGCTTCACCTATATATGAGTATTCACCTAATTGTCTTAGGATCATTTTGTTTGGGCTGTATAACTGTAACTGGTGGGAAGCAGATAGAGTTGGTGGGTTGTGAGAAAGTAGCTAGTCGGAGCAGCCGTTGAACTCATAAATTTGTTGTTTGGAAAAAATGATTTTGATGGATGTAACTGTTGGTTTTAGGTGTGAAATGTGTGGAATGCCTCCTAGGTGATGAAGATATTATATAATAACTGTTGATTTAAAATGAATTAGTTGCTTTGGCCAATTTTATATATAATTACCATGATTAAGAGTTATGCCCCTCAGTTTACCTTTTTGGGTTAAAATTATTGTAAACATGTTTTCCCCTAAATACACCATATTTTTATTCAACATTAGTTAATAAACATTTTGAACATAGTGAAGAACTAGGTTGTAATCAAATATAAGCCATCACATAAACTACATTAGCATGTATCTATGTTGACTAGGGCGGAGCCCAATGGACTAACCATGATGCACATGCATCAGGGTCAAAAATGTAGGATGCTTATACCATCTAATAAGGGCCAGTGCATCAGGCTGGGAGAGAGGTTGTGGGAACCAGGCTCGGTCTTTCTAGCATAATGTTAAGGCCAACACTGCTGACAACATAACATCCAGAGTAACCTAGTGACCACATAAAGTTCCGACCTCGGGTATCCCTCATCTTTGTCTTTGAAATAAAGAGGAGGGAGGGGCGATGAGCTTTAACCAGCAAGAGAAGCTTGCCAACTATCGTGTCTGACCCCAATCCACGACAGTTCCAACATAAGATCCTTATTGCATGCACGGGTCTGCTCAACAGTTCCTGCCTGATCTGACGATCCAAAAGCACCTTCTACAACATGCTTCATCTTCTTGTTTGAGTCATCAGTCTATTCATCAGATTCTACTACTACCACAGTCGGTAGACTATCTGTGGGGCCCATGACCAATAGGAGTTGGGCACTACACAAAACTTTAGTAGTTGGTTTTTTTTTGGCATGTAGACCTTCTGTATTTTGAGCTTTCTTCCAAGTTATCTTTGTCCTATCATCATTAGTAGACATAATGTCTTTCCGAGAACTCTGATCGTTGCTCTTGGCATGGCCCCATGGCTTCTTCGGCTTGCCCAGAGATGAAACTTTTGCAGTCTTGCCGGTACGGGGTTTCTTAGTTTGAGTCCCGACTCTATGATCATCTGGGCTAATATGCTCCGGGGACTGGGAAGAAGGGTGTCCATGATTTTCAGAAAAGGACCCACTCGACGACTTGGCACTTGTCACCTTCTTCTTCATGTCATCCAGAGCACAAAGGCGATCGGCCGAGTATGCCATCCATCCATCCGCATCCCTCTCCCCTCGGTTATTGCACTCAAGAGATGAGTGATCCAAAATACCACAAGAGAATTAGTAGTCGGTAGTTATTCGTACTGCACCTCATACCACTCAGAAACCTGATGATGTTGAGTGAAGACTATGACTCCCCGCATAAACAGGTTTTTCAGTGTCCACCTCAATGCGGGCACACATGAAATTTCCCTAGCAACGCCCTTGTGCATCACAATCTACCTTTGGAACACAACCTTCACAAACGAGCATGTGGGCATTATGTTCCCTCGCTCCTTCCGCATATAGCCAAAGGGCAGGTTATTTTTTTTGACCCACACCGCCAAAACCCTATTGAATTGCATATCCTCGGACCTGAGATCGACGTTGTAGTCTTAGAGGAGAACGGTGTGCTTTCCCATAACCCATGGTGGACCATCCATCACCTGATCCCTATCAGCGTTGTAGCCAAATTTTGCTATTAACATGTTGTCGCCAGCCGGGTTCAGCAGCAGCTCTCATGGATTACCCCATGCCAGACAGAGGGCAGATGAAATAGTGCCCCACGATCGGCCACTCCGTGTGGATCGGGGCCTCATCACCCACATCATCTAGAATCACTACCGCTGATTCCTTAGCAGTGAGCCGAAGCCGCCCCATCATATCGGCAACATGATCCTTAGGTCCCCTCGTCGCCACCGTAGCCGCTGATGGATCAACCTTGCCACTCTTCGATCCCTCCTCTGAGGGAATAATCGCGCCCTTCCCCAAAGCCATAGCATGCCCCGTCATCGATCACCGCACAACACGCAGCCGGTCAAGGACAGGTAGTGATGCGAGATCACCCCGTTGTCGCCACGAACTAGCGCAACAGCGATTTAGAGAACCAGATGAAGGGCAGCGGGTGTCTAGGAGGGCAAGAGGAGATATCGCGCTCGCACAATTTGAAGACGAAGATTCAAGCCCTAGAGGCGGTCGTCAAATCCTAGGAGAGAGAAACAAAACGGCTCCTCCAAGTTTTCTATTATGTTTGACTCATGGGTCTAGTTGTCAGAGCGCGCGAGGATGCCAGATCTTTCATGGTTTTGTGAGTTTATCGTATCTTTATGAGTAAATTTCATTTTTTACCCCCAAGTTTGACTATTTTGACAGTAATTACCCTATTTACCAATTATTCATCCCTTTTACCCCATTTAACGAAAGTTGTGTCCATTTTTACCCCTTCTATTATTCTACTTCCCTGTTTTATCAGCTTTGGATACTGAGGTACCATGTGAAAATGTAGCAGCCATTCCTCTTGCAGAAGACAACACTGCACGACCGAGAAATGCCTGGCAGTGAGGTTCTCGGCTTGTCTGCCGGGCAGAGCGAGCGTTTTGGTATCGTGCCTGACCAGCGGCAATCACGACAAGAACTACATGTTTGGCGGTGGATCAATAGTTCACGTGTGGCAGCGAGTGAACTGCAGCAACAAGCGCAACCTACTTTTTTTGGTGGTATATCAATCGCATTGCATCCCAATTTAGCTGGCATTCATGCATGCCTTTCATTCTCTCATTCTCGGTCAATCCAACAACGTACACGACGACGACGACATTGGTGAGTACTGATCTGTGCGCTCTGCAGGGCGAGCTTACTTCCACCACAAAATTGGTCAGCCTATCTAGCTAGCTTGTCTAAAGAACCAATCAGTTAGCTAACTTTGTACAGGTCGTGAGGTCTAGGAGGGAATCCATCAGCTTGACGTGAAGTCGCTAAACAGAATTCACGTGGCAATATCACACTTGCATTGTGGCACGCCACATGGACCTAGTTATTGGGTCAATCCTAACAGAACATAATAAAAAACTAGAAGGGTAAAAATTAGCACAACTTTGGCTAAATGGGATAAGCTGAATAAATTACTGCTAAATTGGGTAATTAGTGTCACAAATGTTAAACTAGGGGGTAAAATATGGAATTTACTCTATCTTTATTCATCAGCTATTTTCGCTAGTAAGTACATACATAATTAATAGGGGAAGTACAAGCAAGAAAATATGGTAAGTATACACGACACTGGTAGAAAAAGGGTTTTTGATCCAGCGCCAAATTTCATTGGTCCCGGTTCGTTTCCTTAATCGGGACCAATGCCAGGCACCGGTCCTGGTTCATGATGCCTGGGCATTGGTCCCAGTTCATCTCTAAGCATTGGTCCCGGTTCGTGGCATGAACCGGGAATGCCACCGCGACGCACACGTGGCGCTCTGCGGAGCATTGGTCCCGGGTCATACCACGAACCGGGACCAAAAACCCCACGACGGTCCGCAATCCGGGACAATCTAAATTAATTCGGGGCAGAAATTAATTCGAGGCAGAAATTAATTCAAGGTAGAAATTGAATTGATCAGTATTTTTGAAAAAAATCTTCCACAAATTAATCGAGACAAAGATCTAAATCGAGACATTTTATTAATTCGACCACAAATTCTTTCCAGACAAAGGTCCTAGTCGACAATTTCACTTCCGCTGCCGCTGTCCTCCGAGCCGCCGGCTTCCTCGTCGTCGTCAGACGAAACCTCCACGATTTCGGCATTGTTCGGGAGACGGAGCTGCTCTGCGCGGCTAGCAGCGTTGATGGCGGTGTAGATGGTCCGTCCAGGGACGAACCAGAACATCTCCCGCCCTTCTCGGTTGCGGAGATCCGGGTGCACCACGCGCCCGTCCACGATGCGGTTGCCAAGCTTGGCCTTTCGCTCCTTCTTGAACAACCAGGGCTAGTACTCGTTGGCCGCCGCGTACCGGGACAACGCCCTCTTCCACACGGGCATCTGGCGGCGACGCTCCGCGATGACGCTCTCCATCTTGTATCCGCCGGAGATGAGGAACGGAGCCACCAGCACACTCGCCTTGCTGATGCGCCATCCGGCGGGCACCGTCTCGCGTGTTGGCGCGAGGATGCCGTAGTACGCAAACATCACCGCCTCGTAGAAGTTGAGCGTGGGCACCTCCATGGTGGCGCGGTGGAGATTGGAGAGGGAGGGGAGGCGAGACGACGACGCGGTGGAGAGGTGCAGAGAGGCCGAGGCGATGACGAAAGAGGTGGGTGGAGATCGACTGCAGAGAGGCCGAGGCGATGGCGAAAGTGACGCGCTGTGGCCTCATATTTATACACGGGGACAACGAAGCGACGGTGGGCATTGGTCCCGGTTAATTCCACGAACCGGGACCAAAGCCCCTCCCGTGCGACAGGTGGCGGCCCAACAACGCGCCCCCCACCCAGGTCATTGGTCCCGGGTCGTGCCATAAACTGGGACCAATGACCTGGGTGGGGGGCACGTTGCTGGGCCGCCACGTGTCGCGCGGGAGGGGCTTTGGTCCCGGTTCGTGGCATTAACCGGGACCAAAAACCCTGCCCTGGCCATATATAAGCCTAGCCGATCCACTTATTTTTTCTGGAATTTTGTGTGGGAGGTGGATGCTAGGTTTTTTTCTTCACACTGCACACAAGGTGTTCGACAAAATGTCCGAGCCACGCTTAAGTTCGCACAACACGGTATCCTTGGCCGAGGTTAGCAACCTTATCTTCTTTATCTATAATTGATACAAAAATATTACGTGTGTCCATGTAGGGTGGTCATTTCACTATTCACGATGTCATTGTCATGGTTAATTATTATGACGCAGATCGATGCACGAATGCGATGGATGTACGGCGACCGACGCGATTCCGATTTTATTGCAGGCCTGCATAAATTTATCGATTTGGCTAAGGCAAACAAAGTGGATAATTTTATGCCTTGTCCCTACATCGACTGTCGAAACGTGGCGGAGCACTCTGCCCCGAGAATCCTTCAAAGCCATCTGCTTCGGAGAGGTTTCATGCCCGGATATTATTGTTGGGCCATGCACGGAGAAAGAGGGGTTAGGCTAGAAGAAAATGAATAAGAGGAGGATGATGACAGCTATCCTATGTCCCCTGAAGAATACGGTGATACTACAATGGAAGACAATGAAGAAGAGGGAGGCGGCAATGAAGAAGAACAACGGGCATCAGATAAGCCCGTTGATGGTCTTGGTCGGGTCATTTCTGATGCAAAGCAACAATGCGATACAGAAAGGGAGAAGCTTAAGTTGGAGGCCATGCAAAAGGATCACAAAAAGTTGTTGTACCCAGATTGCGAAGATGGCAGCACAAAGCTTGGTACCACACTTGAACTGTTGAAATGGAAGGCAGAGACTGGCTTATCTGACAAGGGATTGGAGAAGTTACTGAAAATAATGAAGCTGAAGCTTCCAAAGGATAACGAGCTAGCTGAGACAACGTACGAAGCAAAGAAGACTATCTTCCCTCTAGGATTAGATGTGGAGAAGATACATGCATGCATTAATGACTGCATCTTTTACCGCGGTGAGAAGTACGAAAGTATGGATAAATGCCCGGTATGCACTACATGTCGATACAAGATCAGACAAGATGACCCTGGTGATGTTGAGGGCGATGACGAGCCCCCAGGAAGAGGGTTCCTGCTAAGGTTATGTGGTATGCTCCTATAATACCACGGTTGAAACGTCTGTTCAGAAACAAAGAGCATGCCAGGTTGTTGTGATGGCACAAAGAAGAGCGTAAGAAAGACGGAAAACTGAGACACCCCGCCGATGGGTCGCAGTGGAGAAACATCGAGAGAAATTACTCGAACTTTGCAGGTGATGCGAGGAACTTATGGTTTGGTCTAAGTACAGACGACATGAATCCTTTTGGGGAGCAGAGCTGTAGTCACAGCACCTGGCCAGTGACTCTATGTATCTACAACCTTCCTCCTTGGTTGTGCATGAAGCGGAAGTTCATTATGATGCCAGTGCTCATCCAAGGACCGAAGCAACCCGGCAACGACATTGATGTGTACCTAAGGCCATTAGTCGATGAACTTTTGCAGTTGTGGGTAGAACCAGGTGTAAAGGTGTGGGATGAGCACAAACATGAGCCATTTGACCTACGAGCATTGTTGTTCATAACCATCAATGATTGGCCCGCTCTTAGTAACATTTCATGACAGTCAAACAAGGTATACAATGCATGCACGCTGTTTAGATAAGAATAAAGGTACATATTTGGATAAATGTAAGAAGGTTGTGTACCTGGGGTGTCGTAAATTTCTTCCGACCAATCATCAAGTAAGAAAGAAAGGCAAGAATTTCAACGGTGAGGCAGATTACCGGAAGAAGCCTAAGCTCCCTAAAGGTGCTAATGTATTTGGTATGGTGAAGGACCTAAAGGTGCTAATTGCGAAGATGGCAGCACAAAGCTCGGTACCACACTTGAACTGTTGAAATGGAAGGCAGAGACTGGCTTATCTGACAAGGGATTGGAGAAGTTACTAAAAATAATGAAGCTGAAGCTTCCAAAGGATAACGAGCTAGCTGAGACAACGTACGAAGCAAAGAAGACTATCTGCCCTCTAGGATTAGATGTGGAGAAGATACATGCATGCATTAATGACTGCATCTTGTACCGCGGTGAGAAGTACGAAAGTATGGATAAATGCCTGGTATGCACTACATGTCGATACAAGATCAGACAAGATGACCCTGGTGATGTTGAGGGCGATGACGAGCCCCCCAGGAAGAGGGTTCCTGCTAAGGTTATGTGGTATGCTCCTATAATACCACGGTTGAAACGTCTGTTTAGAAACAAAGAGCATGCCAGGTTGTTGTGATGGCACAAAGAAGAGCGTAAGAAAGACGGAAAACTGAGACACCCCGCCGATGGGTCGCAGTGGAGAAACATCGAGAGAAATTACTCGAACTTTGCAGGTGATGCGAGGAACTTATGGTTTGGTCTAAGTACAGACGACATGAATCCTTTTGGGGAGCAGAGCTGTAGTCACAGCACCTGGCCAGTGACTCTATGTATCTACAACCTTCCTCCTTGGTTGTGCATGAAGCGGAAGTTCATTATGATGCCAGTGCTCATCCAAGGACCGAAGCAACCCGGCAATGACATTGATGTGTACCTAAGGCCATTAGTCGATGAACTTTTGCAGTTGTGGGTAGAACCAGGTGTAAAGGTGTGGGATGAGCACAAACATGAGCCATTTGACCTACGAGCATTGTTGTTCATAACCATCAATGATTGGCCCGCTCTTAGTAACATTTCATGACAGTCAAACAAGGTATACAATGCATGCACGCTGTTTAGATAAGAATAAAGGTACATATTTGGATAAATGTAAGAAGGTTGTGTACCTGGGGTGTCGTAAATTTCTTCCGACCAATCATCAAGTAAGAAAGAAAGGCAAGAATTTCAACGGTGAGGCAGATTACCGGAAGAAGCCTAAGCTCCCTAAAGGTGCTAATGTATTTGGTATGGTGAAGGACCTAAAGGTGCTAATTGCGAAGATGGCAGCACAAAGCTCGGTACCACACTTGAACTGTTGAAATGGAAGGCAGAGACTGGCTTATCTGACAAGGGATTGGAGAAGTTACTAAAAATAATGAAGCTGAAGCTTCCAAAGGATAACGAGCTAGCTGAGACAACGTACGAAGCAAAGAAGACTATCTGCCCTCTAGGATTAGATGTGGAGAAGATACATGCATGCATTAATGACTGCATCTTGTACCGCGGTGAGAAGTACGAAAGTATGGATAAATGCCTGGTATGCACTACATGTCGATACAAGATCAGACAAGATGACCCTGGTGATGTTGAGGGCGATGACGAGCCCCCCAGGAAGAGGGTTCCTGCTAAGGTTATGTGGTATGCTCCTATAATACCACGGTTGAAACGTCTGTTCAGAAACAAAGAGCATGCCAGGTTGTTGCGATGGCACAAAGAAGAGCGTAAGAAAGACGGAAAACTAAGACACCCCGCCGATGGGTCGCAGTGGAGAAACATCGAGAGAAATTACTCGAACTTTGCAGGTGATGCGAGGAACTTATGGTTTGGTCTAAGTACAGATGGCATGAATCCTTTTGGGGAGCAGAGCTGTAGTCACAGCACCTGGCCAGTGACTCTATGTATCTACAACCTTCCTCGGTTGTGCATGAAGCAGAAGTTCATTATGATGCCAGTGCTCATCCAAGGACCGAAGCAACCCGACAACGACATTGATGTGTACCTAAGGCCATTAGTCGATAAACTTTTGCAGTTGTGGGTAGAACCAGGTGTAAAGGTGTGGGATGAGCACAAACATGAGCCATTTGACCTACGAGCGTTGTTGTTCGTAACCATCAATGATTGGCCTGCTCTTAGTAACATTTCATGACAGTCAAACAAGGGATACAATGCATGCACGCTGTTTAGATAAGAATAAAGGTACATATTTGGATAAATGTAATACGGTTGTGTACCCTGGGTGTCGTAAATTTCTTCCGACCAATCATCAAGTAAGAAAGAAAGGCAATAATTTCAACGGTGAGGCAGATTACCGGAAGAAGCCTAAGCTCCCTAAAGGTGCTAATGTATTTGGTATGGTGAAGGACCTAGAAGTAATCTTTGGAAATGGTCTTGGCGGTCAATCTGTTCCGAAAGACCCCATTACCGGACACATGGCCATGTGGAAAAAGAAATCTATATTTTGGGAGCTTGAGTATTGGAAAGACCTAGAGGTCCGTTCTTCAATCGACGTGATGCACGTGACGAAGAATATTTGCGTGAACCTGCTAGGCTTCCTGGGCGTGTATGGGAAGACAAAAGATACACCAGAAGCATGGGAGGACCAGCAACGTATCAAAGACCCATACAACAAGCATACTGATAAAGGACGTGAATACTTAAGAAGCTACGCTCTTACCAAAGCAGAGAAGGAAATATTTTTTGAAGTCCTTTACAGTATCAAGGTCCCGGCTGGCTTCTCATCAAATATAAAGGGAATAATAAATATGGCAGAGAAAAAATTTCAGAACCTAAAGTTTCATGATTGCCACGTGATTATGACGCAGTTGCTTCCGATTGCATTGAGGGGGCTTCTACCGGAAAATGTTCGATTAGCGATTGTGAAGCTATGTGCATTCCTCAATGCAATATCTCAGAAGGTAATCGATCAAGAAAGTCTGGAAAGGCTACAGAAGGATGTGGTCCAATGTATTGAGTTTTGAGTTGGTGTTCCCCTCGTCCTTCTTCAATATTATGACACATCTCTTAGTTCACCTAGTCGAAGAGATTTCCATTCTCGGTCCTGTATTTCTACACAATATGTTCCCCTTCAAGAGGTTCATGGGAGTCATAAAGAAATATGTTCATAACCGTGCTAGGCCAGAATGAAGCATCTCCAAGGGCTATGGAACAGAGGAAGTCATTGGGTTCTATGTAGACTTTCTTCCTGACCTTAAGCCGATTGGTGTTCCTGAATCACGGTATGAGGGGAGACTGAGTGGAAAAGGCACGCTAGGAAAGAGGGCAATGATATTTAGGGATGGGCATTCTTTGAATCAAGCACACTACACAGTTCTACAAAGTTCTACCTTCGTGGCTCCGTATATCGAGGAACACATGAATATTGTACGCTCCAAGTTCCCGGGGAAGGATGAATACTGGATTAAAGAAAATCACATGGAGACTTTCGGCACTTGGTTGCAATTACATCTCATGAATGACACCACTATTGGAGATCAGCTCTACTTGTTGGCCGCGACACCATCTGCGACTGTATTGACTTTCCAAGGGTACGAGATAAATGGGAATACATTTTACACGATTGCCCAAGATAAAAAGAGCACCAACCAAAACAGTGGTGTTCGCTTTGATGCAACATGCGAGAATGGGAAAAAAGACACATACTATGGTTACATAGAGGAGATATGGGAACTTGACTATGGACCTACTTTTAAGGTCCCTTTGTTTCGGTGCAGTTGGGTCAACATGAATGGAGAAGGGGTAATGGTAGACCAGCTATACGGAATGACAACAATGGATCTCAAGAATATTGGTTACAGAGACGAACTATTCGTCCTAGCCAATGATGTGGCTCAGGTTTTTTATGTGAAGGACATGTCCTCTAGACCAAAAAAAAGAAAAAAAAAGGAAACGAATACATCAGACGATGAGCCCAGGCATCACATAGTTCTTTCAGGGAAAAGAAACATCACGGGAGTCGTGGACAAGACACACATGTCAGTAGATTATGATAAGTTTGATGAAATTCCGCCCTTCACCGTGAAAACTGACCCAAGCATCCCGTTAAGCAAAGAAGATGCTCCATGGTAATGGCCTAAGAAGCGATCATAGGCAAGGGATCGACATACGCGACGAAGGATTCATACCCTAAACCCTAAACCATGATAGGTAATGTATGGAAACTTTATGTGAAGAATGAAAACTTTATATGAGAACCTCGAACATGATAGGTCATTTTGTGAAGGATTTTTTGGTACCAATGCCAAACTTTAATTTTGTGGCTGCTTCACAGAACACCCCGATTTTGGCACCTCAAAAATGGAAATTGGCCTTTTCATGCGTCGAAAAGGAAAACTTCCTCCTGCAACATCGTAAGCCATCCCGATTCCATCAGTCCCGATTCCATTAGTCCTGGTTTCTGGTTGGACCGGTGGGAATAGAGGGGGCCTTTAGTCCCGATTCCTTAGTCCCAGTTTTTTAATAATAATAAATGTCTTGAGTGTTAGTCCCGGTTTGTGGCTAGACCGGCGGGAATAAAGGGGGCCTTTAGTCCCGATTCCGTAGTCCCAGTTAGGAAACCGGGACTAATATATCGTTTCCTAAGGACTGGATCCTCCGGAATCTCCCTGAAGTTGGTCGTAGTGTTGTCCCTGCTCTTGTAGTTCATAACTTCTCTAGCTAGATCAATATGTCGGGGAGCTAACTAATTTCACATATTAGGGAGTGCCTCTATGGCCAGCTTCAGAGAGATTCCTGAGGACTGGATCCTCCGGAATCTCCCTCAAGCTAGCCGTAGTGTTGTTCTTGTAGTTCATAACTTCTCTAGCTAGATCAATATGTCGGGGAGCTAACTAATTTCACATATTAGGGACTGCCTCTATCGCCAGCTTCAGAGAGATTCCTGAGGACTGGATCCTCCGGAATCTCCCTGAAGCTGGCCGTAGTGTTGTCCCTGCTCTCACACACCATCGTGTTTGCAGTTGATAACTTCACATGGATGCCTATTTATAGATTAAGCAGCATGACATATGTCGATAGTCACGACATAATGTTGACACTCACCACTTTCATAATGCCGCAACCCACTGAAATAGTGTCGCCACTCACGAAATAGTGTTGACACTCACTGGCATAGTGTCGACACTCACTGGCATAGTGTCGCCACCCATATTTATGTAGGGGTTCCGCGTATGAAAACAATAAAAATTTACCCTACGCCCCTGAACCCCTGAAGCTGCCAGGACCTATATATTAGTAATACAGTAACGGGAGGGGCTTTTCGCGAACTTACCCTTGAAGACCGAAAAGCGTTGTCAACGCTCAGGAGAGCGCGGTTGATGTAGACGAGCCAAAGCCGACCTCAAGGTCGTGATGAAGTCCTTGCGCTCCTTCTCGATCCAACGACTTGAGTGCCTCAAGTGCGACACCTCGCGGGGAGTTACACACGTCCGGTGCCTGACGATGACTCCCGCTTCCTCGATCCAGTAGCAGTTGCGGAAGTAGAGCTCCCGGATCCGAATCCCGCAGCGTGACGGCGCTCCGCGGTGAATATGTCTCTCGCTCGCGTAGTCTAGACTTGGGACCACGGTCACGAGAGAGAGAGGGGGAGAGAGAAAATATCAATTAGAGGTCCTCCCAAAAGTGGGGAGACCTTTATTGATTATTGGTATATTTATCTTGGCTAAATACCCCACTATATATAGGGGGAGGAGGGGGTACACCCTCCCTCAAAGTCCCGGGGTGGGACTAAAGGAGAGGAGGGGGAGGGGGAGGCACCGCCAGCCACCCCCTCATGGGCCCCACGTGGGGGGCTGGCCCAATAGGGCCGCCGGCCACCCCTTGGCCCTTCTCTCCTCTTGCCTTTCCCTAATGGGCCCTCTCCCCTCCGAGAATTGGCCCATTAAGCCTTTGACCCTTAAATTGATTTTTCTCTTTATTAAATAAATATGAATAAATGATTAAATCAACATTTAACATTCATTCACATATTATTCAACCTCCGTGGCCATGGAACACCTTCCACCTCCACTCCGGACATCCTCCGGACTTACCGAAACCCTTCCGGTTTTCTCCCTTCTTTTCTTCGGTGATTCTACCGATCCTATAAACACTCTCTAAGCATCATCAAGACCTTAAGCGTGATACCCCACGGTTCGGGAACACTCCAGACATGGTCGGTACACTCCCGCACCAATGATTGATAGAGGGACCTGGATGGCCATGTGACCCCTGTGCACTCCACGAAGATCTTTCGTCGTTTGAACCGGGACAGTCGTGTCTTATTCCCTTTGTCACTCGATACTTGCATTGCCCGAGATCTGATCAATGACATCACCATGTCATGTTCAATCTCGTTACTGAACAACGCTACTTGACTCGTTCCGACAAGTGATATCCCCGTGATCAAATCACACGCTGCGCAACTATTGGATATAACTTCTCCGAGTGGGCCCTTGAGTATCTTCCCATCACATGGACAGACAAATCCCGCTCTTGACATATATTGCCTCAATGGTTTCCTCTGAACACCTGAACACACCTTTATAACCACCGTATTACCAGATGGCGTTTGATGATATCAAAGCACTCTCGGGAGACAGTGATTGATATAGCCTCACGGTCTAAGGAATAGTCTACGAGGATCCATTTCTAATCATCATAACTTGAACTTCGTGACATGATCGGGTCACGATGTTTAGGTTGGGTATTGGTTCATCATCTCATTCTCAGAATGAGATGACCTCATTTCCAACTGGCATAAATGCCACATGATCAGGAAACATGATCATCTGTTGACCAATGAACTAGTGACTAGAGTTTCACTGGGAACCCCTGGTTGTTCATATATCACACGTGTATTGATGTTTCCACTCAATACATTTATATCATGATATAAAACTTAATCATAAACTATATGAAATATGATAATAGTCCTTACTACTATTTGACTCTAGGGCATATTTCCAACAGTCTCCCACTTGCACTAGAGTACAAATACACTAGCTGCATTTGTTCTCAATCATTGGCACCATATGTCCAGTACCTTGAACATGCTTGCTCGTGGAAGAGGTTGAGTCTTGGGTCTATACTTTACAGTCCCAAATCCGTTGCAACTTACTAATGTCACCTTGATTGACATTAATACTTTATCATCACATGATAGCATCTGTGTGTATGCATCGTCGCTATGGCAGCAGAACGAGGCCTGATTCTAGGGGCCTATAGTGATGTTAGATCAACCTCGAGGGCTTTCTCATGGGCACTATGCCCTGGGACACATCATTCTACGTTAAAAGCGAACTAGCCCCGCCATAACATTATACAACACTTTAGATGGTACCCTTATCTATTATTATAAATGTATTCATCAAAACATTAGTGCACTCTGTGCAACTTTTTATGTTTTGTTTACCTCACTTCCTACTTGACTTTAATTGGTGTTTTCGGGAGTTTCCAACATACGCCCTTATAACATAACTCTTTATGTTTTAAGATATGTCATCCTTTATGTATTTGGAAAATATATCCACAGTTCTCTATTAGACACTGCAGACAAACTTAGCTCAACGTTCTGTGATTCAAACTTAATCACTTTTAAACGTTCCTTATTTGGATCACTTATTATGCTAAGTTATCATCATGGTTTACTAAGACAGAACCTATGTCTCAACATAGTGGATGGTGATCATCCTTTTTCTTTCTTTCAACCATTGATGTTAAACTTAATGCTATTCCTAATTTGAGTTAATAAGGACCAGTTCCTTTAATTAACTTCTATTCCGAAACCCTTTTTCAGAATCCCTTAAGGAATACTACATAATATCATAATATAGTTATTATCAACTTCTACATCTTATAAATCATTATTTATAAGTATTTGCACTTTCATCCTTAACATACTTAAGAATTACTCCTATAAGCTCCCACTCAAAATATGTTCCTACATATTTGAATTTGAGACTTACATTGCTCCCATTCAAAAATATGTCAATCACATATTGTTTCAGGAAGACTTTCATAGCTCCCACTCAATTTTATGCAAATTGCATATCTCCTTACTTATTTTGAATAACTTCAAAATCCTTTGATCAAATATCAAACTTGGATATTTACTATGAGATACTAGTACTTTTACTAGTTTCAAATCCACTGATATTTAGCACACTTGAATCAGATTCATTTGAATTTGTCCAATACTTGACAAATTGTGCTTTTTGTCATTCACCCCTTTTTCCACTATGGCTTTGCAGTCATTTGGGAAAATTCCAAGTATCCCCTTTTACTTGTGAGATTTAGCAACTAATTGGTTTCTAATCTCAAGTGAATTTTGCTTTTAGGATTTCTCATAATTTTAGTTTACCATTATTTCCTTTGTAGTTCGTAGGTATGTCATATTCCAAGAATCATGACAAATGATTCACAAATGTCTCCATACTAGATATGGATTACATTTTGAATCCTACTTCATGTAGTGAAAACACCAGTGGGGAAAACACAATGATCAAAATCATTGATTCTTTCCTTCTGTGAAGAGAATCGTTCAGGAACGTTATCCGTTGCGCTTCTCAACACTCTGATATAGGGTTTTGAATCCTCATCGTGTTTTACACTAATTTCCATTTGCTCCATAGTTGAGAGATATCACTGAAAGTGAGCTTTCTCAAGAATGCACCAAAATCCAAGCAATGCGAATTTTGCTTTTCTTTTGGTTCCAGCTATGGATTTCGTATTCAAAGTTTCCAATGAATACGCTACAAGGACTTATTCGCTATTGTTTTGGTTATATTGAATAACCCCAAAACTTTCACGAATTCAAATGGTTCACTACATTCTAATTGAGTGCTAACTATTTCTAACTAATGGTCTCTACATCTACACTACAACAATTTATTTGGTGCCTTCTATTCAACCCCTTTGATATCTAATATCATATTGTGATGCTTTGTATTTTGACATTTCAAAACACTTTGCATTCCACAATTTCTTTTATGCCATTCTTATAAAGTTGAATTTCATTACTATTGATCAAATCACAGTAATTAGATTCTGTTTTATATTTATACCCTTTTATTGATGAAACACTTTGATCAAATCAAATAGTTTCATATTCATGTTTCCTTTGGTAAACTACTTTACACATTTAAACAATCATATAATGATAATTACCATTTTCGTTAAAACACAATACATCGAATATGTATTCTATTTAACAATTCATTAAACACTTTGTATTCAAGTAATACACGGTGTTCAAGTTATTTTGACGAACTTAGGCATGATTTATATGTGATAAGAAATCGAATGACTTTCACATATTATCACATAACTTTGAATTTAAACAATGGTTTCGTTCATTAATGAACATATCACTAAGTTGGGTATTTTAAACAAGGAATTTTAATGTTTTACAAATGTTCATGCATTATCAATTAGTTTCAAACAACAAGGATAATTCACAAGTAATCAAACAAGATATGAACACGCATAGAAATCATTCATAAAAGTAGAACAACTGTTTGTTACAACTGATATGAATAACCGACTCACGAAGTGTGAGACAAACCAAAGAAGTTCAAATCCCTCGATTACATTTATCATCCTAAAACACAAACTAAATGATAAATGTCGAGGGAGAGTGTCGTCGGACATCATCATCATGCTCGCCATCGACACGCAACTTCACCTCCTCTCCAGCAAGCACCTCTCATGCAGAAGGACCTGTTTTCCGTAAAACAGAACAAGTATCAGATATACTTAACACTGCAATGTGTTTGCAAGATTATAACATTTATAAAACTGTATATCAAATATATACCTTTGTCATCGATGACCTCTCCGGTGATTGGTTCAACCTTTACGTTCCTGAAATGTAATATGAACTCATGGAAATCCAATGTTTCTGTATCACACCTCATGATGCTACTCCAGACATGTCCTTCGTAGCTGGGAGGCAACGATCGAAGCAGTACGTCTATCGCAAATGGATCAGCCATCCAGTAATCCACGAAGTGAACCATTCGCATGTGTGCATCAAGCATGCGCTCCAAGTGACCCTTCGGACATGTATGCTCCTCCATCTATATGGAAAGGAACTCTCCAAGCAGCTCGGGTTTCCACATGCGCACATGGCCTATGAACTCTGCTCTCAGCTGATCCACCATCGAATATGGATCAAGATCACCCATGAGCGGATGTAGTTCATCCACCATCCCGTAACGCATTATTATCTGAATGTAGGTGGACATCTCTTGACGATAGTAGCGGTCTGCTAGCTCTTGTGGGGTCTCGTAGTAATCTGGCTCAGTCAAATCCATCGTGCGGCGTATGTAGTCTACCACATGATTCCTAGTAAGGAGATCATTCAGGCGCACAATCCAACTAGGGAAGTTGGATCCATCAAGTCTAAGTTTCTCACCCTTTACCCAATCCTCAATGACAAAGTAAGCTTCACGGTGAGCCATCTACATTTATAATTGCAAAAGGAATTTAGACTAAGTTTATAATTAAATGAGTTAAAGATAACTCCACTCAGAAACACCTATCCCCAAAAGGGTTCCTAGTGATAACACAACCCCTATCAGCCACATCTCCCCCGATCATCACGGCCATCAATGTGGGTTCAAGGGTGGACGCTAAACGTCGGTCACATCATTCATGCGACTTGTGCTCAATCTTTTGACCATCCGTGTTCCAAGGCCACGCTTCTCTAGCGTGCTAGGCTCGCCAACTCAACCTTAGTGTATTCGCTGTGCAACATGGCTTACACCCACTGTATGCGAACGTAGATATGTCTGACACCCAGGCCTTCAACCCTGGATCGCCTCATACCGAAGAACTTTCTTGGTGGTGCACACTAAGGGGGAACACAATCGTTGGTAATTTTTAACAGGGATCATCTTATTTGGCTACCGTCGAGTATCTAATACTAGCACACAATAAGACATACAAATAATAACATTAAATGTAAATGCTATGTGATATGGTCCTTCACGTCGTGATCTCCATCCGACGTCACCAGGTTCCGGCGCTAGGGTTCCGACGCCTTAGACACCAGGGTACCGGTGTCATTCCGGTGTGGTAGTTCGTCTCCTCCGTGACTATCAACTACTACGCAACAAAACGTAATTACTTTACCTTTGCCACAACCATATCACAAAGCAATGCCCCCCTGCAAAACAAAGTTAGACGCCTCTACTTTATCTTTGCATGTTTTACGTGGCTGAATGGGCTTTCGCACAAGAACCGTCCTTACCTACGAACTTTCAGCACAATGCTGATCAAGTAGTTGTCTCTACTACACCCCTTTCGGGGCCCTCCGTTGCAAATGGTATACCAACTAATGCGAGAGAGACATACACCCCCTAAGCCACTTTATACGGTACAAGCCATATGTCAAGCGTGGACCAGTCTCGCGAATGAACATGTAAAGTCGGTTGGGGGATGCTTCATCAAGCATTACTGTGGTATTCACAAGTACACGTGGGAGGGTAACAACTAAAAGATCAACGCCCACACGCTACATCTCGCGTGTTCTACCCGTACTAGCATTACTACGTATAGATCTAGCTCTGATACCACTGTAGGGGTTCCGCGTATGAAAACAATAAAATTTTACCCTACGCCCCTGAACCGCTGAAGCTGCCATGACCTATCTATTAGTAATATAATAATAGGAGGGGCTTTTCGCGAACTTACCCTTGAAGACCAAAAAGCATTGTCAACGCTCAAGAGAGCGTGGTTGATGTAGACGAGCCAAAGCCGACCTCAATGTCGTGATGAAGTCCTTGTGCTCCTTCTGGCTCCAACGACTTGAGTGCCTCAAGTGAGACACCTCGCGGGGAGTTACACACGTCCGGTGCCTGACGATGACTCCTGCTTCCCCGATCCAGCAGTAGTTGCGGAAGTAGAGCTCCCGGATCTGAATCACGCAGCGCGACGGCGCTCCGCGGTGAAGATGTCTCTCGCTCGCGCAGTCCAGACTTGGGACCACGGTCACGAGAGAGAGGGGGAGAGAGAAAATATCAATTATAGGTCCTCCCAAAAGTGGGGAGACCTTTATTGATTATTGGTATATTTATCTTGGCCAAATACCCCACTATATATAGGGGGAGGAGGGGGTACACCCTCCCTCAAAATCCCAGGGTGGGACTAAAGGAGAGGAGGTGGAGGGGGGAGGCGCCGCCGGCCACCCCCTCATGGGCCCCACATGGGGGGTTGGCCCAATAGGGCCGCCAGCCACCCCTTGGCCCTTCTCCCCTCTTGCCTTTCCCTAATGGGCCCTCTCCCCTCTGGGAATTGGCCCATTAAGCCTTTGACCATTAAATTGATTTTTCTCTTTATTAAATAAATATGAATAAATGATTAAATCAACATTAACATTCATTCACATATTATTCAACCTCCGTGGCCATGGAACACCTTCCACCACTCCGGACATCCTCCGGACTTACAGAAACCCTTCCGGTTTTCTTCCTTCTTTTCTTTGGTGATTCTACCGATCCTATAAACACTCTCTAAGCATCATCAAGCCCTTAAGCGTGATACCCCATGGTTCGGGAACACTCTAGACATGGTCGGGACACTCCCGCACTAATGATCGACAGAGGGACCTGGATTGCCTTGTGACCCCTGTGCGTTCCACGAAGATCTTTCGTTGTTTGAACCGGGACAGTCGTGTCTCATTCCCTTTGTCACTCAATACTTGCATTGCCCGAGATCTGATCAATGACATCACCATGTCGTGTTCAATCTCGTTACTGAACAACGCTACTTGACTTGTTCCGACAAGTGATATCCCCGTGAACAAATCACACGCTGCGCAGCTATTGGATATAACTTCTCCGAGTGGGCCCTTGAGTATCTTCCCATAACATGGACGGACAAATCCCGCTCTTGACATATATTGCTGATACGTGCAAAATGTATCTTCTTTCTCGAACACTTTTGCTATTGTTTCTCCTCTAAACTCGTGTGATTTGGATACAACTAACGTGGACTGACGCTGTTTTCAGCAGAATTGCCTTGGTGTCTACTTTTTGTGCAGAAAATCAACTATCAGAAAAAATCCCGGAAAATATGCCGAATATCCTATTTCACCTGAAGACTCTAGGAGCCAGAATACGATACAGAGAAGTGCCAGGGGGTGGCCACACCACCTGGTGGCGCGAGCCAAGCCAGGCCACGCCAGGGGGTGGCCCCATGCACCCCCTCGGCCTCTCTCTTCGCCTATAAGGAGCCTTCTGACCTAAAAACTTTAGGGGGTTTTGACGTTTTTCCAGAAGGAGTTCCGCTTCGCCGCCACCACCAGATTCCACGAAAAAGCACGAGAAATTCTGTTCTGGCACCCTGCTGGGACGGGGAATTGGAGGAGATCATCGCCATCATCATCACCATCGCTTCTCCATCGACCATCCATGTTTCCCCCATCTATGAGTGAGTAATCCCCCGTTGTAGGCCATCCATGGGGATGGTAGGGATTGGATGAGATTGTTCATGTAATGGCATCAGATTGTTAGGGCGTGGTGCCTAGTATCTTTTATTAGTGCTTTATGACTTTGTTGCAACTTGTTATGCTTAATGCTTGTCACTAGGGCCCGAGTGCCATGATTTTAGATCTGAACATGTTATTGATTCATTATGATAGTATTGTTTTTGGTCTTATCTACAAGTTGTATACACACGTTGTTGTCCGGAACCAATGGCCCGAAGTGACAGCAATCGGGATAACCGGAGGGAATGGCTTTGATGTGAGGATCACATGTGTTCACGGAGTGTTAATGCTTTGCTCCGGTGCTCTATTAAAAGGAGCACCTTAATTGCCAGTAGTTCCCTTGAGGCCCCGCTGCAAACGGGCTGGCAGGACAAAAGATGTTGTGCAAGTTCTCATTGCGAGCACGTATGACTATATATGGAACACATGCCTAGGATTGTCTAGTACTTGGATGCTTTATCTTATTTATCTGCAATTGCCCTATGTTCTGATTGCTATGTGAATTGTCTTGTCCATGCAACGCCCGTCCATCCATCCCTATGCCTACCGCACTCGAATCCCACTGTTCACTGTTATTGTTACTACTGTCTTTACTTTACTACTGTTGCTACTTTGCTATTCCTACTACAAAACTGTTGCTACTGATAAACTGTTGTGAGCAAGATTGTTTCCAGGTGCAGCTGAATTGACAACTCAGTTGTTAAGGCTTATAAATATTCTTTGGCTCCCCTTGTGTCGAATCAATAAATTGGGTTTCACTTCCCTCAAAAATACGGTGATACACCCCCTATACTTGTGGGTCATCAAGACTATTTTCTGGCGCCATTGCCGGGGAGCATAGCTTTATTTATTAAGTTCACTTGGATTCTCTATTGTTTGCTGCTATCCATCCATCATGGGTAAGTCTCGTGATGGCAAGTTTCCTATTTTACCATCCACTACAAGAAGAGCTACGGTTCTGAACACCTCTGCTGCTCTAGATTCACCGTCTGTTATAAGTAAGCTCGTTACACCACCACATACACATGCTACACACACTGCTACTACTGCTGAATCTGAAACTTCTGATGCCTATGATGCTGCTTCTACTGTGCTTGATAAGAGTGGTTCATTAGGTCCTTTCCTAGATGCTACGATTGCTAGAACTATACCTGGAAATACTGAAACTCCTAATGAAGACACTACCACACCTGTTAGTTCACCTGAGTCTAGTGAAAGTTATGATATTGAAGATGGTTATGTTGAGATGACCGATGAATTTATTAAAGAATGTAAGAACACCCATGATAGGAGCGCTGCTAAGAGTCTCCTTGAGAGGCGTACTATTAGACCCAAATTGTCTCCTATTGCTAAATTTGTTGCTTCTCCCATAAACATTACAGATAAAGATTATGATTTCTCTCTCGATCTATCTTACATAGCTATTGTTGAGAAAGAACCTTTTTGTGGGACTAAGAATGAAAGTGTGGTAGCACATATGAATGAACTTTCTACCATGAGTGGCTTGTTTTCTGATGATATTAAGATGCGTACTTACTTTGTTGCCAAGATCTTCCCCTTTTCACTGAAAGGAGAAGCAAAAACTTGGTTTAGTAATTTACCTCCTAGATCTATTGATAGCCCTGAGTGCTTGATTAATACTTTCCTGCAGAAATATTTTCCTCCTAGTGCTAGACATGCTATTTTGCAGGAACTTTTTGATTTTAAACAGGGAGAAAAAGAGGTATTGCCTGAATCTTGGGCAAGGTTTTGTGCTTTGATTCATGCACAGGCTGGAAGTCCACTACCTAAGAATGAGCTTCTTGATATATTTTATAATGGATTAACCGAAGAATCTAGGACATACCTAGATAGTTGTGCTGATTGTGTTTTCAGGAATAGGACTCCTAAGGAAGCTAAGGAATTAATGGCTAAAATAAGCAAGAATTATGAAGATTGGACTCCTCCTAAACAAGCTATACCTGAAGTAATTGTACCTGAACCATCTATTCCGGTGCCTATTCCAACATCAAAGAAGAGGGGAGTTATTGAATTAAATGATGAAGTGATGAAGGAAGCTAAGATTTGTCTTAAGGAGAAGGGAATTAAAGCTGCAGATGTCAAGAATTTACCTCCTATAGAAGAATTATGTAAGCCTATTCCCTACTCACCCACTATTGAGGTACACTCTCTCCAACACTTTGATGAAGGTGATATCACTTACTCTAAACCTCCTAATCAATGCTTAGAAGAATTCGATATCTTTATTGTTAAGCAAGATAATTTTAATAAAAGGGTGCAAAATCATCTAATGGAAAACACTAGAGCTATCGTTGAGTTGAAAGATATTGTGGAAAGAACCTCTAATGATGTTAAAATGATTGTTAAACACTTTCAAATGGTTCAAACTCAAATAGATCAACTCGTTAAAGTGCAAAACGACTTGCTAGTTAATGCTGCTAAAGAAAAACATGCTTATGAAATTAGAACTAGAAGTGGAGATGCTACCTAGGATCCTCTATATCCCGAGGGGCATCCCAAAAGAATCGAGCAGGGTTCTCAACAAGCTGAAAATAGTGGCTCTACTCGTAAGAAAAGGAAAAAGAAACATAAAACAGTTGTAGAACCCTCTGAACATGTTATATATCCTAATAGTATATCTATCTCTGATGCTGAAACTGAAAGTGGCAATGAATAAAATGGAGTTCCTAATGAAGAAAAAGTTGAAGAAGAACCTAAAAACCACACTAAGAATACTAAATACACCAAAGAAGATTTTATTGCTAAGAAACATGGTAGTGAAAGAGAGCCTTGGGTCCAAAAACCTATGCCTTTCCCTGATAAGAAACACAAGTCAAAGGAAGATGAACACTATAATAAGTTTTGTGAGTGGATGAAGCCTTTATTCTTGCAAATTCCTTTGACTGATGCTATTAAATTGCCTCCTTACTCAAAGTATATGAAGGATATTGTCTCGAATAAAAGAAAGATCCCTAATGAAGAAATTTCTACTTTGCTTGCTAATTATTCTTTCAATGATAAGGTCCCTAAGAAACTTGGAGACCCAGGGATTCCAAATATCCCTTGCTCTATTAAGAACAGTTATGTTAGAACTGCTTTGTGTGATTTGGGAGCTAGATTTAGTGTTATGCCTTTCTCTCTCTATAAAAAGCTTCAACTAGAAAAATTAATACAAACTGATATATCTTTGCAAATGGCTGATAAATCTACCACTATTCCCATGTGTATATGTGAGGATGTACCTGTTCAAGTGGCTCATAATTGCTTGATATTAACTGATTTTGTTCTGCTTGAAATGCCTGAAGATGATAATATGTCTATTATTCTTGGGAGACCTTTTCTTAATACTGCAGGAGCTGTTATTAATTGTAATTAAGGAAAGGTGACTTTCAATGTTAATGACAAGGAACATACTGTATATTTCCCCAAGAAGATTGAAAGGACTTATGGTTTGAATTCAATTGAACATGTTGAAGGCATTCAAGTTGGAGAAATATATTGTCCCATACCAAGAGAAAAATTTGAAACTATTATGATTGGGACCATTGCTATCAAGGTTGAGGTAACATAATCATTAGTGGAATACAAAGTTTTGTCTCACATGGAATTGTTTTGGTACCAAGACTTGATCAACCTTGTTAACAAAAGGATTTCATTGAACAAAATGATGTTTTCATTATGATTATCTCCGTTTATTTCTATCCTTTGCATTTTAGTTTTTGCTTTCGTTTAGTTTTCTTTTTGTTGTTAGTTGCTTGCATGTTAGAGTGTCTTAGAACTTCTGTAGTTCTAGCCTTGTTTTGTCTTTGCATCATTTCAAAAAAAAAAGAATATGTCTGCCAGAAAATCATCCTCCTATTTCTGAAAAATGCCCAAAATAAAGTGTCTCGAAAAATTCCAGAAAATCATATTAAATTTTTGTGTGAAAAAGGGGCAGAGGAGTACCTGGGAGGTAACAGGGGCCCACCATCCAGGCATACCACCTATTGGCGCGACCAGCCCTGGGTGGCGCCATGCCCTGGTGTGGGCCACCCCTGGCCCCCCACTAACTCTCTCACCTGCCACTTTCTTCTCTCTCCCGAGTAAGCTCCAGTTCATTGCTCAAAATCGCGTTCTTGCTGTGCTTGCTCTCGATTTTTTTCGATCTCCTTGCTCAGCCCATCTTTCTTGCTGAAATTTGGAGCATTTGTTCCCTGGTATGTGACTCCTCCCCTTGTCCAAGTAGATTTGTGTTTAGTGGATTATTTATTGAGTATTTTGCTGCTGTAGGTGACTGGTTATGAGAGCTTGTAAGCTTATTTGATGCTTAGAGATATAGTTTTGATGCATGTTTAGGCCTCTTACAAGTCCCTTTGAGTAGAATCCTTCATTATATTTACTTTGCAATCACTTGTTTAATAGGTGTTTAAATTTCAGAATAGAAGATGAGTGAACACCACCTAAACCAACATGAGCTTTGGGTGCCTGAGGTCATGAAGGTCCACCGGGAGGAGGAAGTTTTTCCCTCCATTTATCCATGCTCTGAGTTCATGAGAGCTGCAAGAATTCTACAAGATTTCCACACTTTGGTTTCTAATGCAGGGTTAGAGCACTTTTTGGAAGATGAACCTTGTCAATTTGTGAAGCTAACCATGTCTGTGGTGCAAGATTTCCAATTTAGTCACTCTTTGCCTAACCCCATGGTCCATTACAAAATTTACAATATTGCTGTCAACCTTTCTCTTAATGATTTTTGTGCAGCTATTAAGGTACCTCGATGGGGATCATGTAGGAAGATTAAGGAGAGACCTGAACCACTCATGGATTTATATGCAAAAATTTGCCGAGGGAGTACTTCTCGAAGGAGAGTGGAAAAATACGTAACATTCATCTTCCCTCCATTCGCTACTTTGCCTACTTTATTGCCAAGTGTGTTCTTGCTAGGAAAACTACCAATAAGTTATCTTCGTTTGATCTAGCATTTATCTCTGTTGCTCTTAGACGAGATATGTCTTACAACTTGGGTGCTTTGATAGCTTTCTGTCTTGCTGCTAACCGTGAGAAAGGTGGAATTTGTGGAGGCCTCATTGCTTCTCGTTTACTAGCATTGCATGGTTTAGTGCCTCATCATCTAGACCTACAGTTTCCCATAGAGATGCTTGATCTTAATTCCATGATACAGCAGAAATTTGTTCCTCGTGGGCTAGTATGAGTGAGTTATCTTATGAAATAACCTTTCTCAAAGCTGGTTGGAGAAAGAGCAAGTCCGAGCGTGTTGTTCTTTTGCCTGCACCTGTTTTGTTTAACCTTGATAATAGGGAAGGATGGTCCCTCACTGAGGAGGAGCCTTACACGTTCTTGGGAGATCTCTCCCAACAGGAGCAGGACACTAGAAGGGAGGTCACGGATGATTCGGTCCAGCCCTCGAATGAGGGAGAATCTTCATATCAGCAGCCCGCTTATGATTGGGGAGCTTCTTCTTCTTATCATGGGTTTTTTGTACGTCAAAAAGGAAAACTTCCTCCTGCAACATCATAAGCCATCCCAAGATGCACATGTGTGCACAATATGGGCACATTATCACAAACTATGCCCTGATTCTAGCCATAACATTGGTGGTTTGACCTAAATGCCATGAAACCTCGAACATGATAGGTCATTTTGTGAAGGATTTTTTATGATGTTTGCAATTTTTCAAGTTCAATATTTTTCCTTGCAACTGTGACACATAATATGACACCACACGAAGGTTTCACATTGTTTGGATCATCTTTGAATTTCTTATGCCCGTTTCAAACTATATTCAAAATGGCGGGCATGAAGCTTCTTAGCCCGGGGCTGAGCCTCGCTGAACTTGAAGTGGATCTCTGATGAAATAGCATGTTGTGAACCTATAAATGATTTTTTAAAAATTCACAAGCATTATATCATGTACTTGTAGTTCAAATCTTGGCAACCTCCTGCTGATTCAGCAGCAATTTGTCTTTTTCATGAGGGGTGGACGGAAAGGTTTACACCGGTTGGGAAATTGTATAGTTCAAATAAAAATATTTGAAAACATAAAATGGTTTTTGATTAGTTATTTAAATTGAAGCACTTTTTCTATTAAATGTTTTTTGAAATTCCAAATTATGCAATAAATATTTGTTAATGCAATTTTAATTGAAAATAGTAAAATTGTATAGTTCAAATAAAAATATTTGAAAACAGAAAATGGTTTTTGATTTGTTATTTAAATTGAAGCACTTTTCCCGTTGAAAGTTTTTTCAAATTCCAAATTATGCAATAAATATTTAGTAATGCAATTTTAATTGAAAATAGTAAAATTGTATAGTTCAAATAAAAATATTTGAAAACAGAAAATTGTTTTTGATTATTAATTTAAATTGAAGCACTTTTCCTGTTAAAAGTTTTTTGTAATTCCAAATAAATAATCATCTTAAATTGAAACATCTTATTAATTAAAGAAGAAAACAAATTTGAAAATGGCGTGACGAGGGTTTAACTCATCAATGCCCATTGTTATGGACTTGGGTTTTGGAGAAGGAGGGAGCGTTGGAGACATCTATCGGCTAGCAAACAAGCACACAGGGGACTCGAAGATTTACCCAGGTTCAGGCCTCGCAGAGGTCCCTACTCCTGCTTGTCTGTTCGTGGAATTATCAAAGGAATCGAAGATTACAATGGTGCGCAGATGCAATCTGGCGGGGGTTGTGGAAACTAGGGTTGTGTGTGTCCTCCTCGCCGCCCCCTCCTAGCCTTTATATAGATAGGCTAGGTCTCGGGTAGCAGGTCGAGTCGGTTACAGGTTAGGGTTTTCCCCTTTGAACTTTGTATCTTTAGGTTCTTCTTGTTCTTCAAGCAATCGAGAGTCCGTAGGTTACTCGAGCTCTCCATTTGGGCCTTGGCGACACCGTAGGCCTCTACTGTATTCAGACCGTATATACCAAACTCGAGTATCTGTAGGGTATACCCATGTCAGTAGCCCCCGAGTGTCCAGTGGAATCGCAGATTCAACTAGAGACTTTATGAAGCCTTTCAAGTGGATGAATGAGTATGTTTTTGGACTGCTTTGGTTGTGTCATAGGGATTGTTTATGTGCATGCCTGATTTAACCGATGTATCGGTATCAGTTAACTACCTTAGGGTAAAACAACGCAATCTACTCGAACTCGAGTCCCCAGACTCGAATCCAGAAAAGTGCTGGTGTAATTGGACTCAAGCCGCGGAGGTCTTACATGAGTCAAATTCTAGTATATGGGTGTGAGCACTCGACGCGTCCGTCAAGGCATGTTCATCGTACCTGTAGGCACGGATATATTTCTGGTAATGCGCAGCAAATGCATTGCCAGGCCTTATTCATGATTATCTTCACGCTGTAAGCGCGACATCCGAATTTTTTTCATCGCGGAGATGATTCGGGTGACCCAGGAGACGCAATCTCTTTGTAGGGAAAAATATGAGGCGGTGTCGCCATAAGCTTTGAGTGTGGATGTTATCAACACACAGTACATTGTACAAATAACCATAGGGTGCGCGACCAGCACTCCCTATGGGAGTAGCCCTCGAGTGCCTGGTTGAGTCGAAGACTCAAGCAGGGACTAAAGAACTTTTGCGACTGCTGTCATCTTTTGCTGCTTATTTCAGTCGAATTTGTTTCCGGTGCTCCCTATGGGAGTAAACCATGTCCGTAATCGAATCGCGGATTCGAGTGGTTGGGGTTGCTTTGATTTAGCCTGTTCCTGTAAAAAGAAAAGAAAAAAAATCATAGGGTGTGTGACCAGCGCTCCGTATGGGAGTAGCCCCCGAGTGCTTGGTGGAGTCGAAGACTCGAGCAAGGACTAAAGTAGTCGAAGTCTTTTGCTGTGTAGTTTTTGGATGACGTCAGTGCTGACAATATGATGACCTCAGTTGCCCGCATGAGCGAGTTTGATGGGACGTGACGAGCGGTGGGTCCCATTTCCTGACGCTGATTTGACCGGGCGTGTGTAATCTCTGTTTTAACTGTGCCTCCTCGATTTCCGTGCATAGTGGGGGACGGTTCGCGTTTCAGGTCCTCCACGTGTCGAGCGCGATGAACGCCATGCGTCTGGTAGGGTTTTTCCTAGCCGTTAGATTGCATCTTCCAGGGGGTTAAGTAGCGATGCGGCAACGGTAATTTTCACATCTGCTTCCTTTCTTTGCCTATTCCTCCGTCGCCATTGCTACTGCCCCTCTGCTCCTTTGTGTTCCTCTCTTTCGCGGTGCTGGACCAGTTCCGCGTATTTCCCAGTTACTTCCTCCGTTCACACCGCCACCGCGGAATGGGGAAGAAGAAGGGAGGTGCCACGGACGATTCCGCCGTCGCGACGGTTGCGGCGAAGAAGAAGGGTGGCTCCACCGCTGTGGGCACCAGCACCGCCGCTTCCGGGAAAAAGAAGGGTATGGGCACTCGCGTCACCAATGGCGCGTGGCGCGCATCCGTCATAAAATCTTCAGAGCTTTGTCTTCTACGACAGGACGCAGTTTTGTCTTCCACAGTCGTGGACAAGCAGGTCCCTGATAGCGAGGTAATCCCCTCTCCTCCTGCTGGCTTTCGGGTGATGTTCCTAGCGTTCATCATCCGTGGTCTCTCGTTGCCCCTGCATCCTTTCTTCAGGGGCCTTCTCTATTTTTATGGGCTCCAGCTCCATCAGCTGTCCCCAAACTCCATTCTCCATGTAGCTTGCTACATTACTCTTTGCGAGTGCTGGCTCGGAATCGAGCCTCACTTCGGTCTCTTCAAGCGCCTCTTCAAGCTGAAGCGCCAATCGGCGTCTGGCTCCGTAGTCTACGATGTAGGCGGCTGCGGTATCCACGTCAACTCCTCCGCCACATACTTTGATATCAAACTCACCGCGTCCGTCCAAGGTTGGAGGGACAAGTGGTTTTACATCCGCGACCTGAAGGCCAATGGAGACCACTTCGGACTCGCGCCCTCGATCCCGCGACGCCGTGCAAGAGGAGGCGCTCCTGGAAGAACATAGTGATACCCGGCGAGTCCGCGGAGATAGATGTGCTATACGAGCGCGTCTGCGACCTCAAGAGTCGCATGGGAAAAGAGGAGGGAGGATGCACCCTCATTTGCAGATGGCTGCGCCGCCGCGTCTAGCCCCTGCAGGCCAGAGTCCACCCTATGTTCCACTGGGCTGGCGCGGACGATGTCACTCGCGTATCTGCTGATGGCATTTCCGCGAGTGAGGTAGATAAAAGGGTTCGACTGGTCACCAAGTACACCGCCAAGGATGTGCTTCCTAATGATCCAGACGTTCCTCTGTTCGATGCTGCTAACCCTCCTCCTGAGGTATAGTTGTGCTACGTAGTAGCTTTGTTTGTCGACTGCTATTTTGCTATTTCTTGACTTTGTGCTCAATTGTTTTCTGTATGCAGGATTGGGCGGTATCGCCTTGTATGCCCCCTCTCCCTGAGGGGGTTATCCCTCGTGAAGCCCTGGAAGAGGATGAGTCAGAGTCGACCGTCCCATCTGATGTGGAGGAGGAAGCCCCCGAGTCGAGTGGTCCGGACACCCGCAAGCGTTCGTGCATCGAGGGTTCGGATGCATCTTCTCCTTCGACTTCGGGAGGTGCGGCTATGGGTGCTGAGTCGTCGATACCTGCCGTTCCTGTGAGTGCTGTGGCGCCATCTCCCCGCAAGAAGATGCGGCTACCGAAGGAGTCATCGTCGGAGTCGGGGGATCAAACCTTCGATTTTGACAAGTTTGATTAGTAAGTATACGAATCTTGTTTTTTGGTTCTTCTTTGGAGTTGCTTTCCCTTGATGTTGGTTTTCGCCCTATAGTCAGCCGGCATCGTCGTCTTCTGGCGATGTCAAATTTTTGAAGGAATCTGGAGTCGCAACCTCCAAGGCCAAGAAAATGGCGTAGCGCACTCCTTCTCCTCCATTGGCGGCCCACTCCAGCTATAATTCATCGAGTTCTCCGCACGATGTGGAGCACGAGATGGTTATCCGGACGACTGCACGTCCATCGACTTTGGAGTCATTGGAGGATCATGTATGTGGAGCATTTGTTTCCTCTATTTTTTGAAGTCGAATGTATCATCTTCTATCATCTGCTTATCCTTTGCTGCTTTTCTCCTGTCGCAGCTTATTGTGAAGGAAGCCACTCGCTTAGCGGATCAAGTTCTGGCGATGGGTCACCAGCCTGCAATGCTGGATAATCGAGGAACAACTTTTCTCGATTGCCAAGGCTCTCTCAGGTATTCCCTTGTCTGGATTTTCATTGTTTTTCTTCTTTCGAATTTGTCCTTTGTGTTGACTTTCGTGCCCATGCTTGGGTTTTATGTAGATGCCAGCGGTTTGAGCTTCAACCCTCAGGCACTCCGCCGGGATGATGCCTTGGCGGGTGCCAATTCAGCAGTCGAGGATCGCAGCGCTGCCGTTCAGGGGACGCTCTCCTAGGCCAAGGCCGTGCTCAGTCACCTCCGGGAAGAGCTAGCGCCCAAGGCTGAGCTGATCGAGAATATAGACGAGCTGGTGGAGTCCCTCACCGAGGGTGTCCGTGCAAGCTTCAAGAACTCGCTCTGTGCGGCTGGCGCTTCGATGTCACTCGCAATGGCTCAAGCCCATGGAGTCGAAGTTGATCCTGCAGCGGTCTCCAAGGCGATGCCTATCAGCGTTGATGGCCAGCAGGTAGTCTTTGCTCCCTTTGCAACTGCTCGTGGCAAGTACGGCCCACGGCTGATCAACACAGTTGCGAAGTACTCTGAGGAGCTTCAGCGAGCCAAGAAAGCGACGAAGGCTGCGACGTTAGGGGCCGGTGGGAAGTCTGTGGCATCTGACACTGTCATAGACTCGATGAGCCCCCCAAAACCGAAGTCGAAGTCGAAAAAACCAATCGCTCCTCAGTAGTCGCATCTTGTAATAGTTAAATAGTTTGTGTCCTTTGTCGAGAACATGCCTGTTGGCGAGTGTATCTGCTGATACTTTTGTTAATCTTGAATGCAGTCGAGTCTTTTGTCTATGCCTTACCTTAGTCTTCTTATTGTCCCTTGCTTGACTTGTGATAGGGCACATCGAGTGATCCGTTGAGGGAACCTCAGGATTCGCCACCTCTTGATGACACCTTGGCGCCGTCACGCTCCAGGGTGGATGAGCTGTCTCTGCTCTCGCGACTCCGTGACCGCGTGAAGCAGTTGGAGCGTGAATTGCCTGTACTCCGCGGTAATGCGGATGTATGGAAGTCTAAGGTGGAGAAGGACGCCGCCCGAGAACAATATCTATTAGGGGAAGTGACACAGCTGGGTGACCAATTCAACTATTAGTTTTCTTCCTCCTTATCTTTTCCTTGTAGTCACTCGCAGTAGTTCCTGGTCTTCATGCTTTTGCCTTTGCTTGGTACAGTCGTCAGTGCGCGCCATCTGCAGGATGAGAAAGATAGGATTGCCATTCGCATGAATGATCTAACCCAGGAGCAGCTTCAGGCGAGTGGATATTTTTGGGTGGATCATGATCGCGCAATCACACTGGCGACCCTGCAGGATCGTTCGTCGCGGGTGCTTCACTTCCTGAAGAAGTCGCAATCGTGCCTAAAGAATATTTATCGGACGATGTTCCCGCTGGACATTGTCCCGTCAAGCCTACTGGGCCTTCTTGCCAAATTCTAGGACTTGAGTGCAGTCCGCGAGTGTGTACGACAACAGTTGGTGGCGGGTGCCAAGGCTGCTTTGTCGCTGGTGCGACTGCACAGGCCTGATGTGGACGTCGCAGCAATTGCGGCCAGACCGCCAGCGCCTCCAGCGGGTTCGACTTGGAACATGGTTCCACACTATCAGGCGGTGGATCACTCAGCGGAGGAAATCATCGACTTCTTCGAGGAGCAGACTAACGTCCCTTTGCTGCAACAGTAGTTTGGTTTGTACCCTGCACATAGTTGTACCAGTGTTGTAAAGTTCATATATATGTTGTGTATAATTGATTAACATTGACGTATAAAAGAGCTTGTTAGCATGTACGCTTTGTGAGTGCGTTGCACTATGCGATTCCTTTTCGTTATCCTGACTTGTGATTATCTCAGCCCCTTGCCAGCCTGTCAGGTGCGTTGCAACTGGGTTAGTATTTGTCAAGGGTTTTGATTGATGCGCCAGCTACTCATGATATCGCGATTAGTTCGTAGAACGGATGTATATAGGGTGGCGCAGCCCTCGAGTGGATACTTTGCAAAAAGTAAAAGAAAACACAGAGTTTCGGGGCACTTAGCTTTATTTATTCGTGGGATAGTACGAGGTACAATATGTGGCTAAGTAGCCTTATTTGCAATGTAAAAACAGAGACGACTAAGGATAGAAGCGCCACAGCTGCGCGACGTTCCAAGGGTTGGATTATGCGACTCCTGTCTCTAAATCTTTAAGGCGATAGGCTCCACCTGGGATTACTTCTGTAATCACATATGGTCCCTCCCAGGGGGACTCGAGCTTGAGATGCCCTTGCTACCTCAGTCGCAGGACCAGGTCGCCTTCGACGAAGGACCTGGGGCGTAGTCTCCTGCTGTGGTAGTTGCGCAGGTTCTGCTGGTAGATCATTGATCTTTCTGCGGCGATTTCCCTTGCCTCACCAAGGAGGTCAACGGAGTCTTCGAGTGCAAGAGTTGACGCTTGCTCACTGTAAGCGACCACACGTGGTGCTTTGTATCGTACTTCGGTGGGTAGCACCGCTTCAACCCCGTGCACCATGAAGAACGGGGTGTATCTCGTAGCGCTGTTTGGAGTTGTGCGTAGGCTCCAGAGTACCGATTTCAGCTCGTCTGGCCAGCAGCCCGCGGCCTATTCAAGTGGCCTAAGGAGTCGCTTCTTGATGCCATCGCAGACGAGCCCCTTAGCTTTTTCGACCTGACCGTTGGTCTGCGGATGTGCTATGGAGGCATAGCTGATGTTGATTCCCAGATTCTCGCAGAATTCTTGGAACTCCTTAGATGTGAAGTTCGTCCCGTTGTCTGTGATGATGCTGTGTGGCACTCTAAAGCGGTAGACGATGGACTCGAAGAACTTGACAGCGCTGGCTCCTGATTGGTTTGTCACTGGCATGGCCTCAATCCACTTGGTGAATTTGTGGACTGCGACCAAGAGGTAGACGTAGCCTCCTCGTGAGGACCTTGGGAGTTTGCCAACCATGTCGAGTCCTGATTGCGCGAAGGGCCAGGCCAATGAAATTGGCCGGAGCTATGCGCCAGGTGCATGCGGCTTGTCCGCGAATTGCTGGCAAGCGTTGCATTTTTGGACGATGTCCTTGGCGTCCCGCATGGCCGTAGGCCAGTAGAATCCAGCTCGTAGAGCTTTGGCGACGAGGGCGCGACTGCCAGTGTGGTGCCCGCAGGTCCCCTCATGGATGTCGAGGAGAACAACTCTTCCATCAGCCATGGAGACACATCATTGGAGTACTCCTGTGATGATGTGCTTGTATAGTTCGCCGTTGATAACAACGAATGCCTTGGAGCACCGTGCAATGTGCCGGGCATCAGTCGGATCGTTCGGTAGCTTCTTGCTGAGGAGGTACGTAATGTATGGTTGGGTCCAGGATGTCTCGATCATCATGACGCTCATTGGTCCTTCGAGTCCTGTGTCCAGCTCCAGGTCGTCGAGTGCCATTGGCTCATTGCGCGGCGCAGCCCCCGAGTCCGTTGCTGCGCTTATTTTCTTCTCTGCGGCCTTTGGCTTGATGGAGCGTTCGCAGATGTGCTCGAGAAATACCCCAGGTGGTATGGGGGCACAGGTAGAGCCTATGTTGGCGAGTGTGTCCGCCTCTTCATTGCTTTCGCGGCCTATGTGCCGCAGCTCGCAACCGTCGAAGTCCCCTTCGAGTGTGTCGTAGAGGTCGTGGTAGGCGATCATGTTGTCGTTCAGTGCGTCGCACTCGTGCATTGTCTGGTTGACGACTAGCTTGCAGTCGCCGTAGATTATTAGCCTCTTGGCACCGCAGGCTTTTTCCATCCGTATCCCGTGCAACAGGGCCTCGTATTCAGCTTTGTTGTTGGAGGCGGTGAACTACATTCGCAGGATATATTTCAGCTTGTCTCCCTGGGGTGATGTTAGTATGACACCTGCGCCAGCTCCGTCCTTTCGCTTGGATCCGTCGAAGTGCATTGTCTAGAGGTAGGACATATCTGGTTTTTCAGGGAGCTGATTCTCCATCCGGTGCATAAGGAAGTCAGGGAGAACTTGTGACTTGATCGCGTCGCGCTTTTCATATGTAATGTCTCGTGGAGACAGCTCGATTCCCCAAAGAACGACTAGCCCAGTGGCGTCTGGGTTATTGAGGATATGTCCCAGTGGGGCGTCGTTGACTACCACGATTGGGCGCTCTTGGAAGTAGTGGCGTAGTCGCCGGACGGTCATGAAGACGCCGTACGCTAGCTTCTGGTAGTGCGGGTACTGCTATTTTGTTGGCGTAAGTACCTCGCTGAGGTAGTAGACTAGGCGCTGTACTCCGTGTACCTTGCTTTCCTCGGCTCGTTCTACGACGACCACTGTGCTTACCACCTAATTGGTGGCGGAGATGTACAACAGCAGTTGTTCCCTTTCGCATGGGGTCACCAGTACTAGCGAGGTGGACAGTAGGCGCTTGAGGTATTCGAATGCTTCCTGTGCCTTGTTGGTCCACTCAAACTTGTCAGCTTTGCGGAGGAGTTGGTAGAATGGCAGCGCCTTTTCGCCCATTCGACTTATGAGTCGATTGAGCGCTGCGATTTGCCTAGCCAGCTGCTGGACACCCCTTACGTTCTTCGGTTTCTCCATGGCTAGTATGTCTTTTATTTTCTTCGGGTTCGCCTCGATCCCTCTCGCGGAGATAAGGTACTCGAGTAATTGCCCAGATGGTATGCCGAAGGCGCATTTGTCCGGATTGAGCTTGATCCGGTAGCGGTCGAGGTTGGCAAAGGTTTCGCACAAATCGTCGATTAGTGAAGCTTCCTCTTTGGTCTTGATTACTAGGTCGTCAACATAGACTTAGATGTTGCGACCGAGTTGGTTCTTGAGGCAAGCCTGCATGCACCGCTGGTAGGTGGCTCCTACGTTCTTCAGCCCGAAGGGCATTGTGTTGTAGCAGAACATGCCAAAAGGCGTTGTAAACGCCGTTTTTTATTGATCTTCCTCCTTCATTCGAATCTAGTTGTAGCCTGAGTAGGCGTCGAGGAAGCAGAGGCACTCGCATCCCGCGGTGGAGTCGATGATCTGGTCGATTCGCGGTAGCGGGAAGTGATCCTTTGGGCAGTGCTTATTCAGAGAGGTGAAGTCCACGCACATCCACAGGATATCCGTGTCTTTCTTTGGTACTAGCACCGTGTTGGCGAGCCAAGTGCTTTCCTTGATCTCGCGTATGAATTTGGCGTCGAGGAGTCTGTTGATCTCCATTCCAACTGCCTTTGCTCTTGGTTCGGACAGTCGCCGAATTGTTTGTTTGACTGGCCTTGCGTCTGGGTTGACATGGAGTGCGTGCTCGGCGAATTCCTTGGGAACTCCTGGCATGTCCGCAGGACACTAGGCGAAGATTTCCCAGTGCTCACGGAGGAATTTGACGAGCGCGAGTTCCTATGCGGGACTCAAGTTGTTGGCGATGAGGCCGTCTTGGCGGGATCCGATGGGTGGACCTAAACTTTCTTTGTCTACACTGATGAGTCGAAAGATAGGTCCGGTGAGCTTGGTCGGCTTAGGGGAGGCAGACTGTTGTCTGTCGACTCCTTTAATCTCGCAAGTTCTTCCTGCATGCCGAAGGACTAGGAAATTCTGTTGAATTCCCTGTCGCAACTGTCGGACCTCTAGAAGCTCCCGTTGACTGTGATGACACCATTGGGGCCTGGCATTTTCATCTGCAGATAGGCGTAGTGTGGCACTGCCATGAACCTAGCGAACGCGACACGTCCGAGGATGCAGTGGTACTGTGAGGGCCAGTCGACGACCTCGAAGTCGATGCGCTTGCGCCGAAAGTTTTTCAGCGTGCCGAAGATAACGTCGAGGTTAATTTTTCCAAGGGGATACACGCCCTTGCCTGGGACGATGCCGTGGAATGTTGTGTCTGAGGCCTCTAAGCAAGTCAGAGGGATCCTCATTGCTCGCAAGGTACTCGCGAATATAAGGTTGATGCCGCTTTCGCCGTCCATGAAGACGCGGCTCATGTCGAAGCCTCCAATTTGTGCCTCGAGTACAAGGGGACAGTGGCCTGGGCGAGGTACTTGGGGCGGATGGTCGCGCTTGTCGAAGGTGATGCAGGACTCGCTTCCACTGAGGTACTCAGTGGTAGATGGTGGCGAGTTTGTTGCTAGATTGACTTGGCGAGTGATGGCCTTTTGCACCCGGTTGGAGGGGCGACCCTTTTGGGTCATCATGGTGCCCATGGCCCGTGGGTACGGCTCGCCTCCGTGATGTTGTCCAGGTGCGGCCGCGCTTGGCAGTGGTCCAGGTGGTGGTGGAGGAGCTCCGTGGGCCACAACGCCTGGGGCGGCTCCGTAGCCCCTGTTAACTGCGTCGCGATTCATCCGAGCCAGGCCTTCATGGAGTTTGAGGAACTCGTGGCAGTCTTTGAGGAGGTGACTGGATTTCTTTTTTTCATCATGCTTGTCGATGTATAAGTGCACGGTGCATGGTCCGAACAGCTTGTCTTCAACGGACGTGGCGGGTGCTTCATCACGAGTGCGGTGCTGCCATACTTGCGTGGTTTTCCCGGAGTTACGGTTGTCGTCGCGCCTGTCGGCGTAGCCAGCTGCGACCATGTTGACGTCGTCGCGATCGTCATAGATGCGCATTCGCTGTTTGCGTCGGCGGTCGCGTCTGCGCTCGAGTTCTGCTTCCTCGTCGGAGTGAACGCCATTCTTCACCAAATCTTCTCCGTCAGCCCACCGATTCGCAATTTCCATCAGGTGGTCGATGGTCTTGGGCTTCGAGTGGCCCAGCTCCTCCCTGAGCTCTATGCGGCGAACGCCGCCGTTGAATGCGTCGATTGCGTGGTCCTCCGAGATATTTTCTGTGGAGTTCTTGATGATGGACCACCTCTCAATGTATGAGCGTAGTGATTCGCCCGATATTTGTTGGCAGCACCTCAGCTCTTCGATTGACGCGGGCCTTTTGTAGGTGCCCTTGAAGTTGCGCACAAAGCTGTAAACCAGGTCTTCCCAACTGCGAATGGATCCGCGTGGGAGGTTGTGCTCGGGCGGCGCCCTGTAGCTGTAGCTACAGGCACTGCATGGCCGTACTTCGACTTCTGCCGTGAAGCCTGACGGAGGAGATGTGGTCCTCCAACCAGATTTTCGGGTCCTACAGACCGTCGAATTTTGGGTTCTCTGATGGGAGCTTAAACCCCTTGGGCATTCGATTTTGCCTGATGGCCCTCCTGAAGCATCTAGCGCGATAGAGCTCCACGTTCTCGTCTTCTGAGTCAGTCGATCGGGCACGTCATGCCCTTGACTTGTGGATCTTGCGCTGCGTGATATCGTCACGCACGTCGTAGTTGTGGTCATGTCGCGGTGAGCGGCGGTGTCGAGACAGATCGTGACTGTCATCGCTGGATGAGGGCGAGGAGTAGCGTTTTGCCAGAGCCTTTCCATTCTTTGGCTCTGGTGTTGGCTCCTTGTCGAGGGCGGCCTCGATTAACCCTAAGCCTGCAATCGTAGATCGGTGCATGGTGGCCCGAGGGTCTCTAGCTGGTGGTTGGTTGTTGAGGAGGTGATACATTGCAAATGTATCTATAATTTTTGATGATCCATGCTTGGTTTTATCCACTTTCTTGTGTTTTGTCCACACTTTGGAGTACTTTTCATATGATTTCTTGGACTAACCTATTAACAAGAGCCAAAGTGCCAGCTGCCTGTTTTCTGCTATTTTTGGTTCCAAGAAAGTCAGAAAATGAATATTCTCGAAATTGGACGGGACAAAAGCCAAAGTGCCTATTTTTCCGGAAGTCATCAGATGCCAGAATACGAGACGGAGAAGGGCCAGAGGGCCACCAGACCACCTGGCCACACGGCCCAGCCTGGCCCGCGCCAGGGGGTTGTCTGGCCGCCTCCGGCAACCCCTTGGTCTCCCCTTCCGTCTAAAAGATGCCCTCGGGATGAAAACCCTAAGTACCCGATCAAAAATCCACGAAAGAGTCTGTAGCCGCCGTCATCTCCATCCCTAGATCGGGAGAGATCTGAAGCTCTTCCCGGCACCCTGCCGGAGAGGGGAATTCACCCTGGAGGCCTTCTTCATCACCATGCAAGCCTCCGGTGTGATGCGTGAGTAGTTCATCCTTGGACTACGGATCCATGTAGTAGCTAGATGGCTGGTTCTCCTCCTTTGTGCTTTCATGTTTAGATCTTGTGAGCCCCGTTCATGATCAAGATCATCTATTTGTAATTCTGAATGTTGTGTTTGCGGGGATCCGATGGATATTGAGATGCTATTTCAGATTGATTATTGATTCTATCATGTCTTTGTTATTTGTGATCTTGCATGCTTTCCGTTGTTAGTAGCTATCTTGGCCAAGTAGATGCTAACAACTCCAAGAGTTAGTATTTATGCTCGATAGTGGGTTCATGCCTCTGGTAATCTGGGGAAGTGACAGAAATCTCTAAGGTACTAGATGTGATGTTGCTACTAGGGATACAACAACAATCCTTTATTCATAGAACAATCGTATCGTTTACTTTACACGCAGTTCGTAAAGCAATAATCTGTTGCTTGCAACTTAATACTAGAGGGGGTTCGGATGATAACCTGAAGGTGGATTATTAGTCATAGATGCAGTTGGATGGCGGTCTATGTATAATGTTGTAATGCCCAATCAAGTCTCAAAGGAGTCAAGATGATTAGTATATGCATGTATTGCTGTCTCGATGTTTGTCAATTGCCCTGCTGTAATTTGTTCACCCAGCATGTTATCTATCTTAAGGAGAGCCACCTCTAGTGAACTATGGATCCCGGTCCTCTTTCTTTACATACAATCTACAAATTGTTTACTGCTTTGTGTTTACTTTCTGCAAACTTTTACTTCTTTCCATTCGATACGTTTAATCCTTTGTTTTCCGCAAAATACGGTGAGATTGACAACTTCATCGCAAGTTGGGGACAAAGTTCTGTGGTTGTGTTGTGCAGGTCTCCACGTTGCTACTAGCACCGGTAGTGCGCCCTGCCAAGGCTCAGCTAGTAACACCTTTGGGGTGTTTCCTTGCTCCTACTGGTTCGATTAAACCTTGGTTTCATAACTGAGGGAAACTTGTTGCTGTGCTCATCATACCTTCCTCTTGGGGTTTCCAACGAGACCTACATCAACACCGCACCAGCATTTTCCTGGCGCCATTACAGAGCCATCAAGCATTTTTCTGGCGCCGTTGCCGGGGAGTCAAGGACATCTTCACAAGGGGAGTCCCTCATAACCAATCTCTTTACTTTGTTGTTTTTGTTTTGCTTTGTTTGCTTGTTTTGTTATAAAAAACACAAAAACATTAGTTTTACTACTTTTCTTTCTTATTTGAAAACACAAAAAAATGACTACTCTTGAAAACACTAAGTTGTGTGACTTCACTAGCACCAACAACAATGATTTTATGAGCACACCTATTGCTCCATCTGTGCCTGAAGATACTTTCTTTGATGTAAAACCTGCTTTACTCAATCTTGTTACGAGAGAACAATTTTCTGGTATTGGTAATGAAGATGTTGCTTCCCATCTAAATAACTTTGTTGAACTTTGTGAGATGCAAAAGCATAGGGATGTAGATGGTGATATTATTAAGCTGAAATTGTTTCCTTTCTCTTTGAGAGGAAAAGCTAAAGAATGGTTGAATTCCTTAACTAGGAATAGTATTGATTCTTGGACTAAGTGCAAAGATGCTTTCATTGGAAAGTACTATCCTCCTGCTAAGATTATATCTATGAGAAGTGAAATAATGAAGTTTAAATAATCTGATAATGAGCATGTTGCTCAAGCTTGGGAAAGAATGAAATCTTTGGTAAAGAATTGTCCCATTCATGGACTTACTGCTTGGATGATGATACAAACTTTTTATGCAGGATTGAATTATTGTTCAAGGAACCTATTGGATTTTGCTGCTGGAGGTACCTTTATGACCATCACTTTGGGTGCTGCAACAAAACTTCTAGACAATATGATGGTTAATTATTCTGAATGGCATACTGAAAGAGCTTCACAAGGTAGGAAGGTAAATTCTGTTGGGGAAACCTCCTCCTTGAGTGATAAAATTGATATTATTATGTCTATGCTTGTTAATGGGAAAGCCCATATTGATCCAAATAATGTTCCTTTAGCCTCTTTGGTTGCCCAAGAAGAGCAAGTTGATATGAACTTCATAAGAAATAACAATTTTGGCAACAATGCTTATGGTAATAACAATTATAGGCCGTACCGTCCTAATAATACTTATGTCTATAATGGTAAACCTAGATTACCTAGTGAAGGAAGAATTTTAGAAGTTGAAAGAGCCACTAAAAACTTCATCCAAATGCAATATGAGCAAAATAAATAATTCACTAAAACTATGGAGGAACAATCTACCATTTTGAAGAACATTAGCCATCAACTTGAGAGTCTAAATAGGGAAATTCCTAGTTTACAATTGAAACTCTATAATACTAAAAGAAATATATCATCTTTGTCTGAAGCTCAATCCTCTTTGATCAATAAAATGGCTGCTAAACCTGAAACTAATGATAATCCCTTTGCAGCCACTAATGCCATACAAGTAAGAATTGATGAAAATGTTAGACTATTAGCTAAATTACATGCTAAGTGGGAAAGAGAAGATGAAATTGCTAGAAACATTAGTGTTTCTACTATTACCACCACTAGTGTTGAGGCTAGTAATAGTTCTACTACTCTAGATGATAAATTTGATTTTGATCTTGATGGTTGCAACATCTCTGAAGTTATTAAGTTCCTACAAAAGCTTGCTAAAAGTCCTAATGCTAGTGCTATGAACATGGCCGTTACAAAACACATTACTGATGCTCTCATAAAGATTAAAGAAGAAAAGATGAAACATACAGCTTCTATTCCTATTAAACAAAAGACGGTTGGGAACCCATCATTAATATGAAAGTGAATGACTTTGATTTCAAAGCTTTATGTGATCTTGATAGTAGTGTTTCTATTAAGCCTAGAAGGATTTATGATATGCTTGATTTGCCTCCACTTGAAGATTGTTATTTGAATGTCCCACTTGATGATAATGTCCCACTTGATGATAGTGCGCCCTGCCAAGGCTCAGCTAGTAACACATTTGGGGAGTTTCCTTGCTCCTACTGGTTCGATTAAACCTTGGTTTCATAACTGAGGGAAACTTGCTGCTGTGCTCATCATACCTTCCTCTTGGGGTTCCCAACGAGCTCTACATCAACACCGCACCAGCATTTTTCTGGCGCTATTACAGAGCCATCAAAGGTACATGGTGGCCGCCGTTACCGCAGCTTGTGGTGTTTTTGGTGGCACGTTGCCACGTGAGTCCACCGTCATGGAGCCAAAGTCGAGGACCTTTGCGGCTTCTACACGCTCCTGTTCAGTGAGGTGGGCCAGTCGAGATCGCCTCTTGTTAGCGAGGTACTCGTTGCACTTGGAGGAGGATCCTCCGTGGGAGGAGAGCCCGGCTCGTCGGAGGCTCGACTTGTCTACCGCCTTCTTGCGTGCCTCGAGTTGCATGATTGTTTGAAGGTGGCGCTTGTACTCCTCTTTCAGGAGCCAATGGTAACCCATCAACAGTTCTTGCGGGGAGCCGAAGGGTAAAGGGTTGCCCCGTAGGGCCTCACGACAGCAAGCCCACTCGAGGTCATTGAGCCTGATCACGACGCGTTTGCCGGTCTGCTCGTTTATTATAGTTGGAGGTTCGATTGCCCCTCCGTAGTTGACGGGGGCGCCGTTGGTAGGGCCCCCGTTTGGCGGTGGTCTGCCATTGGGTATGCCGCCGTTTGGCGGGTCGGCTCCGTGGCCACCGTTGCCCGTGTTGTCGCGATTGGCGGAGGAGTAGCCTGCGATGATGATGGCGCACATGAAGTGGTTGGGGAAGCTGCTGCTCCCACAGCTTTCAGATCCGGAACCGTAGGCTCCATCTTCAGTTGCCAGATCTCCCAGATCGGATTCGCGACTGCTGTCGCTATCCGTACTCCCAGCTGTTGCCGGGGCATTGAGTTTGCTGAGGGTGCCGATCGACGGAGGGAACCATGATGCTGGGGCAATCGATGGTATTGTCGGCTGGTCATGCAGGCGAAGCGTGCCCATCTGACAAACTTGGAAGCGGAAGCTCCCGATCGCCAAGCTAATTCCGTCGCCTACAGATTCGAAAGCCGGGCGAGTGGCTGGTGTGTGGACGATGAAGTCGAACGCGCCGAAGAGCTGGCGAATCTCCGCCGTTGCGGAGTTGTAGATTGCAGTCAATGGGGCCAAAGAAGCCGCAACATCGGCACTCCCAGTTCCCACAGACGGCGCCAATTGATGAGGGTTTACCTCATCAATGCCCATTGTTATGGACTTGGGTTTTGGAGGAGGGAGCGCTGGAGACATCTATCGGCTAGCAAACATGCACACATGGGACTTGAAGATTTATCCAGGTTCAGGCCTCGCAGAGGTCCCTACTCCTGCTTGTCTGCTTGTGGAATTATCAAAGGAATCAATGATGCGCAAATGCAATTTGGCGGGGGTTGTGGAAACTAGGGTTGCGTGTGTCCTCCTCGCCGCCCCCTCCTAGCCTTTATATAGATAGGCTAGGTCTCGGGTAGTAGGTCGAGTCGGTTACAGGTTAGGGTTTTCCCCTTTGAACTTTCTATCTTTAGCTTCTTCTTGTTCTTCAAGCAATCGAGAGTCCGTAGGTTACTCGAGCTCTCGATTTGGGCGTTGGCGACACCGTGGGCCTCTACTGTATTCAGACCGTATATACCAAACTCGAGTACCTATAGGGTATACCCATGTCATGGCGGGAAGACCAAAAGGTTTGCCAAAATCTGAAAAACGAGTCAATGATCCCGGTTTGTCCCACCAACCGGGACCGATGATCCTAGGTGCGCGTGCTGCCATCAACATGCCTTTAGTCCCGGTTCGTCCCAACAACCGGGACCGTTGATCCTTTGGTCCCAGTTGTTGGGACGAACTGGGACCAAAGGCCCGCGCACGCGGTAGCACAGCAACGCTCCTGCCCAGACCATTGGTCCTGGTTCGTCCCAGCAACCGGGACCAAAAGATCAATGGTCCCGGTTGTTGGGACGAACCGGGACCAATGGTCTGTACAGTTAACAGCCTCGACCCTTCCTCCTCTCCAACTCCCCCAAATCACAGAGCACATCGACGCACGGCTAAGGAAAATTTGCGGCGGAGCAAAATCACGCCGTCAGGCTGCCCAAATCCAGAGCGGCCGCTTCATGCCATCGACGCCCGCCGCCGCCGCGCCACCACCGTCTGAGGAATCGACCGCGCACGCTGGAAATCGACGCCACAGTCATCGTCTGCTCCGACTCCGGCCGTCGCCATTGCCGCTGCTGCCGAGCTCCTCCGACCTCGTCGACCCATCCATCGTCTTCGTGGTGAGCTGCTGGTCCTCCAGGACCTCTCCTTTCTCTCTCTCTCTCGATCCGTTTCGTTCTGTCGCCGAGCGCCACTGTCTGCCGCCGTCGGACGCCGTCGCAGACGATGCTCCGATGACCAATAAGGGGCGGCGCGACCACCGTTAGCTTCCTTGTGACGCGCTCGTTCGAACCCGACCTTCTGCACGTTCCAGCAAGCACTCTAGTGCCGCTAACCACCGCCGGCCGACGTGCCCTCCGGCGAGCCCATGTGGCGCCAAGGTGGCGCTCATGTGGCCTTGACGTGGGCGACGAGCAAGCTCTGCCTGCGTGGCAGCCCGACGTGGCCCTGGCCCCACTCATCAGTCACTGCGGGTAGGCGCTGCATCAGTGAGAAAAGGTTCCCCAGCCTTAGGTGACGTCAGCCTTTACCTATGCCGACACAATAAAGGTTTAATAATTGTTTTAGTAATTTCAGAAAAAGGATAAATCTTATACACTTAATAAGTAATTATTTATAAGTCATAAAAATACAAATAATATATCAAAATGTTCAGAAAAATAAGACCTACACTTTACCATCAACATCATGCATTGTTCAACAACTTTAATCACAAGTTTTATTAGAAGAACAAATGAACCCCCGTAGGTGATTCGAGGGTCTCCTGTATTAGGGGTTGGACCCCTCGGATCCCGCTTAAATTTCCAAGCATGCTATATGGTTTCATTACAATACTAATTAACTTGTCATATCATCATCTTTGCAGATACTATGGATCCAACATAGCAAGATACTATGATTCCAGAACATCAGGAAAACATCCTCCAAGGAATGATCTGCAAAAATGAAGATATCGATATCGATGTCACCAGTGAGTTTCTGAACGATTCCGGTCAGGGAGATGAGTCTCTCAACCGAGTAGATGGCTCCGGTGAGGTAGACGCTGAAGCCTGGGACAGGGGAGAAGCCGGTGAGGGAGAAGGCGACGGCTCCGGCGGAACCTTAAATCTTGCAAACACCGGAGAGGTGTATATATGTATTTTTGTAATTAAAATGCTGCTGTCTATATATATACATGCATATATTAACACTCTTTCTTATTTTAGCCCTCCGGACCAGGAACTTCTTCCGTAAGAACGAAACGAGGCCCAACAAAAAAGTTGGATGACACTTTGAGGTATAGGATCGAAGTGGTCGGTGTAGATGGCGAACCGCAAGTTCCCGTCGATGTCGCAAGAAAATTTGTCAAGCAATGCGGAGTTCTTGTGAGGGACTACATCCCGATCACCGTTCAAGAATGGAATCGGCCAACCGGCGGTGGAGTCCCGTATGTCGGCGACACCGCCAAATATAAGCTTTTTGAGAATCTCATGATTAATTTCCTCCTGCTGATGCCAGATGTGAATCCAGATGAGGAGGAGAGATCAAGAATGGAGCTTGTGCAAAGAGTCAAGAAGTTTGCTCTCATCAAGATGGCCGATGCATTCAAGAACTAGAAGAAGAAACTGTACAATAACTTTGTCAAGGTAGAGAAGACTCCGGATTTCACTCAAGGCGGCTATGCTAAGTTAAGACACCAGTGGGAGGATTTTGTGAAGTACAAGACATCAGAGAAAGCTAAGGAAAGGTCTAGAATAAATATAGAGAACGCTGCTAAGAAAGTGTACCATCATAACATGGGGCCTGCTGGCTATGCCGGTTGCATGCCTAAGTGGGATACACTTGAGGTCAATTACATAGCTGCCGGGATCAGACCAGAGCCCGCAACATGGACACCACGGGCAAGAAACTGATTCTACGGCCATGGGGGCACGTTGGACAAATAAGGGAGGGCAATATATAATCAGAAACACAAAGATGATCCCCTACTGCCCATCGACGATATTAGAAATGCAGTAGATGATGTTGCAGCGGGACGGTTCGTTCTCGATAGAGAGAACGACGAGCTCACACGTGCCCTTAAAAATCCTGAACACGACGGACGAGCACGAGGCACACCAGGCTCCATGCCGTGGAAGGTTGCCTTCCCCGCGGAAATGAAGAGATATCCCGATAAAAGCCATCAGAGGAGAAAGGAAAGGGAGGCAGTTGAGAAAGCGGCCACTGCAGACCGGCTGCATAATGTAGAAGAAGCACTAAAGCGGCACCAGGATCAACTCGACAGACTTAGCCAGCAAGGTACTAGCGGCCAATCTCAGCGACACGTGGTAGAAGCTGCATTCGAGGGTACCAGCGCCCTATCGAATAAGAAAAGCAGCGTCGCTTCCACGCAGCTCCATGATGTTGATGATGATGCACCGACGACATCTCCTCCTAAACGCTACCCAGTGGATGATATCACGGAGACCACAGCTTGTGAGCTAAAGGTGCAGGTTATGAACTTAAGGGTGACGACGGCGGTCGGCATGGCCGTACCAATTGCGCCTAACCCAACTTGGCATTGCAGACCGGTTCCAAAATGGTACGCTGTCGTCATGGTGGATGAGGTGAAGGAAGATTTTGAGGAGCTGAAGCTAGACCACCCCGCGGGGGAAGATATGGAGCTGACTCAACTAGAAGAAGCCAAATGGGGGACTATTCTATGGCCAAAGGAGCGCATCATGCTTCCAAATTATGTGCCACCAAGGCCACCCACTCCTCAGAGTAGCAATCCACCTTCGCCGCCACCTCACCATTCTCCAGCGCAACCGTCGCCTTCACCACCTCACCACTCAACGCAACGGTCTCCATCACCGCCTCAGCCATCTCCGCCGCCGCGTCGGCCGTCTCCGTCCCCTGAGCCTCAAAGACAAAAGCGTAAGTATACTAAGAGGGGAAGGCACCACCAACAGCAACAAAAGCACGTTCCGATCACCGAAACGTAAGCTATCGCCCCTCCCAAAAGTACCTCATAAGAATATGAAGAAGCTACCTTGCGAGAAGACAGATGAGGAAACTGCTGCGGCCGCAGATGCCCATTATGAAAAGTGGAATATTGACATGGCTAACAAGAAAAAGCCGATAGAGCCATTCTTCCTGGTCCCCGCAGAAGATAAAGCCAAAGCAGCCGCACTTAAGATTCAGCTTCACCAACCCATAGCGCTCACATCAGACTATAATCGCTCTATTACCAAGTCGGCTGTGGCAAAGAAGTTGCCCAGCTCGGACAACAGAAAAATCAATCGATCGAACCGCTCAAAGTGTATGATACCAATGAGTGCAGAGCCCAGGAGCGGCACGATCCGAACATTGATTCGGAGTTTGTTCGACTGTACGGAGAAAAGGCCCAATTATATGGACTGTCTATTACTGAGTACATGAGCCGTATGGATGAGTTCGAGGGGTACCAAGAAACAACATACTTGTACCAGTACATGGCTCCTCTCGTCAAACCCTAGTTAGTCAAAGATCTACCAACAAAAATGCGAAGATTGCATAACTGGTACACGCAAGCCTGTGCTGAATCCAAAAACTGGATCTATGCTGCATATAAACACCACCATTATGGTCATGGAGATGGCTTCCTACTGATCGAATTTCCAGAATTATTTCAGTTTTACCAACAAGACGCCCTCGACAAAACTATTGTCAGTGCCTATTGTTTGTAAGTATTATAAATTTCTGTAATTAAGTCTTTCTAGCTCAGCTCATTCGTTGCTTGTATAATCTTACTCGTCACTATACTACTTATATATGCAGAATGAAGATTCTCGAATGCAACAAAGGACAAATCTTTGATCTTGGGTTTGTTGACTGCAATTTCGTTCATGAAGTTACTCTAAAAACGAAACCCAAAGAGACAGAGGATAACTTGGTACAAGCATTGCCGTATTTCAGCAACAGAAGGGAAATACTATTTCGTTACAACGCTGGGTGAGTGTTGTACACATTCTATTTTCGCTTACTCGATGTTAAGCGTATAATTGACTCGTGTTATATTTTGTTAGTGTGTCAAACTTCCACTATATTCTGTTAATCATTGCTATTGACTCTGGAGTAGTAAAAGTCCTGGACTCGAAACGCACACCATGAGAAAAGTGGGCGGACATGCAGGAATGCCTCCAGAAGGCTTGAAAACGGTTCACCACCAAAATTAGGGGTGTTTGGAAGCCAGAGCTTACATTTCAACCATTGACTGTAAATACTACTTGCTAGATCCACGCATGTCTTTGATTCTAGTTTCAATACCACCATTATCATGCTTGATTATTATTTTGATTGAACTCCGTTCTCGTAAAGTGCTTGAGGCAGGAAGCCGGGAATAACTTATGTGGATACTATGTCTGCGAGTTCATTCGCGAGACGACCAAAGAGAAGGGCGCAAACCGAAACATCAAAAAAATTGAAGTACGATAAACAATAATCACAACTTTATTTTATTACCACCAATTGTGTTTAGTTTCATTCATATATATTGATCCACTTCTTTAAATTAGATCGAACGGATACATGACAGTCTTCTATCACAAGAACGCGTGCAAGCAATTCAAGAGGAAATTGCTGGATTCTTGTTAGAACAAGTCATAGATCCGAAAGGAGAATACTATTACCCGCTTCATTTGGAAGAGTGAACTGTAAATAAGAAGATGTAAATTAGATCAAATTCGTGTGAGAGTATCATTTGTAATTATATTCGACTAAGAAAACGGATGAGACGGTGTATAATATATTTGTGATCATGCATGATGTGTAATATATATATCGTGGTTTCATTATTGCTGTATATATGTAGTACCATTAAATTGAATACAAAACACCAAATAAATAAATAAAATAAAACCCTGCCGCGGCACAAAAATAGCCTGAAAACCCTGCCGTGGCACAAAACCCTGCCGCGGCACAGAGACCAACGATCCCGGTTCGTGCCACGAACCGGGACCAATGATCCATCCCCCTCGTCTCCCGCGCTCCCACGTGGAGACCCATTGGTCCCGGTTTGTTCCACGAACCGGGACCAATGATCCACCCCCCTCGTCGCGCGCCCGCCCACGTGGAGACCCATTGGTCCCGGTTCGTGCCCGAACCGGGACCAGCATTAGTCCCGAGTGGCCCTTATGAACTGGGACTAGAGGCCCTTTTTCCACCAGTGCGAGAAGTGAAACAAAGTAAGTACAAACAAACATCAGAAGTACAAATTTATTATTTTTCCATTAGGTACGTTCATTTTATCTTAAAAAGATAAATGACCATATTTCATGGATGAATTAATCTTTCCTAAGATACGAATGTATTTGTCAAAAGTAATTTTTGGGGTTTCTTGGGCATTGAATCTCACAACCAGAGACATTTTGATGATGTACATGAACATCGTGTCATATATTGTGGGAAAAATATCAATATTTTCTTAGTACTTAATATTTTGTCGGCCAATAAGTTTGAAGATTGTGTAGGCACTTTATTTGTCAAGCATATTCAATTTTGTTTGGAAAGCATATTCAGTTTGACAAATATGAACATTTAATTTGACAAACATGAACATTTAAGTTTAGCGAAACCGATATTTTTTCAAATGGTATTATTTATACAAGTTTTTTTTGAAACTTATGTTATGTGAATTTCATTATAATTGAACATGATACACCCTTTAATGGTGTCGGGCATGGGCACACACTCAATTATAGAATGGTTTGATGTTGGAAGAGCACATTGTGTTTTATCTCCACTCTGAACTTGTGCATGAGGATAAATTCTCAAATGTGATGGCGATCCATAGCAATCTATGAGAATATATTCTCTTGACGCGTGTGGAGGGGTTTATGTCGGTGAACTATTAGAATGCTAAATATGTGTACCTGATCATACTACAGGCACCAAAATAATTTGTTGAGTAAACAATTTAGACAACCTATTTTGCGGCCGTAAAAATTCATATAGCATATACTGTCGCCTACCTATTGGCAGAAGATGAATACCATGTAGTCACCAATTAGTTCGTAACATTGTGTAACGGTAAAAGTACTTGTCCCGGTTACAAGTAGGCTAGGGCGTGTGTCAGCATGGGCATGTGTAAGCTAGAGCTCTAGTTAGTTACGAAATAATTAATGATCAATCGGCATCCTTGTCGCCATTATAATATCATAGTATCCAACCATATGGTCCTAAGTCCTAGCAGCGATGTATTAACTTACCAGAAAGGAGGTAGGAAGAAACGGGGAGCACGAGCACGAGCATGCATATGCCGATCCTCACCAACCTCATTGTGCTCTATTGTTCATCATGATCCTATTAATTGGCGGATCAGATCAGTTAGCCAGCCCAGTGCTCACCATATTTTTGTCCAACCATGGAAAGCCAAAACACCATAAGTAAGCAAGCACGCAAGCCATCGGACATGCAGATGCTCTTAAAAATGCCATGCACCAACCACACATCACACAACATTATGGCACCGTGTTTAAGTAGCTAATTAGACACTCTTTCACAACCCACTATAAGATTTATTTATCACACTTAATCTTCCTTATCTGGCAAGATGCTGCTTTCAATTTTCTAGCTTAGTTTAACGATTCTTAATGGAGAGTTTAATTGTCTTGGTTGTCGGTGTATGTAGCTCCAACTTAACAACGTAAGGGCATCGATTAGAGGAGTAAATGGAGGAGTAAACTTTAGAGAAGTAATCGGCGCCGAACCGAACCCCTAAACTTTAGAGGAGTAAAACTTTTTTTTTGTAGAAATCAAACTATCAATAGCCAAACATTCGGCATAGTTCACATACAATCAAATAAAATGTTTACGAATGAATAAATATTAAGTTTACAAACCAAATAAATTCAAATCCAAACACATGGCAGGGTTCAAATTCAACAAATCATCAGAATAGTTCAAACTCAACTAGGTAGCACCATGGAGAGCCTAGTGATGCTCAACAAGGTCCTACTGCAGCTGTTCATCCTCTTTCTTGGCTCTCACCCAAGAGCCTCTCGGTGTCATCCTCATTGGGTGCCCTCAAATACTCATCTCCAAAGATCTCAATCACAGCCATTGTGAACCTCCGGACAGCCTCCAAGATGGTATCTTCGCCAATACGAACATAGTCGTCAATGGCATCCGCAGAACACCCATATGCAAGCACTCGAACAGCTGCAAGACACTTCATCAAAGGGCTTGCGCTAATCTCACCGGATGCACTCCTCCAAAGGTTGAACCAATCATCATGCTTCTCCACCGTTTTGGCAATGGTGAGAAAAGGCTCTTATGCATACGGAAACGTCGACAAAAGTACTTCTCCGGATAGGTGACATTGGGGTTGAAATAGTCGCGCATGATCTTGGCATGGCCCTCGGCTCTATCCCAGTTGATGTATGCGCGGCCGAACTGCGATCCTAGCCTCGGCTGCCGAACTGCGATCCTAGCCTCGGCTGCCGAACTTCATCATTCAAAATGATGGCCATGGCCATCTCGACATCGTCGTCGTCCTCCTCTTCCTTCGACGATGAGTCATCCAAGATGTACTCCCTCAACCTCTTCATCTACACGACGATGACGCCAGTCAAATTTGAAAACCAAAACAAACAAATTCGGCTAAAAAACCTCACCTTGCTATTCGGTCGAACACCTCATGGGCGGAGGAGGTGACGATGTTGGTCGGGCGGTCGTCCGGTAGTCGTCGGGTAGGGCAGAGGAGGCGTCGAGGGCGACGGTGCCTGCCTTCTGCAGCCTTCCCAGCCTCCAACGGCTCGAAGTTGCGGTGAATTGACGGCGACTAAGTCCGATTTGCTCCAAATCGGGGCGGCGACCGGCGAAAATGAGCTCGCCCTGTCGATTTCGACGACAGCGAGAGGCGGCGAGCGAGGGAGAGGTAGGCCGGAGGGCGGTGGGGTATGGGGGTCGCCGGCAGCGACGCAGGCGGGAATGGGTGCGACGGGTCTGGAGGCCGGAGGTTTTCTCGGAAGTGGCCTCGGAGGTTTTCTCGGAAGTGGCCTCGGAGGACTAAAGAACTTTTGCGACTGCTGTCGTCTTTTGCTGCTTGTTTCAGTCGAATTTGTTTCTGGCGCTCCCTATGGGAGTAACCCATGTCCAAAATCTAATCGCGGATTCGAGTGGTTGGGTTTGCTTTGATTTAGCCTGTTCCTGTAAAAAGAAAAGAAAAAAATTGTAGGGTGCGCGACCAGCGCTCCCTATGGGAGTAGCCCCCGAGTGCTTGGTGGAGTCAAAGACTGGAGCAAGGACTAAAGTAGTCGAAGTCTTCTTCTGCGTAGTTTTTGGATGATGTCCGTGCTGACGATATGATGACCTCAGTTACCCACATGAGTGAGTTTGATAGGACGTGACGAGCGGTGGGTCCCATTTCCTGACGCTAATTTGACTGAGCGTGCGTAATCTCTGTTTTAACTATGCCTCCTCGATTTCCGTGCATAGTGGGGGACGGTTTGCGTTTCAGGTCCTCCACGTGTCGAGCGCGATGAATGCCATGCGTCTGGTAGGGTTTTTTCTGGCCATTAGATTGCATCTTCCAGGGGGTTAAGTAGCTATGCGGCGACGGTAATTTTCACATCTGCTTCCTTTCTTTGCCTTTGCCTCTGTCGCCATTGCTATTGCTCCTCTGCTCCTTTGTGTTCCTCTCTTTCGCGGCGCTGGACCAGCTCCGCGTATTTCCCAGTTACTTCCTCCGGTCACACCGCCACCGCGGAATGGGGAAGAAGAAGGGAGGTGCCGCGGCCGATTCCGTCGCCACGACGGTTGCAGCGAAGAAGAAGGGTGGCTCCGCCACTGTGGGCACCAGCACCGCCGCTTCTGGGAAAAAGAAGGGTATGGGCACTCACGTCACCAATGGCGTGTGGCGCGCATCCGTCATAGTCTTCAGAGCTTCGTCTTCTACGACAGGACGGAGTTTTGTCTTCCGCAGTCGCGGACGCGCGCGTCCCTGGCAGCGAGGTAATCCCCTCTCCTCCTGCCGGCTTTCGGGTGATGTTCCTAGCGTTCATCATCCGCGGTCTCTCGTTGCCCCTGCATCCTTTCTTCAGGGGCCTTCTCTGTTTTTACGGGCTCTAGCTCCATCAGCTGTCCCCAAACTCTATTCTCCATGTAGCTTGCTACATTACTCTTTGCGAGTGCTGGCTCGGAATCGAGCCGCACTTTGGTCTCTTCAAGCGCCTCTTCAAGCTGAAGCGCCAATCGGCGTCTGGATCCATAGTCTATGATGTAGGCGGCTGCGGTATCCACGTCGACTCCTCCGCCACATACTTTGATATCAAACTCACTGCGTCCGTCCAAGGTTGGAGGGACAAGTGGTTTTACATCCACGACCTGAAGGCCAATGGAGACCACTTCGGACTCGCGCCCTTCGATCCCGCGACGCTGTGCAAGAGGAGGCGCTCCTGGAAGAACATAGTGATGCCCGGCGAGACCGTGGAGATAGATGTGCTATACGAGCGCGTCTGCGACCTCGAGAGTCGCATGGGAAAAGAGGAGGGAGGCTGCGCCCTCATTAGCACATGGCTGCACCGCCGCGTCCAGCCCCTGTAGGCCAGAGTCCACCCTATGTTCCACTAGGCTGGCGCGGACGATGTCACTCACGTATCTACTGATGGCATTTCCGCGAGTGAGGTAGATAAAAGGGTTCGACTGGTCACCAAGTACACCGCCAAGGATGTACTTCCTAATGATCCAGACGTTCCTCCGTTTGATGCTGCTAACCCTCCTCCTGAGGTACAGTTGTGCTACGTAGTAGCTTTGTTTGTCGACTGCTGTTTTGCTGTTTCTTGACTTTGTGCTAAATTGTTTTCTGTATGCAGGATTGGGCGGTATCGCCTTGTATGCCCTCTCTCCCTGAGGGGGTTATCACCTTGGAAGAGGACGAGTCAGAGTCGACCGTCCCATCTGATGTGGAGGAGGAAGCCCCCGAGTCGAGTGGTCCGGACACTCGCAAGCGTTTGTGTAGCGAGGGTTCGGATGCATCTTGTCCTTCGACTTCGGGAGGTACGGCTATGGGTGCTGAGTCGCCATACCTGCCGTTCCTGTGAGTGTTGTGGCGCCATCTTCCCGCAAGAAGATGCGGCTACCGAAGGAGTCATCGTCAGAGTCCGGGGATCAAACCTTCGATTTTGACAAGTTTGATTGGTAAGTATACGAATCTTCTTTTTTTGGTTATTCTTTGGAGTTGAGTTCCCTTGATGTTGGTTTTCGCCCTGCAGTCAGCCGGCATCGTCGTCTTCTGGCGATGTCAAATTTTTGAAGGAATCTGGAGTCATAACCTCCTAGGCCAAGAAAATGGCGGAGCGCACTCCTTCTCCTCCATTGGCGGCCCACTCCGGCCATAATTCATCGAGTTCTCCGCATGATGTGGAGCACGAGATGGTTATCCGGACGACTGCGCGTCCATCGACTTCGGAGTCATTGGAGGATCATGTATGTGGAGCATTTGTTTCCTCTATTTTTTGCAGTCGAATGTATCATCTTCTATCATCTGCTTATCCTTTGCTGTTTTTCTCCTATCGTAGCTTATTGTGAAGGAAGCCACTTGCTTAGCGGAGCAAGTTCTTGCGATGGGTCGCCAGCATGCAATGCTGGATAATCGACATCGCGTAGTTGAAAGTAAGTGTCTTGCTTCTTCTTCGTCCTCCTTGTGATATATCTGGCTGATAGCCTATCTTGGTTTGTTTCATAGTTGAGCATAACGCACTCCTTCACGACGCTGCTTCCCTTGAAAAGGCGCTTGCCGCGGCGGTAAAGAGTCGTGATGAGGCAATCGTAGCATGTGACGAGTCGCGGAAACGCGAAGAGGATCTGCGCGCCTCCATCGTGGCTAGAGAGAAGTTGTTCGAGGAACAAGTTTTCTCGATTGCCAAGGCTCTCTCAGGTATTCCCTTGTCTGGATTTTCATTGTTTTTCTTCTTTCAAATTTGTCCTTTGTGTTGACTTTTGTGCCCATGCTTGGGTTTTATGTAGATGCCATCGGTTTGAGCTTCAACCCTTAGGCACTCCGCCGGGGTGATGCCTTGGCGGGTGCCAATTCGGCAGTCGAGGATCACAACGCTACCGTTCAGGGGAAGCTCTCCAAGGCCAAGGGCGTGCTCAGTCGCCTCCGGGAAGAGCTAGCGCCCAAGGCTGAGCTGATCGAGAATATAGACGAGCTGGTGGAGTCCCTTGCCGGGGGCGTCCCTGCAAGCTTCAAGAACTCGCTCCGTGCGGCTGGCACTTCGATGTCACTCGCAATGGTTCAAGCCCATGGAGTCGAAGTTGATCCTGCAGCGGTCTCCAAGGCGATGCCTATCAGCGCTGATGGCCAGCAGGTAGTCTTTGCTCCCTTTGCGACTGCTTGTGGCAAGTACGGCCCACAGCTGATCAACACAGTTGCGAAGTACTCTAAGGAGCTTCAGCGAGCTAAGAAAGCGGCGAAGGCTGCGACGTCAGGGGCCGGTGGGAAGTCTATGGCATCTGACACTGCCACAGACTCGATGAGGCCCCCAAAACCAAAGTCGAAGTCGAAAAAACCAATCACTCCTCAGTAGTCGCATCTTGTAATAGTTAAATAGTTTGTGTCCTTTGTCGAGAACATGCCTGTTGGCGAGTGTATCTGCTGATACTTTTGTTAATCTTGAATGCGCTCGAGTCTTTTGTCTATGCCTCGCCTTAGTCTTCTTATTGTCCCTTGCTTGACTTGTGATAGGGCACATCGAGTGATCCGTTGAGGGAACCTCAGGATTCGCCACCTCTTGATGACACCTTGGCGCTGTCACGCTCAAGGGTGGATGAGCTGTCTCTGCTCTCGCGACTCCGTGACCGTGTGAAGCAGTTGGAGCGTGAATTTCCTGTACTCCGCGGTAATGCGGATGTATGGAAGTCGAAGGCGGAGAAGGCCGCCGCCCGAGAACAATATCTGTTAGTGGAAGTGACGCAGCTGGGTGACCAATTCAACTGTTAGTTTTCTTCCTCCTTATCTTTTGCTTGTAGTCACTCGTAGTAGTTCCTGGTCTTCATGCTTTTGCCTTTGCTTGGTACTGTCGTCAGTGCGCGCCATCCGCAGGATGAGAAAGATAGGATTGCCATTCGCATGAATGATCTAACCCAGGAGCGGCTTCAGGCGAGTGGATATTTCTGGGTGGATCATGATCGCGCAATCGCACTAGAGACCCTGCAGGATCGTGCGTCACGGGTGCTTCACTTCCTGAAGGAGTCGCAATCGTGCCTGAAGAATATTTATCGGACGATGTTCCCGCTGGACATCGTCCCATCAAGCCTCCTGGGCCTTCTTGCCAAATTCCAGGACTTGAGTGCAGTCCGCGAGTGTGTACAACAACAGCTGGTGGCGGGTGCCAAGGCTGCTTTGTCGCTGGTGTGACTGCACAGGCCTGATGTGGACGTCGTAGCAATTGCGGCCGGACCGCCAGCGCCTCCAGCGGGTTCGACTTGGCACATGGTTCCGCACTATCAGGCGGTGGATCGCCCAATGGAGGAAATCGTCAACTTCTTCGAGGAGCAGACTAACGTCCCTTTGCTGCAATAGTAGTTTGGTTCGTACCCTGCACATAGTTGTACCAGTGTTGTAAAGTTCATATATATGTTGTGTATACTTGATTAACATTGACATATAAAAGAGCTTGCTAGCATGTATGCTTTGTGAGTGCGTTGCACTATGCGATTCCTTTTCGTTAGCCTGACTTGCGATTATCTCAGCCCCTTGCCAGCCTATCAGGTGCGTTGCAACTGGGTTGGTATTTGTCAAGGGTTTCGATTGATGCGCTAGCTACTCAGGATATCGCGATTAGTTCGTAGAACGGATGTATATAGGGTGGCGCAGCCCCCGAGTGGATACTTTGCAAAAAGTAAAAGAAAACACAAAGTTTCGGGGCACTTAGCTTTATTTATTCGTGGGATAGTACGAGGTACAATATGTGGCTAAGTAGCCTTGGCCGAGTAGCCTTATTTGCAATGTAAAAACAGAGATGACTAAGGATAGAAGCGTCGCAACTGCGCGACGTTCCAAGGGTTGGAGTATGCGACTCCTGTCTCTAAATATTTAAGGCGATAGGTGCCACCTGGGATTACTTCTGTAATCACATATGGTCCCTCCCAGGGGGCCTCGAGCTTGAGATGCCCTTGCTGCCTGAATCGCAGGACCAGGTCGCCTTCGACGAAGGACCTGGGGCGTAGTCTCCTGCTGTGGTAGTTGCGCAGGTTCTACTGGTAGATCGTTGATCTTTCTGCGGTGATTTCCCTTGCCTCGTCAAGGAGGTCGACGGAGTCTTCGAGTGCAAGAGTTGACGCTTGCTCACTGTAAGCGACCACACGTGGTGCTTTGTATCGTACTTCGGCGGGTAGCACCGCTTCAGCCCCGTCCACCATGAAGAACGGGGTGTATCCCGTAGCGCTGTTTAGAGTTGTGCGTAGGCTCCAGAGTACCGATTGCAGCTTGTCTGGCCAGCAGCCCACGGCCTATTCGAGTGGCCTAAGGAGTCGCTTCTTGATGCCGCCACAGACGAGCCCGTTAGCTTTTTCGACCTGACCGGTCGTGGCTCCTGATTGGTTTGTCACTGGCATGGCCTCAATCCACTTGGTGAATTTGTCGACTGCGACCAAGAGGTAGACGTAGCCTCCTCGTGAGGACCTTGGGAGTTGACCAACCATGTCGAGTCCCCATTGCGCGAAGGGCCAGGCCAATAAAATTGGCCGGAGCTATGCGCCAGGTGCATGCGGCTTGTCCGCGAATTGCTGGCAAGCGTTGCATTTTTGGACGATGTCCTTGGCGTCCCGCATGGCCGTAGGCCAGTAGAATCCAGCTCGTAGAGCTTTGGCGACGAGGGCGCGACTGCCAGTGTGGTGCCCGTAGGTCCCCTAATGGATGTCGAGGAGAACAACTCTTCCATCGGCCGTGGAGATGCATTGTTGGAGTACTCCTGTGATGCTACGCTTGTATAGTTTGCCGTTGATAACAACGAATGCCTTGGAGCACCGTGCAATGTGCCGGGCGTCAGTCGGATCGTTCGGTAGCTTCTTGCTAAGGAGGTACGTAATGTATGGTTGGGTCCAGGATGTCTCAATCATCATGATGCTCATTGGTACTTCGAGTCCTGTGTCCAGCTCCAGGTCGTCGAGTGCCATTGGCTCATTGCGCGGCGCAGCCCCTGAGTCCGTTGCTGCGCTTGTTTTCTTCTCTGCGGCCTTTGGCTTGATGGAGCGTTCACAGATGCGCTCGAGAAATACCCCAGGTGGTATGGGGGCGCAGGTAGAGCCTATGTTGGCGAGCGTGTCCGCCTCTTCATTGCTTTCGCGGCCTATGTGCCGCAGCTCGCAACCGTCGAAGTCCCCTTCGAGTGTGTCGTAGAGGTCGTGGTAGGCGATCATGTTGTCGTTCAGTGCGTCGCACTCGTGCATTGTCTGGTTGACGACTAGCTTGGAGTTGCCATAGATTATTAGCCTCTTGGCACCGCAGGCTTTTGCCATCCGCATCCCGTGCAACAGGGCCTCGTATTCAGCTTCGTTGTTGGAGGCGGTGAACTGTATTCGCAGGATATATTTTATCTTGTCTCCCTGGGGCGATGTCAGTATGACACCTGCTTCAGCTCCGTCCTTTCCTTTGGATCCGTCGAAGTGCATTGTCCAGAGGTAGGACATATCTGGTTTTTTAGGGAGCTGATTCTCCATCCAGTGCACAAGGAAGTGAGGGAGAACTTGTGACTTGATCGCGTCGCGCTTTTCATATTTAATGTCTTGTGGAGACAGCTCGATTCCCCAAAGCGTGACTCGCCCAGTGGCGTCTGGGTTATTGATGATATGTCCCAGTGGGGCGTCGTTGACTACCATGATTGGGTGCTCTTGGAAGTAGTGGCGTAGTCATCAGGCGGTCATGAAGACGCTGTACGCTAGCTTCTGGTAGTGCAGGTACCGCTGTTTTGTTGGCGTAAGTACCTCGCTGAGGTAGTAGACTTGGCGCTGTACTCCGTGTACCTTGTTTTCCTCGGCTCGTTCTACTACGAGCACTGTGCTTACCACCTGATTGGTGGCGGAGATGTACAACAGCAGTGGTTCCCTTTCGCGTGGGGTCACCAGTACTGGCGAGGTGGACAGTAGGCGCTTGAGGTATTTGAATGCTTCCTGTGCCTCGTTGGTCCACTCGAACTTGTCAGCTTTGCGGAGCAGTTGGTAGAATGGCAACGCCTTTTCGCCCATTCAACTTATGAATCGATTGAGCGCCGTGATTCGCCTAGCCAGCTGCTGGACACCCCTTACGTTCTTTGGTTTCTCCATGGCTAGTATGGCTTTTATTTTCTTCGGATTCACCTCGATCCCTCTCGCGGAGATAAGGTAGCCGAGTAATTGCCCAGATGGTATGCCGAAGGCGCATTTGTCCGGATTGAGCTTGATCCGGTAGCGGTCGAGGTTGGCGAAGATTTCACGCAAATCGTCGATTAGTGAAGCTTCCTCTTTGATCTTGATTACTATGTCGTCAACATAGACTTGGATGTTGCGACCGAGTTGGTTCTTGAGGCAAGCCTGCATGCACCGCTGGTAGGTGGCTCCTGCGTTCTTCAGCCCGAAGGACATTGTGTTGTAGCAGAACACGCCAAAAGGCGTTGTAAACGCCATTTTTTATTGATCTTCCTCCTACATTCTAATCTGGTTGTAGCCTGAGTAGGCGTCGAGGAAGCAGAGGCGCTCACATCCCGCGGTGGAGTTGATGATCTGGTCGATTTGCGGTAGCGGGAAGTGATCCTTTGGGCAGTGCTTATACAGAGAGGTGAAGTCCACGCACATCTGCAGGATATCCGTGTCTTTCTTTGGTACTAGCACCGTGTTGGCAAGCCAAGTGCTTTCTTTGATCCTGCGTATGAATTTGGGGTCGAGGAGTCTGTTGATCTCCATTCCAACTGCCTTTGCTCTTGGTTTGGACAGTCGCCGAATTGTTTGTTTGACTGGCCTTGCGTCTGGGTTGACCTGGAGTGCGTGCTCGGCGAATTCCCTGGGAACTCCTGGCATGTCCGCAGGACACCATGCAAAGATTTCCCAGTGCTCACGGAGGAATTCGACGAGCGCGAGTTCCTATGTGGGACTCAAGTTGTTGGCGATGAGGGCCGTCTTGGCGGGATCCGATGGGTGGACCTGAACTTTCTTTGTGTGCACGGATGAGTCGAAAGATAGGTCCGGTGAGCTTGGCCGGCTTAGGGGAGGCATACTGTTGTCTGTCGACTCCTTTAATCTCGCAAGTTCTTCCTGCATGCCGAAGGACTGGGAAATTCTGTTGAATTCCCTGTTGCAACTGTTGGACCTCTAGAAGCTCCCGTTGACTGTGATGACGCCATTGGGGCCTGGCATTTTCATCTGCAGATAGGCGTAGTGTGGCACTGCAATGAACCTAGCGAATGCGACACGTTCGAGGATGCAGTGGTACTGTGAGGGCCAGTCGACGACCTCGAAGTCGATGCCCCCGGAGATGTGCCCCCAGAGCCATCTCCATCGATCTCCACCGCCATCTCCATCACCATTGCTGATTCCCATGATGAGGAGGGAGTAGTTCTCTCTCGAGGCTAAGGGTTCTACCGGTAGCTATGTGTTCATCTCTCTCTCTATGCATGATCTTATTGAGATCATGAGCTTGTAATCTTTAGATCTACCTTGCTACTCTAGTGCTTTAATAGATCTCTGCTCTCCCCATGTGTGTGAAAGTGACAGCGTGCTCACCATGGTGGCACTTAGGCTAGAGATTACAAATACTTGTTATGAGTTATATTTGGAGTTGGATGTCTTTATGAAATTGTGGTGTTTGTTGGACTCATCTAGTGCTCAAGGTGATAGTGTGGGGTTTTCTAGATGGGAAAGACTTACTTTGAGGAGTGCTGTTATAGCCCTACCAACGATTAGAGTGTCCAACCGGAGAGTATTTAAGAGTAGTATCATGAAGAGAAGATATTTATATGAGAGTGTTCACTAGTGAAAGTATGATCCCTAGGCCTTGTTTCTTGGCATTGATACTTCGTTTGCTACTAGATCTATCACATGTTTGCTTGCTTCCATCTTTATTTCAGTTTTGCTTTAGTCTTTTCCACGCCATCAAGCTATTTTCTATCACCGTTACCACTTATAATTATCCATACCACTTGTATTTCACTATCTCTTCGCCGAACTAGTGCACCTATACACCTGACAAGCGTATTGGGTGTGTTGGGGACACAAGAGACTTCTTGTATCTTGATTGCAGGGTTGCTTGAGAGGGAATACCTTTGACCACTTCCTCCCTGAGTTCGATAAACCTTGGGTGATCCACTTAAGGGAAAACTTGCTGTTGTTCTACAAACCTCTACACTTGGAGGCCCAACAACTGTCTACAAGAATAGAAGTGCGTAGACATCAAGCTATTTTCTGGCCCCGTTGCCAGGGAGGTATGGTAAAAGGTACTCACATCCTCCGATCTGAGTACTCGAAGTTATTTCCTTTAGATTCTGCAATTTTGTCTTTTTGTTTCTTGTTTTCACTAGTTAGGCTTAATGGAAAACAATAAAAAAATTAGAGAGCTTTTTAGTATTTTTCCTAAGTTAGAACTTGAATTGTCTGAAAAGAAAATTAAAAAACCCATGGAACTTTCTTTGCATGCTAATAGCAATGTTATTAGTATGAATCTTTTGAACACCTTTGTTACTAATGCTATGGAAACGTCTAAGCTTGGGGAAGTTGGTTCTTATGAAAATGATCTCTTTAGTTCCCTAGTTTTAAGTAAGAAAATTTGCTCTGATGATACTTTATCTCCCATAGGTGGTAATTCTAATGATACTTGTGATATTTTAAATCCACATACTGAAAGCATCCCTTTTAAAATACCTATAAAAACTATTGATCGTGTTATGGATAACTACTATTTTGGAGATGGAACTGTCCATCCCGGTGATCATTTGCTCTTTATACACGAATTATGCGGGTTGTTCAAGTGGGCAGGTATTACAACCGATCACGTCAAGAAGAAGTTATTCTCCTTTTCACTTAAGGGCAAAACAAGGGAGTGGTATGAGCTACTAGATGATCCTCATCATTTGGAGTGGAAGGAACTTGAATCTCTCTTTCACTCTAAATTTTATCCTCCTCATGAAATTCATAAAGATAGGAATTACATTTATAATTTTCATCCTCATGATGGAGAAAGTATCGCCCAAGCATGGGGGAGATTGAAGTCACTAATGCTCAAATGTCCCATTCATGAGCTCCCCCGTAATATTGTTATTAATAATTTCTATGCAAGGCTTTCAGGACATTACAAGGACTATCTAGATACTTGTTTAGAGGGATCCTTCACAAGTAAGGAGGTCAAAGCTAAGTGGGATCTTCTTGAAACAATTCAAAGCAATACCGAAGATTGGGATAACAACAAAGGTAAAGAACCAGGTATAAACTATGAGTATGATTGCATTAAGTCTTTTGCTGAAACTGCTGATTTTCAAGAGCTTAGTGCTAAATATGGTCTTGATCCTCAAATTCTTATTGATAGTTTTAAAACCTTTGCTTCTCATATTAATGCTCCTAAAAAAAAGTGGGACATGTATCATGAGCCTTTTAAAGACACTTGCATGGAAAATGAAATTGTTGTTAATGATAGCAATAAACATGCTCAAACCTCTGAAACCACTATTTCTTATAAGCATGTTAATTTTGTGGGATACATAGACCTTGTGAGAGTAATCAAGTTGAAGAAGAATATTGTATCACCCACAGGAATGAAAAAACTAGAATGTGGTACAGGGCTCTAAATGATCTTGGTAAAAAAGTTTGTGCCCTCCATCCTTTTATTTGTGAACTTTGCTCTGAAGTGGGTCATTTCAATTTCCAATGCTCAGGCCATAATAATAGCCCTTCTAATCGAATGAGTACTGCAAGTTTGTATTGTGATGACATGATCACTCCTAATCAGCATGATGAACTTACATTATTTTTGGGGTGTGAAGAGTTATCAAGAAAAACCTCTTTGGTAGATATGGGTGCTTTTGATATGAATAGTGTCCTGCATGGTTGTCATCTTTATTGTGTTGATAATTGTCACACAAATACTTACATACAAAATATTATAGAAGATGAGATTTTACCAAAATCTGATAGGACTAATATGTGTTTTGATCTTATTAATGAAAAGAAGGAATCCTCCAAAGTTTCTTATATTGTCTCTAACAATGAACCAGGGTATATGGAGAAGCTTCCGTTCAAGCCTCTCCCTCCTAAAGAGAAGAAGATAAAGAAGAAAAGGAGGAGTAAAAGGAGGGAGGAAACTGTATTTTCCCCTAAGCATGTAGCTCCTATTATAGTTTTTGATGAGTCTGAACTCGATGATGTCCCTATGCCTGTTACCTATAGTAGTGGTCATGATTGGGAAAAGCACACTTCTTTTGATATTGAAAATCTCTTTGGTACCAATTCTGAAAATGATGATATTAATAATTGCTATACTATTAATGCTATCCATGATCCTTCCAATGATGATATGTTTACAAATGAACACACATTGGAAGATAACTATTCTATTGCTTATGAAGATACTATACCTCCAATTTATGATGATTGCAATGATGAATATGATATTTTCAGTCCACCTACTATTGAGGAGGAAATTAATTATGATTATAATATGCCTCCCATATTTGATGATTATGGTGATGAAAATAATAATAGCTATTTTGTTGAATTTTCTCCCACTACAATTAACAAGAATGACTATGTTTATGTGGGGAGTATTAATTCTTTTATGCATATGGCTCATCATAAGAATGTTTCTTGTGATAGTTATATTGTTACTTTTATTCATTATGCTACTGAAAGTTATTATGAGAGAGGGAAACATGGTCTTATGCATCTCAATAATATTAAGTTTCCCCTCTTTATGTTGAAAGTCTTGAAGTTGCACTTGTTTTGCTTTACTATGCTTGTTGCTTTGTGATTTCATGACTTGTTTCTTTACAAGATTCCTAAGCATAGGAAGTGGGTTAGACTTAAATGTCCTTTGAATTTGCTTCTTGATGCTCTATTTTACTTCAATTCATATTTCTTATATGAGCATCTTCTCAAACTATCAAGCCTAACTTAAAGGCGTTCAAGAAAAGTACTTATTGGGAGATAACCCAAAAGTTTTAGATGAGTCTTGGAAGTTATTACCTCTGTAATAACCGCTCCTTATCCTTTTTATTTGCTTTTTGTGCCAAGAGTAACCTCTAATGAGAGAGAAGTAATGATTGGGAAAGTTGCTGTCCCAAAACAGATTTCTGTGCTTCACCGTAAAAATTCGTGAGAGAGCTCTGTATGTCGTATTGAGCTGTAAATGTTTGTGCTTCTGCCCCAGGTTGTTATCTCACTTTCGTTAGTTCAACACTTTTTGATTTGAGCAACAGAAGGTCTTCGAAAAAATTCGTCTATACCTGCTGGTCTGTTTTGACAGATTTCTGCCATTTTCTGCATTTGCTTCTTGTTGGTTCCTTCTTGAGTTCTTTTGAGGAATTGAGATTTTTGAGGGAAGTGCTACAGTAGCTAGTATTCTAGTGAAAGTTTATTTGGTGTTAGAACTGAACCTTGAGACTTATTTATCTTAAATGCACTAATGTTGCTATAAAGATTGTGTGAAGTTTTGCATGAAGGAAAAATTTCAGGTGTATGGAACGAATGAGTAATGAGATGAAGGATGGACTAAAGCTCAAGCTTGGGGATGCTACGCGTGTCACCCCAATAAATATCCAAGAAGTACAAGCGTCAAAGCTTGGGGATGCCCAAGGCATCCCCTTCTTCATCAATAAAAATCCCAGGTTTCTTCCAAACACTTCATTTTTATTGTTTCATGCACAGTTGTGTTTTTCTTGGAGCGTCTTCTTTTTTGCTTTCGTTTTGGTTTTCGTTTGCCTTGGTTTGCTTAGTTTGTTGAATAAATTGGTTGGACCCCCTCTTTCATACATTGGTTTGCAGATAGTTTGGTTTGGTTTGGAAAAGAGTAGGAAAGTTCATACTTATGTTGTAAAAAGAGCTTGTTTTTGACTGTGGCCTATGCTTTGTCATCCCATGCTTGATATTGTTTTGGATTTATGCTTAGTATTGCTTGCTGTAGCATGACTTGTTATAAACAATTGAGATTGCTTAATGTGCCTTGGATGAATCATGCGTTGTTTTAGCATATTAAAGCATAGTATAGTGGTATTCTCCTTTGATGCTTTATTTTGGTTGACTTGGCACATGCTCACACCATGTTATGACTATCTCAAGTCACCATAGCATTTATGATCATTTAGTTTTCAACTTGTAGTATCACTTTATTCTTTGATCAATGATGTTTTGTTGCTTTGCATGATTATGGCCATTATTGCTCTCTTAGTTTGTCACTCCCAGTCTTTTTCTAGCCTCCACAACTAGTATGAGTTCCACTCATGCATCCAACTCCCTAAACCAAGTTATTCCAAAGAGTCCACCATACCTACCTACTAGCTTATGCTATTCCAAGTACATTCATGCTTTTGTTTACCTTCCACTTGTTATGAGAAATCTAGTGATTAAAGCTCTCACGAACTTGATGGCACACTTTACTTTACTTGCCCTTAATAAACTTGAACCATTGTGTCTTCTATGTTGTATATGCTTGCACTTATTTGTTGGGAATTAGCAGAACCATGGTTTCATGGGGAACGCTTTCAACATTGCACTTGGTACTTGTACCTAGTTGATATCATGCTCTTTTAAGTCTAACCCACTTGTAAAAGAGAGCATCAAGAAGCAAATTCAAAACACATTTAAGTCTAACCCACTTCCTATGCATAGGAATCTTGTATGAAAATAAATGCACAAAGAACAAAGTGACATGCATAGGAAGATAAATCGAAAGTAACTTTAAAACTTTCAGCACATAGAGAGGTGTTTCATTACCATAAAAACTTCTACAACCATATTTTCCTCTCTCATAATAATTTTCACTAGCCTTATAAATAAACTCAACAATATAACTATCACATAAGGCATGCTTTTCATGATCTACAAGCACTAGAGCTTTATTATAAACATTTTTAAAAGAATCCTCAGGAACATAACATTCACCCTCCTTTAATAAGCATGGGGGACAATAAAATAATGTAAGGGATAAAAGTTACTCTCATTAGAAGGTAGGCATGGGTAGATCCATTCTTCCTCCTTTTTTCCATCACTCTCCTCCTCTTTTTCATCTAATGAGCTTTCAGGTTCAGCAATTTCTTCTTCCATGGAGGTTCTAGCAGGCGGTGGTTCATCTATTACCTTAGCAGTCATAATATTGTTCCCAAATAGGAAACTGAGTGAGCTATCCATAATAAAATAGTGATTGGAGCAGAGCTAGTCATAAAGGCAACTTTAAGAAAGGAACTAATTTTTTTGTGTTTTTCAAATAAGAAAGCAAAACAAGTAAAACTATTTTTTTTTGTGTTTTTTTGAAGAACAAAACAAGCAAACAAAGCAAAAAGAGACTAAGCAAAACAAAAACAACAAAGTAAAGAGATTGGTTATGAGGGACTCCCCTTGTGAAGATGTCCTTGACTCCCCGGCAACGGCGCCAGAAAATCTTGATGAGGTCGACTTTCGATGTAGAGCTCGTTGGGAACCCCAAGAGGAAGGTACGATAAATACAGCAGCAAGTCTTCCCTTAGTTATGAAACCAAGGTTTAATCGAACCAGTAGGAGCAAGGAAACACCCCAAAGGTGTTACTAGCTGAGCTTTGGCAGAGCGCACTACCGGTGCTGGTAGCAACGTGGAGACCTGCACAACAAAACCACAGAACTTTGTCCCCAACTTGCGATGAGGTTGTCAATCTCACCGTGTTTTGCGGAAAACAAAGGATTAAACGTATCAAATGGAAAGAAGTAGAAGTTTGCAGAAAGTAAACACAAAGCAGAAACAATTTATAGATTGTATGTAAAGAAAATAAAAAGGATAAGGAGAGGTTATTCCAGAGGTAATAACTTCCAAGACTCATCTAAAACTTTTGGGTTATCTCCTAATAAGTACTTTTCTTTAACGCCTTTAAGTTAGGCATAAGAAGCAAAGAAAGAATCAAGTGTTCTCAAATGAAGAAGCAATAAGACCAAATTTTGTTTTCATAGGAAAAGCAAAAGAAATCTTTTCTCTCTTTTTAGGCAAGTGTTCTATACCTTTCTTGAGTGGGAGTTGATATTTAATGGTGCCTTCTTTCATATCAATGATGGCACCAACAGTTCTAAGAAAAGGTCTTCCCAAAGTAATAGGACAAGAAGCATTGTATTCAACATCCAAAACATAGAAATCAACGGGGACATAGGAATCGTTAACCATAATAAGAACATCATTAAGACTCCCCATGAGTTTCTTTTTAGCATTAGCATCAAGTGGGACATTCAAATAACAATCTTCAAGAGGAGGCAAATCAAGCATATCATAAATCCTTTTAGGCATAATAGAAACACTACTATCAAGATCACACAAAGCTTTGAAATCAAAGTCATTCACTTTCATATTAATGATGGGTTCGCAACCATCTTCTTGCTTTATAGGAATAGAAGCTTTATGTTTCATCTTTTCTTCTTTAATCTTTATGAGAGCATCAGTAATGTGTTTTGTAAAAGCCATGTTCATAGCACTAGCATTAGGACTTTTAGCTAGCTTTTGTAGGAACTTAATAACTTCAGAGATATTGCAACCATCAAGATCAAAATCAAATTTATCATCTAAAGTAGTAGAACTATTACTAGCCTGAACACTAGTGGTGGTGATAGTAGAAACACTAATGTTTCTAGCAATTTCATCTTCTTTTTCCCACTTAGCATGTAATTCAGCTAATAGTCTAACATTTTCATCAATTCTTACTTGTATAGCATTAGTAGCTGCAAAGGGATTCTCATTAGATTCAGGTTTAGCAGCCATTTTATTCAAAGTAGATTGAGCTTCAGCCAAAGATGCTATATTTCTTTCAGCATTAGAGAGTTTTTCCTCAATAGTTTTATTGAAAGCAGTTCGTTTACTAATAAACTCTTTAAGCATAACTTCAAGTTCAGAGGGAGCACTCTTATTATTGTTGTAAGAATTTCCATAAGCATTACCATTGTTGGGAGGATATGGCTTATAATTGTTGTTACCAAAATTGTTCCTATAAGCATTATTACCATAAGCATTGTTGCCAAAATTGTTATTTCTTATGAAGTTCACATCAACTTGCTCTTCTTGAGCAACCAAAGAGGCTGAAGGAACATTATTTGGATCAATATGGGGTTTCCCATTAACAAGCATGAACATAATAATATCAATTTTATCACTCAAGGAGGATTTTTCCTCAACAGAATTTACCTTCTTACCTTGTGGAGCTCTCTCAGTATGCCATTCAGAATAATTAACCATCATATTGTCCAGAAGTTTTGTTGCAGCACCCAAAGTGATGGTCATAAAGGTACCTCCAGCAGCTGAATCTAATAGGTTCCTTGAAGAATAGTTCAATCCTGCATAAAAAGTTTGGATGATCATCCAAGCAGTCAGTCCATGAGTGGGATAATTCTTTACCAAAGATTTCATTCTTTCCCAAGCTTGAGCAACATGCTCATTATCAAGTTGTTTAAACTTCATTATTTCACTTCTCATGGATATAATCTTAGCAGGAGGATAGTATTTTCCAATAAAAGCATCTTTGCACTTAGTCCAAGAATCAATACTATTCCTTGTTAAGGAATTCAACCATTCTTTAGCTTTTCCTCTCAAAGAGAAAGGAAACAATTTCAGTTTAATAATATCACCATCTATATCCCTATGCTTTTTCATCTCACAAAGTTCAACAAAGTTATTTAGATGGGAAGCAGCATCTTCATTACCAATACCAGAAAATTGCTCTCTCATAACAAGATTGAGTAAAGCAGGTTTTATCTCAAAGAAAGTATTTTCAGCCACAGGTGGAGCAATAGGTGTGATCATAAAATCATTGTTGTTGGTGCTAGTGAAGTCACACAACTTAGTGTTTTCAAGAGTAGTCATTTTTTTGGGTTTTCAAATAAGAAAGCAAACAAGTAAAACTATTTTTTTGTGTTTTTGAAGAACAAAACAAGCAAACTAAGCAAAACAAAAACAACAAAGTAAAGAGATTGGTTATGAGGGACTCCCCTTGTGAAGATGTCCTTGACTCCCCGGCAACGGTGCCAGAAAAATGCTTGATGGCTCAATGCACGGCGCCCAGAAAAATGCTTGATGGCGGTGTTGATGTAGAGCTCATTGGGAACCCCAATAGGAAGGTATCATGAGCACAGCAACAAGTTTCCCTCAGTTATGAAACCAAGGTTTAATCGAACCAGTAGGAGCAAGGAAACACCTCAAAGGTGTTACTAGCTGATCTTTGGCAGGGCGCACTACCAGTGCTAGTAGCAACATGGAGACCTGCACAAAACAACCACAGAACTTTGTCCCCAACTTGCGATGAGATTGTCAATCTCACCGTGTTTTGCGGAAAACATAGGATTAAACGTATCGAATGGAAAGAAGTAAAAGTTTGCAGAAAGTAAACACAAAGCAGTAAAAGATTGTAGATTGTATGTAAAAAAATGACCGGGATCCATAGTTCACTAGAGGTGGCTCTCCTTAAGATAGATAACATGCTGGGTGAACAAATTACAGCGGGGCAATTGACAAACACCGAGAAAGAAATACATGCATATACTAATCATCTTGACTCCTCTAAGACTTGATTGGGCATTACAACATAATACATAGACCGCCATCCAACCGCATCTATGACTAATAATCCACCTTCAGGTTATCATCCGAACCCCCTCCAGTATTAAGTTGCAAGCAACATATTATTGCTTTACGAACTGCGTGTAAAGTAAACAATACGATTATTCTATGAAAAAAGGATTGTTGTTTTCTCCCTAGTAGCAATAGCACATCTAGTACCTTAGAGATTTCTGTCACTTCCCCAGATTACCAGAGGCATGAACCCACTATCGAGCGTAAATACTAACTCTTGGAGTTGCTAGCATCTACTTGGCCAAGATAGCTACTAACAACGGAAAGCATGCAAGATCTCAAATAACAAAGACATGATAGAATCAATAATCAATCTGAAATAGCATCTCAATATCCATCGGATCCCCGCAAACACAACATGGAGAATTACAAGTAGATGATCTTGATCATGAACGGAGCTCACAAGATCTAAACATGAAAGCACAAAGGAGGAGAACCAGCCATCTAGCTACTACATGGATCCGTAGTCCAAGGATGAACTACTCACGCATCACACTGAAGGCTTGCATGGTGATGAAGAAGGCCTCCAAGGTGAATTCCCCTCTCCGGTAGGGTGCCGGGAAGAGCTTCAGATCCCTCCCGATCTAGGGATGGAGATGATGGCGGCTATAGACTCTTTCATGGATCTTTGATCGGGTACTTAGGATTTTTGCCCGAGGGCATCTTATAGTCGGAAGGGGAGGCCGAGGGGGTGCCGGGAGCCACCACACCACCCCCTGGCACGGCCAGGCTGGGTCGCGCGGCCAGGTGGTGTGGTGGCCCCTGGTCCCTCTCCGTCTCGTATTCTGGCACTTGATCACTTCCGGAAAAATAGGCACTTTGGCTTTTGTCCCGTCCAATTCCGAGAATATTCATTTTCTGACTTTCCTGGAACCAAAAACAGCAGAAAACAGGCAGCTGGCACTGTGGCTCTTTTTAATAGGTTAGTCCAAGAAATCATATAAAAAGTACTCCAAAGTTGGGACAAAACACAAGAAAGTGGATAAAACCAAGCATGGAACATCAAAAATTATAGATACATTTGCAATGTATCAATGATCATCCAAACTTTTTATGCAGGATTGAACTGTTCGTCAAGGAACCTATTGGATTTTGTTGCTAGAGGTACCTTTATGACCATCACTTTGGGTGCTGCAACAAAACTTCTGGACAATATGATGGTTAATTATTCTGAATGGCATATTGAAAGAGCTCCACAAGGTAGGAAGGTAAATTCTGTTGGGGAAACCTCCTCCTTGAGTGATAAAATTGATATTATTATGTCTATGCTTGTTAATGGGAAAGCCCATATTGATCCAAATAATGTTCCTTTAGCCTCTTTGGTTTCTCAAGAAGAGCAAGTTGATATGAACTTCATAAGAAATAACAATTTTGGCAACAATGCTTATGGTAATAACAATTATAGGCCCTACCCTCCTAATAATACTTATGGCTATAATGGTAAACCTAGATTAACTAGTGAAGGAAGAATTTTAGAAGTTGAAAGAGCCACTAAAAACTTCATGCAAATGCAATATGAGCAAAATAAATAATTCATTAAAACTATGGAGGAACAATCTACCATTTTGAAGAACATTAGCCATCAACTTGAGAGTCTAAATAGGGAAATTCCTAGTTTACAATTGAAACTCTCTAATGCTGAAAGAAATATATCATCTTTGTCTGAAGCTCAATCCTCTTTGATCAATAAAATTGCTGCTAAACCTGAAACTAATGATAATCCCTTTGCAGCCACTAATGCCATACAAGTAAGAATTGATGAAAATGTTAGACTATTAGCTAAATTACATGCTAAGTGGGAAAGAGAAGATGAAATTGCTAGAAACATTAGTGTTTCTACTATTACCACCACTAGTGTTGAGGCTAGTAATAGTTCTACTACTCTAGATGATAAATTTGATTTTGATCTTGATGGTTGCAACATCTCTGAAGTTATTAAGTTCCTACAAAAGCTTGCTAAAAGTCCTAATGCTAGTGCTATGAACATGGCCTTTACAAAACACATTACTAATGCTCTCATAAAGATTAAAGAAGAAAAGATGAAACATAAAGCTTCTATTCCTATTAAACAAGAAGATGGTTGGGAACCCATCATTAATATGAAAGTGAATGACTTTGATTTCAAAGCTTTATGTGATCTTGATAGTAGTGTTTCTATTATGCCTAGAAGGATTTATGATATGCTTGATTTGCCTCCACTTGAAGATTGCTATTTGAATGTCCCACTTGATGATAATGTCCCACTTGATGATAGTGCGCCCTGCCAAGGCTCAGCTAGTAACACCTTTTGGGTGTTTCCTTGCTCCTACTGGTTCGATTAAACCTTGGTTTCATAACTGAGGGAAACTTGCTGATGTGCTCATCATACCTTCCTCTTGGGGTTCCCAACGAGCTCTACATCAACACCGCACCAGCATTTTTCTGGCGCCATTACAGAGCCATCAGAGGTACATGGTGGCCGCCGTTACCGCAGCTTGCGGCGTTTTTGGTAGCACGTTGCCACACGAGTCCACCGTCATGGAGCCGAAGTCGAGGACCTTTGCGGTTTCTACACGCTCCTGTTCAGTGAGGTGGGCCAGTCGAGATCGCCTCTTGTTAGCGACGTACTCGTTGCACTTGGAGGAGGATCCTCCGTGGGAGGAGAGCCCGGCTCGTCGGAGGCTCGACTCGTCCACCGCCTTCTTGCGTGCCTCCAGTTGCGCGATTGTTTGAAGTTGGTGCTTGTACTCCTCTTTCAGGAGCCAATGGTAACCCATCAGCAATTCTTGCAGGGAGCCGAAGGGTAAAGGGTTGCCCCGTAGGGCCTCATGGCAGCGAGCCCACTCGAGGTCATTGAGCCTGATCACGACGCGTTCGCCGGTCTGCTCGTTTATTATAGTTGGAGGTTCGAATGCCCCTCCGTTGTTGACGGGGACGCCGTTGGTAGGGCCCCCATTTGGCGGTGGTTCGCCATTGGGTATGCCGCCGTTTGACGGGTCGGCTCTGTGGCCACCGTTGCCCGTGTTGTCGCGATTGGCGGAGGAGTAGCCTGCGTTGATGACGGTGCACATGAAGTGGTTGGGGAAGCTGCTGCTCCCACATCTTTCAGATCCAGAACCGTAGGCTCCATCTTCAGTTGCTAGATCTCCCAGATCGGATTCGCGATTGTTGTCGCTGCCCGTACTCCCAGCTGTTGCCGGGGCATTGAGTTCGCTGAGGGTGCCGATCGACGGAGGGAACCATGATGCTGGGGCAATCGATGGTATTGTCGGCTGGTCAGGCAGGTGAAGCGTGCCCATCTGACCAACTTGGAAGCGGAAGCTCCCGATCGCCAAGCTAATTCCGTCGCCTACGGATTCGAAAGCCGGGCGAGTGGGCGGTGAGTGGACGGTGAAGTCGAACGCACCGAAGAGCTGGCGAATCTCCGCCGTTGCGGAGTTGTAGATTGCAGTCAATGGGGCCGAAGAAGCCGCAACATCAGCACTCCCAGTTCCCACAGACGACGCCAATTGACGAGGGTTTAACTCATCAATGCCCATTGTTATGGACTTGGGTTTTGGAGAAGGAGGGAGCGCTAGAGACATCTATCGGCTAGAAAACATGCACACAGGGGACTCGAAGATTTACCTAGGTTCAGGCCTCGCAGAGGTCCCTACTCCTGCTTGTCTGCTCGTGGAATTATCAAAGGAATCAATGGTGCGCAGATGCAATCTAGCGGGGGTTGTGGAACCTACGGTTGCGTGTGTCCTCCTCGCCGCCCCCTCCTAGCCTTTATATAGATAGGCTAGGTCTCAGGTAGCAGGTCGAGTCGGTTACAGGTTAGGGTTTTCCCCTTTGAACTTTCTATCTTTAGCTTCTTCTTGTTCTTCAAGCAATCGAGAGTCTGTAGGTTACTCGAGCTCTCCATTTGGGCCTTGGGACACCATGGGCCTCTACTGTATTCAGACCGTATATACCAAACTCGAGTACCTGTAGGGTATACCCATGTCATGGCGGGAAGACCAAAAGGTTTGCCAAAATCTAAAAAACGGGTCAACGATCCCAGTTTGTCCCACCAACCGGGACCGACGATCCTGGGTGCGCGCGCTGCCATCAACATGCCTTTGGTCCCGGTTCGTCCCAACAACTGGGACCATTGATCCTTTGGTCCCGGTTGTTCGGACGAACCGGGACCAAAGGACCACGCACGTGGCAGCACAGCAACGCTCCGGCCCAGACCATTGGTCGTGGTTCGTGCCACCAACCGGGACCAAAGGATCAACGGTCCCGGTTGTTGGGACGAACCATGACCAATGGTCTCTACAGTTAACAGCCCCGGCCCTTCCTCCTCCCCAACTCCCCCAAATCACAGAGCACATCGACGCGCGGCTAAGGAAAATTTGCGGCGGAGCAAAATCACGCCGTCAGGCTGCCCAAATCCAGAGCGGCCGCTTCACGCCGTCGACGCCCGCCGCTGCCGCGCCACCACCGTCTGAGGAATCGACCGCGCACGCTGGAAATCGACGCCATGGTCACCGTCTGCTCCGACTCCGGCCGTCGCCATTGCCGCTGCTTCCGAGCTCCTCCGGCCTTGTCGACCCGTCCATCGTCTTCGTGGTGAGTCGCTGGTCCTCCAGGACCTCTCCTTTTTCTCTCTCTCTCTCTCGCTCTGTTTCGTTCTGTCGCCGAGCGCCACTGTCTGCCGCCGTCGGAAGCCGTCGCAGACAACGCTCCGATGACCAATAAGGGGCGGCGCAACCACCGTTAGCTTCCTCGCGACGCGCTCGTTCGAACCCGACCTTCTACGCGTTCCAGCAAGCACTCTAGTGCTGCTAACCACCGCCGGCTGACGTGCCCTCCGGCGAGCCCATGTGGCGCCAAAATGGCGCTCATGTGGCCCTGGCGTGGGCGTCGAGCAAGCCCTGCCTGCGTGGCAGCCCAACGTGGCCCTGGCCCCACTCATCAGTCACTGTGGGTAGGCGCTGCATCAGTGAGAAAAGGTTCCCCAGCCTTAGGTGACGTCAGCCTTTACCTATGCCAACGCAATAAAGGTTTAATAATTGTTTTAGTAATTTCAGAAAAAGGATAAATCTTATACACTTAATAAGTAATTATTTATAAGTTAGAAAAATACAAATAATATATCAAAATGTTCAGAAAAATGAGATCTACACTTTACCATCAATATCATGCATTGTTCAACAACTTTAATCACAAGTTTAATTAGAAGAAATGAACCCCCGTAGGTGATTCGAGGGTCTCTCCTGTATTAGGGATTGGACCCCGCGGATCCCGCTTAAATTTTCAAGCATGCTATAGGGTTTCATTACAATACTAATTAACTTGTCATATCATCATCTTTGCAGATACTATGTATCCAACACAGCAAGATACTATGATTCCAGAACATCAGGAAAACATCCTCCAAGGAATGATCTGCGAAAATGAAGATATCGATATCGATGTCACTAGTGAGTTTCTGAACGATTCCGGTCAGGGAGATGAGTCTCTCAACCGAGGAGACGGCTCTGGTGAGGTAGAAGCCGAAGCCTGGGACAGGGGAGAAGCCGATGAGGGAGCAGGCGACAGCTCCGGCGTAACCTGAAATATCGCAAACACCGGCGAGGTGTATATATGTATTTTTGTAATTAAAATGCTGCTGTCTATATATATACATGCATATATTAACACTCTTTCTTATTTTAGCCCTCCGGATCGGGAACTTCTTCCATAAGAACGAAATGAGGCCCAAAAAAAAGTTGGATGACATTGTGAGGTATAGGATCAAAGTGGTCGGTGTAGATGGCGAACCGCAAGTTCCCGTCGATGTCGCAAGAAAATTTGTCAAGCAATGCGGAGTTCTTGCGAGGGACTACATCCCGATCAACATTCAAGAATGGAATCGGCCAAGCGGTGGTGGAGTCCCGTATGTCGGCGACACCGCCAAATATAAGCTTTTTGAGAAGCTCATGATTAATTTCCTCCTGCCGATGCCAGATGTGAATCCAGATGAGGAGGAGAGAGCAAGAATGGAGCTTGTGCAAAGAGTCAAGAAGTTTGCTCTCATCAAGATGGCCGATGCATTCAAGAACTGGAAGAAGAAACTGTACAATAAATTTGTCAAGATAGAGAAGACTCCGGATTTCACTCAAGGCGGCTATGCTAAGTTAAGACATCAGTGGGAGGATTTTGTGAAGTACAAGACATCCGAGAAAGCTAAGGAAAGGTCTAGAATAAATACGGAGAACGCTGCTAAGAAAGTGTACCATCATAACATGGGGCCTGCTGGCTATGCCGGTTGCATGCCTAAGTGGGATGCACTTGAGGTCAATTACATAGCTGCCGGGATCAGACCAGAGCCCGCAACATGGACACCACGGGCAAGAAACTAGTTTTACGGCCATGGGGGCACGTTGGACAAATAAGGGAGGGCAATATATAATCAGAAACACAAAGGTAATCCCTACTGCCCATCGACGATATTAGAAATGCAGTAGATGATGTTGCAGCGGGATGGTTTGTTCCCGATAGAGAGAACGACGAGCTCACACGCGCCCTTAAAAATCCTGAACACGACGGACGAGCACGAGGCACACCAGGCTCCAAGTCGTGGAAGGTTCCCTTCCCCACGGAAATGAAGAGATATCCCGATAAAAGCCATCAGAGGAGAAAGGAAAGGGAGGCAGCTGAGAAAGCGGCCACTGCAGACTGGCTGCGTAATGTAGAAGAAACACTAAAGCGGCACCAGGATCAACTCGACAGACTTAGCCAGCAAGGTACTAGCGGCCAATCTCAGCGGCACGTGGTAGAAGCTGCATTTGAGGGTACCGGCGCCCTATCGAATAAGAAAAGCAGCATCGCTTCCACGCAGCTCCATGATGTTGATGATGATGCACCAACGACATCTCCTCCTAAATGCTACCCAGTGGATGATATCACGGAGACCATAGCTTGTGACCTAAAGGTGCATGTTATGAACTTAAGGGTGATGGCGGCGGTCGGCATGGCCTTACCAATTGCGCCTAACCCAACTTGGCATTGTAGACCGGTTCCAAAAGGGTACGCTGTCGTCACGGTGGATGAGGTGAAGGAAGATTTTGAGGAGCTGAAGCTAGACCACCCTGCAGGGGAAGATATGGAGCTGACTCAACTAGGAGAAGCCAAAGGGGGACTATTCTATGGCCAAAGGAGCGCATCATGCTTCCAAATTATGTGCCACCAAGGCCACCCACTCCTCAGAGCAGCAATCCACCTTCGCCGCCACCTCACCATTCTCCAGCGCATACGTCGCCTGCACCGCCTCACCACTCAGCGCAACCGTCTCCATCGCTGCCTCAGTCGTCTCCGCCGTCGCGTCGGCCGTCTCCGTCCCCTGAGCCTCAAAGACAAAAGCGTAAGTATACTAAGAGGGGGAGCACCACCAGCAGCAGCAAAAGCACGTTCCGATCACCGAAATGTAAGCTATCGCCCCTCCCAAAAGTACCTCATAAGAATATGAAGAAGCTACCTTGCGAGAAGACATATGAGGAAACTGCTGCGGCCGCAGATGCCCATTATGAAAAGTGGAAGATTGACATGGCTAACAAAAAAAACCGATAGAGCCATTCTTCCCGGTCACCGCAGAAGATAAAGCCAAAGCAGCCGCGCTTAAGATTCAGCTTCACCAACCCATAGCGCTCACATCATACTATAATCACTCTATTACCAACTCGACTGTGGCAAAAGAGCGGAGAGTCGAGAAAGAAGTTGCCCAGCTCGGACAACAGAAATATCAATCGATCGAACCGCTAAAAGTGTACGATACCAATGAGTGGAGAGCCCAGGAGCGGCATGATCCGAACATTTATCCGGAGTTTGTTCGACTGTACGGAGAAAATGCCCAATTATATGGATTGTCTATTACTGAGTACATGAGCCGTATGGATGAGTTCGAGGGGTACCAAGAAACAACATACGTGTACCAGTACGGGGCTCCTCTCGTCAAACCCGAGTTAGTCAAAGATCTACCAACAAAAATGCGAAGATTGCATAACTGGTACACGCAAGCCTATGCTGAATCCAAAAACTGGATCTATGCTGCATATAAACACCACCATTATGGTCATGGAGATGGCTTCCTACTGATCGAATTTCCAGAATTATTTCAGTTTTACCAACAAGACGCCATCGACAAAACTATCGTCAGTGCCTATTGTTTGTAAGTATTATTAATTTCTGTAATTAAGTCTTTCTAGCTCAGCTCATTCGTTGCTTGTATAATCTTACTCGTCACTATACTACTTATATATGCAGAATGAAGATTCTCGAATGCAACAAAGGACAAATCTTTGATCTTGGGTTTGTTGACTGCAATTTCGTTCATGAAGTTACTCTAAAAACGAAACCCAAAGAGACAGAGGATAACATGGTACAAGCGTTGACGTATTTCAGCAACAGAAGGGAAATACTATTTCGTTACAACGCTGGGTGAGTGTTACTGTCTTGTACACATTCTATTTTCACTTACTCGATGTTAAGCGTATAATTGACTCGTGTTATATTTTGTTAGTGTGTCAAACTTCCACTATATTCTGTTAATCATTGCTATTGACTCCGGAGTAGTAAAAGTCCTCGACTCGAAACGCACACCATGAGAAAAGTGGGCGGACATGCAGGAATGCCTCCAAAAGGCTTGGAAACGGTTCACCGCCAAAACTAGGGGTGTTGAAGTCAGAGCTTACATTTCAACCATTGATTGTAAGTACTACTTGCTAGATCCACGCATCTCTTTGATTCTAGTTTCAATACCACCATTATCATGCTTGATTATTATTTTGATTGAACTCCGTTCTCATAAAGTGCTTGAGTCAGGAAGCCGGGGATAATTTATGTGGATACTATGTCTGCGAGTTCATTCGCCAGACGACCAAAGAGAAAGGCGCAGACCGGAACATCAAAAAAATTGAAGTACGATAAACAATAATCACAACTTTATTTTATTACCACCAATTGTGTTTAGTTTCATTCATATATATTGATCCCCTTCTTTAAATTAGATCGAACGGATGTAGGACGGTCTTCTATCACAAGAACGCGTGCAAGCAATTCAAGAGAAAATTGTTGGATTCTTGTTAGAACAAGTCATATATCCGAAAGGAGAATACTATTACCCGCTTCATTTGGAAGGGTGAACTGTAAAAAAGAAGATGTAAATTAGATCAAATTCGTGTGAGAGTATCATTTGTAATTATAATATGTTTCGACCAAGAAAACAGATGAGACGGTGTATAATATATTTGTGATCATGCATGATGTGTAATATATATATCGTGGTTTTATTATTGCTGTATATATGTAGTACCATTAAATTGAATACAAAACACCAAATAAATAAATAAAATAAAACCCTGCCGCGGCACAAAATAGCCCGAAAATCCTACCGCGGCACAAAACCCTGCTGTGGCACAGAGACCAACGATCCCGGTTCGCACCACGAACCACGACCAATGATCCACCCCCTCGTCTCTCGCGCTCCCACGTGGAGACCCATTGGCCCCAGTTTGTTCCACGAACCGGGACCAATTATCCACCCCCCCCCCCTCGTCGCGCGCCCGCCCACGTGGAGACGCATTGGTCCCGGTTCGTGCCCGAACCGGGACCAGCATTAGTCGCGAGTGATTGGTCCCGGTTCTGTAACCGGGACCAATGGCCCTTATGAACCGGGACTAGAGGCCCTTTTTCCACCAGTGCGAGAAGTGAAACAAAGTAAGTACAAACAAACATCAGAAGTACAAATTTATTATTTTTCCATTAGGTACGTTCATTTTATCTTAAAAAAATACATGAACATATTTCATGGATGAATTAATTTTTCCTAAGTTACGAATGTATTTGTCAAAAGTAATTTTTGGGGTTTCCTGGGCATTGAATCTCACAACCAGACACATTTTGATGATGTACATGAACATCGTGTCATATATTGTGGGAAAAATATCAATATTTTCTTAGTACTTAATATTTTGTCGGCCAATAAGTTTGAAGATTGTGTAGGCACTTTATTTGTCAAGCATATTCAATTTTGTTTGGAAAGCATATTCAGTTTGACAAATATGAACATTTAATTTGACAAACATGAACATTTAAGTTTAGCGAAACCGGTTTTTTTCAAATGGTATTATTTATACAAGATTTTTTTGAAACTTATGTTATGTGAATTTCATTATAATTGAACATCATACACCCTTTAATGGTGTCGGGCATGGGCACACACTCTTTTTTTTTTGAAACCAGTATATTGAGCAAGCAAGCCGCCTCATTAAAAACCTTCCAGCCCCCTTAGGTACCCTGGAAGGAAAAGAGTGCGTCTAAAACTTGCTGCTCCCAACAAACCAACGTTTACAGTGTTACATCGCTCAGGAGTTTATCTAAAATAAAGCTAGGGGGCTCATCGACCCAATTACATGAAATCATATCAGAAAAGCAGGACCTAGCTAGCTCGTGTGCGACTCCGTTTGCTTCCCTTGGGCAATGGCTCAACACCACGGTTCGAATTAACGACCTCATATCCATACATTCAGCAAAGACCGCGGCAGATTTATTCCACCACTGCCCATCACCAGTGCAAGCTTCAATAGTTTCAATCGAATCTGATTCTGCAATAATATTGTTGCATCCCAGTCTTGAGGCCAATGCTAAACCTTCCCTCATCGCCATAGCCTCCGCCATCGCCGGGGATGACACAAAAGGGAGGTAGATAGTCGAAGCGGCAATAAAGTTTGCATCATAGTCCCGTAGGACAGCTCCAATAGCACCTGCACATTGATCCACATGAAATGATGTGTCAACATTTAATTTTACTTGCCTTGGTTTTGGTCTCTTCCACCTCATCTCTGAAGATATCATCTGTTGTGAAGATGTTTTTACAAAATTTGAAGTGATACCAAGGATAGACATCTTGCACTTGTACACCGGAGGAACCGATTTATTACGTACCCTTCGCCTTCAGATCCACCAGATATATCAACAGGCAACTGAAATTGTTTTTTTAAGTCCAATTAGGTCAATTCCAGGAAAATTATTATCGTTCAACTTGAGCACATGTTCCAAAACTGCTGCACCTTCCCGATCAGCTTGTAATGCATCAGCAATGATCAGATCCACACCCAGATCCCTCAATTATAGAATGGTTTGATGTTGGAAGAGCACATTGTGTTTTATCTTCACTCTGAACTTATGCATGAGGATAAATTCTCAAATGTGATGGCGATCCATAGCAATCTATGAGAATATATTCTCTTGACGCGTGTGGAGGGGTTTATGTCGGTGAACTATTAGAATGCTAAATATGTGTACATGATCATACTACAAGTACCAAAATAATTTGTTGAGTAAACAATTCAGACAACCTATTTTGTGGCCGTAAAAATTCATATAGCATATACTGTCGCCTACCTATTGGCAGAAGATGAATACCATGTAGTCACCAATTAGTTCGTAACATTGTGTAACGGTAAAAGTACTTGTCCCGGTGACAAGTCAGCTAGGGCGTGTGTCAGCATGGGCATGTGTAAGCCAGAGCTCTAGTTAGTTACGAAATAATTAATGATAATAAAATCAATCGGCATCCTTGTCACCATTATAATATCATAGTACCCAACCATATGGTCCTAAGTCCTAGCAGCGATGTATTAACTTACCAGAAATGAGGTAGGAAGAAACGGGGAGCACGAGCACGAGCATGCATACGCCGATCCTCACCAACCTCATTGTGCTCTATTGTTCATCATGGTCCTATTAATTGGCGGATCAGATCAGTTAGCCAGCCCAGTGCTCACCATATTTTTGTCCAACCATGGAAAGCCAAAACACCATAAGTAAGCAAGCACGCAAGCCATCGGACATGCAGATGCTCTTAAAAATGCCATGCACCAACCACACATCACACAACATTATGACACCGTGTTTAAGTAGCTAATTAGACACTCTTTCACAACCCACTGTAAGATTTATTTATCACACTTAATCTTCCTTATCTGGCAAGATGCTGCTTTCAATTTTCTAGCTTAGTTTAACGATTCTTAATGGAGAGTTTAATTGTCTTGGTTGTCGGTGTATGTAGCTCCAACTTAACAACGTAAGGGCATCTCTAAACGATCCCCAATCGATTAGAGGAGTAAATGGAGGAGTAAACTTTAGAGAAGTAATCGACGCCGAACCGAACCCCTAAACTTTAGAGGAGTAAAACTTTTTTTTGTAGAAATCAAACTATCAATAGCCAAACATTCGGCATAGTTCACATATAATCAAATAAAATATTTACGAATGAATAAATATTAAGTTTACAAACCAAATAAATTTAAATCCAAACACATGGCAGGGTTCAAATTCAACAAATCATCAGAATAGTTCAAACTCAACTAGGTAGCACCATGGAGAGCCTAGTGATGCTCAACAAGGTCCTGCTGCAGCTGTTCATCCTCTTTCTTGGCTCTCACCCAAGAGCCTCTCGGTGTCATCCTCATTGGGTGCCCTCAAATACTCATCTCCAAAGATCTCAATCACAGCCATTGTGAACCTCTGGACAGCCTCCAAGATGGTATCTTCGCCAATACGAACATAGTCGTCAATGGCATCCGCAGAACACCCATATGCAAGCACTCGAACAGCTGCAAGACACTTCATCAAAGGGCTTGCGCTAATCTCACCGGATGCACTCCTCCAAAGGTTGAACCAATCATCATGCTTCTCCACCGTTTTGGCAATGGTGAGAAAGAGGCTCTTGTGCATACGGAAATGTCGACAAAAGTACTTCTCCGGATAGGTGACATTGGGGTTGAAATAGTCGCGCATGATCTTGGCATGGCCCTCGGCTCTATCCCGGTTGATGTATGCGCGGCCGAACTGCGATCCTAGCCTCGGCTGCCGAACTGCGATCCTAGCCTCGGCTGCCGAACTTCATTATTCAAAATGATGGCCATGGCCATCTCGATATCGTCGTCGTCCTCCTCTTCCTTCGACGATGACTCATCCAAGATGTACTCCCTCAACCTCTTCATCTACACGACGATGACGCCAGTCAAATTTGAAAACCAAAACAAACAAATTCGGCTAAAACCTCACCTTGCTATTCGGTCGAACACTTCATGGGCGGAGGAGGTGACGAGGTTGGCCGGGCGGTCGTCGGGTAGTCTTCGGGTAGGGCAGAGGAGGCGTCGAGGGCGACGGTGCCTGCCTTCTGCAGCCTTCCCAGCCTCCAACGGCTTGAAGTTGCGGCGAATCGACGGCGACTGAGCCCGATTTGCTCCAAATCGGGGCGGCGACCAGCAAAAATGAGCTCGCCCTGTCGATTTCGGTGACAGCGAGAGGCGGCGAGCGAGGGAGAGGTAGGTCAGAGGGCGGTGGGGTATGGGGGTCGCCGGCAGCGACGCAGGCGGGAATGGGTGCGGCGGGTCTGGAGGCGGGAGGTTTTCTCAGAAGTGGCCTCGGAGGAGTAAATTTAGGAGTCGGCCGCCACTTTTACTCCTTCGATGAGTATAATTTTACTCCTCTAACTGTTTAGGAGTTCGGTTAGGTGTCGTCGCTGCGTATTTTTACTCTTCTAACCGATTTTAGGGGATCGGTTAGAGATGCCCTAAGATGTTAGCTGCAAAATAGGTAGCTTTCTCGTGATGTAATTAAGTATTGGACCAATATGTGAGTCGATCTATTTGGGTTTTAATCTCCATCACGAGTGGTGAGTAGTCAATTACCGGTCATGAGTCTATACAGACCTAGACCTGCTATTACTTACGCTCCTCTTTAATTTTGGTGCGGGTAAATATTTTTAATATGCAGGAACTGAGATGTTTGATTTAGCCAAAACACACCACATTTGTTGCCTACATATGCATGGAAACTTAGACTAAGCAAGCAGCCAGACAAATCATTAAAAAGGCATGCAAACAAACAAACAAACAAACAAACAAACAAACAAACACATGGCGTCTAAAATGTCCTGCTTACCAACCATACATGACAAGGCATTATCAGCGCATATCAGACATGTTTTAGCTACCTAAGCTCTCTATATATTTGTATCATGATCCACTACCAGTTTGAATCAGCATGATTGGTGTATGCATAACATAGTCTCGCAACTACAAACCATAACCCACAACCCTTTAATTTTCTGGGAATCACTTTCCAATTGAACTCCTAACTTTTTCTATTTTTATAAAGGTGTTTTCCGAACTCCTGACGGAGAGAGCCTAACTATTCCGCCAGCAGGTCTAGCAATGATGCTAATAAGATAGTTCTATCACATGATGGGACCAAGATCAAGGGGATATGTCATAAGCGGTCTTCAGCTTTACACTCTATTCATGAGTCATGAGCAAGTTGATATATATCAATCAGCACGCTCTGCATCTGCAGCTAGCTGGCCAAGGGCAGCAAGTCATCAAAATGCCGTTTCTTGGCGCCTTTTTTCCTGGCAGGAATCTGTATTCCAGGATGCTGTTTAACCTTTAACTAGAACCGTCATAATCACGTATATACTCGAGGGCAGGCTAGCAACCAAAGTAGTTAGTGGGATCAGATGTAGTATTTGCCTGGCCCAGTCCTTAATTTCTATCTTCAACTTGTAGAGACCGGGCAAATGGCCACACTGGCAAGCAAAAGTATTACTCATATGTTAACGGAAAGTGGAGTGAACAAGCTAGAGCAGGTTCTGTCAAGCTAGTTATAAATCTGGTTAAGCTAACGGCCCCTGGCTGCTGTCTACTAAGCATGCGATCTAGCTTGGCTGAGCATGGCACGCAAGTGGTGAAGTTCATGGAAGGTTGTGAGGTACCTTTAGGCAGGCGCACGAATTAGACGAGTTGGGGGCTGCGTCTCCATCCAGCTCGCACGACGCTCTGATGCTGATGAGATGGTCAGGACCATTAGTAGAAAAAACCCCTTTGTTCCCGGTTCATAAGAGCCATTGGTCTTGGGTTTAAGGGACCAATCACTCGGGACTAATGTTGGTCCCGGTTCTGGCACGAACCGGGACCAATGGGTCTCCACGTCGTCCGCCGTCGCGTGCGCTTGTAGTAGGACCTTTGGTTCCGGTTCGTGGCATGAATCGGGACAAAAGGTTTTTTCTATTTTTTTTAAAAAATAAATTTTTTTCGAATTTTTTTTCAAATATTTTTGAATGTATGAATATTTGGATTGGTCAATCTCTCACCTGAAGCCTCTTAATCACACTTAGTTTTTGGTCAAATTCGAATCTTTGGTTCAACTTCTCGGTCGGTCACCCATTCTAACACTACTCATCCCCTAGTACGCTTAACATCTAGGTTCCTTCCCATCCCCCTTCCTATGTACCACATGTAACCTTATGTCTATACTATGCTATTAATGAAATTAACCCATGCATCTTGTGAGTCACACATTCTTATAATTTGAGTTACAAACATGATTTTAATGTACAAAAATGACTAAGTAATTCTAATATTGAATAAATATAGAAATAAAATATGTTTTATTATTATTTTTGCATTAATTCATTTTATATGGCATAATTAATATCTTTAAATCCATAAATCGAAATTCCACAAATAATATGTCCATTATTATCAGAAAAATGTGAGAAAACCAAATATGTCATTTTTTTATTTTTTTGAATTATTTTTAAAAAAATTAAAAATCTGAATTTTGACTCTTTTGGAATTTCAAAAATCTAGAAAAACTGCGGTATCGTAATTCTTTCCCGATCATTTTGTTATATTATACTTTTTTTTCGACATCGTATGCACAAATGGCGGCCATCTGAAGTTTTTATAACGTGTTTTTACAAAATAAGTCGAAATTCAAGTTTGTTAATTTTCATGATAAGTGTATCACTAAATACAACTACAGTTGAAAGGATTTTATTTTTTGATTTTTTTATAATTTTCCGCGACATGTTTTTGAAAGTAGAAGGCGATTCGGGGGGTTGGATTTTCTCCTGCCGTGGCAGGATTTTGGGCCTTTTTCCTGCCACGGCAGAGCAGGTGGCAGAGAATTTCTAATTTTTTTTATCCCGATTTATGTCCCGAACCGGGACTAAAAAGGGACCCTTTGGTCCCGGTTCATGTCATGAACCGGGACCAATACCTCGAGATGAACCGGGACCGATATCCTGACAGCATGAACCGGGACCGATGCCTGATATTGGTCCTAAATTGTTATTAGAACCGGGATCAATAACTTTTAGGGCTGGACCAAAGACCATTTTTCTACTAGTGGACGATATCCTTTTTTATATGTGCGTCAAAACCAGGGTCATAACTCATAATTACCGATGGAATGCTGCTGCAGCTGACAGCGAGTCGTCGGTACATGGACGTCTAACCATTTCCAGACACAACGCGTGCCTGATCCAGAATGCCGGACGAACGATGCATGTTGTCATGTCGATGTTGAGCCATCGATAAAGGATGCTAGCTCGAATGCTCTATCTATCGATCGATCTCACTTTCATATCCTACTCGAGCTGGGAGCGGGGTGGCCGCACGGCTCGTGGTGATCGGAGCGGGAAAGGACCGTGGCGGCCGGGTGGAGGAGGGCCCGTTGGAGGCCGTCGCTCCTTCGAGAACGGCCACCTGTAGGCAGAGCACGGACCCGGCCACGTTCACTGTCGTCCTCGCCGCCGGCTTGGCGGTGGCCGGCGGCGAGCGCCATGCGGAGGGGAGGGGAGGGTGGGGGCCAGAGAGAGTTTTCGAGGAGATCGGGGAGGAAGAAGAGCGTGGGTCGCCGCAGGCAGCTAACTAGTAGGCATATGCTGGGCTGTTCGGGCGGAGACGTGTAAGGCGGTTCCTGTCCGTGGGCACATACAATAGTGTGTTGGGATGGGCCCGTTTTGGTTGGGCAAGATGGTATTTGGGCTTGAAATGTGGGGCATACACGAAGCCAACCTTGCCAGCGCTAGGTGAAGCTTTTGCATTTTAAATTCCCAGTTTTAAGAAACGGAAGGGTGACCCTCAGTCAACAAAAAAAAAAACCTGAAAGGGTGTATTGCTTTGCGACCTTGAGTCCATTCCACTTGGAACCAGGGCGGAACCAGGATTTTACCTTGAGAGGGGCGAAGAATATTTCGAGCACATGAAACATGAAAATAGGTCTATAAAAAGGCTTTTTTAGTGTTTATATTAGGCTAACAAAATTATATAAAGATAGATTTAATTACTAAAAAATGTACAATTTCACTATGTCGCGACTAGTTCAAGGGTAAGACAATGGAGTTAAACTAGTGTGTTCTGAAACCTGAAAAATCAATTGTCTCATAAGGAAATGCATAGACAAATAACTAACCAAATTATCAGTAGGCTGTAATCTATACTCGATGTCATATAAATAGTGCTAATTGTTTGATGTAGTTTTAGAAATTAGAACCGTGCTTTATAAAGAAATCCGAGAAGGATATATATGTACGGGGATATATTGTATGTTAGACTCAATTGTACAACCCCACACGACGGCCGACGGCTGTCGACACATGATCAACAAGAGCCGGAGAGAATGGCACCATGGCAGTGCCGACGGCTGTCTATGCATTATCAACAGGAGTCGGAGCGATTAACACCATGGCAGTGATGGCGGGTGACGAGCACTAGGAGCCCTAGCAGCGGATGCTTCGATCAATCTGATCTACTGTGAGAGGATGGTCAGATATACTATTTTTGTTACCAGCCGGTTGGACTGTCGGTGTAGGCAAAAAAAGTACAACTTCATGACACAATGACCAATTTAAACCTGGGAATACGCGCCATCTGTTCAGTTGGGCTTCTAAAGATTGTCACACACGGCTACTAATCAAGCAATTATTACGCTTATATTATAAATACTTCAATTTGTACTGGAACAATGAGTTGAGGGGGGCGAATATTTGGGGCATGTCTAGCCCCTGCTGGCCCCCCCTTGGCTCCGCCCCTGCTTGGAACCCTATCTTCCCGAGCTACACACCAAGATCAACACCAACTTTGAGCTCATCCATATGGATGTGGATGGCCGAGGATGACTAGTGTAGAGGGGGAGAAACCGACATGGGAGGAGTCAGGGTGGGCTGGAGGAGGCCAGTCCCGTCTCTAGGATTTAGGGGTCCTGGTGCGACTTTAATGAAGTCCTAATTTTTGTTCAGACTCAAAAAATGAAATCATATGTATAGTTAATTATATAACATTAGAACGTGATATTGCACACAATTTTCAAAAGTATATCAAGTATACATCCCAAAAAAGGTAAACATAGCACTAAAGTAATATACAACCACATGTACTACCAAAAAGCAAGACCTGATCCGCTATCTTTTGAGATATTCCAATCATATCTTTATCAATCAATATTAGCATCATCGCGCTCATCACCAATGTTAGCATCATCCTGCTCATCGCCAATATTAGCATTATCATCTTCATCAAATTCTGCAGTGTGAGCCTCAATATGTACCGCATCATCACCACGACCATCATAAACATTAGCAACTGTTTTTTCAGAATTTAGTTGCCACTCTTTCACAACAAATCTATCTAGGGAAACCCTTGAGATTGAGCCGTTGTTTCTAATCTTTGTATTTTCTTCTTATTTTAGCAAATTAATAAAATTAACAAAATAATTTAGACAATTCAACAGCAATAATCAAGTTGCAGAGGTCATACCTTACACATGAATGACTGGACATGATCGTCGATCGGGAGGCTCGTCGGCGAACAACAAGGACCAGGAAGAAAAGAACAAATCGCTCGATCGATCAACTGGATGTTCTTTGATATTGCAGGAACATACTCCTTGCTTGAATAGAACAATCTACAGGTCATGTGCTTTGACCGATCTGCTGAATTTCCTTTGATTGATCTACCAACAAGAAGTTTGGGCGAAACAGAACGATCGGCTCAGGAGGGTAGGGACAAGAAGTCAAGCAACAACCTAGGCGAATGGAACAATCGATCTACCATAGAACACGAGGTCGCGAGAAAGGCCTCAAGGCGGGGTGCGAGCGATTGGTTCTGATCATGGTCGCTAATGCCATACGGGGAGACATATCAATCGGGAGTGAGCAGAATCGTGAAAACATGCCTCTCGGTAATTGACTACGTGCACGTTTGAAGGAAATAGTAGTGCGCTGAAATGTAGGTATAATGTATTTGGGGCCCCCTGAAATTTGGGGGCCCTATTTAGTTGAGCTCTTTGATCATGCCCATCGGCGGGGTTGGAGGAGGAAGAAGGCGAGCAAAGGGGATACTAGCACCGGGTGTTGTGTCACGAATGTGGGCCGAGTTGTGAAAGCGCGCGGGGATGCGAGATCTTTCCTGGTTTTGTGATTCTCTCGTTTTATCTTTATTCATCAACTATATTTGCTAGTAACTACACACAATAAAGGGAAAGTACGAGCAAGAAATATGGTAAGTATACATAAGAAGTGAAAAAGTAAGTATAAACAAATATCAGAAGTACAAATATATTATTTTTCCATTAGGTACGTTCTTTTCATTTTAGAAAATACATGACCATATTTTATGGATGAATGAATTTTAAAATACGATCGTATTTGTCAAAAATATTTTTGGGGTTTGCTGGGCATTCTATCTCACCACCAAAGACATTTTAATGATATACATGGACATCATGTCATATATTTTGGACAAAATATCAATATTTTCTTATTATTTAATATTTTATCGGCCAATGGGTTTTAAAAATCGTGTGGGCACTTTAGTTGTCAAGAATATTCAGTTCGAAAAATATGAACATTTAATTTGACAAACATGAACATTTAATTTTGGCATAAACGAATATTTTCTATAGAAAATGCAACACCTTTTAAAAGGTATTATTTCTAAAGTTTTTTGATACTTATGTTATGTAAATTTCATTATAATTAAACATGATTCACACTTTTATGGCATCGGGCAGAGGCACACACTCAATGATAGAATGGTTTGATGTTGGAAGAACACATTGTGTTTCTTCTCCACTCTTGACTTGTGCATGAGGATAAATTCTCCAATGTGGTATCGAACCATAGCAATCTATGAGAATATTTTGTCTTGGCGCGTGAGGAGGGGTTTATGTCGCTGAACTATTAGAACACTAAATGGGTGTGTCCAAATCATACTCCAAGTCACTACAGGAATTATCATATTCTTCTATTTAAGCGAGAATATATACAAGAGCATACTACATACGCTATATAAATTTGTTGAGTAAAGAAAATCTAGACAACCTATTTTGCCGTAGAAATTCATAGTTTTTAGCATATATTGTCGCCTACCTATTGGTAGAACATGAATACCATATATTTACCAATTAGTTTATAACATTGTGTAAGGGTGATAGTACTTGCCCTGGTTACAAGTCTGCCAGGGCGTGTGTCAGCCAGAGCTCTAGTTAGTTATACAATAAGTATTAATAATAAAATCAATTGGCATCCTTGTCGCCATTACAATGTCATTGTACCCAACCATATGGTCCTAAGTCCTAACAACGATGTATTAACTTACTGGAAAGGAGGTAGGAAGGAACAGAGAGCATGCATACGCCGATCCTCACCAACCTCATTGTGCTCTATTGTTCATCACGATCCTATTAATTGGCTTATTAGATCAGTAGCCAGCCTAGCGCTCACCATATTTTTGTCCAACCACAGAAAGCCAAAACACCATAAGTAAGTAAGCAAGTTACCAGACAAATATCCAGATGATCTTAAAAATGCCCTGCACCAACGACACATCACACAACATTATGACACCATGTTCAATTAGCTTAATTAGACACTCCGTCATAACCCACTATCATATTAAATTATCATGCTTAATCTTCCTTATCTGGCAAGATGATGCTTTCAATTTTCTAGCTTAGTTTAACGATTCTTAGCAGAGAGTTTAATTGCATTAGTTGTCGGTGTATATGTAGTTGCAAATTAAAAAAGTAAGATGTTAGCTTCTAATTAGGTAGCTTCTTCATGGTGTAATTATGTATTGGACCAATATGTGACAGTCGATCTATTTGGATTTTAGTCTCTATCATGAGTCATGAGTAGGTCAATTACAATATGATGAGTTTATCAAACCTATTGTTACTTTCGCTCCTCTTTAATTTTGGTTCGGGTAAATATTTTTAATACGAAGGAACTGAGATGTTTGATTAGCCAATACATACCACATTTGTTTTTAATATATGCATGGAAATGCAGATTAGGCAAGCAGCCAAACAAACCATTAATTAAAAGGGAAGACAAGCAAGCAAAGAATACACAAAGAAACGAACAAACAAACAAATACATGGCGTCTAAAATGTCCGGTGTACCAACCATACATCATAAGCCATTATCAACATATATATTGGACATGTACTAGCTAGCTAATTAAGCTCTCTATATACTTGTGTCATGAACCACTAACAGCTTTAGTCGGCATGGCTGGTTTGTGCAGATAATAACGGCTCGCCCTCTAGAGTCTTGCGCAGATAACAACATTATGACACTGTGTTTAATTAGCTAATTAGGCACTCTGTCACAACCCACTGTCAAATTTAATTATCATACTTAATCTTCCTTCTTTAGCAAGATGCTGCTTTGAGTTTTCCAGCTGAGTTTAATGATTCTTAATGGTGAGTTTAATTGCATTTCCTGTCGGTGTATATGTGATTGCAACTTAACAACATAAGGTGTTAGCTCCTAATTAGGTAGCTTCTGTTAGGGTAATAGATGCTTGTATTACCAGAGGGCCAAAGGCCAGAATATATTGTACATGTATAGGTGCAAATATACAGAAAGCCCCTAACATATGGAAAAACTACAATATACAAATATATACTCTAACCCCCCCCCCCCCCCCCCAAACTCATGGTGGATCCACAACACTGAGTTTGGAGAGTAAGAAATCATGTTGTGCGCGGGTTTGTGCCTTTGTAAAGAAATCTGCCAACTACAAGTCTGAAGGCACATAATGAAGCGCAACAACCTGATCCTGCACATGAGCACGTGTATAAAAAGCATCAACACCAATATGCTTGGTCAGCTCGTGCTTGACCGGATCACGTGCAATACTGATAGCACCTGTACTGTCTGACAAAAGTGGAGTGGGTGTCGTAACAGAGACCCCAAAGTCTACAAGCAACCACCATAACCAGATCACCTCAGCGGTCACCGAAGCCATAGCCCGCAGCTCAGCCTCAACACTCGAACGGGAAACCGCTACCTGTTTCTTCGTCTTCCAAGCAACAAGCGAACCACCAAGAAACACACAGTAAGCAGAAAGTGAACGACGATCCGTAGGATCATTCGCCCACGTAGCATCCGAGTAGCACTGGAGCTAGAGAGAGCTAGAACGAGGGAAGAAAAGGCGACGAGTAATCATGCCACGAAGATAACGAAGGACACGGAGGAGATGACTGTAGTGAACCGTGGTAGGAGCTGAGACAAACTGGCTCAGAATATGAACAGGATAAGAGATATCAGGACGAGTGACAGCAAGATAAACAAGACTCCCAACAAGATGGCGATAACGAGTGGGATCGGGAAGAGGATCACCATCAGTAGGACGAAGCTTAACATTAAGCTCCATAGGAGTCTCAACGGTGCGCTCATCCGCAAGAGAAGCCCGAGCAAGAAGATCCTGAATATACTTTTCCTGAGAGATAGAAAAGCCATCTGAAGTGGAGGAAACCTCAATCCCAAGAAAGTAGCGAAGAGGACCAAGATCAGTCATAAGAAACTGATCACGGAGACGAGCCTTGACAAAGGCAATATACTCAGGATCATCACCAGTAATGATCATATCATCAACATAGAGAAGGAGAAGAGTGCGTCCACGAGGAGAAGTGTGAACAAAAAGCGCTGGATCATGAGAACTAGGAGAGAAACCAGCAACAGTCACCACAGAGGCAAAGCGCTCAAACCAGGCACGAGGGGCCTGTTTCAGGCCATAAAGGGAACGTCGAAGACGACAAACCATCCCATCAGGAACAGAATACCCAGGAGGAGGCTGCATATAAACCTCCTCACTCAACTCACCATTAAGAAAAGCATTCTGAACATCAAGCTGGGACACAGACCAGCGTCGAACAGAAGCAACAACAAGAAGAGTACGCACAGTGGTCATATGGGCCACAGGGGCAAAAGTCTCATCATAGTCACGGCCGTGTTCCTGCTGAAAACCACGAGCCACAGGACGCGCTTTATAGCGCTCAAGAGATCCATCAGAGCGGGTCCTAATTTTATAGACCCACTTACACGTGATAGGACGAACACCAGAAGGGGAGAAACAAGATCCCAGGTGCCAATGCGCTCAAGCGCAGCGATCTCCTCAGCCATGGCAAGCTGCCATTCAGGATGACACGTGGCATCCCGATAAGAAGTTGGCTCGGAGACGACAGAGAGACCATACTGACTAGGAGAGTAACGGTCTGGAGCACGACGCTGACGAACAGGCCATGAAGAAGGAAGCTCATCCGCGGAAGATGACTCATCCGAAGAGGAGGAAGAAGGAACAGTGGAGGAAGGGCCTGAAGCCGGAGAACGGGGAGAACTAGGGGAACTAGACGGAGGAGAGGATGACACCGAAAACAAAGGAGGCGCATCAGAAGGGGGAGGTGGAGGAGAAGGGACAGCGGAAGGTGTATCAGGAAAAAGAAGAAAAGAGAGATCATCCGTTGGGTAAGTACCAGAGGTGGGGCGAGGATAGAAAGGACGCGTCTCATCGAACGTGACATCACGAGAGATGCGCATCCGACGACCAACGGGGTCCCAACAGCGATAGCCCTTATGCTCATCACTGTAGCCGAGAAAGACACACTCAACAGACTGAGCGGTCAGTTTGGTGCGTTCGCGAGGAGGGAGAAGGACATAGCAAAGGCAACCAAATAAATGAAGAGTCGAGTAGTCTGGACAGGTACCAGAGAGACGCTCGAGAGGAATGCCACCCTGAAGAGCAGCAGAAGGCTGGATGTTAATGAGGTAAGTCGACGTAGCGACAGCCTCAGCCCAGAAATGCGGCGGAAGAGAGGAAGCAATCATCATAGCACGGGTAGTCTCAAGAATATGATGATGCTTACGCTCGGCGACACCATTTTGAGCATGGGCGCCGGGATACGAGAACTGAGAAGGGTGCCCTGCTCAGCAAGGATGCCACGTAGGTGCTGGGAGATATACTCTCCTGCAGAATCAGCACGAAACACATGAATAGGAGTGGAATAGTGAGTACGAACCATGGCCACAAAGCGCTGATAAATAGCAAGCACCTCACTGCGAGAGCGCATAAAAAACAACCAGGTGTACCGTGAAAAATCATCAATGAACAAAATATGGTATCGATGGCCCCCTTTTGAGGCAAAGGGAGTTAGACTCCAAACATCTGAATGAACTACATCAAAAGGTTGCTGAGATACAGACACACTAGTAGGATAGGGAAGCTGAATCTGTTTGCCTAACCTACAACCCTGACATGAATGTAAAGACACATCTCCTGAGACAGACCCAGAAGACCACGACAAACTAATGACGATAAACGGGAGCCACAAAGATGACCCAGCCGATGATGCCACTGCTGAAACGAGCCGATGACAGAAGCAGCAACCGCGGGAGAACTGGCAGAGGAAGTGTCAGCGGAAGGAACACGAAGCCAGTCTAACTCCCATAGCCCCGGAGACTCAAGGCTGCGAGGGCCAGCTCCAACCAGAGCCTGTGTACGAAGGTCCTGAACAGCACAAGAATCAGCATCAAGAATGACACGACAACCAGAATCAGTAAGCTGACTAGCAGAGAAAAGGTTCATCTTAAGACTGGGAACATGAGAAACATCAGGAACAGAGAAAGAGGAAGTAGAGAGGGTGCCTCAACTGGAAACAGGAAGAGAGGTACCATCAGCCGTGATAACACGAACAGGAGAAATAAGAGAGCGAAGAGCAGAAAGAATAGAAGACGCAGAAGTCATATGAAAAGAAGCTCCAGAATCCAGATACCACGGGGATGACGTACCTGACTGTGTAGAAGGTGATGGTCGTGCGGTGCCAGAAGAGCTAGGCACAGAACCAGTAGTACCCGACGAGGAAGAGCCTTTAGCAACGAGCAGACTACGAAGACCACGGATAATATCCGGATCAGATACTGCACTAGCAGGAGGTCCAGAAGCAACGGCAGAAGATCCTGAAGAGCCAGCCTGCCGACGAGCAAGATACTGCTGACGTAAGCGGGGATCCCTCGTCCAGCAGCCAGAGATATCATGGCCAGGCTTGCCACAGTGGGCGCAGGGTGGACGAGAACCACGAGGGTGCTGAGGCTGACTCTGACCCTAGGCCGGCGGAGCAGAGAGTAGCGGCGGTGCTAGAGACCGCGACGAAGCCGGCGGCACGGGGGGACCACCAGCAGCAAGAACAGATGGAACCTCAAGAAGACCAGCACCACGAAGACGAGTCTCCTTAGCACGAAGCTCAGCCAGTACCTCAGAGAGCGGAACACAACCACGGACAAGCAGCTGGGCACGACACGGCTCAAACTCCTTGCGGAGCCGTGACAAGAACTCAAAGACGCGCTGAAACTCCAGATCCGCGCGCACAATCAGACAGCAGGGCAGGTGTTACACACAGTTGTACGAAGAGAGTCAAGCTAACGCCAAATAGCAGCACTCTGAGTATAGAACTCATCAATAGTGGAATCACCCTGCTTAAGATCATGCTCCTGCCGAACCACAGACAGATAAAGAGCATCTCCAGACGGCTGATAGCACTGACGAACAAAAGCCCACTGAGCAGCAGCAGTGGGAAGACCCATGAACTCAGCAGCATACTGAGGTAGAACACTGGAAGTGAGAACAGCAGCAGCACGAGCATCCTCATCTATCCACTGAGTGTAGTCAGCCAGATCCAGCCGGTAGGTCGCAACAGCAGTAGAATGCTCCTGGACCTTCCGATCATAATCATCCCGAGCAGTATCATCAGCACTTTGGGCTGCATCCTTGACCGCCTGAGTGGCATCGGGGACAAGGGCAACGGGCGTCGGTGCAATAGGCGCCGTAGGCGCAACGGGGCGCGGTGGACAGGAGACCTCACCGGAAAGCACACCTCAAAGGCGAAGACCGCGCATGTGGACGCGCATGAAGGCGGCGAAATCAGGATAATTCGCGCCATCAAAATCACCGGGCAGCGAGGAATCGCAACATAGCCCGACGAGGAAGACATAGATCTCTTTTTTTCAGAACAGATCGAGATCAGACAGAGGCCGGACACGGCAGCGGAGAGCTGGGGCGAGCGGCGGCTGGTCGGATCCGAGGCGGCCGGAGGCGGCGGCGGCGGCCGGGCGCAGCGGCGGCTGCGAGGGGAGCGGCGGCGGCGGCTGCGAAGGGAAAAAAAGGCCTTACGGCTCTGATACCATGTTAGGATAATAGATGCTTGTATTACCAGAGGGCCAAAGGCCAGAATATATATTACATGTCCAGGTGCAAATATACAGAAAGCCCTCTAACATATGGGGAAACTACAATATACAAATATATACTCTAACAGCTTCCTCGTGATGTAGTTAAGTATTGGACCAATATGTGACAGTCGATCTATTTGGGTTTTAGTCTCCATCATGAATCTATGTCAATTACAGTGTCATGAGTTTATACAAACCTATTGTTACTTACGCCCCTCTTTAATATTTGTTCTGGTAAATATTTTTAATACGCGGGAACTGAGATGTTTGATTAACCAATATACACCACATTTGTTGTTAATATATGCATGGAAACCTAGATTAGGCAAGCAACCAAACAAACCATTCAAAAAGGGAAGGCAAGCAAGCAAACAAATACACAAAGAAACGAACGAACAAACAAACAAACACATGGCGTCTAAAATGTCCTGCGTACCAACCATACATCATAAGGCATTATCAGCATATATATTGGACATGTACTAGCTAGCTAATTAAGCTCTCTATATAGTTGTGTCATGAACCACTAACAGCTTTAGTCGGCATGACTGGCTTGTGCAGATAATAATGTCTCGCCCTCTAGAGTCTTGCACAGATAACAACATTATGACATTGTGTTTAATTAGCTAATTAGGCACTCTATCACAACCCACTGTCAAATTTAATTATCATACTTAATCTTCCTTCTTTGGCAAGATGCTGCTTTGAGTTTTCGAGCTGAGTTTAATAATTCTTAATGGTGAGTTCAATTGCATTTCCTATCGGCGTATAGGTGATTGCAACTTAACAACATAAGGTGTTAGATCTTAATTAGGTAGCTTCCTCGTGATGTAGTTAAGTATTGGACCAATATGTGATAGTCGATCTATTTGAGTTTTAGTCTCCATCATGAATCTATGTCAATTACAGTGTCATGATGTTGGGGGTGTAACCCCAAGTACACCAGAGTTGATGAATAGGGGATTGCATAAAAAAGATACATGAAGACAAAAATAGAAAGGATAAAGGGAATAGAATAAAGAAAAGAGGAAGGAAATGGTTCCAGGCCGAATTATCCTAAATTCGGCCTACACAGTACTTCCTAGGTCGGATTAGGCTCATAGCCCGGCTGGGCCGAAGCATCTCTCCCCCGGGTGGGCCGACATCAGCCAAAGTCGGCCCACCACGGGCCTCCTTTGCCCCGCCGACGCTCCCGCCAACGCCACCAGCTCCCGCGCGATCGTCTGCGTCGCCGCTTCGCCCGCCTCATCCCCCGGGTGAGCCGACTCGGCGGACACCTTGGCCCACCCCGGGCCACCTCCTACCTCCGCCGGATCCTGCCAGGTGGGCTGCTCCGGACCGTGTCCCTTGGGCCGAGACGAGAAGACCCCGGCTGGGCCACCCCAGGCCGGATCAACTTCTACTCCGGCTGGGCCGCCCCAGGCCAGATCAATTTCTACCCGGGCTGGGCCTGCTTCATTCCTCCACCTGGGTCGAATTACATCATAGTCCGGCTGGGAGGAAAATAATCCGGATGGGGCACTGTTCACCGCCTAGGTGGGCCCCATCTCGCCCCCGGGCCGAGTTATTTTCCTCCTTGGCCGAATTTCACTTCCCCGGGCCGAATTACTTTGTCCCGGACGTCATTTCTCTCGTACCTGGACCCACCAGTGACCTCTACATCGACACGCTGCCTACGTTAGGTGCCAGTCTTGGGACGCCCTGGCTCAGATTGGCCCCTTTGGTCCAAGATACTAAGAAATATGCTGGGCATCTTGGGAGATGCTAGGGAATATGGCAAGCATCTCCAAAGATGCTAAGTAATATGCCGAAGGGATAAGACCAATGACTCAACAAAGGACAAGCTGACTAGGCAAGCCCCACAAGACAGCTCATAGGAGTACTTTAGATGACATACCTTGTCCCCTGGGCTCCCCTTTATAAGGAGCACCAGGGGTAACGTTACATGGGAGGCTCCCAGGAGGGCTCCTCTCCCTCTGCTCACTAGGAGCATGGTTTCTTGTTCCTCTGCTCTCTCCATGAGAGGCATAAGAGTACAGCTCAAGGAGCACCATTGTATCCACAAGCATGGCAAGATATATGAGATTAGATGCAGGAGTAGAGGTGTTATCTCACTAGGAGAGCCTCGAACCTGGGTATATCGTGTCTCTCCGAGTTCTTCCGTGTGAGGTCTTCACTTCATCATCCCTCCCCGGATTCCTCCATCGTCCATCGGCCCCAACTTTAGCCTATACCAGGCATCTGCCGTGACACCACAACGACAGTTGGCGCGCACCGTGGGGCTGGTAAGAGGCACTGGTTGGGTTACCATCCGGACAGGAACGTCTTCATCAAGCTCTACTTCATCATTGATCCTTTTCCTCAACTTCTTCATCAACATGTACAGTAAGTCGTAGCTGACCCTTTAGGTGTGACTCAACTAGATAACTCAACCTCACCACCAAAGATATAGTGAGTAGTGAGTAACTCAACCAACATGCACATGAGATGTCCTGGATGTCACTCGGGGACTATCACCTAGTTGTCCACCCCAGGGATGAGATAACTCAACCCGGAGACTAGCATGCATGCCTTTTGAGTCACCTAAGGGTAGAAAAAGTAGCTCGGGGACTCGGTGTCTCCATGCATAGAACAATAACTTAGAAAAGACTTAAGGTATGCCATGATCTCGTATGTGTCCACTGCTTTGTGTCTTTAAGCTGTCTTGGACTAAAAAGTAGCTCACCAAGTCATTTTTAACTCGGATTTAACTCGACTCACCAAGTTGCATAGTAACTAGAGTTATACTTTATCTTGCCAAGTTGCCTTGTAACTCGGATTTGACTTAGTCAGCCGGATTACCTGGTAACTCGGTTTTAACTCGGATTGCTGTTTTCAGCTTACCAGGTCATCCGTAACTCGGATTTGTGTGTGCATCACCATGCCAAGTTACCAGATAACTCGGATTTTACTTCGGTTTACCTAGTTACATGGTAACTCGGATTTTACTTCAATTTGCCTAACCACAGGTTTCCAGGTTACATGATAACCCGGATTTTACCTCGGTTTACCTAGTTACATGGTAACTCGAATTTTACTTCAATTTGCCTAACTACAGGTTTCCAGGTTACATGATAACTCGAATTTTACTTCGGTTTACCTAGTTACATGATAACTCGGATTTTACTTCAATTTGCCTAACTACAGGTTTCCAGGTTACATGATAACCCGGATTTTACATCGGTTTTCCTAGTTACATGGTAACTCGGATCTTACTTCAATTTGCCTAACTACAGGTTTCCTAGTTACATGGTAACTCGGATTTTACTTGAGTTTGCCTAATTACAGGGGTAATTCGGATTCGCTTCAGTCTCCTAGTTACAGAGTAAGTCAGATTTTAACCTAGCTTACCAGGTTATCTTATACCTCAAATCAGTTTGTTCCATATCTTGGATAGCATCTGCCAGTATATCAACCATTCATCATATATAATCTCGGATCTATATCTCGGATCCATATCTATGGAAATATGCCACGATGTCTTGAAGTCATATCATAACTCCAAATCGTATCTCGGATCCAAATCTATGGCGGTTTGCCAGCCAATCGTAAGGCCATATCATATCTCAACCAAATAACTCGGATCTAAGACTTATGTCAGATTCGAGTCAAGCAACTCAAACTTTCATCAAGTAACTCGGATTTGAGTCAAGTAACTCGGATTCTGAGTCAAATAACTCTAAACAGAGGCTCATGTCAATTTTGAGTCATATAACTCGGATTACAATTCATAAGGCCAGAGCCAAATTCGGCCAGAAGCCAAAAGACTTACCCAAAAGGGTTAAGGCTAGAGCCAAATTCAGCCAGAAGCCAAATGACTTACCCAAAAGGGTTAAGGTCAGAGCCAAATTTGGCCAGAAGCCAAAAGACATACCCAAAAGGGTTAAGGCCAGAGCCAAATTCGGCCAGAAGCCAAAAGACTTACCCAAATGGGTTAAGGCCAGAGCCAAATTCGGCCAGAAGCCAAATGACTTACCCAAAAGGGTTAAGGCCAGAACCAAATTCGGCCAGAAGCCAAAAGACTTACCCAAATGGGTTAAGGCCAGAGCCAAATTCGGCCAGAAGCCAAATGACTTACCCAAAAGGGTTAAAGCTAGAGCCAAATTCGGCCAGAAGCCAAATGACTTACCCAAAAGGGTTAAGGCCAGAGCCAAATTCGGCCAGAAGCCAAAAGACTTACCCAAATGGGTTAAGGCTAGAGCCAAATTCGGCCAGAAGCCAAATGACTTACCCAAAAGGGTTAAGGCCAGAGCCAAATTCGGCCAGAAGCCAAAAGACTTACCGAAATGGGTTAAGGCCAGAGCCAAATTCGGCCAGAAGCCAAAAGACTTACCCAAAAGGGTTAAGGCCAGAGCCGAATCAGGCCAAAAGCCAAAAGACTTACCCAAAAGGGTTAAAGCCAGAGGCAAATTCGGCCAGAAGCCAAAAGACTTACCCAAATGGGTTAAGGCCAGAGCCAAATTCGGCCAGAAGCCAAATGACTTACCCAAAAGGGTTAAGGCTAGAGCCAAATTCGGCCAGAAGCCAAATGACTTACCCAAAAGGGTTAAGGCTAGAGCCAAATTCGGCCAGAAGCCAAAAGACTTACCCAAATGGGTTAAGGCTAGAGCCAAATTCGTCCAGAAGCTAAATGACTTACCCAAAAGGGTTAAGGCCAGAGCCAAATTCGGCCAGAAGCCAAAAGACTTACCCAAATGGGTTAAGGCCAGAGCCAAATTTGGCCAGAAGCCAAAAGACTTACCCAAAAGGGTCAAGGCCAGAGCCGAATCAGGCCAAAAGCCAAAAGACTTACCCAAAAGGGTTAAAGCCAGAGCCAAATGAGTTAGCCAAAAGGGTTAAGGCTAGAGCCGAATCAGGCCAGAAGCTAAAAGACTTACCCAAAAGGGTTCAGGCCAGAGCCAAATTCGGCTAGAAGCCAAATGAGTTAGCCAAAAGGGTTAAGGCCAGAGCCAAATTCGGCCAGAAGCCAAAAGAGTTAACCCAAATGGGTTGCGGCCAGAGCCAAACCGGGTTGGAAGCCAAAAAGACTTACCGAAATGGGATAAGGCGAGAGTCAAAGCAGGTCAAAAACTACAAACTTACTCAAAAAGGATCATAAGAGAATGCCCAAAAAGGCAACGTATCGATTTGAGTCGATTCTTGGCAAGGATATATATTAAAAATGGAGAAAAATGACAATATGTTGATAAGCAACTCTGGAGATACTATTTATGAAGCCTATGCGCGATTCTACGGATCCCCCATAGCCTCGGGGACTAATGTTGGGGGGTGTAACCCCAGGTACCCCAGAGTTGATGAATAGGGGATTGCATAAAAAGATACATGAAGACAAAAATAGAAAGGATAAAGGGAATAGAATAAAGAAAAGAGGAAAGAAATGGTTCTAGGCCGAATTGTCCTAAATTCGGCCTACACAGTACTTCCTAGGCCAGATTAGGCTCATAGCCCGGCTGGGCCGAAGCATCTCTCCCCCGGGTGGGCCGACATCAGCCAAAGTCGGCCCACCACGGGCCTCCTTTGCCCCGCCGACGCTCCCGCCAACGCCACCAGCTCCCGCACGATCGTCTGCGTCACCGCTTCACCCGCCTCGTCCCCCGGGTGGGCCGACTCGGCGGACACCTCGGCCCACCCCGGGCCACCTCCTACCTCTGCCGGATCCCGCCAGGTGGGCTGCTCGTGACCGTGTCCCTTAGGCCAAGACGAGAAGACCCCGGTTGGGCCGCCCCAGGCCGGATCAACTTCTACTCCGGCTGGGCCGCCCTAGGCCAGATCAATTTCTACCCCGGCTGGGCCTGCTTCATCCCTCCACCTGGGCCGAATTACATCATAGTCTGGCTGGGAGGAAAATAATCCGGATGGGGCACTGTTCACCGCCTAGGTGGGCCCCATCGCGCCCCCGGGCCGAGTTATTTTCCTCCTTGGCCGAATTTCACTTCCCCGGGCCGAATTACTTCGTCCCGGACGTCATTTCTCTCGTACCTGGACCCACCAGTGACCTCTACATCGACACGCTGCCAAGTCAAGTCAAGCCTACGTCAGGTGCCAGTCTTGGGACGCCCCTGGCTCAGACTGGCCCCTTTGGTCCAAGATGCTAAGGAATATGCTAGGCATCTTGGGAGATGCTAGGGAATATGGCAAATACCTCCAAAGATGCTAAGGAATATACCGAAGGGATAAGACCAATGACTCAACAAAGGACAAGCTGACTAGGCAAGCCCCACAAGAGAACTCATAGAAGTACTTTAGATGACATACCTTGTCCCATGGGCTCCCCTTTATAAGGAGCACCAGGGGTAACGTTACATGGGAGGCTCCCAGGAGGGCTCCTCTCCCTCTGCTCACTAGGAGCATGGTTTCTTCTTCCTGTGCTCTCTCCATGAGAGGCATAAGAGTACAGCTCAAGGAGCACCATTGTAGCCACAAGCATGGCAAGATATATGAGATTAGATGCAGGAGTAGAGTGAGAACCTGGGTATATCGTGTCTCTCTGAGTTCTTTCGTGTGAGGTCTTCACTTTATCATCCCTCCCCGGATTCCTCCATCGTCCATTGGCCCCAACTTTAGCCTATACCAGGCATCTGCCGTGACACCACCACGACACATGAGTTTATACAAACTTACTATTACTTACACCCCTCTTTAATATTTGTTCTGATAAATATTTTTAATACGCAGGAACTGAGATGTTTGATTAACCAATATACACCACATTTATTGTTAATATATGCATGGAAACCCAGACTAGGCAAGCAGCCAGGCAAACTATTAAAAAAGGAAGGCAAGGAAGCAAACAAACAAATAAACAAACAAACAAACAAACACATGGCGTCTAAAATGTCGTGCGTACCAACCATACATGACAAGGCATTATCAGCATACATAACAGAAATGTTTTAGCTAGCTAATTAAGCTCTCGATATATTTGTGTCATGATCCACTGACAGCTTTAGTCGGCATGATTGGCTCTTGTAGATAATAACGTCTCATCCTCTAGAGTCTAGGCACCACAGCATAACCGGAAAGTACAACCCTTGAATCTTATGTGAACTACTTTCTAATTGAAATCCTTACTTTTTCTCCCCTGACCGAGAGAGCCTAACTATTCCGTTGGCTGGCCTCAGCATATATGTATGTCAAGCAATGATGATATAGTATGTTAGTTTTCCATCATATGATGGGACCAAGGTCGAGCGGATATACCATATAAGCGGTCTTCGGCTTTACAACTCCATCGATCATGAGTCACGCGCAAGTTGGTATCAATAAGCTTGCCAAGACCAGCATATCAAATGCCCATTTCTTGGCGCCTTTTTTCCTGGCAGGAATCTGTCCGAATTCTAGGATGCTGTTTACTGAAACCTTTAACTACAACCGTCATAATCACGTATATAGTCGACTCGAGGGCAGGCTAGCTAGCATCGGAAGTAGCTAGTGGAACCAGATGCAAAGCTAGTTAATTTGGTTAAGCTAACGACCCCTGGCTGCTAAGCATGCATGATAGATAGCTTGGCTAAGCATATATGGACTGCCGCTGCAGGACACGCCAGTGGCAAAGGTCCTGGATGGTCTACCTTTAGACGCACGAATTAAACAAGTTGAGTACGTGCTGCGTTGCCTCGTCTCCATCCAGCTCCACGACGATGATTCTCAAAATCAGGGCGGTCGGAAATGGTCAGGATATCCTTTTTATTTGTGCGTGCACATGGAAGAGGAAGCCGTTACTCTCCTAGCTAGCTACTTGCACAAAATTGACCAGCTACCTAGCAGCAGGGAAGACGTCAAAACCAGGGTAGTAATAATTACCTGAAGCTTTTTTCAGCACGGCCAGCGATCGATCGATCCATGGAATGCTGTTGCAACTGACAGCGAGACGTCGGTACATCGACGGTTAACCATTTCCAGACACAACGCATGCCCGAGCCGGATGGGATGTCATGTCACATTGCCGACGGCTTTTTATCCGGATTGTTGGCATACGCTGCCAATGACTACGGCCCGGAAAAACCGTCAGCAAACCATAGCCGGCGGCTAATAGTGCTGTACCGCCGACGGTTTCCTTAGCGTGGCCATTGGGGCAAATGTAGCGGAATGCCAAGAGCTGCCGTCAGCAAAGTGCCCTGCCACGTGTCCATGTCACATAGCCAGCTGATGGGAAACTGATGGGAAACTGATGGCGTTACGTATCTTGCTCCAACCGTTTTCATGCAAGAAGAATCCTACTTGTCGTTTTAATGTTGAACTAATTTAATATTTCATCTATATACTTTAGCATAACCTAAGAATAAAATTAGGTTTATTCCTGACAACTATACAATCGTCATTTCATTGTTGCTCATATGTTACGGAGATAATCCAACAAAAATCAACGAGCACACACGTATTATACATGTGATGCAAGACTTTGTATGTTACTAGTTTTTAAAGATAGAAAATGAGATTTATTTTATAGATTAGTCTTCACCATACCACGTGGAACTAAACTTTGCGCAATGTTTTGAAATTTCTTAATTTTAGAATGGGCCTCAGACCACATGGGCCTACCTATTGTGGGATGGAATTCTGATACTATAGGGACCATCATCGACGCACTATCATTTTTCATTTTCTCTTTTTTTCTTTCTTTTGACTCCTTTTCATGTTTGTAATTTATTACTGACGTGGGCAATACCCTACAGGTACTCGAGTTTGGTATACACGGTCCAGATACGACAGAAGCCCACGGTGTTGCTAAGGCCCAACTGAGGATTCGGGTGACTCATGGAGACTCCGATTGCTTGCAGCGCAAGATGAAGCTTAAGATAGAAAGTTCAAAGAGATGAATCCTAATCTGTAACTGACTTGACCTGCTATCTGAGATCTAGCCTATCTATATAAAGGCTCGGAGGGGCCGGCGAGGAGAAAAAACACAACCCTAGTTTTCCACAACCTGGCCAGATTGCATCTGTGTGCCCCTGTAACTTTCAACTCCCTCGATAATTCCAAGAGCAGTCGAGCAGGAGTAGGGACCTCTACGAGGCCTGAACTTGGGTAAACCTTGTATCCTTGTGTGCTTGTTTCCTAGCCTATTGATGTCTCCAGCGCTCCCTCCTTCTCCAAAACCCAAGTCCATAACAATGGGCATTGACGAGTTAAACCCACGTCAATTGGCGTCGTCTGTGAGAACTGGGAGTGCTGATGTCGCGGCTTCTTCGGCTCCGTCAACCGCGATTTACAACTCCACAACAGCGGAGATTCGCTAGCTCTTCGGCACCTTCGACTTCACCGTCCACACGCCGGCGACTCGCCTGGCTTTCGAGTCCATGGGCGATGGGATCAGATTGGCGATCGGGAGCTTCCGCTTCTAGGTCGGTCAACTGGGCACGCTTCACCTTCCCGACTAATAGACACACCCGCGATTGCCCTAAAATCGTGGTTTCCACCACCAATCGGCACCCTCAGCGAGCTCAATGCCCCGACAACAGTTGGGAGCACGGACAGCGACATCAGTCGTGGATCCGATCTGGGTGACCTAGCCATAGAAGACGGAGCCTACGTCTCCTGATATGAAAGTTGTGGGAGCAACAACTTCCCAAACCACTTCATGTGTGCCGTCGTCATCACCGGCGAAACCAGCGCCAATTGCGAAAACACCGGCACCGGCACTGGTCGGACCAACAGCGGCATCCCAGTCGCGAATTGTGGTCCCACCAACGGCGCGCTGATACATTGCAAATGTATCTATAATTTTTGATGTTCCATGCTTGGTTTTTATCTACTTTCTTGTGTTTTGTCCACACTTTGGAGTACTTTTCATATGATTTCGTGGACTAACCTATTAACAAGTGCCACAGTGCCAGTTGCCTGTTTTCTGCTATTTTTGGTTCCAGGAAAGTCAGAAAATCAATATTCTCGGAATTGGACCGGACAAAAGCCAAAGTTGATATTCTCCCGGAAGACTCACTAAGCCAGAAGGAGAGTCGGAGAGGGGCCACAGGGTGGCCACACCACCCCATGGCGCGGGTCCCCCCAGGTCGCGCCAGGGCATGGTGTGGCCCCCCTGGCCGCCCACCGACCTTGCCCTCTGGCCTATAAGAAGCCTCCCGAGGCAAAAACCCTAAATAGTCAAGCCTCCAGCCACGAAAAGTTTCGCAGCACCGCCGCCACCAAAGGGGAGATTCGGGGGACAGAAAGTCTTTGTTCCGGCACCCTGCCGGGACGGGGAAGTGCCTCCGAAGCCATCTCCATCGATCTTCACCACCATCTCCATCGCCATTGCTGATTTCCATGATGAGGAGGGAGTAGTTCTTCCTCGAGACTAAGGGTTCTATCGGTAGCTATGTGTTCATCTCTCTCTATGCATGATCATATTGTGATCATGAGCTTTGTAATCAAGTAGATCTACCTTGCTACTCAAGTGCTTTAATAGATCTCTGCTCTCCCCATGTGTGTGAAAGTGACAGTGTGCTCACCATGGTGGCACTTAGGCTAGAGATTACAAATACTTGTTATGAGTTATATTTGGAGTTGGATGTCTTTATGAAATTGTGGTGTTTGTTGGAACCATCTAGTGCTCAAGGTGACAGTGTGGGGTTTTATAGATGGGAAAGGCTTACTTTGAGGTGTGCTGTTATAGCCCTACCATCGATTAGAGTGTCCAACCGGAGAGTAGTTCAGCGTAGCATCATAAAGAGGAAGATATTTATATGAGAGTGTTCACTAGTGAAAGTATGACCCCTAGGCCTTGTTTCTAAGCATTGAAACACCGTTTGCTACTAGATCTGTTACATGTTTGCTTGCTTCCATCTTTATTTCAGTTTGCCTTTAGTCTCTTCCATGCCATCGAGCTATTTTCTATCACCGTTAACACTTATAATTATCCATACCACTTGTATTTCACTATCTCTTCGCCAAACTAGTGCACCTATACACCTGGAAAGTGTATTGGGTGTGTTGGGGACACAAGAGACTTCTTGTATCTTGATTGCAGGGTTGCTTGAGAGGGGATACCTTTGACCAATTCCTCCCTGAGTTCGATAAACCTTGGGTGATCCACTTAAGGGAAAACTTGTTGCTGTTCTACAAACCTCTGCACTTGGAGGCCCAACAACTGTCTACAAGAATAGAAGTGCGTAGACATCAAGCTATTTTCTGGCGCCATTGCCGGGGAGGAAAGGTAAAAGGTATTCACACCGGAGGATTAAAAAAGAAGAACCTCCCACGGCAAACGCCTATTTTCTAGCGCCGTTGCCGGGGAGGTAAGGTAAAAGGTACTCACATCCTCCGGTGTGAGTGCTCGAAGTTATTTCCTTTAGATTATGCAATTTTGTCTTTTTGTTTCTTGTTTTCACTAGTTAGCTTTAATGGAAAACAACAACAAAATTAGAGAGCTTTATAGTATTTATCTTGAGTTAGGACATAAAGTGTTTGAAGAGAAAATTAAAAAACCTATGGAACTTTATTTGTATGCTAATAGCAATGTTGTTAGTATGAATTCTCTAGACACCATTATTTCTAATGCTATGGAAACGTCTAAGCTTGGGGATGTTGGTTTTTATGAAAATGATCTTATTAGTTCCCCAGCTTTGGAAGATAGCTATTCTATTGCTTATGATGATACAAAACCTCCAATATATGATGATTACAATGATGAATATGTTATTTTTAGTCCACCTACTATTGAGGAGAAAATTAATTATGATTACAATATGCTTCCTATATTTGATGATTATGGTGATGAGAATAATAATGATAGCTATTTTGTTGAATTTGCTCCCACTACAATTAATAAGAATAACTATGCTTATATGGGGAGTATTAATTCTTTTATGCATGTGGCTCATGATAAGAATGTTTTATGTGATAGTTATATTATTAATTTTATTGATGATGCTACTGAAAGTTATTATGAGAGAGGGAAACATGGTTTTATGTATCTCAACAATATAAAGTTTCCCCTCTTTATGTTGAAAATTTTGAAGTTGCACTTATTTTATTTTCCTATGCTTGTTGCTTTGTGCTTTCATGACTTGTTTCTTTACAAGATTCCTATGCATAGGAAGTGGGTTAGACTTAAATGTGTTTTGAATTTGCTTCTTGATGCCCTCTTTTACTTCAATTCATATTTCTTATGTGAGCATCTTCTCAAACTATCATGCCTAACTTAAAGGCGTTAAAGAAAAGTACTTATTGGGAGATAACCCAAAAGTTTTAGATGAGTCTTGGAAGTTATTACTTCTGAAATAACTGCTCTGCATTTGCTTCTTGTTGGTTCCTTTTTGAGTTCTTTTGGGGAATTGAGCTTTTTGAGGGAAGTGCTACAATATCTTGTGTTTTATTGGGAGTTTTATTGGTGTTGAAACTGAGCCTAAAGACTTATTATCTTGAGTGGACTAATGTTGCTAATAAAGATTGTGTGAAGTTTTGTATGAAGGAAAAATTTCAGGTGTATGGAAGGAACGAGTAATGAGATGAATGATGGACTAAAGCTCAAGCTTGGGGATGCCACGCGTGTCACCCAAAGAAATATCCAAGAAGTACAAGCGTCAAAGCTTGGGGATGCCCAAGGCATCCCCCTTCTTCATCGATAAAAATCCCAGGTTTCTTCCAAACGCTTCATTTTTCTGGTTTCATGCACGGTTGTGTTGTTCTTGGAGCGTCTTCTTTTTCGTTTTCGTTTTCGTTTTTCATTTGCTTGGTTTTCTGAATAAATTGGTTGGACCCCCCTCTTTCATGCATTGGTTTTCAAATAGTTTGGTTGGTTTGGAAAAGAGTAGGAAAGTTCATGCTTAAGTGGTAAAAAGAGCTTGTTTTTGACTGTGGCCTATGCTTTGTCATGCCATGCTTGATATTGTTTTGGCTTTATGCTTAGTATTCTTTGTTGTAGCATGACTTGTTATAAAAAATTGAGATTTCTTAATGTGCCTTGGATGAATCATGCGTTGTTTTAGCATATTAAAGCATAGTATAGTGGTATTCTCCTTTGATGTTTTATTTGGGTTGACTTGGCGCATGCTCACACCATGTTATGACTATCTCAAGTCAACATTAGCCTTGATGATCCTTTAGTTTTCAACTTGTAGTATCACTTTATGCTTTGATCAATGATGTTTTATCGCTCTGCATGATTATGGCCATTATTGCTCTCTTAGTTTGTTGCTCCCAGTCTTTTGCTAGCCTCCACAACCAAGTATGAGTTCCACTCATGCATCCAACTCCCTAAACCAAGTTATCCCGAAGAGTCCACCATACCTACCTCTAGCATATGCTATTCCAAGTATATTCATGTTTTTGTTTACCTTCCAAATTAAACTTGTTATGAGAAAACTAGTGATTAAAGCTCTCACGAACTTGATGGCACACTTTACTTTTCTTGCCCTTAATAAACTTGAACCATTCTGTCGTCTATGTTGTATATGCTTGCACTTATTTGTTGGGGATTAGCAGAACCATGCTGTCATGGGGAACGCTTTCAACATTGCACTTGTACTTTGTACCTAGTTGATATCATGCTCTTTTGTCTATGAATGTCGTCGGTGTGAAATGAAAGGGGAGCTTGTAAGTCCATGGAGTTATGTATATGTGTTAGAGAAACGCCTGGGCCGCTGGTCTAATCCATGCTGACATGGCGGAAACCTGCAGCGTAACCATATGAGCTATCTATGAAGCATTCTTCTTATAAAAAAGGAGTCCTATTGAGAAAAAAATAAAAAAAATAAAAAAAAAGAGATTATGAAAAGAGGAAAGAGAGAAAAAAGCACCATATTCCCATGGTAAATAAGAAGATTGCTGAGATGCTCGTTGTCTGCTTGCCTTGTCATTTTGATATGGGGATTCTTCTGTATCATCGGGCAAGGGGTACCCCGTTGGCGGTTCTCTATGATACACATGTACTTACGATGACAAGAACTTACCGGTGACTAAACTTGAGTAGCATGAGGAGCGGCCCTCGTATTGAAGGGACATGAGATTTCTAACTTATACTTCGTCAAGCATGTACACCATTGTTTGTTCACTTTAACCTTAATCACTTCAAGATGCTTATGATCGGGGCAATGAGAGCTGAAAGCTAACAAGTAGCATAATTTTTGGCAGCTCTTTATGAAACTTGAATCCCTACTTCCTTCTATGAAGGCCTTTCTTCCACCATTATATTGAGTCTCCACCTTCTACCTTTATGCACCTACTTTGAGAGCATAGTGGCCATTCTTAGTTCTATGTGCATTGTCCCAAGACTTGTTGATTGATGCATAGCTTTGATATTGCTTGTTTTAAACTATTTGTATCTAGTCACTCTTATGAACTTTGAAGGTGTCCTATGCATTTATATTTGCTACTCTATGAGGGACAAGCTGAATGCTACTATGCTATGTTTTCTTTATGTGAAACAAACAAACATCTTGCAAAGCATTGATATTCATGAATCTTTTGTTTGTGCCTTTTCATGTTGCAACATAGTTTCTTTGTCTTATTGCTAGAACTTTGTCTTTCATGTTCTGATTGAAGTACTTTCATCCCAGCTTCGAATGTTTTACAAATACTTTGATCAAGTTTATGATGGTGCATGTCACCTCAAAAATTATTCTTTCTTTTTATCACTTACCTACTCGAGGACGAGCATGGGTTAAGCTTGGGGATGTTGATACATTGCAAATGTATCTATAATTTTTGATGTTCCATGCTTGGTTTTATCTACTTTCTTGTGTTTTGTCCACACTTTGGAGTACTTTTCATATGATTTCATGGACTAACCTATTAACAAGTGCCACAGTGCCAGTTGCCTGTTTTCTACTGTTTTTGGTTCCAGGAAAGTCAGAAAATTAATATTCTCGGAATTGGACCGGACAAAAGCCAAAGTTGATATTTTCTCGGAAGACTCACTGAGCCAGAAGGAGAGTCGGAGAGGGGCCACAGGGTGGCCACACCACCCCATGGCGCGGGTCCCGCCAGGCCACGCCAGGGCATGGTGTGGGCCCCCTGGCCGCCCACCGACCTTGCCCTCTGGCCTATAAGAAGCCTCCCGAGGCAAAAACCCTAAATAGTCAAGCCTCCAGCCATGAAAAGTTCCACAGCGCCGCCGCCACCGAAGGGGAGATTCGGGGGACAGAAAGTCTCTGTTCCGGCACCCTGTCGGGATGGGGAAGTGCCCCCAGAGCCATCTCCATCGATCTCCACCACCATCTCCATCGCCATTGCTGATTCCCATGATGAGGAGGGAGTAGTTCTTCCTCGAGGCTAAGGGTTCTACCGGTAGATATGTGTTCATCTCTCTCTCTCTATGCATGATCATATTGTGATCATGAGCTTTGTAATCAAGTAGATCTACCTTGCTACTCAAGTGGTTTAATAGATCTCTGCTCTCCCCATGTGTGTGAAAGTGACAGCGTGCTCACCATGGTGGCACTTAGGCTGGAGATTACAAATACTTGTTATGAGTTATATTTGGAGTTGGATGTCTTTATGAAATTTTGGTGTTTGTTGGAACCATCTAGTGCTCAAGGTGACAGTGTGGGGTTTTCTAGATGGGAAAGGCTTACTTTGAGGTGTGCTGTTATAGCCCTACCATTGATTTGAGTGTCCAACCGGAGAGTAGTTCAGCGTAGTATCATAAAGAGGAAGATATTTATATGAGAGTGTTCACTAGTGAAAGTATGATCCCTAGGCCTTGTTTCTAAGCATTGAAACACCGTTTGCTACTAGATATGTTACATGTTTGCTTGCTTCCATCTTTATTTCAGTTTGCCTTTAGTCTCTTCCACGCCATCGAGCTATTTTCTATCACCGTTACCACTTATAATTATCCATACCACTTGTATTTCACTATCTCTTCATCGAACTAGTGCACATATACACCTGACAAGTGTATTGGGTGTGTTGGGGACACAAGAGACTTCTTGTATCTTGATTGTAGGGTTGCTTGAGAGGGGATACCTTTGACCACTTCCTCCCTGAGTTCGATAAACCTTGGGTGATCCACTTATGGGAAAACTTGCTGCTGTTCTACAAACCTTTGCACTTGGAGGCCCAACAACTATCTACAAGAATAGAAGTGCGTAGACATCATGCGCCCACCAACAACGGGACGGGAGGAGAACTACACCTCGCGACGAATGAGAATACCGGTGAACGCGTGCAGATCCACCTCAATAACAATGAGTGGGCCCACTGTCATGAGGCCCTGCGGGGTAATCCCCTCCCTCTGAGCTCATCGCAACAAATGTTGATGGGTTACCATTGGCTGCTCAAAGACGAATACAAGTGCCAGCAACAAGTAATCGCGCAACTCGAGGCGCGAAGAAAGGCGACAGACGAGTCGAGCCTTTGGAGGGCTCAACTCGAATCCATGGGAGGATCCTCCTCCAAGGGTATTGACTATGTGGCCAATAAAAGACGATCTCGACTGGTCCACCTCACCGACAAAGAGCGAGAAGAAGCCACAAAAGTCCTTGACTTCAGCTCCATGACGGTGGACATGCGAGGTAACATGCTCCCAAAAACACCGGAAGCAGCGATGACCGCAGCCACCATGTACCTCCTCAACAACTAGCCACCGGATGGGGATCCGCGAGCCGCCATGCACCGATCTATGATCGCGGGCCTGGGGCTAGTCGAGGCTGCCCTCGACAAAGAGCTAGTACCAGAGCCGAAGAAAAAACAAAGCTCTGGCTAGACGTTATCCCTCGCCTTCGTCCAGCGATGATAGCCACGACCTGTCTCGACGTCGCCTCTTATGGCGACATGACCATGACTACAATGCTCGTGATGACATCACACAGCGTAAGGTCGACAAGATGCGCATAAGGCGATCCCATTCGACTGACTCGGAGGACAACGACGTAGAACTCTGTGGCGCTAGATGCTTCAGCAGAGCCATCAGGCAGAAGCGAATGCCCAAGGGCTTCAAACTCCCATCGAAGAACCCAAAGTTTGATGGCCTACAGGACCCGAATATTTGGTTGGAAGACCACATCTCCTTCGTCAGGCTGCATGGCGGAAGCCGGAGTACGGCGATGCAATGCCTACAGCTATAGCTGCAGGGCACCGCCCGCGAATGGCTCAACAATCTCCCCGCACGGATCAATTCGCAGCTGGGAAGAGATGGTTTACAACTTCATGCGCAACTTCAAGGGAGCCTACAAAAGGCCTGCATCAATTAAAGAGCTAAGATGCTGCCATTAGAGATTTGGCGAGTCGCTGTGCTCGTATATCCAGAGATGGTCTATCATCAAGAACTCCGCAGAAGACATCTCTGAGGATCATGCAATCGACGTGTTCAATGGCGGCATATGCCGTAGAGAGCTCAGGGAGGAGCTAGGCTACTCGAAGCCCAAAAAATCGACAACCTGATGGAAATCGCGAATCGGTGGGCCGATGGAGAGGACTCGGTGAAAAATCATGTCTACTCCAACGATGACGACGACCTCGAGTGCAGACGCGACCGCCGAGGGAAACATAGAATGCGCGGGTATGAAGGCCGCGATGAGGTCGATATGGTCACAACCGGCTACACCGACAAGCGTGATGACAACCGCAACAACGGATATCGCAGCGGTGGATACCGCGACAGCGGAAAAACCACGCAAGTGTGGCAACGCTGCATTCGTGAAGAGGCACCCGCAACCTCCATCCAGGACAAACTATCCGGACCGTGCAACGTACACTTCTACATCGACAAGCACGACGGCAAGAAAAAGTCCAGTCACCTCCTAAAGGATTGCCACGAGTTCCTCAAGCTCCACAAAGGCCTGGCCAAGAGGAATCGCGACGCGATCAACCAAGGCTATGGAGCTGCCCGGGTGCTGTGGCACATGGAGCTCCACCGCCACCTCCCGGACCACCACCACCTGCGGCTGCACCAACCCACAACCATGGAGGCGAGGCGTACCCCAAACCACTGGGAAACATGGGGATGATCCAAAAGGGTCGTCCCTCAAATCGAGCATAGAAGGCAATCACTCGCCAAGTCAATTTGGCGATAAACTCTCCACCTTCCACCACTGAGTACCTCAGTGGAAGCAAGTCCAGCGTCACCTTCGACAAGCGTGACCACCTGCGCTAAGTACCTCGCCCAGGCCACTGTCCCGTTGTACTCGAGGCGCAGATCAGGGGCTTCGACATGAGTCGCGTCTTCATGGATGGCGGAAGCGGCATCAACCTCAAGTTCGCAAGTACCTTGCGCGTGATGCGTATCCCTCTGACATGTCTAGAAGTTTCAGACACAATGTTCCACGGCATTGTTCCAGGGAAGGGAGTCTACCCCCTAGGCAAGTGTTGGGTTCACAGCATAGAAAACAAAAAATTTCCTACGATGGGAACTATACGCCAAGATCTATCTACTAGATACAAGCAATGGGTGGATATGCATCCATATAGAACTTACCCTCGAAGACAACAAAGCTTTGTTAACGAGATGGAACTCGTGGATGATGTAGTCGTCCACTTGCCGATCTCAAGATCGTGATGAAGTCCAGCAGGTCCGGCTCCAGCACGTCCATCAGATCCAGCTCCAGCAAGTCCAGCACCACCAAGTCCAGCACCGCAAAGAAGCGGTGCATCCGTGATCGCACACATGTCCGGTACCCCGACAACCTCCCTCCCTCGCTCCAGCAAAGCAGCGGAAGCAACAACTTCTTTCCAGATAAAGCCACCGGGAACATGTATCTGGCTAATCCGAGATCATGGGGAATAACTAGAGGGGGAGAGAGATCCTTCACGAGGAGGTGTGTGTTGTGAGGAGGAGATGGGGGCCTTTTATAGGGGAGAGGGGGGCACCCAAGGGCCATGGCATGGCAACCATGGTGGTGCCCCCACCTCTTCCATCATTCATGTGGTGGATGCTCCACTCACATAAATATGCCTCCACTCACACTTCCACTCACATGCATTAAATTTCCACCAAATTTAATGCATTCAGAATTTTTTTAATTACTTTAATTAACAAACATTCACATAGAACCCCCTGCAACATTTGAATATCACATGTAGAACCAATTTCAGCAATTTTACCCGAAACAATTTTGGTTTCCATCGAAATGATTCCAACGCTTCTGCCCCAGGTTGTTATCTAACTTTTGTTAGTTCAACACTTTTTGATTTGAGCAACAGAAGGTCTTCGAAAAAATTCGTCTTTACCTGCTGGTCTGTTTTGACAGATTTCTGCCATTTTCTGCATTTGCTTCTTTTTGGTTCCTTTTTGAGTTCTTTTGGGGAATTGAGCTTTTTGAGGGAAGTGCTACAGTATCTAGTGTTCTAATGGGAGTTTATTTGGTGTTAGAACTAAACCTTAAGACTTATTTATCTTGAGTGCACTAATGTTGCTAATGAAGATTGTGTGAAGTTTTGTATGAAGGAAAAATTTCAGGTGTATGGAAGGAATGAGTAATGAGATGAAGGATGGACTAAAGCTCAAGCTTGGGGATGCCACGCGTGTCACCCCAAGAAATATCCAAGAAGTACAAGCATCAAAGCTTGGGGATGCCCAAGGCATCCCCTTCTTCATTAATAAAAATTCCAGGTTTCTTCCAAACACTTCATTTTTATTGTTTCATGCATAGTTGTGTTGTTCTTCGAGCGTCTTCTTTTTTAGTTTTCGTTTTGGTTTTTCGTTTGGTTTGTTTTCTTAGTTTGCTGAATAAATTGGTTGCCCCCCTCTTTCATACATTGGTGTTCAAATGGTTTGGTTTGGTTTGGAAAAGAGTAGGAAAGCTCATGCTTAAGTGGTAATGAGAGCTTGTTTTTGACTGTGGCCTACGCTTTGTCATGCCATGCTTGATATTGTTTTGGCTTTAAGCTTAGTATTCTTTGCTCTGGCATGACTTGTTATAAAAAATTGAGATTTCTTAATGTGCCTTGGATGAATCATGCGGTATTTTAGCATATTAAAGCATAGTATAGTGGTATTCTCCTTTGATGCTTTATTTGGGTTGACTTGGCACATGCTCACACCATGCTATGACTATCTCAAGTCACCATAAGCCTTTATGATCCTTTAGTTTTCAACTTGTAGTATCACTTTATGCTTTGATCAATGATGTTTTGTCGCTCTGCATGATTATGGCCATTATTGCTCTCTCGTTTGTCGCTCCCTTACTATTGCTAGCCTTCACTTACACTGAGTGTTTTAGTCATGTTTCCAACTCCCCTAAACCAAATATTGCCAAAGTGTCCACCATACCTACCTATTAGCATCATTTGCTACTTCTGTGCATATTCAATATGCCTTGTTTTCTTCCGAATAAAATGTTTGCTTGTTTTGAGAAAGTTAGTTAGTAAAGCTCTCACGAACTTGATGGCACACTTTATTTCCTGCACTTAATAAACATGAACCATTGTGAACTCTCCATGAAAGTTATATGCTTGCAAATTATAGGCTGGGGATTAGCAGAACCGTGCTGTCATGGGGAACACTTTCGACACTTGTAAATATATACCCAGTTGATACCTTGCTCTTTTGTTTGCGGATGTCGTCGGTGTGAAATAAAAGGGGAGCTTGTAAGTCCATGGAGTTATGTATGTGTGTTAGAGAAACGCCTGGGCCGGTGGTCTAATCTATGCTAACATGGTGGAAACCTGCAGCATAACCATAATGATATCTATGAAGCATTCTTCTTATATAAAAAAGAGAGATAGCTATTGAGAAAAAGGAAAAAAAGAGATTTATGAAAAGAGGAAAGAAAAAAAAAGCACCATTTTCCCATGGTAAATAAGAAGATTGCTGAGATACTCATTGTCTGCTTGCCTTGTCATTTTGATATAGGGACTCTTCCGTATCATCGGGCCAGGGGTACCCCTTGGCGGTTCTCAATGATACGCACATACTTACGATGACAAGAACTTACCGGTAACTAAAGTTGAGTAGCATGAGGAGCGGCCCTCGTACTCAAGGGACTTGGGATTTTTAGTTTATAGTCTGTCAAGGATATACCTCAGATTGGATATCACTTTCACCTTAACCACATTAACGATGCTTATGATAGGGGCAATGAGAGCTCAAAGCTAATGAGTACCATACTTTCAGCATTTGGAAGCCTTTCAAACTATTCAAAACCTTTTCATTTCCTTGTTGAGTCTCCACACATTCTATGAGCACTTTCTTGAGAGCATAGTGGCCATTCTTAGTTCTATGTGCATTGTCCCAAGACTTGTTGATTGATGCATACCTTGATATTGCTTGTTTTAAACTATTTGTATCTAGCCACTCTTGTAAACTTTGAAGGTGTCCTATGCATTTATGTTTGCTACTCTATGAGGGACAAGCTGAATGCCACTATGCTATGTTTTCTTTATGTGAAACAAACAAACGTCTTGCAAGGCATTGTTATTCATGAATCTTTTGTTTGTGCCTTTTTATGTTGCATCATAGTTTCTTTGTCTTATTGCTAGAACTTTGTCTTTCATGTTATAATTGAAGTACTATGATCCCAGCTTTGAATGTTTTACAAATACTTTGATCAAGGCTTTGATGGTGCATGTCACCTCAAAAATTAATTTTTCTTTTTTATCACTTACCTACTCGAGGACGAGCATGATTTAAGCTTGGGGATGTTGATACATTGCAAATGTATCTATAATTTTTGATGCTCCATGCTTGGTTTTATCCACTTTCTTGTGTTTTGTCCACACTTTGGAGTACTTTTCATATGATTTTTTGGACTAACCTATTAATAAGAGCCACAATGCCAGCTGCCTGTTTTCTGCTATTTTTGGTTCCAGGAAAGTCAGAAAATGAATATTCTCGGAATTGGACGGGACAAAAGCCAAAGTGCCTATTTTTCCAGAAGACTCCAGGAGCCAGAATATGAGACGGAGGAGGGCTAGGGGCTGGCCACACCCCCCCAGGCGCGGGCTGGGCCTGGCCGCGCCAGGGCATGGTGTGGTGGCCCCAGGCACCCCCTCGGCTCCTCTGTTCGCCTATAAGGAGCCTTCTGACCTAAAAACTTCGGGGGGTTCGACATTTTTCCAGAAGGAGTTCCACTCCGCCGCCACCACCAGATTCCATGAAACAGCACCACAAACTCCGTTCTGGCACCCTGCCGGGATGGGGAATTGGAGGAGATCATCGCCATCATCATCACCATCGCTTCTCCATCGACCATCCATGTTTCCCCCATCTATGAGTGAGTAATCCCCCGCTGTAGGCTATGGGGATGGTAGGGATTGGATGAGATCGTCCATGTAATGGCATCAGATTGTTAGGGCATGGTGCCTAGTATCTTTTATTAGTGCTTTATGACTTTGTTGCGACTTATTGTGCTTAATGCTTGTCACTAGGGCCCGAGTGCCATGATTTCAGATCTGAACATGTTATTGATTCATTATGATAGTATTGTTTTTGGTCTTATGTGCAAGTTGTATACACATGTTGTTGTCCAATGGCCCCGAAGTGAGAGAAATCGGGATAACCGGAGGGAATGGCTTTGATGTGAGGATCACATGTGTTCACGGAGTGTTAATGCTTTGCTCTGGTGCTCTATTAAAAGGAGCACCTTAATTGCTAGTAGTTCCCTAGAGGCCCCGCTGCAAACGGGCTGGCAGGACAAAAGATGTTGTGCAAGTTCTCATTGCGAGCACGTATGACTATATATGGAACACATGCCTAGGATTGTCTAGTACTTGGATGCTTTATCTTATTTATCTGCAATTTCCCTATGTTCTGATTTCTATGTGAATTGTCTTGTCCATGCAACGCCCGTCCATCCATCCCTATGCCTACCGCACTCGAATCCCACTGTTTACTGCTTTTGTTACTACTGTCTTTGCTTTACTACTAATGTTACTTTACTATTCCTACTACAAAACTATTGCTACTGATAAACTGCTGTGAGCAAGATTGTTTCCAGGTGCAGCTGAATTGACAACTCAGTTGTTAAGGCTTATAAATATTCTTTGGCTCCCCTTGTGTCGAATCAATAAATTGGGTTTCACTTCCCTCGAAAATACTGCGATACACCCCATATACTTGTGGGTCATCAAGACTATTTTCTAGCACCGTTGCCGGGGAGCATAGCTTTATTTATCAAGTTCACTTGGATTCACTATTGTTCAAGCTAAGTTTATTTTCTCCTTGTTTGCTTGTTTCTTTACCAAAAATACAAAAAAATTGGTTCCTACTCTAGTTGTTATTTTCGTTGGTCTGTTATTGTCTTGCTTTATCATGCTTGTTGTCAATGGTTGGTTTCTTTGAAACTGAATCTTATTGGAAAGGTGGGTTCACGGAAGATGAAAAATATTATTATAAGGAACACCGCTTGTCACAAAAAGGGAAACACTTATGGGAACAAATTGATAAATTGTATACCATTGCTAGAAACATGTGCTCTACTTACAATGTTACTTATTGCTTTGATAAATCTTGTTGCTGTAGGAGGTACAAACACCTCCCTTTTCAATGTGAGTATAATGATAATGTTACCATATCTTCCTATGTTAAAGGAAATTATGACCTTTATGATGTGGAACAAATTCAGGAATTTATTGCTTGGAAGGGTGCATTTGAACTTGCTAGTTTGCTTGAAAATATTGATGATTCACCTTATAAGTATGAGGTTTATGGTATACTTAAATTTTGCTTTGATAATTACAAGGATGAAAATGGCTATATTCTTGAATATTTTAATAGATGCTTTCCACAAATGGAAGAGACTAATGCCTTGAAGGATCCTATGGAAGAAGAAATTGATGAACCTGAAATATCATTAGATGAAAAAGAGAAGGAGAGTGATGAACAAAAGGAGGAAGAATGGATTAGCTACCCATGCCTACCTTCTAATGAGAGTAACTCTTTATCCCTTATATTATTTGATTGTCCCCCATGCTTACTAAAGAAGGATGAATGTTATGTTCCTGAGGATTCTTTTGAAGATCTTTATGATAAAGCTCTAGTGCTTGTAGATCATGAAAAGCATGCTTTATGTGATAGTTATATTGTTGAGTTTATTCATGAGGCTACTGAAAATTATTATGAGAGAGGAAAATATGGTTGTAGAAGTTTTCATGGTATTGAAACACCTCTCTATGTGCTGAAAGTTTTGAAGTTACTCTTGTTTTATCTTCCTATGCCTGTCACTTTGTTATTTGCTTACACGATTCCTATGCATAGGAAGCGGGTTAGACTTAAATGTGTTTTGAATTTGCTCCTTGATGCTCTCTTTTACTTCAACTCATATTTCTTATGAGAGCATCCTCTCAAACTTTTATGCCTGAAAATGATAATATGTCTTATTCTTGGGAGACTTTTTCTTAAATACTGCAGGAGCTATTATTAATTATAATCAAGGGAAGGTGACCTTCAATGTTAATGACAAGGAACATACTGTCTATTTCCCCAAGAAGATTGAAAGGACTTATGGTTTTGAATTCAATTAAACATGTTGAGGGCATTCAAGTTGGAGAAATATATTGTCCCATACCAAGAGAAAAATTTGAAACCATTATGATTGGGACCATTGCTATCAAGGTTGAGGTAACATAATCATTAGTGGAATACAAAGTTTTGTCTCATATGAAATTGTTTTGGTAACAAGACCTGATCAACCTTGTTAAAAAAAGATATCATTGAACAAAACAATGTTTTCACCATGATCATCTCCGCTTACTTCTATTCTATCCATTTTAGTTTTTCCTTATGCCTAACTTAAAGGCGTTAAAGAAAAGTACTTATTGGGAGATAACCCAAAAGTTTTAGATGAGTCTTGGAAGTTATTACCTCTGTAATAACCACTACTTATCCTTTTTATTTTCTTTGTATGCCAAGAGTAACCTCTAATGAGAGAGAAGTAATGATTGAGAAAGTTGCTGTCCTGAAACAGATTTTTTGTGCTTCACCGTAATTCGTGTAAAATCTCTGAACGTCTTTTTGAGGCGAGAATTTTTGTGCTTCTGCCCCAGGTTGTTATCTAACTTTCGTTAGTTAAACACATTTTATTTGAGCAACATAAGGTCTTCTAAAAAATTCGTCTTTACCTGCTGGTCTGTTTTGACAGATTTCTGCCATTTTCTGCATTTGCTTCTTGTTGGTTCCTTTTTGAGTTCTTTTGGGGAATTGAGCTTTTTGAGGGAAGTGCTACAGTAGCTAGTCTTCTAATGGGAGTTTATTTGGTGTTAGAACTGAACCTTAAGACTTATTTATCTTGAGTGCACTAATGTTGCTAATGAAGATTGTGTGAAGTTTTGTATGAAGGAAAAATTTCAGGTGTATGGAAGGAATGAGTAATGAGATGAAGGATGGACTAAATCTCAAGCTTGGTCATGCCACGCGTGTCACCCCAAGAAATATCCAAGAAGTACAAGCGTCAAAGCTTGGGGATGCCCAAGGCATCCCCTTCTTCATCAATAAAAATTCCAGGTTTCTTCAAAACACTTCATTTTTATTGTTTCATGCATAGTTGTGTTGTTCTTGGAGCGTCTTCTTTTTTTAGTTTTCGTTTTGTTTTTTTGTTTTCTTTGTTTTCTTAGTTTGCTGCATAAATTGGTTGGCCCCCCCTCTTTCATACATTGGTTTTCAAATGGTTTGGTTTGGTTTGGAAAAGAGTAGGAAAGCTCATGCTTAAGTGGTAATGAGAGCTTGTTTTTGACTGTGGCCTACGCTTTGTCATGCCATGCTTGATATTGTTTTGGCTTTATGCTTAGTATTCTTTGCTGTATCATGCCTTGTTATAAACAATTGAGATTGCTTAATGTTCCTTGGATGAATCATGCGTTGTTTTAGCATATTGAAGCATAGTATAGTGGTATTCTCCTTTGATGCTTTATTTGGGTTGACTTGGCACATGCTCACACCATGTTATGACTATCTCAAGTCACCATAAGCCTTTATGATCCTTTAGTTTTCAACTTGTAGTATCACTTTATGCTTTGATCAATGATGTTTTGTCGCTCTTCATGATTATGGCCATTATTGCTCTCTCGTTTGTCGCTCCCTTACTATTGCTAGCCTTCACTTACACTGAGTGTTTTACTCATGTTTCCAACTCCCCTAAACCAAATATTGCCAAAGTTTCCACCATACCTACCTATTAGCATCATTTGCTACTTCCGTGCATATTCAATATGCCTTGTTTTCTTCCGAATAAAATGTTAGCTTGTTTTGAGAAAGTTAGTTAGTAAAGCTCTCACGAACTTGATGGCACACTTTATTTCCTGCACTTAATAAACCTGAACCATTGTGAACTCTCCATGAAAGTTATATGCTTGCAAATTATAGGCTGGGGATTAGCAGAACCATGCTGTCACGGGGAACGCTTTCAACACTTGTAAATATATACCCAGTTGATACCTTACTCTTTTTTTGCGGATGTCGTCGGTGTGAAATAAAAGGGGAGCTTGTAAGTCCATGGAGTTATGTATGTGTGTTAGAGAAACGCCTGGGCCACTAGTCTAATCCATGCTGACATGGTGGAAACCTGCATCATAACCATAATGATATCTATGAAGCATTCTTCTTATATAAAAAAGAGAGATAGCTATTAAGAAAAAGGAAAAAAAGAGAGATTTATGAAAAGAGGAAAGAGAGAAAAAAGCACCATTTTCCCATGGTAAATAAGAAGATTCCTGAGATATGCATTGTCTGCTTGCCTTGTCATTTTGATATGGGGACTCTTCCGTATCATCGGGCAAGGGGTACCCTGTTGGCGGTTCTCAATGATACGCACATACTTGCGATGACAAGAACTTACCGGTAACTAAAGTTGAGTAGCATGAGGAGCGGCCCACGTACTCAAGGGACTTGGGATTTTCAGTTTATAGTCTGCCAAGCATATAACTCAGATTGGACCTCACTTTCACCTTAACCACATTAAAGATGCTGATGATAGGGGCAATGAGAGCTCAAAGCTAATGAGTACCATACTTTCTGCATTTGGAAGCCTTTCAAACTATTCAAAACCTTTTCATTTCCTTGTTGGGTCTCCACACATTCTATGAGCACTTTCTTGAGAGCATAGTGGCCATTCTTAGTTCTATGTGCATTGTCCCAAGACTTGTTGATTGATGCATATCTTGATATTGCTTGTTTTAAACTATTTGTATCTAGCCACTCTTGTAAACTTTGAAGGTGTCCTATGCATTTATGTTTGCTACTCTATGAGGGACAAGCTGAATGCCACTATGCTATGTTTTCTTTATGTGAAACAAACAAACGTCTTGCAAGGCATTGTTATTCATGAATCTTTTGTTTGTGCCTTTTTATGTTGCATCATAGTTTCTTTGTCTTATTGCTAGAACTTTGTCTTTCATGTTATAATTGAAGTACTATGATCCCAGCTTTGAATGTTTTACAAATACTTTGATCAAGTCTTTGATGGTGCATGTCACCTCAAAAATTAATTTTTCTTTTTATCACTTACCTACTCGAGGACGAGCAGGAGTTAAGCTTGGGGATGTTGATACATTGCAAATGTATCTATAATTTTTGATGCTCCATGCTTGGTTTTATCCACTTTCTTGTGTTTTGTCCACACTTTGGAGTACTTTTCATATGATTTCTTGGACTAACCTATTAACAAGAGCCATAGTGCCAGCTGCCTGTTTTCTACTGTTTTTAGTTCCAGGAAAGTCAGAAAATGAATATTCTCGGAATTGGACGGGACAAAAGCCAAAGTGCCTATTTTTCCAGAAGACTCCAGGAGCCAGAATACGAGACGGAGGAGGGCCAGGGGCTGGCCACACCCGTCAGGCGCGGGCTGGGCCTGGCCGCCCCAGGGCATGGTGTGGTGGCCCCAGGCACCCCGTCGGCCCCTCTCTTCGCCTATAAGGAGCCTTTTGACCTAAAAACTTCGGGGGGTTCGACGTTTTTCCAGAAGGAGTTCCGCTCTACTGCCAGCACCAGATTCCACGAAAAAGCACTAGAAACTCCGTTCTGGCACCCTGCCGGGACGGGGAATTGGAGGAGATCATCACCATCATCATCACCATCGCTTCTCCATCGACCATCCATGTTTCCCCCATCTATGAGTGAGTAATCCCCCGTTGTAGGCTATGGGGATGGTAGGGATTGGATGAGATCGTTCATGTAATGGCATCAGATTGTTAGGGCATGGTGCCTAGTATCTTTTATTAGTGCTTTATGACTTTGTTGCGACTTGTTGTGCTTAATACTTGTCACTAGGGCCCGAGTGCCATGATTTCAGATCTGAACATGTTATTGATTCATTATGATAGTATTGTTTTGGGTCTTATCTGCAAGTTGTATACACACGTTGTTGTCCGGAACCAATGGCCCCGAAGTGACAGAAATCGGGATAACCGGAGGGAATGGCTTTGATGTGAGGATCACATGTGTTCACGGAGTGTTAATGCTTTGCTCCGGTGCTCTATTAAAAGGAGCACCTTAATTGCCAGTAGTTCCCTAGAGGCCCCGCTGCAAACGGGCTGGCAGGACAAAAGATGTTGTGCAAGTTCTCATTGCGAGCACGTATGACTATATATGGAACACATGCCTAGGATTGTCTAGTACTTGGATGCTTTATCTTATTTATCTGCAATTGCCCTATGTTCTGATTGCTATGTGAATTGTCTTGTCCATGCAACGCCCGTCCATCCATCCCTATGCCTACCGCACTCAAAGCCCACTGTTTACTGCTTTTGTTACTACTGTCTTTCCTTTACTACTGCTATTACTTTACTATTCCTACTACAAAACTGTTGCTACTGATAAACTGCTGTGAGCAAGATTGTTTCCAGGTGTAGCTGAATTGACAACTCAGTTGTTAAGGCTTATAAATATTCTTTGGCTCCCCTTGTGTCGAATCAATAAATTCGATTTCACTTCCCTCGAAAATACTGCGATACACCCCCTATACTTGTGGGTCATCAATCACCGAGAGGGCCCAGAGTATATCTATCTGTTATCGGGATGGACAAATCCCACTCTTGATCCATGAGCCTCAACACAACACCTTCGCGGCACTAAACCCACCTTTATAGTCACCATGTTACGGTGTGACGTTTGATGTTATCAAGATACTCTTCCGGTATTAGTGATTAACTTGATCTCATGGCTAAGGACTAAGATTACTTCGTATGATGTTATAGCAATATAAACATAATGACTTTGATCGTAATGCTACCGTTCGGATGAATGTTCATCAGATCATTCCACCAATGTCGTGACCTCGTTATTAACAACATCCAGTGTCCATGATCAGGAAACCTTGATCATCTTGTTGGTCAATGAGCTAGTTTATATGAGAGGCATTACTAGGAACTTTGTATTTTGTTTATTAAACACATAGGTATTAACGTTTCCAATTAATACAATTATAGCATGCAAAATAAACATTTATCATAAACATGGAATAAGATAATAACCACTTTATTATTGCCTTTCGGGCATATTCCCTTCAGCAAGATCAACCTCGATGTCATCTTTGGCATGCTACAAATTTTTTGGCGAGAACGCATCGACTGGCCCTCACAGTACCACGACATCCTTGGGTGTGTCGTGTTCGCGAGGTTCATAGTGGTACCACACTACGCCTATCTGTAGATGAAGATGCTAGGCCCAAACGGCGTCATCACAATCAACGGGAGCTTCGAGAGGTCAGATAGCTGCGGCAAGGAATTCAACAGAATTTCCCAGTCCTTCGGCATGCAAGAAGAGCTCGCAAGATTGAAGGAGTCGATAGATAACAGTCTGCCTCCCCTGAGCAGGCCAAGTTCACCTGACCTATCCTTCGATTCGTCGGTGCACACAAAGAAAGTCCAGGTACACCCAATGGACCCGACCAAGACGACCCTCATCGCCAACAACTTGAGTTCCGCATAGGAACTCGCGCTTGTCGAGTTCCTCTGTGAGCACTGGGAAATCTTCACTTGGTATCCAGCGGACATACCAGGAGTTCCCAGGGAATTCACCGAGCGCTCACTCAACGTAAATCTAGACGCAAGGTTAGTGAAGCAGACAATACAACGACTGTCTGAACCAAGAGCAAAAGTGGTCAGTATGGAGATCAACAGACTCCTCGACGCAAACTTCATACGCGAGATCAAGGAAAGCACTTGGCTCACAAACACAGTGCTTGTGCCTAAAAAGGACACGGACATCCTGCGGATGTGCATGGATTTCACCTCCTTGAACAATCACTGCCAGAAGGATCACTTCCCGTTGCCACGAATCGATCGAATAATTGTTTGCACTGCACGATGTGAGCGCCTCTACTTCCTCGATGCCTACTCAGGCTACAATCAAATTCGAATGAAGGAGGAAGACCAAGATAAGACGGTGTTTACAACACCCTTTGGCGTATTCTGCTACAACACGATGCCCTTCAGGCTAAAAAACACATGAGCCACTTATTAGCGGTGCATGCAGGCCTGCCTCAACAACCAACTTGGTCGCAATATCCAAGTCTACGTCGACTACATCTTCATCAAAACCAAAGAGGAATCCACGTTAATCGATGATCTCTGAGAGACCTTCGGTAACCTCGACCGCTACCGGATCAAGCTCAATCTGGACAAATGCGCCTTCGGCGTACCATCTGGGCAATTACTTGGGTACCTCATCTCTGCGAGAGGGATCAAAGCAAACCCGAAGAAAATAAAGTCCATACTAGCCATGGAAAACCGAAGAATGTAAAAGGCGTCCAGCAGCTGGCTGGGCGAATCGTGGCGCTCAGTCGATTCATCAGTCGAATGGGCGAAAAGGCACTGCCCTTATACCAACTGCTCCGCAAGGCTAACAAGTTCGAATGGACAGACGAAGCACAAGAAGTATTCGAAGACCTCAAGCATCTACTGTCCACCTCGCCAGTACTGGTAAAGCCTCGCGAAAAGGAGCCACTACTGCTATATATCTCCGCCACCAACCAAGTGGTCAACATTGTGCTCGTGGTGGAACAAGCTGAAGAAAAGAAAGTCCACAGGGTACAACGCCCAGTCTACTACCTCAGCGAGGTGCTCACGCCAACAAAACAGCGGTACCCGCACTACCAGAAGCTGGCGTACGGTGTCTTCATGATAGCCAGGCGACTGCACCACTACTTCCAGGAACACCCAATCGTGGTGGTGAACGATGCCCCACTCGGACTCATACTCAATAATCCTGACGCTATCGGGCGAGTCGCGCTCTGGGGCATAGAACTGTCACCACGCGACATCACATACGAGAAGCGCGACGTGATCAAGTCGCAAGTTCTCCTGGACTTACTCGTGCACTGGATGGAGAACCAGCTCCCAGACAAACCAGATATGTCCTATCTCTAGACAATGCATTTCGACGGATCCAAGCGAAAGGACGGAGCTGGCGCAGGTGTCATACTGACATCGCCCCAAGGAGACAAGATGAATTCTGATCTGTGAATGCAGTTCACAGCCTCCAATAATGAAGCTGAGTACGAAGCCTTGATCCATTGAATGCAGATGGCGAAAGCCTGCGGTTCCAAGAGGCTCATCATCTACGGCGACTCCAAACTGGTGGTCAAAGAAACGATGCATGAGTGTGACACACTGAGTGACAACATGATCGCCTATTGCGACCTCTACGACACACTCCAGGGAGACTTCGACGGCTACGAGCTGCGACATGTTGGCCACGAAAGCAATGAGGAAGCAGACATACTGGCCAATATCGGCTCCACCTGCGCCCCAATACCACCTGGTGTATTTCTAGAACACATCTGCGAATGCTCCATCAAGCCCAAGGCTCTAGAGAAGAAGGCAAGCACATCAATGGACTCGGGGGCTACGCCACCCAACGAGCCAATGGCACTCGAGGACGCGGAGCCTAATACAGGATTCAAAAGCCCAATGGAGGTCATGATGATCGAAACATCTTGGACGCAGCCGTACATCACATACCTTCTCAGCAAAAGGCTGCCCGATGACCCGACTGATGCAAGACACGTAGCACGACGATCCAAGGCATTCGCCCTTATCAATGGCAAACTATACAAGCACAGCATCATAGGAGTTCTTTAGAGGTGCGTCTCCAACCAAGACAGAAGGGTCGTCCTCCTCGACATACACGAAGGCACTTGTGGGCATCATGCCGGCAGTCGCACCCTCGTTGCCAAGGCTCTGCGAGCAGGATTCTACTAGCCCACGGCCATGCGCGACGCCAAGGACATCGTACAGCAATGCAACGCTTGCCATCGATTCGCGGACAAACCACATGCACCCGACGCAGAGCTCATGCCAATACCAGTCGCTTGGCCCTTCGCACAATGGGGACTCGACATGGTCGACAAGCTCCCAAGGTCCTCACGACGAGGTTACGTCTACCTCCTCGTCGCAGTCGACAAATTCACCAAGTGGATCGAGGCCATGCAGGTGACAAAATAATCAGGAGCCAGCGTCGTCAAGTTTTTCGAGTCCATCGTCTATCATTTTGGAGTGCCACATAGCATCATCACGAACAATGGGATGAACTTCACCTCTAAAGAATTCTAGGAATTCTACAAAAACCTAGGAATCAACATTAGCTACGCCTCGGTGGCTCACCCTCAGACCAACGGTCAAGTCGAAAAGGCCAATGGCCTCGTCTACGGTGAATCAAGAAACGACTCCTTCGGTCACTCGCACAAGCATCTGGGTGCTGGCCAGACGAGCTGCAATCGGTACTTTGGAGCCTATGCACAACTCCAAATAGCGCCACGGGCTATACTCTGTTCTTCATGGTGCACGGTGCTAAAGCGGTGCTACCCGCAGAAGTGCGCTACAAAGTCCCACGGGTAGTTGCATACAGCGGGAAGGAGTCAACTCTCGCACTCGAAGGTTCCGTCGACCTCCTTGGCGAGGCACGCGAGATCACAGTGGAGAGATCCATGATCTACCAGCAGAACCTCCGCAATTACCACAGCAGAAGGCTACGCCCCAGATCCTTCGTCGAAGGAGACATGGTCCTGTGACTGAAGCAGCAAGGGCATCTCAAGTTTGAGTCCCCTTGGGAAGGACCTTATGTGATTATAGAAGTAATCCCAGGTGGCGCCTATCGCCTTAAAGATTTCAAGAGCGGAGTCGCATACTCCAACCCCTGGAACATCGCGCAGCTGCACCGTTTCTAACGTTAGATGTTTTACTTTATAAATAAGGCTATTCAGCCAGGCTAATTAGCCACACACTATACCTCGTACTATTCTGCGAATAAATAAAGCTAAGTGCCCCAAAGCTCTGTGTCTTTTCTATTTTTCTCGCAATTTTATCACTGGAGGGTTGCACCACCCTTTACACCCTCATTCTACGAACAAATTGTAGTATCCTGAGTAGCTGACATACTACTAATCAAACCCTTGATAAACACAAACCCAGCTGCAATGCACCTGACAGGTTGGCAAGATGCTGCGATAAATAGACGTAAGGCTAACGAAAGGGAACTGCAGAGTACCATACACTCGAAAATAATACAAGCTAGCAAGCTCTTTACATATTCATGGGTATCAAACACACCCGCCACAATCATATGAACTTTACAACACTTGTACATCTATGTGTTGGATACAAACCAAGATACTGCTGCAGAAGAAGAACATTCGTTTGCTCTTCAAAGAAGTCGACGATGTCCTCCGCTGGCTGGTCAACCGATGATAGTGCAATACCATATTCCAAGTCATCCCTTCAGGCGGTGGAGGCGATCCAACGGCAATAGACGTGATGTCCACATCTGGCCGATGCAGTCATACCAGCGACAATGCTGCCTTAGCACCTGTGACGAGTTGCTGACGCACGCACTCGCAGACCACACTAATATCCTGAAACCTTGTCAGGAGAGCCAACAGGCTTGAGGGCACCACTTCAAGAGGAAACATCGATCGGAAGATATGCCTAAGGCACAGCTGCGCTTTCTTTAAGCATTGAAGCACTAGCGAAGAACGATCCTGCAGCGTCACCAACGCAACATCACGGTCGTGGTCCACCCGAAAGTACCCGCTAGCCTGCAGATGCTCCTGGGTCAAGTCATTCGTTCGAATGGCAACCCGGTCCTTTTTATCCTGCGGATGGCAAGCGCTAACAACTACAAAAAAGGACCAAAGACAAGGCATCGCCGCAAGTGGCTAAGGAAAAAGATAAGAAAATAAAGAGCTAACATTTAAATTGCTCGTTCCGTTGTGCCACTTCATCCAAGAGATATTCTCGTGGGCGGCGGCCTTCTCAGCTTTCGACTTCCACACGTCTGCCTTACCACGGATCATGGGCAACTCCCGCTCCAACTGCTTAATATGGTCGTGCAGTCACGAGAGCAACGACAGCTCCTCCACCTTTGAACGCGGCTGCGCCGTGGTCTCATCAGTGGAAGGAGAGTCACGAGGATCACTCGAAGGACCCTATTACAACCAAGCAAGAGGCAAATGAGAGCAATCATACATTGATAAAAAAGAGGAGTGCATTACAATTCGATAAAAGTATCAAGGGGGCACCCCCACATAACACGGACTAACAAAACGATAGCTACACCTATTACAAAGGGAAACTACGGAGCAATCTGCTTCTTCGACTTAGACTTTGACTTCGGGGGCCTCATCGCATCCGTGGCAGTCTCCGACGCCACAGACTTTCCGGTGGTAGCCCCAGACGCCATAGTCTTTGCCGCCTTCGCTCGCCGCCGCTCTTTGGAGTATTTGGCGACTGTCTCGATGAGCTGAGGCCCATATTTACCGCAGCTACTAGTGAAGGGAGCAAACACTACCTGCTGACCATCGGAGTCGACAGGCATCGCTTCGGAGATCGCGCCGGGGTCCAACTCCATGCCATGGGCTTGTGCCATCGCGAGTGCCATGGTGGCACCGACAGATCGTTGGGAGTTCTTGAAATCCATGGGAATACCTTTAGCAAAGGATTCCACCAGGTCATCAAGATTGTCGATTAGGCTGGCCTTGGGGGTCAGGTCCTCCCGGAGGCGGCTCAGCACACCTTCGGCCTTCCCCAACGTCCCTTGGAGGGAGACACTTCGATCCTCAACTGCGGCCACGTCGCCAGCAAGAGCATCCTCGTGGCGCAAGGCCTGGGCGTCGACGCTCAAACCAGCAGCATCTGAAGAATACAAAGTGTCAGCATAAGGACCAGCAAACAAAGATAGGAACAATACAAGCAAAGCAGCGCAAATACCTGAGAGCGCCTTCATAGTCGAGAAAAGTTGTTCCGTGAACAACTTCTCCCTCTCAGCAGTAGAAGCGCGTAGGTCTTCCTCACTCTTCCGCGATTCCTCCAGGGTGGCGATTTCTTCGTCGCGCTTCTTCTCCGCCGTAGCAAGCCCCTTCTCGAGGGATGTAAAGCGACGAAGAAGTTCATTATGCTCCCCTATAAAGAGCAGAGCACGGCAAGTACATGAGTCTACAAATTGCAATGCAAAGGAGAGCGAAGGGACAACGATTAGAAAAAACCTTCGACTACGCAAGGGCGGTTGTCCAGCAAGGCGTGCTGTCGACCCAAAGCAAGGACCTGCTCTGCGAGGCGAGTGGAATCCTTCACGATGGGCTATATCAAAAGAAAACAATGTCTCAGCGTCAACAAAGTGCACAACCTCCACAATTCGACTACCAACGGCAAAAATGACACTCACGTGTTCCTCCAGGAACTCCGAAGATGCTTGTCGGGCAGTCGTCCGTGCAACCATCTGGTGCCCCCAGCATGTGGGGAACTCGAAGAGTTGGCGCCGGAGTGGGCTGCCACCGGAGGAGAAGGTGATTGTCTGGCCACCTCCTTGTTCTTGGAGTCTGCGACTCTAGATTCCTTGACAAATTGGACATCATTGGATGATGACGACACTGTTTGACTGCAAAACAGGACCGACGCCACTTCAGAAAATAAAATTTTGAAGAAAGCAAGATGAACTCCCGGATATAAAAACTCACTAGTTGAATTTGTCGAGGTCAAAAGAATCATCCGATGACTCCTTTGGCAACCGCAACTTCGTCCAGTTGGGAGGAGCCACAACACAGATAGGAACGGCGGGGATTGGATCCTCTGCAACGGCCGCAGGAGAACTCTCTGGCGTCGACAGCGAGAATGCATCCGAGTCCTTGCTGTGGGAACGCTTGTGAGTCCCGCGGTCACCGGACTCGTGAGCTTCCTCTTCTTCCTCCATGGGAACCGTGGACCCCGACTCGTCCTCCTCCTCCGCTTCGCGCGGGATAATCCCTTCAGGCTGAGGGGGGAGGCTGGCAGCCACGCCCTAGTCCTACAATCAAAAGAAGCATCATTATATATTGAGCACTTTGACAAGCAGTCAAAAATCTATAATAGCAAAACCCTACCTCAGATGGAGGATCGTTGGCATCGGAAGGAGGCACGACTGATTCGCCTGGGAGATCCTCCTTGGCAATGTACTTGGTCACCACTCGCAACCTCATGTCTACCTCACCTGCAGAAATGCCCTCCACAGATATGCGAGTGACATCGCCAGCACCAATCCAACGGTACATCGGATGGGCTCTGGCCTGCAGAGGCTGAACACGGCAGCGCAGCCACGTGCAAATGAGTGCAGCGCCACCTTCTTCTTTGCATATACGGCCCTCGAGGTCGCAGACAAGCTGATACAACATCTCCATCTCCTCGGACTCGCCGGGCATCATGACGTTCTTCCAGGAGCGCCTCCTCTTGCAGGCTGCCACGGGATCAAAGGGCGGGAGTCCGTAGTGCTCTCTGTCGGCCTTCTGGTCGCGGATGTAGAACCACTTATCTCTCCACCCTTGGACATACACGGTGAGCTTGATGTCGAAGTAGGTGGTGGAAGAGTCGATGTGGATCCCGTAGCCTCCTACATCATAGACTAAAGAACCTGACCCCGACTGACGCTTAAGCTTAAAAAGCATCTTGAAGAGACCAAAGTGTGGCTCGATGCCGAGCTAGCACTCGCAGAGAGTGATGAAACAAGATATATGGAGAATCGAATTTGGGGACAGCTGGTGCAGCTGGAGCCCACAGAAACAGAGAAGACCCCTAACAAATGGATGCAGGGGGAGAGAGACCACGAATGATGAACGCAAGGAACATCACTCGGAAACCCGTAGGAGGGCGAGGGATTACCTCTTCGCCAGGCACTCGAGAGTCATCTTCTGTGGAAGGAAGCGCTCCATATTGACGAAGAGTGTGCAACTCGGAGGATTTGATGATGGATGGGAACCAGGACCCATTGGTGATGCGGGTGCCCAGACCCTTCTTCTTCCCAGCATCGGTGGCGCTGGTACCCTTGGCTCCTTTATTCTTGGCGGCGGCAATGGTGGCCGCAGATCCAGCGGCGTCGCCTCCCTTCTTCTTGCCCATCTTACGATGGAGGTGAGAGCGCATGAAATACCTGGGGAATACACGAAGCTAGTCCAGCGCCACATAGAGGAGGTGCGCAAGGAAGCAACAAGAAACAACAATGGCAGAGGAGGCGCGAGCAAGGAGAAAGATGAGGAAAATTACCGCATCTGCGCTACTACTTAACCTCCTAGCAGATGTCATCCAACGGCCAGCAGAAACCCTACTGGACGCGTGGCCCACATCGACATCGACGCGTGGCGAAGGTGAATCACGAACCATCCCCCACTACTCCCATTACGCGTGGAAATCGAGGAGACGCGGTTAAAACAGAAGATTACACACGCCCAGTCAAATCAAAGTCAGAAAGTGGAACCCACTGCTTGTCACGTCCCGTCAAAGCCGCTCACGCGGGCAACTGAGGTCATCACGTCGTCAGAACTGACGTCATCGATTCCAGTAGAGGAACATTTTGACTACTTTAGTTCTTACTCGAGTCTTCTACTCAACCAAGCACTCGGGGGCTACTCCTAACAGGAGCGCTAGCTGCGCACCCGAAGAATTTTGTGCGAATGACCAAGCATTATCAGAACCCTTCACTCGAATCAACGATTCGATTGTGGACTCCGGGTTACTCCCATAGGGAGCACTGAAAGCACATTCGAATGAAACAAGCAACAAAAGACGACAGCACTCGCAAAATATTTTTAGTCCCCACTCGAGTCTACAACTCAAATAGGCACTCGGGGGCTACTCCCATAGGGAGCGCTGGTCGCGCACCCTATGATTATTTTTCTTGTACATCGTACTATGTGTCGATAACATCCACACTCGAATGCTATGGCGACTCCGCCTCATATCTTTCCCTGCAAAGAGACTACATATCCTGGGCCACCCGAATCATCTCCGCGATGGCAAAAGTTCGAATTCCGCGCTTACAGCGTGAAGATAAGACCTGAACAAGGCCTGGCAACGCATCTACTGCGCACTACCAGAAATATATCCGTACCTACAGGTGCGATGAACATGCCTTGATGGACGTGTCGAGTGCTCACATTTACATACTAGAATTCGACTCATGTAAAACCTCCGCGGCCAGAGTCGAATTACACCAGCACTTTTCTGAATTCGAGTCCGGGGACTCCAGTTTGAGTAGATTGTTTTGTTTTACCATAAGGTAGTTAACTGATCCTGATGTATCGGATGAATCGGGCACATATATCAACAATCCCTATGACACCATCGAAGCACTCGAAAATATGCTCAGTTGTGCACTTGAAAGACTTCATAAAGTCTCCACTCGAATCTGCGATTCCACTAGACACTCGGGGGCTACTGACATGGGCATACCCTACAGGTACTCGAGTTTGGTATATACGGTCCAGATACAGCAGAAGCCCACGGCGTTGCCATGTAAATTTCATTTTAATCCCCACAAATAAATAAATTTAATCTAACTAAATAAAATCAATATTTTTGAAATGCAAATATGTGAAAAAAACGTTCTACCCTTTTATCATGTCCGGCATGGGTACGAACTTCAATATAGCCTGTTTTTATGTTGGAAAGCACATTGTATTTCTTCACCACTATAACTTGTGCATGAGGATATTTTGTCAAATGTTATGGTGATCCACGATTATCTATGATAACTATGTTCTCTTGGTGAGTGGGGAGGGATTTATGTCGATAAACTATTAGAATGTTAAATATGTGTCCAAATCATAATCCAAGTCATTGCAAAAAAATCATATTATTTTACCTAAGAGATAATATATACAAGATCATACTACAAACATTATAACAATTTGCTAAGTATTAAAAATTTCTTGGATATAATTTAGTAAACTAGAGACTGCAAATTTCTAACGTATGTCGATCCATTAAGTCACATTCCATGCCATTCATTCATTTAATCATTGAAAATGCCATCTTTATTCATAGGTATTATAAACAATACTAGCTTCTTCTCCTTGACACTAGGTGAAGAATAGAGGAGTGAGCAAAAAAAATACACTACTTACAGTCTAGATAAGCCAATTATGTCAAGTACATGTTGTTTGGAGATTTGGTGCATATGGGCACCGGTGTCTCGTTTTTTAAAAATATCAAAAATCATATTTCCAGGTTCCAAAAATTTCTGAAAACATATCAAGATGTCGCTAGTGATGTATGCCACAAAAGTGCAAATTATGAATTGTAAATAATGTTTATTTTGAGCTAAAAATGATAATCTTTTTGGATCTAAGTATCACATTTTCAAATCTGCAAAAAAAAATCATAATTTTTCATTTTTGTGTAGCCATAACAAAAAATATTTCGCATTGTTATTTTGCATGCTTGTAGAATATATCATTGACAAAGTCCAAAATTATTTTAAATTTTTGTTGAAACTTATAAATATGATTTTGGAATTTTTTTAATATTGAGGGATCACTAGAGCTCGTGTGCAAAAAGAACTTTTTAGTACATGCTTAGCTATAGACATATTTCGTAGCCGTAGAAATTAATAGTTTTGCGCATATACCGTCAACAACTTATTGGCAAAACATGAGTACAATGTTATCACCAATTTGTCCCTGACATTACCACATTGGGTAACTGCAAAAATACTTGCCCTGCTACAAGGCAGCCGGGGCGTGTGTTGGCTAGAGCTTTAGTTAGTTCCAAAATAATTATTTATATATAATACTAAAATCAATCGGCATCCTAGTTTCCATTACAATATCATAGTACCCAACCGTATGGTCCTAAGTCCTAACAGCGATGTACTAACTTACCGGAAAGGAAGAAGAAACGGAGAGGATGAACATGCGTACATCGATCCTCACCAACCTCACTGTGCTCAATTATTCATCACGATCCTATTAATTGGCCGATTAGACAAGTTAGCCAGGCCGGTACTCACCACATTTTTTTCCAACAATGCAAAGCCAAAACACCATAAGTAAGCAAGCAAAGCAAACAAACCTGCAGATGGTCTTCAAAATGCCCCGCACCAACCACGCATCACACACCATAAGTAGCTACTGAACACTCTGTCATGGTGCACGGACAGATTTAATTAGCATAAGTCATCTGTGCATGACCTATGTCCTTTTTGGCCACATGTTGATTTCCTTTTTTTCCTAATTTATCTTGACGATCTTAACATAGCTTAATTGGTCAATTATGCTAGCTGTCGGTGGCTCTATGCTATAGCTTAATGATGATGTTAGGTGCTGGCATAGGTACTACAGGTAGCTGTATCTTGATCTAGTTAAGTATTGGAGCGTGCTGGTACATACATCTATCTCTGAGTTCTAGTCTGCATCATGAGTCGTGAGTAGGTTAATCGATTAATAACAGTCTGTCGCCATGATTTTATACAAAGCAGTTGCTCCTCTCTGGTCGGTCGTAAACATCTTTATTTCTGCAGGAATTTGAGCTGTTTGATTAGCCAGTACACACCACACACTCCTCGCTAACGAACGGAATACACAGACAATCACAAATAAGCTAGCAAACAAACAAAGTATGGAACAAACGTATGGCGTATAGTCTAGAATACCCCGCGTACCAACCAATACCATACATCTCATCGCACAGCATTATCAGCGTATCAGACAAGCGTCATGATCCAATGATGCTTTAATCGCCAGGTTTGGTGTACGCATAATCTAATGTACTAGTACTACTCTACTCCGTAGCTAGCTAGGCAGCAGAATCAACAAACATTTATGTTGGAATAACTTTTTTGTTTTTGCGGGGGATATTTTGGAATAACTTTTGTAACTCCTAATAAACCTTTTATTTTCTTTTCAAATAGTTGATTACTTCATCTCTAGGTCCAAACTGCGAGGGCTTGATTTTCTGTCGGTCCGCGGCGGCGCTGTGCCTACTAACAATAAACTAGCTCTCTAATGAAAAAAACTATGCATGATCAAGTGGACGTTTTGTAGTCTCCTCCGCTAGCTTTGCACTCCATCATGTGACTAGTCAAGCGCAAGTACAATATCAATCACACGCTCCGCCTGGCCCCTTTCCCCCGCAGGCCGGAATCTGTCTGAATATAATTCCGGCATCCTGATCAGGCAAACCTTTAACTAGAGCTCGCACGTAATAAATGCGTGCGTTGTCCAGTGTCCTTCGTTCTTGTAGGATCAGGGCAGCGGAACGGGCAAATGACAGCGCGAGAAAGCAAACAGTCGGGTTATATTCTAGCCGAAAGTGGTAGAGAGAACAAAGCAGATTCCCCGGCAAGGCTGAGCCTGGCTGGCTGCTACGTACAGTACCATGCTAGCGAGCTAGCTAACTACTCCCTCCGTTTTAAAATATAAGATGTTTTAGCTTTACGAAGAAAATATATCTAGACTACTCTTAATGTGTAGATATATTTCGTTCACAAAACTAAAACATCTTATATTATAGAAGGAGGGAGTAGAACAGATAGCTAGCTTGGGCAAGCATGGACTAGGTACGGGACACAAGGGTTGGTTACAAGCTCATGGACGCCGCCCGCCTGCCTGCCTGCCTGTAGGTAGCTTTGGGCACACGAATTGCACAAGTTGGGGGGTTTGCCGTGCGGAACTAGTTCTACTCCACATCTCATCCCATCAGCGATGATTGCGTCGGTCCAAGCTTGCACACGATCGAGGGAGAATCAGGGGAAGGACCGTGACAGCTTTTTCTACATGCTATATGCGGAACGACGTGGAGGCCAAGATCGGTACTACTACTCTCCTGTACCTGCACTAATTGACCTGTTACCAGCAAGCAGCCAGAGCACCTATCTAAGGAAGGCGCGTACGTCAGGACAGAAATGCGCGAGAGCGAGATGTCGCAGCTCACGGCCGGTAGGGCGTATATGTGGTTATGTATGTATGTATGTATGTGTGTCCATCGACGTGGAGAGACCCAAAGAGTTGTGGCTCTGGAGAACAAAGATTGCCAGATCGGGCTGGGGAGCTTGCCGGAGCTCCATCGATCTCCCGTTTAAGGCTTGCGTGCCGACTCGATGTAATAATCATTCTTATGATCGAGCAGCTAGCCGGCCGCCTCCTCCTCGGTCAGTTAATACATGGATGGGAACGTGTGTGTTGGTGAGTGCAGTTGACAGTGACCTGAGCTAGCTAGTAAGTTATAGCCAGACAGTACTACTATTGTTTGATCGTCGTTAGAGAATACGCCACGGCCTTACGTCCAAGTGGATTTGTGATTAGAGTATTTTGCTGCTGTAGGTGACTGGTTATGAGAGCTTGTAAGCTTATTTGATGGTTAGAGATATAGTTTTAATGCATGTTTAGGCCTCTACAAGTCCCTATGAGTAGAATCCTTTATTATATTTACTTCGCAATCACTTGTTTAATAGGTGTTTAAATTTCAGAATACCAAGCATGAACAACCATACTTTTGGAGAGATATTTAAGAGTGATGCACCTAGGAGGTCGAGGCCCTCAAGAACAGCCTCTCAGGCTAGGCCATCATACAACGAAGATCTCATTGCAACTCGTATTGGTAGTGAAAGGGATGATGGGATGCTCACCCATCCTCTTTTCCTTGTTTTACTTTCTTACAAGCTGCAGGTATTCTTAATGATTTCTTGCTACTAATTGAGAGGGTTGGTTTGACCTCATATATGCAAGATGAGAGTGCGCAATACGCTATGCTCACTAAAACTTTTGTTGAGAGCTTCACGTTTACTAACACATTCTATCAGTCGACTGTCTCTTTTAAAATCTATAATCTGCCCTTCACCATGCCTTTGGAGAGATTTTACAGTATTGTAGGTATACGCATGATAGGGACCGTGAAGAAAATTCAAGGACGACTCGCTGATTTGTTGGAGCTTTACCGAGGGGTGACCAATGATGATGACCGCATAGCGCAACGCGGAAAGATAAGAAATATCCAACTCCCCGCTCTTAGATATTTGCATATTATCTTGCTACTAGTGTGCTTGGTAAGGAGAACACAAGTAATATCTCCAACTATCATTTAGCATTCCTTGCTGTTGCGCTTAACAATGATACTCGGTACAATCTTGGCCCGCTTATTGCTCGCCGCCTAGCTGCTAGGGGGCCTATCTATGGGGGCATCATTGCCTCGCGTATAGTCAATCCATTAGGTCTTTTAGTGGATCTCAATGATGCTATGCTAGCACCACAGAGGCTTGACCTTGTTGCTATGAAAACTCATCACTTTGTCACTGCTACTTCTGATTTGGACAGTCTAGTATATAGGATACTTTTCACTGATGGGGACGAAAGGGAGATCCTTTTGCCACAACCTTCTTTGTTTAGTGTTCACAGGAGACCGTGGTCGCGCTCCAAGGAGGAGGTGGACGAGCAGCTCCGCTTGCTGGGTTTCCACGAACAGCACCAGGAGGATGTGCCTTCCTATGATTACTCCGCACATTATGGAGGGACGTACTCGAGCTCGCACCAGGACGAGGGTACTTCCTCGTCGTACCACGGTGACACTTTATCTTGGCCAGCTTGGGATTGATACCCACTTAGGCCAAAAGCCTAAGCTTGGGGGGGGGGGGGTACACCGACACCGCACTAATGACCCACAAGTATAGGGGGTGTATCGTAGTATTTTTGATAAGTAAGAGTGTCGAACCCAACAAGGAGCAGAAGGTGCTGGCTAGTGGTATGGATCAGGAATTCTCTGCAAATACTTAGCAAACGGATTTTTAGGGGTTTTCGATAAAGCAAGTAAACAAAGTACGAGTAAATAAAAGACAGTAGGAATAAATGCAGCAAGTGGCCCAGTCCTTTATGCAGCAAAGGACAAGCCGGTTGCATTTCTATAGATGACCAAACGTTCTCGAGGACACATGGGAAGACTGTCAAGTGCTTTCGCTTCATATAGTCGATTAATCTTCTCTAGCTTGCTAAGTGTTGTGTGGGTGAACCTATGCTAATGTATCGTCCCATCCAAGACTTAATACATACTTGTGATTAAACCCCCTTGCAAACATCCGTAAGTACAAGAAAGTAATTAAGGTAGAAACCTAACCACAGCTTTAAACTCTAAGACCCTTACATCCCTTGTGCAATGGTTTCCTAACGGGGGTTCAGGTTTCTGTCACTCCGGCAACCCCTACGATTAGTAGCCAAATACATAATGCATTCCCCTAGGCCCATATAGGTGAAGTGTCATGTAGTCGGCGTTCACATGACACCACTAGAAGAAGTACACCACAACTTAAATAACAATCTATTGAATCTTTCTCAACGCAACTCCACTACTAACAACAAGACTTCTCCCATGTCCTCAAGAACAAAACGAACTACTCACAAGACATCATATGGATAATGATCAGAGATGGAATAATGATGTATAACAATCTGAACATAAATAATAATTCAATGGTTCACTCAATAGCATCAACTACAAAGAGTAATCAACACCAGGAAAGTTTCCCCTATGAACTATGGCAAGATTCAACGCAATTGTTGCAGCAATATGGAGATGGTGATGAGGGTGCTGATAGTGATGATGGTGGTGATGATGATGATGATGATCCCGATGAAGTCCAGCTTGTGGTGGTGTTGATGGCGACGATCTCCCCTCTCTGGGAAGGAATTCCCCCGGCAGAAATCTGTCTGTCGGAGAGATCTTTCTCTCTCGGTGTTTTCCGCCCCGCAGAGGCGGCAGAATCTTTCTGTGGTCGCTCCCCGAGTCTTAGGATTTCGGGAGGAAGATATACGCCAGAGGGGAGAGGCTGGAGTGGGCCAGGGTGGCCACACCACTCCCTGGCGCGGCCTAGGCCTGCCCGCGCCATGGGATGGTGTGGGCCCCCTGTGGCCCACCTCCACTCCATCTTCTGGCATCTTGAGTCTTCTGGAAAATAGAATTTTCTGTATATTTTCCCGAATTTTCTGATCTTCGCGAATTTTGCCTCCAAACAGCATCTTTTCCATCAGAATCCTGACTGCAGCGGTCCATGCTCCAAAAGTCATCAACCATGCAAAAACAGATGAAATAACATAAGTATCACCTCTCAATACGAAATATACCAATGAATAATAGTGAATTAAGACATAGAATAGTGATGCAAAATGGACGTATCAACTCCCCCCAAGCTTAGACTTCGCTTGTCCCCAAGCGAAACTGAGCTCAATAAACATGACCTCAAGTTTATGGAGTGAAGAGTCGATAAAAGAATACGGACAAGAAGCATCACATTCATCAAATACATAGATCATAATAGAAGACAACTCACTATTATACAACTCAACTTGTAATGAGTAAAGGAAACACAATAAAGATACATAAAGTGAATCATAATTGGTAATGGCAAACTTAGCTCTTGGTCGAAGAATAGTTTATAATTTGCTAGAGTTTACAAATAGCTGGTTTTTCAACGAAAGCTTTCAAAGTAGTAAACATCAAGATAAGAGCAATATGCAAAACAAGGAACATAAGAAACATGAATGTATAAATCATCGTATGAATGAATGAAACACATCAACTCAAAATACTTGCCGAGATAGAAGGGAATAGGTTTACTGACTCAACTCTAAAGTAAAATAAAGGGCCCTTCAAAGAGGGAAGCAGGGATTACAAGTCTCATAAAGAGCTCCCAAAAATTATCATACTTACTAGCTTTCATCTCTCATTGCCCCTATCATATGCATCTTTAGGTGATTAAGGTTAAAGTGACACGACTAAGAGGATATGCTTGACAAGTTATAAGTTGAAATCTCAAGCCCCTTACTTATGAGTAGCGATCCTCATGCTACTCAACTTCAGTCACGAGCAAGCTCTTGTCATTGTAAATACATGCGTATCATCGAGAACCGCCAACGGGGTACCCCTTGCACATGACACATGAGCTATCCCATAATCAAAATGACAAGGCAAGCAGACAGTGAGCATCTCAGCAATCTTTTTATTTGCTATTTGCATAGATTTTTATTGAGGATGCTTCATAGAATGCTCACTATAGTTATGCTGCAAGTTTCCACCATGATTAGGCATGGCTTAGGCTAGCGGCCTAGGCGTTTCTCTAACACACATATAAACTCCATGATCTTACAAGTTCCACTTTTATTTCACACCGCCAGGATCCATAAGCAAAAGAACATGATATCAACTAGGTACAAGTACCAATGAAGTGTTGAAAGCGGTCCCGATGATACATGGTTCGGCTAACTTCAACTCATAAAGCGCAAGCATATACGCAACAAAGAAGGACCCAATGGTTCAAGTTTACTAAATGCAAGAAAGTAAAGTGTGCCATCAAGTTCGTGAGAGCTTTAATCACTAAATTTCACATAACAAGTTTAATTTGGGAGGTAGATAAAACAAGAATTTACTTGGAATAGCAATAATGCTACTAGGTAGGTATGGTGGACACAAATGGCGAAGGTTTTGGTTTAAAGGAAGTGGATGCACGAGAAGAATTTCCTCTCAGTACAGGTTTTTGGCTAGCAAGGCTAGGTAGCAAGTATAAGAGTTGAAGGACACAAACAAACATACAAATGGTAAAGACAAACATGCAATCTTCCTTGGAAGCACAAAAGATCTTAACTAGAGAAAACTAGACTTATGAGCAAATCAAGAAAGAAAGATGATGAAATTTTTTCCTCTAGAGTACTTCTATCTTTTTCTTTTCAACTCTCAAAAAGGGTATTGCTACTGACCAAGCCAGGTTTGCCAAAACCAACTAAATTAACTCAATGATCCCAAAGTGCTACCAATACTAACAACAAGATCAATCATATAACCACGAATTGAAAACTATCATAAGCTATGCAAAAGAGTGAATGATAGAACTTCTCATTAGTACTCCATAATGGAAACTCACACCAAGGGATACAAATCTAACGAGAGAGGGGACACTTCCATAATGCAAACCGTACTACAAAATAACTCCTCTATTCATGATATGACTCTACTAACAAGGTAAAAAGATAGAAGATAGTGATATGATACCGCGGCACTCCCCCAAGCTTGGAACAAATCAAGGGGATGCCAAACCTGATGACGAATTACTCATTAGGTGGTGGTGGTATCTTCTCATCTTCGTCTGTCTTCCAGGGTAAAGGCTTCCCATCAACAAAGGACATCGTGGTTTCCAACATCCTGAAACTTGTAGCAGCACTTATGCGTTTAAATCTAGCCTCATACTCACAGTTTTGATTTTGAACGTCATAGAACTGTGCTTGCAGTTTGTTGGTTGTTTGGCGGAGTGAAAAGACTTCATCTTTGAGTTCAGAAGTCTCCTTTTGGTGCTCGGCGATGAGTTCGGAACAAATCTTGTGGATGATGTCCACTTCGCGCTCCGCCATCTTCCTGTACCTAAAGACTTCTTGCTCCAATGCTTCCATCCTGTCCTCCAGATTTCCTTCACCTTTAGGGCCTTGAACCTCCTTAATCCGGACCTCCCCACCTTCGAGCAACAACTACTTGGGATGAATCTTCAATTCTCTCATATATGGGTTGATGATATCTTCTAAGGGATCTCCCTTGGATGTTCCAGGGGAAGACATTGTGGCTCCAAATCTGAGATTACACCTGGAAGAAACAGATCGAAACAAAACAAAAACACGATATACGAACCTCGGAAGATCCGGGGGGTTATATATTACGAAGTTTCATATCAAAAGGAAGGTACTAGGAGAAAACGGGTCGGAGACGGAGTCCTGGGCGGCCTCACCACCTGGTGGCGCGGCTAGGGGTGGGCCTGCGCCATGGGGTGGTGTGGGCCACCCTGGCTCCGGTTCCGTCCCTTTTTTGCTTCATAGCTTTCCTCATTGACTGAAAACTGCAAAAATATAGTTGGATTGTATTTTCGCGGAACTTTTCTTACCAGAACTGTTACCTAGTTGGAAACGGACTCTGCAGGTCTCTGAATTTGGTCCTCAATGAATTTCTCTGGAGTTATAACTTGAAAGGCATCAACATCTTCATTGTAAGAATCTCTAGCAATATAGTGTTTGAGTCGCTGTCCATTCACTACTTGTGTAGTATTATCTTTTAGAGAAGAAATTTTTATTGCTCCTGAACGGTATACTTCTTCAATGATGAAAGGTTCTTCCCATTTTGATAGTAGCTTACCTGCAAAAAATCTGAAACGAGACCTATACAATAGAACTTTCTCACCAACATGAAATTCTCTCTTAAGTATTCGCTTGTCATGCCATCTTTTAACTTTTCTTTAAAGAGCCTAGCATTCTCATAGGATTCACTCCTCCATTCATCTAAAGAGCTTAAGTCAAAAAGTCTTTTCTCACCAGATAGCTTACAATCTCTATTTAGTTCTTTCACTGCCTAGTAAGCTTTGTGTTCTAATTCTAAGGGTAAGTGGCAAGCTTTCCCATAAACCATTTTATAAGGAGACATTCCCATGGGATTCTTATAAGCAGTTCTATAAGACCATAAAGCATCATTCAACTTCTTAGCCCAGTTTTTTCTAGACCTATTAACAGTCTTTTGTAAGATAGATTTAATTTCTCTATTTGATAACTCTACTTGCCCGCTAGTTTGGGGTGATAAGCTGAAGCAATCCTATGATTAACATCATACTTAGCGAGGGTCTTCCTAAAACCGCCATGAATGAAATGAGAACCCCCATCAGTCATGAGATACCTAGGCACTCCAAACCTAGGAAAGATAACATCCTTAAGCATTTTTAGAGAGGTTTCTCCATCAGCACTTTTCGTAGGAATGGCTTCTACCCACTTAGTAACATAATCAACGGCAACAAGAATACGAGTGTAACCCTTCGAAGGAGGGAAAGGACCCATAAAGTCGAATCCCCAACAATCAAAAGGTTCAATTACTAGAGAGTAATTCATAGGCATTTCATTACGTCTAGAAATATTACCAACACGTTGACATTCATCACAAGATAAAACAAATTTTCTTGCATCTTTAAAAAGGGTAGGCCAGTAGAAACCTGATTGTAATACCTTTTGTGCAGTTCTATCTCCTGCATGATGTCCTCCATAGGCGCTCACGTGACATTTACGCAATATCTCTTTTTGTTCATACTCTGGAACACATCTTCGCATAATACCATCAACCCCTTCTTTGTATAAGTGTTGGTCATCCCAAAAATAATGCCTCAAATCATAAAAGAACTTTCTTTTTTGCTGAGCTGTAAAAGTTGGAGGCAAATACTTGGAGACAATAAAGTTAGCATAATCAGCATGCCAAGGGCTTCCTCGCGAGTTCACCCCTACCGCGGCTAATTGCTCATTTGGAAAACTATCATTAGCAGGCATAGGATCAAAAGAGATGTTTTCCAAGCGAGATAAATTATCAGCTACAGGATTTTTAGCACACTTTCTATCTACTATATGTAGATCCAACTCTTGTAAAAGCAGTACCCATCTAATAAGCCTAGGCTTAGCATCCTTCTTTGTCATAAGATATTTAATAGCAGCATGATCAATATGAATAGTTACTTTTGAGTCCACAATATAGGGCCTAAACTTATCACAAGAAAAGACAACAGCTAGAAATTCCTTTTCAGTAGTAGCATAATTCCTTTGACCAGTGTCTACAATCTTACTAGCATAATGGATAACGTTCAGCTTTTTATCAATACGTTGCCCAAGGACAGCACCTATAGCAAAATCACTAGCATCACACATTATTTCAAAGGGTAAACTCCAATTAGGTGGTTGGACAATAGGAGCTGTTGTTAAAGCCTTTTTAAGAGTTTCAAAAGCTTCCTTACAATCGTCATCAAAAACGAAGGGTACATCCTTTTGAAGAAGATTAGTAAGGGGTTTTGATATCCTAGAAAAGTCTTTAATAAACCTTCTATAGAAACCAGCATGACCAAGGATACTACGAATATCTTTTATGTCTCTTGGGCATGGCATCTTCTCAATTACCTCAACCTTAGCTCTATCAACTTCTATTCCTCTTTCAGAAACTTTATGCCCAAGAACAATCCCTTCGTTAACCATGAAGTGGCATTTCTCCCAATTAAGAACAAGATTAGTTTCTTCACATCTCTGCAAAACTTTATCAAGGTTGTGCAGACAATTATCAAAAGAAGTTCCGTAGACAGAAAAGTCATCCATGAACACTTCTACAATTTCCTCACAAAAGTCATGAAAGATAGCAGACGTGCACCTTTGGAAAGTAGCAGGAGCATTACATAAACCAAAAGGCATACGTCTATAAGCATAAGTTCCATAAGGGCAAGTAAAAGTAGTTTTTTCTTGATCTTGTTGTTTAACAGCAATTTGAGAGAAACCAGAATAACCATCAAGAAAACAAAAATGGGTCTTTTTAGACAACCTTTCCAACATTTGATCAATAAATGGAAGCGGGTAGTGATCTTTCTTAGTGACTTTATTGACTTTCCTAAAATCGATGCACATCCTATAGCCTACTACTATTCTTTGAGGAATAAGCTCATCGTTATCATTAGGGACAACGGTAATACATCCCTTTTTAGGAACACAATGAATAGGACTAACCCATTCACTATCAGCAATAGGGTAAATAATACCAGCATCAAGGAGTTTCAATACCTCATTCCTTATCACTTCCTTCATCTTAGGATTTAAACGTCGTTGGTGCTCCACTACTGGCTTCGCATCTGGTTCTATGTTGATAGAATGCTGACATATAGTAGGTGAAATCCCTTTCAAATCATCCAGAGTATAGCCCATAGCTCCTCGGTGTTTCTTCAAAACTTCCAATAATCTTTCTTTTTCCTCCCCTGAAAGTTTAGCGCTAATAATAACAGGATATATCTTTTTATCATCAATAAAAGCATATTTAAGATCATCAGGGAGAGGTTTTAGATCGAAGACCGGGTCCTTTTTAGGTGGCAAAGTGGTACCCAAGTCTTCTACAGGCAAGTCATGTTTAAGCAACCTAGGTTGACGACGGAGGATCTCGTCAATCTCATTCCTTTCATCCATGAAGATCTCACTTTCGTGATCTTCCATAAATTGCTGCAAAGTATTGTTAGGAGCAAGAGAGATAGAAGCAAGTTGTTCAACTCTAAAATCCTCATTAGGGGTTTCCTCTTCGCAAGGTTCTTTAGTAAATTTCGAAAAATTAAACTCACAAGATTCCCCATCAAACTTAGTCAAGATTTTCTCCCTCTTGCAATCAATAATAGCACCACAAGTACTCAAGAAAGGTCTACCGAAAATAATAGGATAAGTTTTACTAGCAGCTGAACCAAGTACTAGAAAATCAGCAGGATACTTGATCTTACCACAAAGGACTTCCACGTCTCGCACAATGCCAATTGGAGAGATAGTCTCTCTATTAGCAAGGTGAATAACCACATCAATCTCCTCCAACTCGCAAGGACTTATTTCATGCATAATTTCTCTGTAAAGCTCATAAGGAATAGCACTAGAGCTTGCACCAATATCACATAAACCATAATAGCAATGATCACCAATTCTAACAGAAAGCACAGGAACACTAGCCTTTTTAGATCTATTGGGATGTGAAACAATATTGGAAGCATCCTCACAGAAGACTATGTGCCCATCTTCTACGCTTTTAGTAACAAGGTCTTTCACAATTGCTACGACAGGTTCAATGTTTATTTGTTCATTAGGTTTTACAGTTCTCTTTCCACTTTTAGTGATTACATTAGTTATCATAGGATGATCCTTTACCTTATCTGGGAAGGGAATCTTCTCGATGTAAGGTTTAGGTAGGATATGATCAATAATGCAACACGCAGTGCTCCTAATAGGAACATGGTCAACAATATCTTTATAAGATGCATGGTACTTATTCCATCCTTTTTTTGGAATTTCAATATACAAAGCAAAAGCTCTAAAGCAATTCGTAATAACTTGCAAATCAAGACCATAAGCATTATTAATATTTTGAAAGTCATCAGTTCCCATAAAAGATTCAATGCATTCATAATCATATTTTATACCTGAGTTTCTACCTTTGTCATTCTCCCAAGCTTCAACATTGTCTTGAATGCGGTCCAGAAGGTCCCATTTAACTTCTTCTTCCATGCGAGTGAATGATCCAGCACAAGAAGCATCCAATAAATCCTTGTCATGTAGAGGGAGCCTTGCATAAAAGTATTGATAATAATATTGTTGGGGAGCTCATGAATGGGACATTTGAGCATTAGTAACTTCAATCTCCCCCAAGCTTGAGAAGTACTCTCTCCATCAAGAGGCCAAAAGTTGCATATTTGATTCCGATCTTTATGAATTTCACTAGGAGGATAAAACTTTGAATAAAAGAGAGGCACTATTTCCTCCCATTCCAGAGCTTGACCATTCTTCAGCAGCTTATACCATTCCTCAGCTCTTCCTTTCAGTGATAATGAGAATAACTTCTTCTTAACTTGATCTTTAGTAATACCTGCACACTTGAACAACCCGCATAATTCGTGTATAAAGAGCAAATGATCACCGGGATGGACAGTTCCATCCCCAACATAGTAGTTATCCATAACACGATCAATAATTCTTGTAGGTATTTTGAAAACATCTTTCTCAGCAGGTGGTGGCTTATCTACTACCTTAGCAGTAGTAGTAGCATTACCAAATAAGAAACTCAGCGAATTATCCATAACGAAAATAAAGCAACTAGCAGAAGTAAACAATACTCACAGTAGAAGTTTCCTTTACCAGTTCCACTCTCCAATACCGCTTCACTCCGTGGCAATGGCGCCAGAAAATAGTCTTGATGACCCACAAGTATAGGGGGTGTATCGCAGTATTTTCGATAAGAGTGTCGAACCCAACGAGGAGCAGAAGGTGCTGGCTAGTGGTATGGATCAGGAATTCTCTGCAAATACTTAGCAAACAGATTTTTAGGGGTTTTCAATAAAGCAAGTAAACAAAGTACGAGTAAATAAAAGACAGTAGGAATAAATGCAGCAAGTGGCCCAATCCTTTATGCAGCAAAGGACAAGCCGGTTGTATTTCTATAGATGACCAAACGTTCTCGAGGACACATGGGAAGACTGTCAAGTGCTTTCGCTTCATATAGTCGATTAATCTTCTCTAGCTTGCTAAGTGTTGTGTGGGTGAACATGTGCTAATGTACCGTCCCATCCAAGACTTAATACATACTTGTGATTAAACCCCCTTGCAAACATCCGTAAGTATAATAAAGTAATTAAGGTAGAAATCTAACCACAGCTTTAAACTCTAAGACCCTTACATCCCTTGTGCAATGGTTTCCTAACGGGGGTTCAGGTTTCTGTCACTCCGGCAACCCCTACGATTAGTAGCCAAATACACAATGCATTCCCCTAGGACCATATAGGTGAAGTGTCATGTAGTCGACGTTCACATGACACCACTAGAAGAAGTACACCACAACTTAAATAACAATCTATTGAATCTTTCTCAACGCAACTCCACTACTAACAACAAGACTTCTCCCATGTCCTCAAGAACAAAACGAACTACTCACAAGACATCATATGGATAATGATCAGAGATGGAATAATGATGTATAACAATCTGAACATAAATAATAATTCAATGGTTCACTCAATAGCATCAACTACAAAGAGTAATCAACACCAGGAAAGTTTCCCCTATGAACTATGGCAAGATTCAACGCAATTGTTACAGCAATATGGAGATGGTGATGAGGGTGTTGATGCTGATGATGGTGGTGATGATGATGATGATGATGATGATGATGATGATGATGATCTCAATGAAGTCCGGCTTGATGGTGGTGTTGATGGCGACAATCTCCCCTCTCCGGCAAGGAATTCCCCCGGCAGAAATCTGTCTGCCGGAGAGATCTTTCTCTCTCGGTGTTTTCCGCCCCGCAGAGGCGGCGGAATCTTTATGTGGTCGCTTTCGGAGTCTTAGGGTTTCGGGAGGAAGATATACGCCAGAGGGGAGAGGCTGGAGTGGGCCAGGGTGGCCACACCACTCCCTGGCGCGGCCTAGGCCTGCCCCCGCCATGGGGTGGTGTGGGCCCCTTGTGGCCCACCTCCACTCCATCTTCTGGCATCTTGAGTCTTCTGGAAAAATAGAATTTTCCGTATATTTTTCCCGAATTTTCTGATCTTCGCGAATTTTGCCTCCAAACAACACCTTTTCCATCAGAATCCTGACTACAGCGGTCCATGCTCCAAAAGTCATCAACCATACAAAAACAGATGAAATAACATAAGTATCACCTCTCAATACGAAATATACCAATGAATAATAGTGAATTAAGACATAGAATAGTGATGCAAAATGGATGTATCACGCACTCATCTCCATACCATGTTGCGTCGGTACTTTGTATATTTATGTTTTGCCCTCTTTTTAGTTTTCGTTCTTTCTTTGCTTTTGCTTTCTAAAACACAAAAAGACCAAAAATATTTTTGTTGTTTCTCTTTGGTTTGCTTCTTCTTTTTGCCTTGGTTTGTTTTTCCCTTTTTGCTTTGTTTGAACTATTTGAAAAACCCAAAAAGATTTTTTCTTTGCTTGTTTTTCCTCTTTGGTTCTTGTTTTAAAAATCAAAAACAACAAAAATTTGTCGTTCTTCTTTGGTTTTTGTGAGTTTGCCACAGGGGTTCAGCGGTCCTCAGTGGATATTGGTTTCATATTATTATTCAAGCCAGACAAGTGAAGAGCAATAATGAGGATTAATGACAACTTGAGGCGTGGTAAGAGGCTGGTAACGAACTCTATTTGTTTTCATTTTTTGTACATATACTCATCATTGTGGGCATGCTTAGTCCGTTCGTGTAGAGTGTATGTTATCTTTGGATGCTTAGTAGTTCTTGCTTTATTATGATTAGCTCCAGCTCGTTAATAGTTTATAGCATGTCTTATGAATGTTTGCTTGCATTGCTCTATTCATAAATTGGTATGACACCGTGGTATCCTCCTCTGAATGTTTCGTTTGAATTGACTTGGCACATGCTCACGCATGCACATGACTATGATAATCAGTTAAGCCTTGATGAATTATTTTGCCTTGAGGATCTTGAATCACTTTCATGCCATGAGTAGTCCTGTTTTGTTGCAAGCATGATAATGATAGTTATTTCTCTCTCGTTGGTTGCTCCCTCACTATTGCTAGCCTTCACTTTTACTGAGTATGTTTTACTCAAGGTCCCAACTCCCTAAACCAAATATTTCCAAAGTGTCCACCATACCTACCCATTAGCATCATTTGCTACTTCCGTGCATATTCAATATGCCTTGTTTTCTTCCGAATAAAATGTTTGCTTGTTATGTGAAAATTAGTTAGTAAAGCTCTCACGAACTTGATGGCACACTTTATTTTCTTGCACTTAATAAACCTAAACCATTGCGTCCTTCTTTGTTGCGTATATGCTTGCGCTTTATGAGTTGAAGTCAACAGAACCATGTATCATGGGGACCGCTTTCAACACTTCATTGGTACTTTGTACCTAGTTGATATGATGTTCTTTTGCTTATGGATCCCGGCGGTGTGAAATAAAAGTAGAACTTGTAAGATCATGGAGTTTGTATGTATGTTAGAGAAACGCCTGGGTCGCTGGCCTAAGCCATGCCTAATCATGGTGGAAACTTGCAGCATAACCATAATGAGCATTCTATGAAGCATTCTCAATAAAAATCTATGCACATAGTAAATAAAAAGATCACCGAGATGCTCATTGTCTGCTTGTCTTGTTATTTTGATTATGGGACAGCTCCCGTATCATGTGTAAGGGGTATCCCGTTGGCGGTTCTCTATGATACGTATATACTTAAAATGACAAGAGCTTACTTGTGACTGAAGTTGAGTAGTATGAGGATTGGTCTTCGTACGTAAGGGGCATGAGACTTCGATTTATAACTTGTCAAGCATATCCTCTTAGTGGTGTCACTTTAACCTTAACCATTTAAAGATGCTTATGATAGGGGCAATGAGAGCTCAAAGCTAACGAGTACCATATTTTCAGCATTTGGAAGCCTTTCAAACTATTTAAAACCTTTTCTTGTTGAGTCTCCACACATTCTCCGAGTACTTTATTGAGAGTATACACTACAAGAAATCTGCTCAGTAGTGACCTTTTTTTAATGACCATGAGTTTTTTGGTCATAGATCTATGACCATTCTGAACCAATTGGTCGTAGGGAATTTGGGAGGGTCCAAACCTTAAAAAATAACGACAAATTTGGTCAAAAAGGTCGCAATTTACTAACATGAAATGGTCATAGATGGATAGCACAGGTTGAGAGCCATATATTTATCCAATTACGACCAATTTAAATGGTCGCCTCTATAGTTTTGCCTATGTGTCGTATCCGTGTGTCAACTTCTCCAAACATGTTGGTACGTGTGTCAGATACACATGTCAATTTTGCCTACGTGTCGTATCCATGTGTCAACTTCTCCTAACGTGTCCGCACACGTGTCAATTTTGTCTACGTGTCATACAACCTAGTAAACTAACATAAGGGGCCTACCATGCTGACTAGGAGGGAAATCCGATGGGAGACCCGCCTGTCATACAACCAAGTCAACTGAGATGTTGACCAAGAAAATGATCGAATATAGAAGCAAAATGAGAGGCAAGGAAGCTCGAACCCCCGACCACACACTTTCTTCCCGGAATCCTGCATGGCTAACCACCACGCCACCTCCGATTTTATGTTGAGCCAAGATACTTGTATTCTATTTGACCAGTTTCTCTCGTGTTGGGCCTAGACTAGTGGGAAATAAACAAACAAAAAGTTGGGGTGGCGGGATTCGAACTCAAGACTGAGCCCCTCCTTGTTACTTTCATATGCACCTACCACTTCACCATCATCAAATTCTGTGCACCAAAACGCACGAAGTTTATTAGTGCTAGTCGCGATGGTTGGCTTGGGCCTGAGGCAGAATGTGGCCTCCGACCTGAGGCTGCTCCCTAGGCTAGCCTTGGGCCGATAGTGGAGTCTAATTACCCACGATTGCACAGTAAACAAGTTGGCTTGGCCCGGCCTGGCGCCTCCAGCATTTTTTTTCTTTTTTTCCAAATTCTTTTGCATCTTTTTATTCATAACTCTAAATTGAGTTAAACAAAATTTAGAGAACTTGTAAAATTTTAGAGAATATTTTTAGTACATTGTAGAACACTTTTACTTTATAGGACAAATATAAGGACATATTTTTCAAATAAAACCTTAGTAGGTATAAATATAGATTCTAAATCATGGTTTTGACAATAGGGTTTGAAATTGAAATTTTCTTAGCTAGGGTCTGAGTCTCGCTAAACTTGCATTGGATCTCTGATAAAACATCATATTGTGAGTCTAAAAATGATTTTTGCAAAAATTCTCGAGTATTAGATCATATACCTCTAGTTGAAATCGGACCCACTTCCTACCGATTCGGCAGGAATCTGTCTTTTTGGCCAGAGGTAGACGGAAAGATTTTAGATACCCTAGTTGAGACATTGTCCATATAACATGGTCTAATATTTTTGAAAAATAGGGTGGTACCATTTTGAAAATTTCACTCGGTAGTTGCTTAATAAAACACCCCGTTTTTGGCAGTCAGAAAATAGAAAATGGCTTTTTTGTGCGGCAAAAAGGAAAAGGTCCTCCTACAACATTGTTCGCCATCCCAAGATACACGTGTGTGCATAAGACGGGTACATTATCATAAACTATGCCGTGATTCAGGCAATAATATTGGTCTTTTGACCTAAAAGCCATGAAACCTCGAACATGATAGGCCATTTTTGTGAAGGTTTTTTGAGATGCAATCAATATACCAAGTTTGGTATTTTTCCTTACAACTATGTCACATAATATGACACCAGGCGAAGGATTTACCTCATTTGGACCGTTTTTGGATTTCTTATGCCCGTTTCAAACTATGGTCAAAACGGCGGGCATGAATGTTCTTTGCTAGGTGTTGATCCTCGCTAAAGTTTCACTGGATCTCTGATAAAGCAGCATATTGTGAGTCTAAAAATGATTTTTGCAAAAAATTGCGAGCATTAGATCATGTACCTGTAGTTCAAATCGGACCCACTTCCTATCGATTCGGCAGGAATCTGTCTTTTTCGCCGGGGGTGGAAGGAAAGATTTTAGATATTCTAGTTGGGACATTGTCCATGTAAGATGGTCTATTATTTTTGAAAAATAGGGTGGTACCATTTTGAAACTCTCATTTGGTGGTTGCTTTACAAAACGCCCCGTTTTTTGGCATTCAAAAAATAGAAAATGCATTTTCTGTGCGACGAAAAGGAAAACTTCCTCCTGCAACATTGTTCTCCATCCCAAGATGCATATGCGTGCACAATATGGGCACATTATCACAAACTATGCCGCAATTCTGGTCATAACATTGGTCGTTTGGCCCGAAAACCATGAAACCTCGACTATGATAGGTCATTTCAGTGAAGTGTTTTTCGATAAACTTGCAATATACCAAGTTTGATATTTTTCCTTGCAAATATGTCACATAACAAGACACGACGCGAAGGATTTACGTCGTTTGTACCGTTTTTGAATTTATTATACCCGTTTCTAACTATGGTCAAAACGGAGGGCATGAAGGTTCCTAGCTAGGGGATGAGCCTCACTAAAATTTCATTAGATCTCTGATAAAACATCATATTGTGAACCTAAAAATGATTTTTGCAAAAAATCATGAGCATTAAATCATGTACATGTAGTTCAAATTGGACCCACTTCCTATCGATTCGACAGATATTTGTCTTTTTCGCGAGGGGTGGAGGAAAAGGTTTGAGATACCCTGGTTGGAACATTATCCATATAATATGGTCTAGTATTTTTTTAAAATTTGGTGGTAGCATTTTGATTGAGCACTTTGATGGTTGCTTCATAAAACGCACGTTTTTGGCACTCAAAAAATGGAAAACGCATTTTCAGTGCCACGAAAAGAAAAACTTCCTCCTGCAACATTGTTCCCCATCCCAAGATGCACATGTGTGCACAATACAGGAACATTATCACAAACTATGCCGCAATAATGGCCATAACATTGGTTGTTTGACCTAAAAGCCATGAAACCTCGAACAAGATAGATCATTTCTGTGAAGGTTTTTCCGTGATGTAATCAATATACCAAGTTTGGTATTTTTACTTGTAACCATGTCATATAATAAGACACCACGTGAAGTTTTTACCTTGTTTGGACCGTTTTTGAATTTCTTATGCCCGTTTTAAACTTTGATCAAAACGGCGGGCATGAAGGTTCTTAGCTAGGGGATGATTCTCGCAAAACTTTCAGTGGATCTATGATAAAATAGCATATTGTGAAGCTAGAAATGATTTTTCCAAAAATTCACGGGCATTAGATCATGTACCTGTAGTTCAAATCAGACCCCCTTCCTACTGATTCGATAGGAATTTGTCTTTTTCTCGAGGGGTGGACAGAAAGGTTTGAGATCTCCCGGTTGGGACATTGTCCATCTAACATGGTGTAGTATTTTTGAAAAATATGGTGGTAGCATTTTGAATTAGCGCTTTGGCAGTTGCTTCATAAAATGCCCCGTTTTTGGCACTCGGAAAAAGAGCTAGCCAATCAGAACATAGAGCCAGCCTATCCACGGATCACCCTGCCAAAGCAGATCTGAGTCGTCTACCTGCATCCAACGATCCAGATCCAACCTCTCCTGCCTCCCCACTTTGGACTGCAAATGACGAAGACACCCCCACAAATCCTAACTGCACTTCCGAAGTATGTAGGGATAATTTTGTCAAAGTCTAATTTCTAAATGAGCAGCAGAGGGAAACTTTTAGAAATCACCGCACGTCCTCGAATTTTCAGATCGGCTCGTATCTTTCCTACCCAGAGGGTAACCCTAACTCCCCTCCCTTCCTTCATTTCCACCCTTCTCCCGTCCTCACTGCGGCAGCGCCTCCTCTACTCCACCAACGCCCGTGCCATATCCCCATCCATGCGCGCTCATCGCCTCTCCCTTCATCACCTGCGACGGTGGCGCACCCCATCCCTTTCCCCAACTCTCGCCTCCGTCTCCACCTACCTCCGGATCTATATGACCTCCGTATCCAGGCCTCTGACCTCCTGCCCCGCTTCTACCGCAGCCCTACGAAGCCGAGGATGCTCATGTCGCTGGCGCACGCGAGGGATGCTCACCGAGGCTGTCGACCTCATCGTTGGCCGCCGAATCGAGGCAGACAGGCCCAGGCGGCAGGGGCGCGGGGTCCTCCGCATCGCCGGCCGACAGCACCAGGAGGAACCTGCATACCCAGACGATGGGGAACATCGGCGAATCCTCCATCTTCGACAGCGAGATCTTCCCCTCCTCTGGAACTCGCCTGCTGCCAGCAAGATCGAGGCCACCAACCCACGCGTCACCAACGCCTCATCCTGACCACGTAGCAGCTGGATCTACGCCTCATTCTGTAGAAGTATGTTATTATTCATGCTTTTGTTCAATTTTCCTCAGGTCACAGCCCTTTCCTGTGGTGGTGCCCTTTAGGGTTGTTGTGGTGGTGGTGCTGTCCACCAGAGCTACTGCTAGTGCTGCTGGTGTCAGTGTGACCGAGCCGATGCTGCCGACGTCAACTATGGCCCGCTGGTCATGAGGCCGGCAACAAGAAAGCAGCATGGAGGAGCAGGCGAGCCGACCACAAGGGGAATCCACGACGCGCACATCCCCATGGTCTTCGGCGTCGCTAGGATACTCAAGGACCACGAGCACCTCCTTGGCGTCGCGACTAGCAGTCCGACCTGCTCTTTTGTGTTCTATATATTTCCCCACAATAGGTAGTACTGCTCCCCCCTGCTCTTTTGTGTTCTACCTATTTCCCCATGTTTGATTGATCTGGTTGCTAATTTACTGTGCTTTGCCTATGCCACTACTATAATCTCTACTCCCTGTTTATCCGGCTCTAGATGTGTGTAGGCTTTGATTGAATCCCCGCAGACATGAGTATTGGACAATGCAAATCATCTAGGTGCAGACTGAGTGTAGTTTCATGGCTCCTTTGTTTTGATTCTCATGGTTGATAATAATAACAACATAATACATCCCATCTTAGCTTATTATTAATCCTCTGTGTGCTACTATTTCTGAATACCTACTACTTACTTTCTGCATAAAGGCAAACTCTATCTTAGATCCTTTATTTGCATCTCCTGTTACAAGAACATAATAGCTCCTTTATTTGCTGTGGTTTGATTCTCATAGCTCATGGTAACATGGATAATAATAACAGAATATTACTAGTGTTGACAATGTTGCTGGCATATATTATTGCACATGAAGTGAATTAATTCTCACAAAAGTTGTTTGTTTCTCTAGTTTGATTCATAGTTGACACATGTTATTTAATTCTGGTATGATGATCTAACTTAGTGAGTGTAACTGTATATTTTGATTCCGGCCAGGTGCACTACTGCTAGGAGATCACAATGACGAGCATGGCGGCGAGCTGCGAAGCTGTTACTAGGAGATCATGACGACAAGCACTGCGAGATGTGGAACTACTGCTAGAGATCATGACGACGAGCACAACAAGCTGCTGCTGGAGATCACGATGTGGGGACGAGCTGCAAAGCTACTGCTGGCGATCATTTGCATGTGTATTCATAGTCTGAGATGAATGACATGGTTCACATCTTCTTTTGATGGATAATTGCTTGCTGATGACTGGATATTAGTTGTACATGTGATGATCTGGCTATCATGTGGTATGATAGTCTTAATTTTTGGCCTTCTTTATGTACTAGTTGTGTAATGGAGTAATTCAACCCGGCTGAGTCCAAATGCTGGAGTTCAAACTATTTAATTAACCTGTAAATTATATTGTTTGAAACATTGTTGTGCTAATTTTGGGTCTTTTTCTTAAAAAGGCCTTGGAACCTGTACTGTATCTTATAGAGGCCTTGGCCTAGAATTGGATGGACCGAAATGGTCTACCAGAAAAACTAGAACAAAATGGATTAGAAAGGGCCATAAATGGACTGTATAGTATACATAAAAAGAATTAGAACGAGATCAATAAAAAATAGACCGTAAAATGGGTTGTAAAGAGGCTAAAGCCCATGACTGAAATGATCATAGCAAAGCACAGGCTCAATAAGAAATGGACCATAAAAGGCTGAAATGATGGGCTTGTCCCATGTAGATGGTTGAACTGGACCAGGCTGATTTTAGTTTAGGACCATTTAGATTGGTCACAGATTTGTCACGTAGGATCGGCCACGTAGGATCTGACGTGGACAGGGCAGACAGTCTGTGACCAATGCAGTTGCTCATAGAATCTGTGACCAATTGTATTGGTCATAGACGTCTATGACCAATTCAGAAAAAAGGTCGTGGTGTTTAAATAGTGACGCTCAGCTTTTGACCTTCTGTATTTGGTCACAAAAAAGTCACAAATTAAAAACTATGACCTTTCAGTGACCAATATGGAGGGTCATGTATCACCAGATTTCTTGTAGTGATAGTTTTCATTCTTTGTGCTTGTCTCATTACTTGATTATTTGTGTTATAACTTTGATGCTTGTATCTTTGATATCTTTACTTCTAGTCATCACTTGAATTTCAGAGGTGCCTTGATATTCATAATCAAAGGCAAGCGAGATACCACTCTATCATACCTTTCTATGAGCATTGTAATGTTGCTTACGTTTTTACTTCATGCTACTTATTTTTCTTGAGTTGGAATCTCTTCATAGCTTGCAATGCCTATTAAGTAAACTTAGTTGCATACTCTTTATTATGAACTATCTAAGTAGTTGATCACATTGCTGAGAATATTTACATCTTATGAAGCAAATGTGTTCATGAAAGTTCTTTTATCGCACTCAGTTTTCAACTGAATTGCTTGAGGACAAGCAATAAACTAAGCTTGGGGGGAGTTGATACGTCCAAAACGTATCTACTTTCCCGAACACTTTTGTTATTGTTTCTCCTCTATACTTGTGTGATTTGGATACAACTAACACGAACTGACGTTGTTTTCAGCAGATTTGCATTGGTGTCTACTTTTTGTGCAGAAAATCAACTATTAGAAAAAATCCCGGAAAATATGCCGAAAATCCTATTTCACCCGAAGACTTTAGGAGCCAGAATACGAGACGAAGAAGAGCCAGGGGGTGGCCACACCACCTAGTGGCGCAGGCCGCGCCAGGGGGTGGTGTGGGCCCCCAGGCACCCCCTCGGTCTCCCTCTTCTCCTATAAGTTGCCTTCTGACCTAAAAACTCAGGGGGGTTCGACGTTTTTTCAAAAGGAGTTCCGCTCCGCCGCCACCACCAGATTCCACGAAACAGCACCAGAAACTCCGTTCTGGCACCCTGCCGGGACAGGGAGTTAGAGGAGATCATCGCCATCATCATCACCATCGATTCTCCATCGACCATCCATGTTTCCCCCATCTATGAGTGAGTAATCCCCCGCTGTAGGCTATATGGATGGTAGGGATTGGATGAGATCGTTCATGTAATGGCATCAGATTGTTAGGGCATGGTGCCTAGTATCTTTTATTAGTGCTTTATGACTTTGTTGCGACTTGTTGTCCTTAATGCTTGTCACTAGGGCCCGAGTGCCATGACTTCAGATCTGAACATGTTATTGATTCATTATGGTAGTATTGTTTTTGGTCTTATCTGCAAGTTGTATACGCACGTTGTCATCCGGAACCAATGGCCCCGAAGTGATAGAAATCGGGATAACCAGAGGGAATGGCTTTGATGTGAGGATCACATGTGTTCACGGAGTGTTAATGCTTTGCTCCGGTGCTCTATTAAAAGGAGCACCTTAATTGCTAGTAGTTCCCTTGAGGCCCTGCTGCAAACGGGCTGGCAGGACAAAAGATGTTGTGCAAGTTCTCATTGCGAGCACGTATGACTATATATGGAACACATGCCTAGGATTATATAGTACTTGGATGATTTATCTTATTTATCTGCAATTGCCCTATGTTCTGATTGCTATGTGAATTGTCTTGTCCATGCAACGCCCGTCCATCCATCCCTATGCCTACCGCACTCGAATCCCACGGTTTACTGCTATTGTTACTGCTGTCTGTTTTACTACTGCTGTTGCTTTACTACTCCTATTGCAAAACTGTTGCTACTGATAAACTGCTGTGAGCAAGATTGTTTCCAGGTGCAGCTGAATTGACAACTCAGTTGTTAAGGCTTATAAATATTCTTTGGCTCCCCTTGTGTCGAATCAATAAATTGGGTTTCACTTCCCTCGAAAATACTGCGATACACCCCCTATACTTGTGGGTCATCACATGGCGCCGCGCTAACCGAACAACACGCTTCTGCTGCTCTGCCCCCTGGGAGGTCAATCTCCATGATCTCCGCCAGGGCCGCGCAACTCGTATGCAGGGTTCGTCTGCCGATCTGTGGTCGGCTGCCCTGTAAGTCTTTTTTCCGATCTTTTGATCGTTTTTTTGGTTTACCGATTTTAGATCGGATTGACTCGCCCACCACCGTTGCCATCACCGCGCCTCTACTCCGACCATCGGCATCGAGGATCTACACCCCGCCCGTGCGCCTGCCTCCTCCGCTGCCGCGCCTGCCTCGGTAGGCTGTCGCGGCCTCACAGCAGGCTACCGCGCACCGCGGCCGGCTGCTACGCCTTCCTTGGAAGGCTATCGTGCCCCTCCCTCGGATCCTCTTCGTCGTCATTGTCCGGGACTTCACCGACAATGCCGCCATCGACTCCGATCTACGTGTCTTCCATGCTATGATGCGTACGGTGTACCGTTGGTCTGATCAACCGATCCCACGCCTATCTACAACAAGCACGTCCCCAAAACTCTGAAGGATATTGGCCAAGGCTAACATGTCATGTTGCGTGGGGGTCAAGAAAATGGCAGCATCATCCGCGTATAGGGACACATGGGGTCCTTGTAAACCACCAGGCATCTCGTGCAGCAGCCCAACGGCTGTGGCCTTCTCAAGGAGTCCCTGAAGGGATCGATGGCAATGTCGAAGAGGAGAGGTGAAAGGGGGTCTCCTTGTCGAAGACCGCGGCCGTGAGGGATGTCCTTTCCTGGGACCCCGTTAAGGATAACACGGGAAGACGCTGAGGAGAACAGGGTCGACATCAGAGCGCGCCATCTTTGGGGGAAGCCAAGGCGTTGCATGGGGTCCATCATATAATCCCAACGAGTAGTGTCAAAAGCCTTAGCGATATCAAGCTTTACAAGGAGGTCCGGGGTTTTGCTGTGATGAAGTTGGCGGGCGGTGTTCCTGACATACATAAAGTTGTCATGGATGGTTGTGGATTTGATGAAAGCACTCTGGCTGCGAGACACGATCTCATTCATCTTGGGACTGAGCCATCAGGCCATAGCTTTGGCGATGATCTTCAAGACCAAGTGAATGAGGCCAAAGGGCCTAAAAACAGTGATGGACTCCGCACCGTCCTTTTTTGGCAGCAGCACAATGTTGGCGGTGTTGACAATGTGGAAATTGGACGCTGATAATTCCAAGAAAGCGTTGATGGCCCTCATAAGATTGTCCTTGATGAACTCCCAACACGAGCGGACAAAGGAGATGGAGAAGCCGCCAGGACCCGGGGCCTTATCCGCAGGCATGTCCTCAAATGCCTCCTTTATCTCGAGTTTGGAGAAAGGCAACACAAGGTCCTCCAGAGGATGGACAGTGGGGCTCAAAACGGCCCAGTTAAAATCCAGCTGCCGAGGTGGAGGACGACCTAAAGTTTAGGAGAAGTGATCAAAGATGAGATTCTCTTTCTCCACATGAGTGGCCCGTTGAGGTGCTTGAGTCTCATAATTTGGTTATTGCGTTTCCTCGCATTAACCCGCAGGTGGAAGAACTTTGTGTCTCACCATATTTTTGTCCAACAATGCAGAGCCAAAACATCATAAGTAAGCAAGCAAGCAAACAAACAAACGTCCATATGGTCATAAAAATGCCCTGCACCAACCACGCATCACACAGCATTAGGCGTCCCCATCTACCTTAAGTAGCTACCAAACACTCTGTCATGGTGCACGGATAGATTTAACTAGCATAGTTCATCTGTGGATGATCTATGCCCTTTTTGGCCACATGCTGATTTGCTTTATTTTCCTAATTTAACTTAACGATCTTTACAGAGCTTAATTGGTTGGTTATGTTAGCTGTCGGTGGCTCTGTGTAGCTTAATGACGATGTTAGTTGCGGGTAGATACTAGGTAGCTGTATCATGATCTAGTTAAATAATGGACCGTGATGCTACATTTATCTCGAGATCTATTCTGCATCGTCATGAGTCGTGAGTAGTTTGACTAATTAATTACAGTGATTTTAATTACAGTGATTTTATACGAAACAGTGGGGAACTGTTCCTTCTTTCCTGACTCCCCTGAGAAAGCCATCTTTGAACAGACGTGACAAAGCCTAAAGACAGTGAGGTTGGACCTTTCTTCCTCTCGCGACCCACGCCCCTCCCCTTCCTCCCCTTCAGGCTCCCTCCCTCGCCTCCTCTCGCCGCCATCGCTGGCATGCGGCCCCGGCCCTTGGCCGCGCGGCGCCGGTGGCAGCGGGCTCCCTGGCCTTTCCCCTCTCGGATTTGGACGGCGCGGGGGCTGGCTATGACCCAGAGGCTCTCCTCAGCGACGGTGGTCCGACACGACGGCGGGGTTCCCGGCGGCGGCTGCGTGGAGCCACCAGTTAGTGGTGGGATGGCTGAGCAGAGCTTGGCCAGAGGTGCCCTGTCAGCCCAGATCTAGGTCCTTTGGACCCGATCTGGATCTAGGCGGGCCAGGCTCGGCCCCGCCGCCTCCGATGCGACTAACAGACGGCTCGTGACGAGGGTGGCCGCGACGACACCTCGCTTGCTGCAGCGTGGCGGCGGGACCTTTGCGGGCCCGTTTGGGTCCAGCCAGGGCTATGGTGATGACCAAGAGGGTTGCAGCAGCGGTGGTCTACGTGCAGCAGCATAGCGGTGGGGACTTTATGGGCCCTTCGGGGCCTGGTCGGCCGTCCTGGCCTGGTATGTCCGGGCTGCCGCGTCCGATCAGCACCCGACAACGGCGGTGGAGGAAGTCCCCCAGGTGGCTACTGCTGCCAACCTCCGGATCCAATGGCGTGGTGTGCTCTTGCCGCTATGTCTGGTCGGCTACCGCCATCGCGGTGGAGGTTGTTCCCTCCTGCGTGGTTGTGGTGTTGTCGCTCCTTGTCTACGGCTACTTCTTAGTCCGACCGGCATCACGGTGTTTGCCATGGTGATACGGCGATGGGGGGTTCAAGACCGTGGTGGCGTATGTTGGTGGGTGGCGAGATTGGTGGAGCACTATGGTTTTGTCTGGTGTTGTGGTGCCTGGGAGGCGGGAGAAATCCTTGTCATCGTGACTCCGGCGTGGCGACGCTCTCGGGTGTGGTCGCTCCTTCCCGAAGGGCGTCGGTTGCCCCTCTTCTCCACTACCGTAGCGTACCGGGGGAAACCCTAGGACCTGTCCGGGCAGTAGCGTCGTCATTGTCGCTTCCTTGTTGGAGGTGCTTCTTGGTACGCGGTGATTCCTAGTGCTAGGATCGTGGTGGGACTACTCCAGAGGGCGTAGTGGTTGCGAGTCACCTTCGTTTTCGTTGATCTGCTAGGGTCGGCTTTTCTTATTTTTCTTGTTTTTCTCTTTTTTTAATCTGTGGGCTTGCTTGTGTTGTTTGCCCCAGCAATGATATCCTTGTTGTACCATGTGTTTGCTATATTAATATAGCGGGGTGAAAGCCTGATTCGAGTATTTTATACGAAACAGTTACAACTTACGCTCCTCTCCTGTTGGTGGTAATTACAGTCCGTGGCCATGATTTCATAACAACCAGTTACAACTGACGCTCCGGCCCTCTTGTTGGTGGTAAACATCTTTATTTCTGGACGAATTGAACTGTTTGATTAGCCAGTAGTACACATCACACACACTCCTTGCTAACGAATGGAACAAACATACGGCGTAGTCTAGAGTATCCTGTGTACCAACCAATACCATACCTCTCATCACACAGCATTATCAGCATATATCGGACAAGCGTCATGACCCACCAATAATGCTTTAATCGTCATGTTTGGTGTATGCATAATCTAATGTAGTACTCCGTAGCTAGGCAGCACAATCGGCAAGCATTTATTTTGGAAAAACTTTTGTAGGGGAATAACTTTCAAACTGAACTCCTAACCTTTTATTTTCTTTTCAAACAGTTGCTTACTCCTAACTGAGAGGGCCTGATTTTCTGTGGGTCCGCGGCGGCGCTGTGCCTAACAATAAACTAGCTCTCTCATGAAATTATCAAGTGGACGTTTTGTAGTCTCCTCCGCTTTGCACTCCATCATGTGACTAGTCAAGCGCAAGTACAATATCAATCACACACGGTAGCTAGCCAAGACCACCCCATTCCTCCGACCTCTTTCCCCTGCACGCCGGAATCTGTCTGAATCCCGGCACCCTGATCGGGCAAACCTTTAACTAGAGCTCGCGCGTAAATGCGTGCGTTGTCCAGTGTCCTTGGTTCTTGTAGGACCAGGGCTGCGGAACGGGCAAATGACCGTGAGAGCAAGCAAAAGTCGGTTGATATTCTAGCCGAAAGCGGTAGAGAGAACAAAAGCAGATTCCCTGGCAAGCTGAGCCCCTGGCTGGCTGCTAAGCACAGTACCATGCTAGCTAGCTAACTAGCTACTAACTAGAACAGCTAGCTAGCTTGGGCAAGCATGGCCCAGGTACGGGACACAAGAGTTGGTTACAAGCTCATGGTAGCTTTGGGCGCACGAATTGCACAAGTTGGGCGTTTGCCGTGCGGAACCACATTTCTTCCATCCCATCATCGATGATTGTATCGATCGTGTCCCGGTCCAAACTTGCAGGAGGGAAAATCAGGGGAAGGATCATGACAACTTTTTCTACATGCTAGTATATGTGGAACAACGTGGAGGCCAAGGTCGGTGCTCTCTCTATACCTGCATTAATTGACCCGTTTACCAGCAAGCAGCCATGGCAACAAGCTAGGACCGCGCGTGAGGACAGAAATGCCTGAGCGAGATGTCGCAGCCCGCACCTCAAGGGCATACATACATGTTTATGTGTGTCGATCGATGTGGAGAGATCGAAAGAGGTTGTAGGCTCTGGAGCTTGCAGGTATCACTTGAGAACAAAGATTACCAAATCGAGCTGGAGGAGCTCCATCCATCCATCCATCCATATCTCCCGTTTTGGGGCGGATCGGACTCGACGTGATGATTCTTATGAGCAGCTAGCTGGCCGCCTCCTCCTCGATCGATCAGTTAATACATGGATGGGAACGTGTGTTAGCAGAGGGCCTGTGTGTTGGTGGTAGTGCAGTTGACGGAGGTTGCGTGACAGTGGCCTATAGCTAGCTAGTTAGCCAGCCAGCCAGCCAGCCAGCACCGAGCCACAAGTAGAGGAGTACTACCGTTCGATCGCCGTGGGAGAATATATACGCCAAATGCCTTTACGTGTATTTGCAAATCAGTAGGCGGCAGGGTTTACAATTTGATTATTATGATTTACGACCAATTCAGTCGCTGTACCCGGTCTGCTACAGTACGTTGTAGAGATATAGAAGCTATACACATTACACACGCGTATCAGACCAACCGCCAATTTTTATGTGTTGAGATTGTTTGACATTATTATGTCCTCAATCTCGGCCGGATTCTACGAGCCATGTGTGTTTGGTACAAGCGTAGAGCGTCTAGGGTCATTTTTTTTCAGCTTCTTGGAAAACACTTATATGTGGATTTAAATTGAAGCTAGCTGAAAAAAAACTCAAAATTTCTAGACAGCTTAGTTTCGGACCAATCGGTACTTTCTGTTTATTTCAGAGAAGCCACAGGAGGACATCTTCTTGAGCATATTTCTAAGGCGCATACCCCTCTTCGATTTTGAAACTCGCACCATCACTTTTCCTCGTATTTATGTGTAGATCGATTGCCATTGCACCAAATCATTATTCTCCTATGTCTCTCATGGGCCGTGACCACCCGCGGCTACGCTCGCGTGTGTAGGGTTGCAAGGAACAAGCTATAGCAATCGTCGCCTCCTCCCCACAAGTCACACCCCAATGCCACCGTCCACGGCTCCCCATGACCTCATGCTTTGTTAGGAAGAAAACTTGTTGTAGTAACACTCCGATGACCTTTCTTTTATTTGATATATGTTCTCAAGTACCAATGACACCTTATTTGTATTGTAATATATAGTATTTTATGATCTTTGTAATTTCTTTTTTCTCTCATCTACATTACACACCAGAAAATACATACTACAAGTCACACCTCAAGCAGTTGGGTGTATCATATACAACTTAGAAAAGTAGCCCCATTAACGAAAACAGAAAAAACAGAGAGTGCAATTTCTTGGGAGCTTATTGCATCGCAGTTTTTCGTTGGCAGTTAAGCTTAGTTTGTTTTTGCACAAGCCCCCTACAGAAAGAACCGGCCCTTTGTGAAGGCGCCAGCAAGTTGATCTGACGATGCTAGGAAGCTAATTTCGATTACAACATTCGGGCCAATAAATAAAAATCAACCCCGGTATGTATCTCAATCATGGCATGAAACACGGGATTCACCACCAGCTATGTCGCACCTAGGTTATCGCCATACCAAAATATTTGTGCCCTATTGTAGAGTACTTGAATTCGTAGAAAATAACTACATCCACACCGCTTCAGCCATCTAATTTGCGAGGTCTTTGTACGCAGCTTCTTGTGTACATGACAAAGCATATAGGCTGCTTGTGTACACTCTATATGATTAGTTTGGGACCAAAGAACATGACAAAACCACCTGCGAAGCGCCGATCATTGGCACCACCGGCCTAAGGCGCATGCTGGAAAACACTCTACAAGGTGAAAGGGGATTGACAAAATACCCACACAATGACAACAATTCCCTTGAAATACCACAAGAGATCCTTTTGATAGCTCCCCAAAGGTAACATCTATCTCAGTTTAGTTAGGAACCGGCAAACCTTGTCCAGTTTGGGTCAGATATATAATGCATCCCACCAACAAGCGCCTCGTTAAAATAAAGCCTTCCTTATCCATCTGTAAGTAGCACATCCCTAAGTTCCCGCCACCGGATTGGTCGATTGGAGGTTAGCTACAGCTTTGCAGTTCACCATATATATTTACTAGTTCAAAGGAGACCCCTCGCATATATACACCTTGTAAACGAGAGTTAGTCCCAATGAGTTGGGAGCAACCTCGCTGTTGAGAAAGTAGTGTAGTGGGCATCCTCCGGTAATTTGACTCTACGGGTTGCACATGGCTACCGAGGCTTTAATTAAGCTTGCGTGTATTCCCAATTAGTAACTAGGGTTTATGGAGTATTGTTAGTGTTGGAATATTAGGCAATTTTCTCATGAGATTAATTACCGAAATCAACATTATGTAAGCACTAGCAGATCTAACACATGCAGTCAAACAACCACATCTAGTAGATCTGAAAATCTAGCAAGAACTAGTGCATATAAAGATAAGAATATCACGTACAGGTTGACCGGAAAGGTCATCACCGCAGCAACACCTTGGTCATTGTTGTTGTCGCCCATGGTGCTGATAAGGTCGCCGGTTGTTGAAGAAAAACACGCGAAAGGAGGCGAGCAGTCGCGCCGAGACGCTCCCTAAAAACCTTATCGCCCGTCTCCCGGTGCAGGATCTCAACAGACGGGATTTCGGAGGCCTGCTCTCCCGGACAGCAGTGCACGCAGCCGCCGGGATGGGGAAGCCTAGAGAGCAGCGCAGCAAGAGGAACACACTACGAGCAAGACCAAGAGAAGAACTGGATCCATATAGATATGTCTGTCTCTCGCTCTATAAAGCCTGGGAGGTGAGCCGACCAAGTCGCCACGCGTTGGAAGACAAGGACACGCGTCAAACATTCACACGAATGTTGACACGTACCCAATAGCTAGTGCACCAAGCACAAATTTAGTCTTCCACAAAACGAGTTTCTAACTCGAACTCGATTCACGCGACGCGCGGGCGAGGCGGGCGGCGGCGGAGGAGGAGTGCGCGTGGACTCCTCTTCTCACTCACTTAGTGGGAGTGAAACAGCCCAACTTATAAGCTGATCCAACTCTCTCCCAACGAGCAATGTGGGACTAAACGTTGTCTCTCACAGAGCTCCCAAGCTGCCGTAATAGATGGGTCTTGAGATTTCAGGATTTATTAGACTGCCTCCTGGGCCACAGCCCATATAAATCTAACAGTTAGGATTTACATCAGACCTGGCCGTGCCGGATCTGCTACAGTGACCCACAGCAGGGTACAGAGGGATAGCATATACATACACCTAGCTATACACTCACGCACAAGGAAACCAGCTACATACCAAAACATGTTTGTTGGAATTGATTGACACACTGCTCATCAAGTCGAGGCTGACAAAGTAAACTATGGCGATCGTGCAGTCTGGCTGTGACGGATGGACGGATTGGAACGTGGCAACAACCAGCACATGTGGATGTGTGCGCGTGGCTCGACCGAATGTGTGTGTGTGCGCGTGTACGTGTTCCACACTTGCACCACGTGTGAGAAACTCGGTCGGTAATGATTAATCATGCTTTTGAAGTTACCGGAAGCTGTGTGTCTGTCGGTCGCCCCCCGACGGCGCCGCGCCAACAAACCGGGATCGCGACGCCACAGCTAGCCGGAAGCCCTCGCTCAGCTCCGCACGGCACCGCGCCCCGAAGCCGTCGAAATCGCTCGTTCTACCCTAGGCCAGAAGCTCAGTTAACGATCTCCTGGTTAATTTGGCTCTTTCCTCGAAACTAACCCAGACACGCCGAGCGAGTCTCCCTGATGTGATTGGTCGAGTTGCATGCATATGAATCAACGAGCTTATTTATTAGCAAAGCCAACTCAAACTCTTTAGTTCATTGTAACGCCGTATACATCTTCCGTAGTACTAGGTCCAACTCAGTTTCCGCCATTATCTACGCGCGCGGAGACAAAGGCTTGTAGCCACACATCTCACATGCATCATGTCGGCCTCTACCGGTAGGCGTGCGGGGCAAACGAGCAGAGGAGATGGGCATGCAGCCGATTTTTCGGGTCAGAGCTTTGTTACAAAATATTTCCCAGAAGATGCGTGTTTCAAACACATCAAGGCTTTTATTTTCAGTATCCTATAATAGATAAAAGAAGAGCTAAGTTTCAGCTACCCATAACCCAAGTCGGCATTCTAGGGACAAGCTAAAATTTGCTAAATTCTACTCAAACTAGTTTTGTAAAAAGCGCAAACCTCTCCGTTATTCGAGAGAGGGTTGAACTTCGTCTCTATCGGTGAATCGCCTTTCTCATTGCGAGGGAACCACGGTTGACATGTCGTCGGCTCGAGCTCGTCAGGACAACTTTGTCCGCCATACCAATTTTCGCCATGATGTCCCTCGACATTTCCATAGAGATCATCACTGCCATCGAGAAAATCATCCGCGGATTTCTTTGGAAGGGGAGAAAGGACGTGCACTTCCTGATGGCGTGGGACAGCGACCTCTGGACATGGATCTCCTTGGTCTGCTGGACGCTCTGGCGCCACCGGAACAAGGTTGTCTTTGAAGGGGCCGCTCCCTCTGCCGGAGAGGTCATTCGGAAGACCGCTGCGGAGGCGGACCTCTGGAGGACTGCAGGGCTTTTTCGCGACTGTCTAGGACAGGTAGATAGGTGAAGATGTTGCGAGTAGTCGCTTAGGACGAGTGTGTTGTCCTTGAGACGGCGTGGATTTGCATCTTTGGCGCCTGTGTCACGGTGCATTGTAAAATTTGGACTCTTGGCCCTCCTTCTATGAAAACGATAGGTCTCCCAGGACGTATCCTTGTTTTTTCATGGTTGACATGACACACGGATTACCCTTTAGAATTGAAATGGGGTGCCATATATGGTAGCCTTAATGGACCTCATGGTGGGTGGAGATGATCTTGGACATGCCATCACACACTCACTGCCCATGAGATAATGGTGCTAATATAATCACATGATAATGGTATACACCGTGCACATTAAACATCATCAACCATCCTTCTTGGGAGACTTTTCCACTCCAAATGTTGGTACTTTTCGGAACGTGTCACGAAATGTCCTCGCGTTCCGGTGCGACCTTCTCTCGATTTTGGATTCTCATCTCCGTCACCCTAGAGATGAGGTCAGACTGCTGGTGTAGTGGTGTGCCTGCCAAACTGCTCAGGTAGAGATGAGGCGATGGTGAAGCCTTTGTCTTGCCAATCGATGTATGTCTGTTTCTAATGTACTGCTGTAGTGATTCAAAGCTGCTAGAGAGACAATTCATGCCAATTTTTTCTGTATAACATCTCAATTGGTTGTGCTCGATCCGTGTCTTCCGCGTCTACTCGTTTTGTGGGGAAGCAGAGGGCATTTCGTCATCGGGTATCATGGGCACTAATAATACCACCAGAGATGAGTGAAAAAAAAACACTTGTATTTGACTGAAATCTACGCAAAGCTTGAGAAATATGGCAAGTGGTGGTTGAATTCTACCTATACAATCTCTGATATCACATAATGTTCCTAAGAAATACATATATATCTTGGTACTAGGCATGTATACGGACGTCCCCGTGTAACCATGGAAGCTCGCCCGTTTCATCAGTTCCTGATCTAATCATTCTTCACATAGTCGCTAGACTTTTCTAAACGCTAACTATACGGACTATCCGTCACGTCCGGCGGACGGGCGGACAACATCCCTACTTGGTACCTACGGCCGGTCTCCGCTTAAAACATTTTGTATGTTCGTATGTTACAACTTATACATCATGGCTCCACATTATTTACAGCCCGAGCTCAAGATAGCACACGCCATACACGTACGCGGATCTCTCGGGCCATGTCGCCTCCTCGAATTTTTAAATTGACACACTAGTATTGAGTCTCAGTTTGATTGAGTTGAACCAGGAGTAGCTAGCCAACTCAAACTCATCAACAACCTGATGAATGCGAACCGGCACTTTCTGTATTATAACGTGTATAATGGAGTACTTTTTTTATTTTGGGAAAAGGGGACGTATATACTATGTACAAGTCTTGGTACAGTCGAGAACAGTTTGCTCGTATCTCGACGAGAAAAAGACTTGTAGCTACAACCTATATACATGAATGTTGGCCAAGTAGACGTCCGGGACCGCTCTGCCCAAAAGATGGGCGCATGCAGCTGGTCTTTTGTGTTTGTAATGAAGAAGAACACAAAACTGAATTTATTTGGTATTGTCTGTGTTCAGTTTGGGAACTGACGTCTCTGAAACTAATTCGCCGAGGATGACCCTTTCTTGATAGGAGGTTGATATGCATATTGTCCACATTAATTCCACATCATGGATCGTCCTTGTTTCTCTTGGAGTTCAGTTTTTTTTTTTTAACTCCAAAAGGTTGGTCTAGTATTTCTGAAAACGTGTCAGAGAATCACTGTCCTAGTGTTACCTTGTGCTATTTATCCAGTTAGGAACATCTTCTCTGTCAGTGCTGGAGAGGTCGATGATCCCAGATTCCGCGCCTGACATAATGGCAAGTTGAGGACGAAGACAAGAACGAAGCAGCATGCGTGTTTTGGTAGAAATCAGTTGGGAATACCGTGTGCTACTTACCTGCTCACCAACCAGCATGGCGAGGATAACGTGGGGAACTGAAACTGATCCTGGAGTATATGATACTGTGGCCAATGAAATCACCACAATCCTGACAATATTCTGGTTTACAGTTCTATCAAATATCCGAAGTTCTCGCCTGAATTTGACGGAAATATACAGAAAACGCGGAATTTAGTAGTAACAAATGTCTGGATTATAATTAAGCATTTCATGGATACATACATATACGTATCAGCATGCACACTTTAACAGAATTCTATTATTTCTGTACTTACCGACATTCAGTGGAACATTTCGGTACATATGCAGGTACATAAGTACGTATATAACTTGTATATCACTACACTCCTAATTTTTCAACTCGTACCGCCAGCGTACAGGAATTATTGTACCGTGTGGCCGGCCAATATATATACGTTTTTTTTACAAAAAATATACCACTTGTATTGTATATCACTACTCCTAATTTCACCGAAAATGTACCGAAAACCTGATGAATTTTGACAGTGATTGAATTCTATCTAATTTATCTGAGATGCAGCACGTATATGCATGTCACCAACCACAAATAATGTTCCGAGCAGTACTAAGAGTTCGGTACCTACCGAAATCTACCAGAAACATTTTGGTACGTATTAGTACTAACGCCCGTACGTTACAACATGAACATCAGTGTTAAAAACAAATTACTACTTACTTACGCCCCTAAGCTAAGAACTAGTTGTACTCCCACCGAGAACAGTATCCACGTACGCAGAAACCCCGGGGCCATGTCGCCTTTGCGCTGGCCGTTCGCTGTCACGGGACCGATAGCTAGAGCAGATCAGCAGCCGTTAAACATAGCGTCAGAGCCCCAGAAGCTTCCCCTGAGCCGCGCCGATATATACCACGCGCCCCACAGCCTTCCTTCCATTGAGCACACAGCACTCAGCAGTCACCACCAACCACCAGCCAGCAGCTAGCACTGCGCGCGTCTGCAGGGTACCTAGCTAGCGCGGGACACTCGAGCAAAGCTGCTTGCTTGCTTGCTTCCGCCGGCGCGGCGCGGGGAGGATGATGAGGTCGGCGGCGGCTCTGGTGGCCGTGGTGCTGGCGGTGGCGGTGGCGGCGGAGGCGAGCGAGCTGAAGGTGGGGTACTACGACAAGAGCTGCCGGGGCGTGGAGAACGTGGTGAAGTGGCACGTCATCAAGGCCATCAAGGCCGACCGCAAGGTCGGCGCCGCCCTCGTCCGCCTCATCTTCCACGACTGCTTCGTCAGGGTACGTTACGCAAACGCCAACGCCGCCGTCTCTCCCTCTCCGTCTGTTGCTCCGGCGGTCGTCCGACCACTACACTACTACCCATGTCTAGCTAGCTAGCGTAGCAAAGCAAAGCAAGCAAGACAACGCTCGCACCGGCACAGTAGCAGCACAGTGAGCTAGCTAGCTAATCAGAGCAATTTTACATGGTGCATGCACAGTGTCATAGCCACTCGTGATCGACACCGTGACAATATTCGTCTCCCCGACAGACATTTCGCTCTAGCCAGCCAGCTAGCCAGATAGATCGGCCACACATGCCACCAAGCGAGCTATAGAGCTAGTACGCTAGTAGCAATTCGTTCGTCGATACTATTAAACAGTTGGAGATGCTCTAACCAGGTCCACCTAAAAGTTTACCTTAGTTGTTCTCTCTAAAACAACGTGTTCCTAATTATTAGACCGTTAGTAAGAGCTCTAGCAATTTCGGAGTCGTCGTTGGATATATATGTACCTATAAAAACAATAACAGTGGGCATGGTCATTATTAACTTAGGACGGAGACGTATCGAAGCCCACTGCATAAGTTTCAAAGCTGTTAGCTTCTGCGTCATTGTCATCATCATCCACATGTTAAACACTCAAGCACGTTACTCCCACTCCATCGTTCGCTCCTACCGTACTTTGAAAATAGAGGTAGTAGCTACGTCCGGAAATAAATGACTCGAACTTGTCTAGATTTACACGTACAAATGCGAGTCATTTTTATTTTTTGGGACAGAGGAAGTAGATACCGAGCAAGTTGATCCTCAGAGTTCCGTCCCGTGCGCTACCTGCTCAGCAGCCAGCATGCCGAGAATATTATATTAACGTGGACACAACGAGAACGGATGCCCGAATACGATACTTTCCTTGGTCATGTAATGTAAGCTAGATATATCGTCTGACATCTCAAAGCAAGACAGGCTCTCACCTTTCACTTTGCCGAGAGCTAGCTAGGCCCCGGCATCGTTAGCTGTGGTCTTTGTCACTATCTCATCTGGCTCCTCTTTACCTGCTTTTTCTCCATGCTCTGTGTCGTTATCTCTTGTTCCTTCTCCACTTTATTTCTTCCATGTTCACGAATCATCATGATGATACACGGGTGACAGACTGACATATCCTCTTAACAGTTCGCGGTTATGTGTCGTGTTCTTATTTACCATGTGCTAGTAGAGTTTTCTTGGTAATAATTTGGGATATCTTTATCTTTTCCAACGTATGAAACTTTTTGTGTCATTTTTTACTTTTTCATTCTAAGATTATAAATTGACTTATTACACCCCAATTACGAAACCAATAGGATACTGATATCTTGGCAACATTCCGAGTAACTCCTCAACCTGGGGTAGTCATTGCAAGCGCAAGTGCTTCAGCAGAAGTTCAAGTCTTCTTGCCACGTACTCTCTCCGTTCCAAAATATAAGATGTTTTAGCTTTGTGAAAGGAGTGTATATAGACCCTTTTAGTGCGTAGGTTCACTCCAAATCTAAATAAACTTACACACTAAAAAGAGTATAGATACATTCTTTTCACAAAGCTAAACATCTTATATTTTGGAATGGAGTGAGTACAACATATGCTACAAAGGTGTTTCTTTTGTAGCATCAAATGCTTGAGTATACAAAATCACCAGTACCAATATACCTGCGAATTAATATATTTACTAGCTCATTAGCTGCAGTATATATATAATCTCCTCTTTTGAAAGATCCGCCGTGTAAAGAGGTTGTTAGCTTTTCTTGTTCTTTTGCATGCCGCCCAAAGAAAACAAAGAAGAAAATGAGTTATATAAACTGTTAACAGAAAGAGAAAGCGCACCAATACCAAGATCAATGATTTGGTTGGACCAGTGCTCAAACCATCACTTCCAAATTTTAGTTAGGTAAGGAGAACTGCCTAGTACTATTTGTATTTAAGAGTGATTAGCTGACAGATTCCAGTTGGAAACCATAAACATTTCCCATTTCATAGTGCATACAAGTCTTTCCACATGCATGGTCCAACTAATTATCAGAGAGTGCATAAGCTTAAAATATAATAATTGTGCAATAATGCACCACATTGCCGACAGTACAGAACATATGTACATCTCTTTCCAACCACTAAAGCTAATGAGCACACTTTTGATCTACATCGAGCTATTACAATAATTTGCAAGTACCGACGAAACGACTTCACATATGCACACTCTTGCGATGTACTTGCACAGTTGCACGTCACTGGTCTATCAACAGTGTAAAAGTCAAATTATCAAAAATGCTTTCTTATTTTTTCCTCAAAAAATGCTTTGTCCATCGAAGCAAGAAGCTGTAGTATTACTATGGGCCTTGTCTATGTAAGATGAATTTAGCATTCATGCTTGCTTGGTTTATTAGTTTGGAGTACAAGTGAGAGCAAATATTTGATTTTCTATAATTGAATCAGTAAACGCTAAATTTGGGCCGTCAAAGTTAACAGTCTCTGTACTATTTCGCAAAAAATAAGTAAAGAATTTGTACTAGTAACGAACATGCTTAGTCATATATTTAGATAATTAACCATTCATGCTTGGAGTATATACTGATTGAATAATTGCACAATAATTTGCGAGGACCGACATAGTGACTGTTATATCTGTCTGGTTAAACAATCCAAATGTCCTTAGTTAGTCCTATATGAAAGTTAACAAACTATAGTACAGTACTAACGACCATGCTTATGTGCTTGTAGTGCTAAGGTCGATAATCATTCAGTTGGAGCGAGTGAATAACTAATTGAACAATGTACGTTTGTGCAGGGCTGCGACGCGTCGGTGCTGCTGGACGGACCGGACTCGGAGAAGACTGCGCCGATCAACATCGGTCTTGCCGCCTTCGAGCTCCTGGACGAGATCAAGGAGGCGGTGGAGGACCGGTGCCCTGGCGTGGTCTCCTGCTCCGACATCCTCATCTACGCCGCCCGCGACGCGGCCAGCGTGATGAGCAACGGGCACGTCCACTTCGATGCCCCCGCGGGGCGGCTCGACGGCATGGTCTCCCGCGCGGCGGACGCGCAGGCGGACCTCCCGGACTCCACCTTCACCATCGAGCAGCTGATCGAGAACTTCAAGCGCAAGAACTTCACGATCGAGGAGATGGTGATCCTGTCCGGCGCGCACGCGATCGGCGTGGGCCACTGCTCGTCGTTCCGCGCGCGGCTGACGGCGCCGCAGGAGCAGATCCTGCCGGCGTACCGGGGCCTCCTGGCCGGCAAGTGCGGGGCCGGGCCGGACCCGATCGTGGTGAACAACATCCGGGACGAGGACCCCAAGGCGATCGCGGCGTCGGTGCCGAGCTTCCTCCCGAAGCTGAGGAAGATCGAGTTCCTGGACAACAGCTACTACCACAACAACCTGGCGAGGATCGTGACCTTCAACTCCGACTGGCAGCTGCTGACGGAGAAGGAGGCGAGAGGCCACGTGCACGAGTACGCCGACAACGGCACCCTGTGGGACGAGGACTTCTCCGACTCGCTGCTCAAGCTCAGCAAGCTGCCGTTGCCCAAGGGAAGCAAGGGGGAGATCAGGAAGAAGTGCCGCTACGTCAACCACCACTACTAAGCTGAATGAACTGGGCTTAATCCATCTCGATCTGAGGTTTTCCGTGGGGTAAAAAATTGTATCGCGCGATCCGTCGCGCCTTGTTTGATTATTCGTTTGTTGTTATATGTTCATTTCCTTTCCCTTTTTTTCCCTTTCTTCTTCGATCTACGTGATTGATTTGATTCGTGGACACGTACAGTGTTGATTCATGCGTTTGCATGCAAATTGTGTAGGCTTCTTCGTTACGTGTATGCCTTTGCACTGGCTTGGCCCAGTGATCATGTAATAAGGAGAAAAGAAATGAAGAAATTTTAATTATGTACTTTAGTGACTTCGGATTTTTTTAGATTAATATATATTTCCACACTAGAACATGTCTAGGTAAATGTGAGTTAATAACATGAGACATACAAATAGTTGTCCTCTAGGTGCAAACTCACCCAAATAGCTGCAAAATGTGGCCCACTAGTACATGAACTTGACTTCCATGTGCGAAACCCCCCAAAGTCAATCACGAGCTGCCACCTGGCGACTCTAGGTGTTGAGGGCAAACCTCTAGGGTGGCCCGATCTTTCACGATTCCCTTTCAAATCGAGGGTGGAGTGCAGGGAAAGGAGCGAAGGATAAACACGACGAACGCACACACGAAGAACGCGATGAACACACACACGCAAAACCACGATAAACACCAATAGCTCACGCCGGCGGTGACCGGTCCGGCACAATCCCTAGGATCGGCGTCTGGCGGAGGAGACTCTCTCGAACCGGCACGACGAGATGGGAGACTCGGTGAGATCTTGACGTCTAGGCAAAGGGACACCGATGCCTAGGCCTTGTACAACGCGGAGGCACGATGCAAACTCCAACGAGGTTTGGGGATATTGGTGCTCCTTAGTCAAGGAGCATGATGCAAGAATTAGATAGATCCACAAAGGGGTTTCCACTAATTCCAATATCATGCCTAGGGTTTACAATGGAGGTGGGGGTCTATATATAGGCTAGCCACTTAAACAGGGGTACTTTAGGAATAAAAGACAAGTTCTGGACGGACTAAGGGGTACATGGGCCGAAGGCCCAAAGGCCTTTTCATGCCTGGCGACGGTCGGACCGGAGACTCCGGTGTGCTGGACCGGAGACTTCGGTCTAGGCCGGAAAATCCGTTGTAGTCTCTGGACCAGCCTCAGGAGGGGTCTTCAGATTGTCCCAGGGTCCGGTGCAGGGGGTTAGACCGGAGAGATGGCCGGAGTCTCCGGTGTCTTTAGGCCGGAGACTTTGGCAGGCCAGAGACTCCGGTGTGCGTAGACCGGAGACTCCGGTCTGAGTAGCTCTAGCGGTGTTTGCTTCATGTTCTGCTCCTTGTTCTCCATTCTTGGGTGCTTGGTGATGTATCGAAGCTTCGTACCTGATGATGCATAGGGTAGTTGCATGAAGTAGCACACCATCCAAGGAGGTATCAAATTGACACGAGGAGAGGAGCGAGTTCACCTTAGCTTGAAGGAGTTTGGCTCGAGCACGAGTCATGGGTCCACTTGGGGGACTTGTTGTTGTAGATGTAGTAGCGTCCGTAGGACGGGCTGCATCAGCTCCCCCCTTGGGAAGGAGTCGTCCTCGACTCTTCATGGATATCATGTTGAACATCTCCATGGTAGGGTGAGAGATCCTTGACATTGAATGTATTGCTTGCAAGGTACTTGGAGGTCGGTATGTCGATGATGTAGGCCTTATTGTTGATTCTTTTGAGGACCTCGAAGGGACCATCTCCTCTTGGCTTGAGCTTAGAGTCACGTTCCTTGGGGATGCGGTCCTTGCTTAGGTGTATCCACACAAGGTCACCTTCTTCAAAGATAATCTCCTTCTTGTCCTTGTTTAACCTTGAAGCTTGGCGAAGGACTTGTTGTTCGATAGTAGCTCTTATTTCTTCATGAAGTTTCTTCATAGCTTGTGCGTGTTTCTCGATGTCCATGTTTGTGCGCTCATGGAGAGGTAGTGGTAGGATGTCGAGCGCGGTGAGGGGCTCGAAACCATAGACGATCATGAATGGACTCATCTTGGTTGTTGAGTGCTTGGCACGGTTGTAGGAGAACTCGGCATGTGGGATGCATTCCTCCCAATCCTTCAAGTTCTTTTTGATCAACACACGAAGGAGAGTCCCGAGGCTTCGGTTGACAACTTCGGTTTGGCCATCAGTTTGGGGATGCGATGCAGATGAAAAGAGTAGCTTGATGCCGAGCTTGGCCATGAGGGTCTTCCATAAGTAGCTCATGAATTTGACGTCGCGGTCGGAGACGATTGTCCTTGGCACATCGTGAAGACGAACGATTTCTCTGAAAAACAGATTTGCAACATGTGAAGCATCGTCGGTCTTATGGCACGGTATGAAGTGTGCCATTTCGGAAAAACAATCCACAACAACGAATATAGAATCATGACCATGCTTAGATCTAGGAAATCCTAACACGAAATCCATGCTAATGTCGGACCAAGGGGTATGAGGAATAGGCAATGGCATATAAAGACCATAAGGGTTAGCTTGCGACTTAGCTTGAACGCATGTCGTGCATCGTTGAACGTAGCGCTCCATGTCACGCTTCATCTTGGGCCAAAAGTAGTGATTGTAGAGCATGTCCAATGTCTTGTCACGACCAAAGTGACCCATGAGGCCTCCACCATGAGATTCTTGGAGAAGCAAAAGTTGAAGCGACGACTTCAGAATGCATAGTTTGTTTTGTTTAAATAGAAAGCCCTTATGCAAATAGAAATCATCAACTCCTTTGTCATTGGAGCACTTTGCGAAAATTGGCTCAAAGAATGGGTCGGAAGCATACAAAGGTTTTATTTCCTCAAGACCCAACATGTTGATTTCAAGTCTCGTAAGAAGGCTTGTGTGTTTGCGAGACAAAGCATCTCCAACTACATTATATTTGCCCTTCTTATACTTGACAATGTACGGAAAAGACTCCATGAACTCAACCCACTTAGCGTGTCTCTTGCTCAAGTTAGCTTGGCCTTTGAGATATTTCAACGAATCGTGGTCGGAATGTATGATAAATTCCTTGGGCCAAAGGTAGTGTTGCCAAACTTGAAGGACACGAACTAAGGAAAAAAGCTCTTTGTCATAAATCGGATAGTAAGGCGAGCACCATCAAGTTTTTCGCTATGGTAGGCTATGACGTCCGTTTTGCATAAGGACTCCTCCAATGCCAATACCACTAGCATCACACTCTATCTCAAAAGTTTTTGTGAAATCCGGTAAAACAAGAAGAGGTTCTTCGGTGAGCCTCTTTTTAAGTTCATCAAAAGCTTTTTGTTGTGCTTTGCCCCACATGAAGGTGACATTCTTTTTGGTCAATTCATTAAGGGGACAAGCAATGGTTGAAAGTTCTTTCACAAAGCGACGATAGAAATCGGCCAACCCATGAAAACTTCGGAGTTCACTCACATTTGTTGGTATGGGACAATCTCGTATGTCCTTTACCTTGGAAACATCAACTTCAATTCCCTTCGAAGAAACGACAAATCCAAGAAAAATCAACTTGTCTTTAGCAAAAGTGCACTTGGGAAGATTAGCATAAAGCTTTTCATGTCGAAGGATTTGCAAAACTTCACTAACATGTGTTATATGGTCCTCAAGTGATTTTCTATAAACAATAATATCATCGAAATAGATAACGACACTTTTTCCAATGAGAGAACGCAAGATGTGATTCATAAGGCGCATGAAGGTGGATGGGGCATTCGATAAACCAAAGGGCATAACCAACCATTCATAGAGACCAAGTTTGGTCTTGAAGGCGGTTTTCCACTCATCACCTTCAGCCATGCATATTTTATGGTAACCACTACGAAGATCAATTTTTGAAAAAATAGTGGCGCCACACAACTCATCAAGCATGTCATCGAGACGTCGTATGGGATGTCGATAACGCACGGTGATAACATTGATTGGACAGCAGTCCATGCATAACCGTAACGTATCATCCGTCTTTGGGACAAGAATCACGGGTACGGCACTTGGACTAGTGCTAACTTGGATCAAACCTTTGGAGACGAGTTGGTTGATTTGACGTTCGATCTCCTTCGTCTTCTCCGGGTTCGTGCGGTAAGCGGCACGATTGGGAAGTGGTGCACCGGGGATGAGGTCAATGCGATGTTTGATGCCACGAAGAGGAGGTAGTCCATGTGGAAGCTCTTCGGGAAACACATCCTTGAATTCCTGCAAAACATTCATCAAAGATGGAGAAACATTGGTTAATTCGTTAGTTCCTTGCGCTAGTCCCTTGCAAAGGAGGACATAGTGCAAGATGGATGGGTTGTTCCGAACATCTCTCATCTCACTTTTGGTGGCAAGGAGAACACTCTTATTTTTTCCACTCGAGTTTGGCTTGTGGCTCTCACTTACTATGAGGTGGTTCTCTCTCTCACCGCTCTTCTCACAAGTAGGTGTTGTGCTTTGCGCCCTCGCTAAAGCCTTTGCATTGTCCGTAATTATTTGGCTAGGAGTCATCGGTTGCAAAACACACGTTTTCTTGAGCCATTTGAAGGTGTATACATTGGTGCGACCATCATGTTGAGCAGCCTTGTTAAATTGCCATGGTCGACCAAGAAGCATGTGGCAAACTGTCATAGGAACCACATCACACTCCACCGTATCTTTGTAAGGACCAATGGCGAAGGAGACCTATACGGTATGCTTGATCTTCACGGACCCTTGGTCGCTTAGCCATTGCACGTGGTAGGGGTGCTTGTGCGGATGGAGGGTGAGGTTGAGCTTCTCACACAACTCGGTGCTAGCAAGGTTCTGGCAACTCCCTCCGTCAATGATCACCTTGATAGATTTGCCATTGATGCTGGCTCGTGTTTGGAAGATATTGGAGCGTTGGTCTTCATGCTCTTGTGCTTGAGTGGTCAAGATCCTTGTGACGACAAGCGATGTACTTGCGTCATGTTCACACATGAGGAGTTCTTGATCATCTTCCACTCGTTGCCTTGCCATTGCTTCCTTGACACGGGCATCAAACTCATCTTCACTCAAGTACTCTTCATCACCATTGTCATGGATGAACAAGACTTTCTTGTTTCCACATTCGGACAACTTGTGTTCTTTACCTCCACACTTGTAGCATTCACCGTTGAAAGGTGTATCACTCTTTGCTTGCTTGCCACTTGGGGGCAGTTTTCCTTGAGGAAGTGTGGGCTTGAAGGAAGGCTTGGAGGTACTTGATGAGCTTCCATTGAATGTTCTTGGTGTAGCGGTTGAAGCTTGCTTGTAGGTGAAATATGTCTTGGGATTGTTGTACTTGATGTCCTCTTACACTTGACGTTCAGCCTTTGTTGCTATGTGCACAAGCTCAACCATGGTGTTGTATGTTTGGAACTCGACGATGCGTTTGATTGGGTGATTCAAGCCAACAAGGAAATGTGCCATTATTTGCTCCATGCGCTCATCAATGTTGGCGTGAATCAAGTTGAGTTCCATTTCCTTAAAGTACTCTTCCACGGTCTTTGTCCCTTGACGAAGCGCTTGAAGGTTGTTGAAGAGGTCACGCGTGTAGTGTGCTGGGACGAACCGGGATCTCATGTGAGCCTTCATGTCATACCAAGGTTTGATTGGCGGTTCTTGTCTTGCATCACGAGCAACTTGAACTTGTTCCCACCAAAGGTTGGCGTAATCATCAAACTCAAGCGAAGCCATGGCGACCATCTTCTCGTTGCTATAATTGTGCATGCGGAAGATCTTGTCGACTTTGAGTGCCCACGAGAGGTATTCTTCGGGGTCATTGGATCCGGTGAACTTGGGCATTGTGAAGTTGAGCTTGCCAAAAGTTTCTTCATCGTTGTGGTCATTGCGACGAGCTTGGTGACCTTGTTGATGATCTTGTAGTTGGGGAGGTGGAACTTGGTTGTCGCGTCCTTGTTGCGGAGCTTGCTCTTGATATTGTTGTTGGGGAGCTTGCTCTTGCTCTTGGCGCGGTTGTTGACGTGGTTGAGGCGTGATACATTGCAACTGTATCTATAATTTTTGATGTTCCATGCTTGGTTTTATCCACTTTCTTGTGTTTTGTTCCAACTTTGGAGTACTTTTCATATGAATTCTTGGACTATCCTATTAACAAGAGCCACTGTGCCAGCTGCCTGTTTTCTACTGTTTTTGGTTCCAGGAAAGTCAGAAAATGAATATTCTCGGAATTGGACGGGACAAAAGCCAAAGTGCCTATTTTTAAGGAAGTGATCAAGTGCCAGAATACGAGACGGAGAGGGACCAGAGGGCGGCCACACCACCTGGCCACGTGGCCAGGCCTGGCCCGCACCAGGGGGTGGTGTGGCCAGCCCAGGCACCCCCTCAGCCTCTCCTTCCGCCTATATACTGCCCTCGGGACGAAAACCCTAAGCACCCGATCAAAAATCCACGAAAGAGTTTGTAGCCGCCGTCATCTCCATCCCTATATCGGGAGGGATCTGAAGCTCTTCCTGGCACCCTGCCGGAGAGGGGAATTCACCCTGGAGGCCTTCTTCATCACCATGCAAGCCTCCGGTGTGATGCGTGAGTAATTCATCCTTGGACTACGGATCCATGTAGTAGCTAGATGGCTGGTTTCTCCTACTTTGTGCTTTCATGTTTAGATCTTGTGAGCTTCATTCATGATCAAGAACATCTATTTGTAATCCATACATGTTGTGTTTGCGGGAATCCGATGGATATTGAGATGCTATTTCAGATTGATTATTGATTCTATCATGTCTTTGTTATTTGAGATCTTGCATGCTTTCCGTTGTTAGTAGCTATCTTGGCCAAGTAGATGCTAGCAACTCCAAGAGTTAGTATTTATGCTCGATAGTGGGTTCATGCCTCTGGTAATCTGGGGAACTGACAGAAATCTCTAAGGTACTAGATGTGCTGTTGCTACTAGGGAGAAAACAACAATCCTTTGTTCATAGAACAATCGTATTGTTTACTTTACACGCAGTTCGTAAAGCAATAATCTGTTGCTTGCAACCTAATACTGGAGGGGGTTCGAATGATAACCTGAAGGTGGATTATTAGTCATAGATGCAGTTGGATGGCGGTCTATGTATTATGTTGTAATGCCCAATCAATTCTCAGAGGAGTCAAGATGATTAGTATATGCATTTATTGCTTTCTCGGTGTTTGTCAATTTCCCCGCTGTAATTTGTTCACCCAGCATGTTATCTATCTAAGGAGAGCCACCTCTAGTGAACTATGGATCCCGGTCCTTTTTCTTTACATACAATCTATAAATTGTTTCTGCTTTGTGTTTACTTTCTGCAAACTTTTACTTCTTTCCATTCGATACGTTTAATCCTTTGTTTTCTGCAAAACACGGTGAGATTGACAACCTCATCGCAACTTGGGGACAAATTTCTGTGGTTGTGTTGCATGTCTCCACGTTGCTACTAACACTGGTAGTGCGCCCTGCGAAAGCTCAGCTAGCAACACCTTTGGGGTGTTTCCTTGCTCCTACTGGTTCGATTAAACCTTGGTTTCATAACTGAGGGAAAACTTACTAATGTGCTCATCATACCTTCCTCTTGTGGTTCCCAACGAGCTCTACGTTGAAAGTCGAGCGCATCAAGATCTTTTCTGGCGCCATTGCCGGGGAGTCAAGGACATCTTCACAAGAGGAGTCCCTCATAACCAATCTCTTTACTTTGTTGTTTTTGTTTTGCTTAGTTTTATTTTTTGCTTAGTTTGCTTGTTTTGTTCTTCCAAAACACAAAAAAATTAGTTTTACTTGTTTTGCTTTCTTATTTGAAAAACACAAAAAAATTAGTTTTACTAGTTTGCTTTCTTTATAAAAAACACAAAAAAATCAAGTCTCCTTTAGTTGTCACCCCTTCCTTAGCTCACCATGTTGATCCCTACATTCACCTTGAAAGACCTTTCAATTGGTAGTGGTTCTATAATTGGGAAAGATAATATTGAAGAATTCTTTAATCATGTTAGCAAACATGAAGATACTGAGGATATATCCCTTGTAGAACTTTCTCCAAATTATGAGATTGCTGCAGCTTCTTTAATTCACATGTTAGAAGCTAGGTTTGTTAATCTCAACCCCTTAATGCAAGTAAGGTTTCTTAAGCTTAAGGAAATTGAAGACCCTGAAAAGAGGGATTTTATTCTAGAAACTTTGTTTAAAGAGTTCTATGATGTTGCCAAGGAAGCTAGAAAAGTTTTTGAACGATTCAATATGCTAGGCTCATGTGTAGATGTTGTTGGTACACGTGAAAATATGAACAAAACCGAACCTAATGGGGAGGAACCTAAGATACCAATACCCTTTAAACTAGTAGCAATACATGATGCCATAGAAAATAATCTTGATTGGATGTTCCTGCAAACCCTTTTGATGAGAGTAGTAAACCTAAGAGAATTGAGAGAGGATCCTCTAGAACTTATTTGGATGATATACCTTGCCTTATTGAAAATATTTCTGGTATTGATCTTAATGCTTCTTCATTTGAGAACACTTGATTCTTTCTTTGCTTCTTATGCCTAACTTAAAGGCGTTAAAGAAAAGTACTTGTTGGGAGATAACCCAAGAGTTTTAGATGAGTCTTGGAAGTTATTACCTATGTAATAACCTCTCCTTATCCTTTTTATCTGCTTTTTGTGCCAAGAGTAACCTCTAATGAGAGTGAAGTAATGATTGGGAAAGTTGCTGTCCCGAAACAGATTTCTGCGCTTCACCGTAAACATTCGTGAGAGAGCTCTGTATGTCGGATTGAGTTGTAATTGTTTTTGCTTCTTCCCCAGGTTGTTATCTAACTTTAGTTAGTTCAACACTTTTTGATTTGAGCAACATAAAGTCTTCGAAAAAATTCGTCTTTACCTGCTGGTGTGTTTTGACAGATTTCTGCCATTTTCTACATTTGCTTCTTGTTAGTTCCTTCTTGAGTTCTTTTGGGGAATTGAGATTTTTGAGAGAAGTGCTATAGTAGCTAGTGTTCTAATGGAAGTTTATTTGATGTTAGAACTGAACCTTAAGACTTATTTATCTTAAGTGCACTAATGTTGCTAATGAGATTGTGTGAAGTTTTGTATGAAGGAAAAATTTCAGGTGTATGGAAGGAATGAGTAATGAGATGAAGGATGGACTAAAGCTCAAGATTGGGGATGCCACGCGTGTCACCCCAAGAAATATCCAAGAAGTACAAGCGTCAAAGCTTGGGGATGCCCAAGGCATCCCCCTTCTTCATCAATAAAAATCCCAGGTTTCTTCCAAACGCTTCATTTTTATTGTTTCATGCACAATTGTGTTGCTCTTGGAGCGTCTTTTTTTTCGTTTTTGTTTGGTTTTTAGTTTGCTTGGTTTGCTTAGTTTTCTGAATAAATTGGTTGGACCCCCTCTTTCATACTTTGGTTTGGTTTAGAAAAGAGTAGGAAAGTTCATGCTTATGTGGTAAAAAGAGCTTGTTTTTGACTGTTGCCTATGCTTTATCATGCCATGCTTGATATTGTTTTGGCTTTATGCTTAGTATTCTTTTCTGTAGCATGACTTGATATAAACAATTGATATTGCTTAATGTGCCTTGGATGAATCATGCGTTGTTTTAGCATATTAAAGCATAGTATAGTGGTATTCTCCTTTGATGCTTTATTTGGGTTGACTTGGCGCATGCTCACACCATGTTATGACTATCTCAAGTCACCATAGCCTTTATGATCCTATAGTTTTCAACTTTTAGTATCACTTTATGCTTTGATCAATGATGTTTTTTCGTTCTGCATGATTACGACCATTATTGCTCTCTTAGTTTGTCGCTCCCAGTCTTTTGCTAGCCTCCACAACCAAGTATGAGTTCCACTCATGCATCCAACTCCCTAAACCAAGTTATTCCAAAGAGTCCACCATACCTACCTACTAGCTTATGCTATTCCAAGTATATTCATGCTTTTGTTTACCTTCCACTTGTTATGAGAAAACTAGTGATTAAAGCTCTCGCGAACTTGATGGCACACTTTACTTTACTTGCCCTTAATAAACTTGAACCATTGTGTCTTCTATGTTGTATATTCTTGCACTTATTTGTCGGGAATTAGCAGAACCATGCTTTCATGGGGAACGCTTTCAACATTGCACTTGGTACTTGTACCTAGTTGATATCATGCTATTTTGTATATGGATGTTGTCGGTGTGAAATGAAAGGGGAGCTTGTAAGTCCATGGAGTTATGTATATGTGTTAGAGAAATGCCTAGGCCGCTGGCCTAATCCATGCTAACATGGTGGAAACCTGCAGCATAACCATAATGAGCTGTCTATGAAGCATTCTTCTTATAAAAAAAGGAGTCCTATATTGAGAAAAAAGAGAAAAAAAGAGATACTATGAAAAGAGGAAAGAGAGAAAAAAAGCACCATATTCCCATGGTAAATAAGAAGAATGCTAAGATGCTCGTTGTCTGCTTGCCTTGTCATTTTGATATGGGGATTCTTCCGTATCATCGGGCAAGGGGTACCCCGTTGGCGGTTCTCTATGATACACATGTACTTACGATGACAAGAACTTACCGGTGACTAAACTTGAGTAGCATGAGGAGCGACCCTCGTATACAAGGGACATGAGATTTCTGACTTATACTTCGTCAAGCATGTACACCATAGTTTGTTCACTTTAACCTTAATCACTTCAAGATGCTTATGATAGGGGCAATGAGAGCTGAAAGCTGCAAGTACCATAATTTTTGGAAGCTCTTTATGAGACTTGAATCCCTACTTCCTTTTACAAAAGGCCTTTCTTCCACCATTATATTGAGTCTCCACCTTCTATCTTTATGCACCTACTTTGAGAGCATAGTGGCCATTCTTAGTTCTATGTGCATTGTCCCAAGACTAGTTGATTGATGCATAAATTGATATTGCTTGTTTTAAACTATTGTATCTAGTCACTCTTAGGAACTTTGAAGGTGTCCTATGCATTTATATTTGCTACTCTATGTTTTCTTTATGTGAAACAGACAAACGTCTTGCAAAGCATTGTTATTCATGAATCTTTTGTTTGTGCCTTTTCATGTTGCATCATAGTTTCTTTGCTTATTGCTAGAACTTTGTCTTTCATGTTATGATTGAAGTACTATGATCCCAGCCTTAATGTTTTGCAAATACTTTGATCAAGTCTTTGATGGTGCATGTCACCTCAAAAATTATTCTTTCTTTTTATCACTTACCTACTCGAGGACGAGCAGGATTTAAGCTTGGGGATGTTGATACATTGCAAATGTATCTATAATTTTTGATGTTCCATGCTTGGTTTTATCCACTTTCTTGTGTTTTGTTCCAACTTTGGAGTACTTTTCATATGAATTCTTGGACTAACCTATTAACAAGAGCCACAGTGCCAGCTGCCTGTTTTCTGCTGTTTTGTGTTCCAGGAAAGTCAGAAAATGAATATTCTCGGAATTGGACAGGACAAAAGCCAAAGTGCCTATTTTTTCGGAAGTGATCAAGTGCCAGAATACGAGACGGAGAGGGACCAGAGGGCGGCCAGACCACCTGGCCGCGCGGCTAGGCTTGGCCCGCGCCAGGGGGTGGTGTGGCCAGCCTAGGCACCCCCTCGGCCTCTCCTTCCGCCTATATATTGCCCTCGGGACGAAAACCCTAAGCACCTGATCAAAAATCCACGAAAGAGTTTGTAGCCGCCGTCATCTCCAACCCTAGATCGGGAGGGATCTGAAGCTCTTCCTGGCACCCTGCCGGAGAGGGGAATTCACCCTGGAGGCCTTCTTCATCACCATGAAAACCTCCAGTGTGATGCGTGAGTAGTTCATCCTTGGACTACAGATCCATGTAGTAGCTAGATGGCTGGTTTCTCCTCCTTTGTGCTTTCATGTTTAGATCTTGTGAGCTCCCTTCATGATCAAGATCATCTATTTGTAATCCATACATGTTGTGTTTGCGGGGATCCGATGGATATTGAGATGCTATTTCAGATTGATTATTGATTCTATCATGTCTTTGTTATTTTAGATCTTGCATGCTTTCCGTTGTTAGTAGCTATCTTGGCCAAGTAGATGCTAGCAACTCCAAGAGTTAGTATTTATGCTCGATAGTGGGTTCATACCTCTGGTAATCTGGGGAAGTGACAGAAATCTCTAAGGTACTAGATGTGTTGTTGCTACTAGGGAGAAAACAACAATCCTTTGTTCATAGAACAATCATATTGTTTACTTTACACGCAGTTCGTAAAGCAATAATCTGTTGCTTGCAACTTAATACTGGAGGGGGTTCGGATGATAACCTGAAGGTGGATTATTAGTCATAGATGCAGTTGGATGGCGGTCTATTTATTATGTTGTAATGACCAATCAAGTCTCAGAGGAGTCAAGATGATTAATATATCCTTTATTGCTTCCTCGGTGTTTGTCAATTGCCCCGCTGTAATTTGTTCACCCATCATGTTATCTATCTAAGGAGAGCCACCTCTAGTGAACTATGGATCCCGGTCCTTTTTCTTTACATACAATCTATAAATTGTTTCTGCTTTGTGTTTACTTTCTGCAAACTTTTACTTCTTTCCATTCGATACGTTTAATCCTTTGTTTTCCGCAAAACACGGTGAGATTGACAACCTCGACGCAAGTTGGGGACAAAGTTCTGTGGTTGTGTTGTGCAGGTCTCCACGTTGCTACTAGCACCGGTAGTGCGCCCTGCCAAAGCTCAGCTAGCAACACCTTTGGGGTGTTTTCTTGCTCCTACTGGTTCGATTAAACCTTGGTTTCATAACTGAGGGAAAACTTACTGTTGTGCTCAGCATACCTTCCTCTTGGGGTTCCCAACGAGCTCTACGTTGAAAGTCGAGCGCATCAAGGCGCTTGGGCCTCATGGTGGCGAGGGTGCGGAGCCTCTTGACACGGTTGACGACGAAGGGGAGGCTCATTCCTCGGTTGATGGTGTTGGTTAGGCACATGGGCCTCATGGCGAAGAACATGGTCATGAGCCACTTGACGTGGTGGGCGTCGCTCAACTTGTATCACTTGACGCTCCAAGTTTTGTTGATGTGGGGGAGGCGCCTCGTGATGACCATGGTGTCAGTGTGGACATTCATGACGTTGATGATGATGAGGAGGATCTTGGAGAGCTTCACGTCGATGAGGAGCTTCATTCTCCAAGTTGGAGTCATCACTTGTTGTGTCAAGTATGTGTCGTGGTCGATGGTGGTAGACTTGCGGTTGCACTTGTGGTTGCGCTTGCGGTTCCTCTTGTGGTTGCTCTTGTTGGATCACTAGTGCCCTTGCGTGATGACAGTGTGCTTCTTGCCTTGCTCGTGGCCTTGAAGAGAGGTCACCATCATAGCTTGACGTTGCGGCATGCCGTGGGGAAGGTACATAGTTCGAAAAGGTTCCATCTTTGATCACGGGGGCGCCATTGCGTCTTCGAGCACTTGGAGGTAGATCTTGTTGCGGAGGTGCATGACGACGTGAAGAACTTGAAGAGCTTGAAGCACGTGAACATGGTCTTGCCATTCTGTCGATGAGGCGTCGAAGATTGTCATTTGTTTCGGCGACGGAGCGTTGAAGCGACTCATTTTGGTGGCCGAAGTTGTGATGCATTGCTTGCATTTGCCTTTCGAGGCCATCGAAGCGGTTGTCGTTGTTCTTGAACTCGGCTTGCGTCTCGCCAAATTGTTCATCTTGTTGCATCTCAAGGGCTTGGCAACGTTCACGGAACTCTTGTCGAACGATGAAGTGACTTGCGCGTGTCATGTATGGTCCTTGATCTTCTTCATGGGGAGGTGGTTGGCTTGCCTCACCGTGCCTATCCATCATGCAAAACACACAAGTATTGTATATGGAAGTGGAATATGGTGGCGTTAGCCTTGTACCTCACCTCGGGGATTGCACCAAACTAGAAACCACAAGTGAGAGCTATTAGCGTGCAAAGTGGAATTGCAAATAAAAACTCACACTAAAGAAAGAACTAACTCTCAAAACCTTGTTTGTGGTAGGTTAGGATTGTGGAAAGCCAAAGAACCAACCAAAAGAAAAGGGATAGTCAAAAGTGGGTAAAATCCAACAAAACTCAAGTCAAAGGCAAAGGTCAACAACTCAAAAGGGTGACGGGAACCTACGACTATGTACACACACGTGGAGAAAGTTGGGATTGACACGACTATGAGAATGAGCAAACAAAATGTCCTAACAAAGACTAAGCTCGTTGTCGTGCCAATGCAAGGAGAGACCGTGGCTCGTTTGCAAAGAAGAAAAGTGAGCAATGGATTTGTGCACTTGCCTTGGGCGCTCTTCTTTCTCTCTTGCTTACAAGCTTTGAGACTCTCTTTTGCAAAGGGAGACTATTTTTCTTTTGCTTTTTCTTTGTATCTTTTTCTTTCTTTTGTTTTTTTTGCTCTCCCTTGATGTTACCTAGTCACACTTGATATTGCTCTTGCACTCTCACTATCCAAGGACAAATGCACAATGCTCAAGAAAACACAAGATGAGCCACTCTCATGGGATAGGTACACACAAAGGAACATAGGGGTTAACAAGGTGACGCAAGTTATACCTTTGTTGGTGATGATGAACTTGGCGTCGGTGGTGCGGGATGATGTTCGTGGGCCGTGGTGTCGATGAGCGGGGTTTGTTGATGCGGAAGCTTGCTGTCAGTTGGCGACACGCACACGGGCACAAACAAACAAGAAGAAATTAGCCAATGCAAGATTAGAGGCAAAACTGTCAAAATCAGGCGTCAGGCCGGAGACTCCGGGTTTTTAGGCCGGAAACTCCGGTCCAGGCCGGAGACTCCGGTGTGGATAGGCCGGAGACTCCGGTCTGGAGTCAGATCGCGAACTACTCGTGTTCTTGAGCGGAAATCCATGCCTTGGGTCCTCAAATCCACAAAAAAATTTGGCCAAATTGGGCTGGGAAAACGCAGGATAAAGCTGGACCAACACCTAAGAAAAGGTTTGGTCGGATCAAAACCACAAATAACACTCCAAATCGAGAGATCGATCCAAAGGCAAATATGGGCTGTTTTTGGGGGATTTTCGAATTTTTCGTGGAGAGAAGAAAATTTTGTGGGGGAAATCGTGAGCAACGAAGCTCTTGATACCAATATGTTGAGGGCAAATCTCTAGGGTGGCCCGATCTTTCACGATTCCCTTTCAAATCGAGGGTGGAGTGCGGGGAAAGGAGCGAAGGATGAACACGACGAACACACGCACGAAGAACGTGATGAACACACACACGCAAAACCACGATAAACACCAATAGCTCACGCCGGCAGTGACTGGTCCGGCGCAATCGCTAGGATCGGCGTCGGGCGGAGGACTCTCTCTCGAACTGGCACGGCGAGATGGGAGACTCGGTGAGATCTTGACGTCTAGGCAAAGGGACACCGATACCTAGGCCTTGTACAACGCGGAGGCACGATGCAAACTCCAACGAGGTTTGGGGATATTGGTGCTCCTTAGTCAAGGAGCATGAGGCAAGAATTAGATAGATCCACAAAGGGGTTTCCACTAATTCCAATATCATGCCTAGGGTTTACAATGGAGGTGGGGGTCTATATATAGGCCAGCCACTTAAACAGGGGTACTTTAGGAATAAAAGACAAGTTCTGGACGGACTAAGGGGTACATGGGCCGAAGGCCCAAAGTTCTTTTCATGCCTGCCGACGGTCGGACCGGAGACTCCAGTGTGGTGGACCGGAGACTCCGGTCTAGGCCAGAGAATCCGGTGTAGTCTCCGGACTAGCCTCCGGAGGGGTCTTCAGATTGTCCCAGGGCTCGGTGCAGGGGGTCAGACCGGAGAGATGGCCGGAGTCTCCGGTGTCTTTAGGCCGGAGACTTTGGTAGGCCGGAGACTCTAGTGTGCGCAGACCGGAGACTCCGGTCTGAGCAGCTCCAGTGGCGTTTGCTTCATGTTCTGCTCCTTGTTCTCCATTCTTGGGTGCTTGGTGATGTATCGAAGCTTCGTACCTGATGATGCATAGGGTAGTTGCATGAAGTAGCACACCATCCAAGGAGGTATCAAATTGGCACGATGAGAGGAGCGAGTTCACCTTAGCTTGAAGGAGTTTGGCTCGAGCACGAGTCATGGGTCCACTTGGGGGACTTGTTGTTGTAGATGTAGTAGCATCCGTCGGACATGCTGCATCACTAGGGTTGGCAGGACACATGCCAACGTTTTCTGGAAAACCCCCTAGAGCGGCAAGGTTTCTCACTCTGGTCCCTCACTCTCAGTTGTCAATCGCGCCCTCGTTTAGTCATATGTTGTTGGGTCCGCAGCATAGAAAACAAAAAATTTCCTACGATGAGAACTATACGCCAAGATCTATCTACTAGATACAGAGCAACGGGTGGACATACATCCATGGAGAACTTACCCTCGAAGACAATGAGTTTTGTTAACGAGTAGGAACTTGTGGTTGATGTAGTCGTACACTTGCCAATATCAAGATCGTTTAGAAGTCCGAGCGCCACAAATCAGCAGCGCATCCGTCCTCATGCACACGTTCAAGCCACCGAAAAACCTCCACCTCCTCGCTCCAGCGAATCAGCGGAAGCAACAACTCCTTCCAGACGCAAGGCCACCGGGAACATGTATCTCGCTAATCTGAGACCATGGGGGAATAAATCTAGAGAGGGAGAGAGATCCTTCACGAGGAGGTGTGAGGAAGAAGGGTGAGAGGGGTGGCCTTTTATAGGAGGAGGGGGTACCCCTCCCCATGGCCGGCACCCCATGGGGGGGTTACCCCTCACCTCCTCCATTCATGTGGTGGTAACTCCTCCACATTAAAATGCCCCTTCACATTCTCTTTTAAAGTCTCCACTTTAAATGCATTAAAATTCTCTAAGTTTAATGCTCTCTCATTTAATAAAACTCTTTTATTAAATTTATTCAGAATTTTGTTAATTACTTTAATTAACAAACATTCACATAAAACCCTTTGCAACATTTCAATATCACATGCATAACCACTTTCTGCAATTTCACCCGAAACAATTCCGGTTTCTATCGAAAGAATTCCTGCGCTTTGCAATCCTTTCGTCTGAAACATATGTGCTCCAAAATGGTGTCCGGTAACCCTTAAGTGTATAACCCTACGGTTCGCTAATAATGCAGACATGATTGAGACTCCTCTCAGTTCAATAATCAGAAGCGGGACCTGGAGATCCATACTGACTCCTGCACATTTAACGATGCCTTCTGTGATCGTGAGAACCTTTAACGCTAGTAACTTAATCCCTTTTTCTCATGATATAATACATGTCCGAGATTCAATCATCGGTATCCAAATACCTAGTTTGATCTCGATACCGACATGCACTCTTTTCTCGTTCCTATGATATAACATTCTAGTGATCACATCACTTGCTTGCAAGCTATCTTAATGTGATATCACCGAGAGGGCCCAGAGTATATATATCCATCATCGGGATTGAGAAATTCCACTCTTGATCCATGAGCCTCAACATAACACCTTCGTAGCACTGAATCCACCTTTATAGTCACCTGTTACGGTGTGACGTTTGATGTTAGCAAGATACTCTTCTGGTGTTAGAAATTAACATGATCTCATGGTCTAAGGATAAAGATTACTTCGTATGATGTTATATCAATGTAAACATAATGACTTCATCGTAATGTTATACTTCGGATGAATGTTCATCACATCATTTTTACAAATGCTGTGACCTTGTTATTAACAACATCCAATGTCCATGATCAGGAAACCTTGATCATCTTGTTAATCAACAAGCTAGTCTATAAGAAGAGGCATAACTAGGAACCCTTTTTGTTTATTAAACACACATGTATTGACGTTTCCTATCAATACAATTATAGCATGCAAAATAAACATCTATCATATACAAGGAATACATAATAACAACTTTATTATTGCCTCTCAGGGCATATTTCCTTCAGTCTCCCACTTGCACTCGAGACAATAATCTAGTTTACATAGTGATAAATCTAACACCCATGGAGTTCTGGTGTTGATCATGTTTTTCCCTAGGGAGAACTTTAGTCAACGGATCTGCTGCATTTAGGTCCGTGTGCACTTTACAAATCTTTATATCTCCATCCTTGACATGCTCGCGGATGGAGTGAAACCGGCGCTTAATATGCTTGGAATTCTTGTGAGACCTTGGTTCCTTGGTGTTGGCTATGGCTCCATTGTTGTCACAATATATTACCATTGGGTCCAGTGCACTAGGAACCACACCTAGTTCTGTTATGAACTCCTTCATCCAAACTGCTTCCTGCGCCGCTTCTGAAGCAGCAACATATTCTGCCTCCATCGTTGATCCAGCCACCACAGGTTGTTTGGAACTCCTCCAACTAACTGCTACTCCATTCAAGAGAAATACATATCCGGATTGAGACTTAGAGTCATCCGGATCAGTGTCAAAGCTAGCATTGACATAACATTTAGCGACTAGCTCTTCTTCACCTTCGTATACAAGAAACATATCCTTAGTTCTTCTCAAGTACTTAAGGATATTCTTGACCGTTATCCAGTGTTCCGAACCTAGATCAGATTGGTACCTACTAGTAAAACTAATAGCATGTGCCACATCCGGTCTTGTACATAGCATGGCGTACATTATAGAGCCTATGGCTGAGGCAAAGGGGATCTTATCCATTATCTCTCTTTCTTCTGCCGTAGCCGGACTTTGAGTCTTACTCAATGTCTTGCCTTGCAACATAGGTAAGAACCCCTTCTTACTTCCGTCCATATTAAACTTCTTTAATATCTTATCACGGTATGTACTCTGCGATAGCCCAATTAGGCGTCTTGATCTATCTCTATAGATTTTAATGCCTAATATATATGAAGCTTCACCAAGGTCTTTCATCGAAAATTTGCTGTTTAGATAACTTTTAACACTATGTAAAAGATCTATATCATTTCCAATCAATAATATGTCATCCACATATAATATCAGAAATGCCACATTGCTCCCACTCACTTTCTTGTAAATACAAGCCTCTCCATAAGTTTGGACAAATCCAAACTCTTTGATCACCTCATCAAAGCGAGATTCCAACTCCGGGATGCTTGCTTCAGTCCATAGATGGATCGCTGAAGTTTGCATACCTTCTTAGCATCCTTAGGATTGACAAAACCCTTAGGTTGTATCATATACAACTCTTCTTCAATATTACCATTGAGGAATGCAGTTTTGACATCCATCTGCCATATTTCATAATCAAAATATGCAGCAATTGCTAACATAATCCTAACCGACTTAAGCATCGCTACGAGAGAGAATGTCTCATCGTAGTTAACTCCATGAATTTGTCGAAACCCCTTTGCGACAAGTCGAGCCTTATAGATGGTCACATTACCATCAACATCAGTTTTTCTTTTGAAAATCCATTTATTATCAACGGCCTTTCGATCATGAGGTAAGTCCACCAAGGTCCAAACCTAGTTTTTGTACATGGATTCCATCTCGGATTTCATGGCTTCTAGCCATTTGTTGGAATCCGGGCTCATCATCGCTTCTTCATACGTCGCAGGGTCATCTATTTGATCAATCATGAAATTCATAACAGGATTGCCGTACAGTTCAGGAGCTGCACATGTCCTGCTTGACCTGCGAGGTTCAGTAGTGTCCTCTTTCGGGGTTTCATGATCAATATCATTAGCTCTCTCTTCATTAGGTGAAGTCAACTCCAAAACAACTTCCGGTGCTGCGCTACTCGCCATTTCATGAAGAGAAGGTTCAATAACCTCTTCAAGTTCTACCTTCTGACTACTCACACCTTTCGCGAGAAACTCCTTCTCAAGAAAGGATCCATTCTTGGCAACAAAAACCTTGCCCTCGGATCTGTGGTAGAAGGTATACCCAATCGTTTCCTTAGGGTATCCTATGAAGACGCATTTTTCTCTTTGGGTTCGAGTTTATCTGGCTGATGTTCCTTCACATAAACATCGCATCCCCAAACTTTAAGAAATGACAGCTTAGGTTTGTCTCCAAACCATAATTCATACGGTGTCGTTTAAACGGATTTAGATGGTGCCCGATTTAAAGTGAATGTAGCGGTTTCCAGTGCATAACCCCAAAATGACAGTGGCAAGTCAGTCAGAGACATCATAGATCGAACCATATCCAATAAAGTACGATTACAACGTTTCGAAACACCATTACGTTGTGGTGTTCCGGCAGGCGTGAGTTGTGAAACTATTCCACAATTTTTCATATGCGTGCTAAACTCGTAACTAAGATACTCTCCTCCATGGTCGGACCGCGGAAATTTGATCTTTCTGTTACGATGATTTTCCACTTCATTCTGAAATTCCTTGAAATTTTCAAAAGTTTTAGATTTATGTTTCATCAAATAGATATACTCATATCTACTCAAATCATATGTGAAAGTAACAAAATAACGATATTCACCTCGCACCGACACACTCATTGGTCCACACACATCAGTATGTATGATTTCTAGTAAATCTGTCGCCCGTTCCATTGAACTGGAAAACGGCGTTCTAGTCATCTTGCCCATAAGGCATGCCTCACATGTATCAAATGATTCAATATCAAGTGATTCCAAAAGTCCATCAGAATGGAGTTTCTTCATGCGTTTAACGCCAATATGACCTAGACGGCAGTGCCACATATATGTAGATATATCATCATCAAGTTTAACCCTTTTAGCATCAACACAATGAATATGCATAATACTACTATCGAGATCTAATAGAAATAAACCATTCAACACAGGTGCATGACCGTAAAAGATATTATCTATATAAATCGAACAACCATTGTTTTCAAATTTACAGGAATAACCACTTTGCATCACACACGATCCAGATACAATGTTCATGCTCAGTGCAGGTACAAAATAACAATTATTTAGATTTATCACTAATCCCGATGGCATATGGAGAGACAACGTTCCGATGGTGATCACATCAACTCTTGATCCATTGCCGACCCGCATCGTGACCTCATCCCTTGCTAGCCTTCGCTTGTTCCGCAGCCCCTGAATCGAGTTACATATATTAGCAACCGATCCCGTATCAAATACCTAGGTGCTACTGCGAGTACTAGTCAAGTACACATCAGTAACATGTATATCACATATACCTTTGTTTGCCTTGCCGGCCTTCTTGTCCGCCAAATACTTGGCGCATTTGCGCTTCCAATGGCCAGTCCCCTTGGAATAGCAGCACTCGGTATCAGACTTAGGGCCAGCTCGGGGTTTCTTTTCAGGGGCAGCAACAGATTTGCCACCCTTCTTTCCCTTCTGCTTGCCTTTCTTGTCCTTCTTGAAACCGGTGGTCTTATTGATCATCAACACTTGATGTTCTTTCCTAATCTCCACTTCTACAGTCTTAAGCATTGATAGAAGCTCGGGAAGCGACTTCTTCATGCCCCGCATATTATAGTTCATCACGAAGCTCTTGTAGCTAGGTGGCAGAGATTGGAGAACACGATGTATGCCTAAGTCAATGGGAATCGTTATTCCTAAGGACACAAGCTTATCGGCGTACCCAGACATTTTGAGTACATGCTCACTAACGGAGCTGTTCTCTTCCATCATGCAGCTAAAGAACTTTTCAGAAGCATTATAACTCTCTACGACAGCATGGGTATCAAAAATCATTTTCAATTCTCCCATGGTATCAAAGGCATTGCCATTTTCGAAACGCTTTCGAAGTTCTGGCTCTAGCCCATACAGTATGCCGCAATGAATTAAGTTGTGGTCCTCCTGACAAGTAATATAGACATTCTTTTCCTCGTCAGGGGCATCAGGAGCTGTTGGGGGGCCTAGCGGCGCCTCTAGCACATATTGCTTTTGTGCAGCAGTGAGGAGAATCCTCAAATTCATATCCCAGTTGGTGAAGTTTCTACCATTCGCAGCAAGCTTCTCTTTCTCCATGAACACATTGAAATTAAAAGCAGGTGGTGCCATCTACAACATAGTTTGTATAGTTTATTTAGACTAAGTTTATGATAGATTGAGTTCAACTAATCCAAATTACTAATGAACTCCCACTCAAAAACGACATACCTCATGTCTTTTTGGTGATTACATGAACCAAATCCACTACACCAAGTCCGATCATCACGTGAGTCGGTGTAGCCTCAAAGGCGAGCATCAATATGGGCATCATATCAACTATATGACTCATGCTTAACCTTTCGGTCCGTGTTCCGAGGCCATGTCTGTACATGCCAGGCTCGTCAAGTAAGAACCTTAGTATTCCGCATGTGTAAAACTGTCTTACACCCACTGTATGAAAGCGCGGAGTCGAGTACACCCGATCATCATGTGATGTCTCGAAACACGATCCATAGAACGGTGCATACTGAAGGAAGAACACATTTATCTTGATATCTAAATGAGGGATCATCTTATAATGACCAAAAGCACCAAACTAGCAGTATAAGATGCTAACATCTAATGTGTAAAGTGAGATGATATGGTCCATGCATTTGATCTCTATCATTTGCATCGTGGTATGATCTCTATGATTCCTTTGTGTGTAAGGCCAAGGTCTATGGAACTTACACGTTAAGTGTGTTGTAAGAGAATCTATCATACATTTACTTACAACAATACCATATCAAGACACTAGCCCAACAACGATCTAAACTAGACGCCTCTAATTTATCAATTGCAAGTTTTACGTGGCTTAGGGCTTTCGGAGATAGAACCGGTCTTACCTACGAACATGAACCACAAAGAGGATAACCAAGTTATTAGCAACTCATTGTAAATCAGATATTGATTATAGTAGGAGAGATAGACACCCGCCAGCAACTTATGCAAAACTAGTTCCATGTCAGTCGTGGAACCGGTCTCATGTACGATGACATGTAAGGTTGGTCCGGGCCGCTTCATCCCACTATGCCACCAATATCCAAAATACATAGAAGATGCAATAACATGATCATCATCGCCCACATATAAACATATGTGTACTACCCGTGCAAAGCACCTACGCATAGATCAGGCTCTGATACCACTATTGGGTCCGCAACATAGAAAACATAAAATTTCCTACGATGAGAACTATACGCCAAGATCTATCTACTAGATACAGAGCAACGGGTGAACATACATCCATGTAGAACTTACCCTCGAAGACAACGAGTTTTGTTAACGAGTAGAAACTCATGGTTGATATAGTCGTACACTTGCCGATCTCAAGATCGTGTGGAAGTCCGAGCGCCGCAAATCAGCAGCGCATCCGTCCTCGCACACACGTTCAAGCCACCGGACAACCTCCACCTCCTCACTCCAGTGAATCAGCAGAAGAAGCAACTCCTTCCAGACGCAAGGCCACCGAGAACATGTATCTCGCTAATCCGAGACCATGGGGGAATAATTCTAGAGGGGGAGAGAGATCCTTCACGAGGAGGTGTGAGGAAGAAGGGTGAGAGGGGTGGCCTTTTATAGGAGGAGGGGGGTACCCGTCCCCATGGCCGGCGCCCCATGGGGGGTGACTCCTCACCTCCCCCATTCATGTGGTGGTAATTCCTCCACATTAAAATGCCCCTTCACATTCTCTTTAAAACTCTCCACTTTAAATGCATTAAAATTCTCTAAGTTTAATGCTCTCTCATTTAATAAAACTCTTTTATTAAATTTATTCAGAATTTTGTTAATTACTTTAATTAACAAACATTCACATAAAAATCCTTGCAACATTTCAATATCACATGCAAAACTACTTTCTTCAATTTCACCCGAAACAATTCCGGTTTCTATCGAAACAATTCCTGCGCTTTGCAATCCTTTTGTCTAAAACATATGTGCTCCAAAATGGTGTCCGGTAACCCTTAATTGTGTCACCCTACGGTTCGCGAATAATGCAGACATGATTGAGACTCCTCTCAGATCAATAATCAGAAGCGGGACCTGTAGATCCATACCGACTCCTGCACATTCAACGATGACTTCTGTGATCGTGAGAACCTTTAACGCTAGTAACTTAATCCCTTTGTCTCATGATATAATACATGTCCGAGATTCGATCATCGGTATCCAAATACCTAGTTTGATCTCGTTACCGACATGCACTCTTTTCTCGTTCCCGTGATATAACATTCTAGTGATCACATCACTTGCTTGCAAGCTATCTTAAATTGATATCACCGAGAGGGCCCAGAGTATATCTATCCGTCATAGGGATTGACAAATTCCACTCTTGATCCATGAGCCTCAACATAACACCTTCGAAGCACTGAACCCACCTTTATAGTCACCCTGTTACGGTGTGACATTTTATGTTATCAAGATACTCTTCCGGTGTTAGCAATTAACATGATCTCATGGTCTAAGGATAAAGATTACTTTGTATGATGTTATAGCAATGTAAACATAATGACTTCATCGTAATGCTATACTTCAGATGAATGTTCATCACATCATTTTACAAATGTTGTGACCTTGTTATTAACAACATCCAATGTCCATGATCAGGAAACCTTGATCATCTTGTTAATCAACAAGCTAGTCTATAAGAGAGGCATAACTAGGAACCCTTTTTGTTTATTAAACACACATGTATTGACGTTTCCTATCAATACAATTATAGCATGCAACATAAACATCTATCATATACAAGGAATACATAATAACAACTTTATTATTGCCTCTCAGGACATATTTCCTTCATATGTTCCTCTCGACGTCAACAGAAACAGAGTAGCTAGGGTTAGTGGCGGCGGCGGCGACGACCGATGAGGATGACGGAGTCGAGCGAGAGTTTGATGGAGAGCACCGGGCGGTCTCTTGAACACCTTCTCGCGGTAGATCGCGGTTGAGGGGCAGGCTCATGGCCCCTTCTCCTGCATCGGCGCGGCGTGTGCACGATAGGGCAGCGGAAGAGGCGAGGCGGGTGCGTGATGTGGTGGCGGAAGAGGAGAGGCAGCTACGCGATTTGGTGGCAGAAGAGTTGGCCTATAGTAGGAAGAGAATAGTAAGAAGTTCATCAAGACTCACATTCTCTACAATGAGGTGTTGGGCCTACACTTCGCACTCGTGAAGGATGATGTTGAGAGGCGGGAGTTGGCTGATGATCCTCCTGATCTCATCATCCACGTGTTTAGCCTGGAGAGGCAGCGGCGAATTCTCCAGGGTGGGCTCGACGCGAGGAACAGGCGGCCGTTGTTGCCCTCCTCAAGGCCAAATCCTTTCCATGATTCGATACCTGATATGAGTGTTGCCAGGCTTGGGTTCCTGATCATAATTCTGTTGAAATTTGATTGAAATTCGTTCAATTTTCAATTGAATTTGCTGCTTCATTTGCAGAGCGAAGGGAAGGACAAGAAAATGAAGAAGGAGAAGCTATGAAAAAGAAGCAGTAGAAGCAGTGAAGAAGAAGAAGCTATACTTGCAACAGTGAAGAAGAAGCGGTACTTGAAGTAGTGAAGAAGAAAAAGCAGTAGTAGTAGATTGGATGAAGTAGATCCATTATGTGTTCAAGTATTACTTATAGATGAAGCAGTAGTTCTTGTTTGTAATTTGTGCTGTGAATTTGAATCAAATGAGCATCTTCTAATCCTATGTTAGGTGTGTATTATGCAAGCACTACTTGCATTTTGAAATTTCATGTGAATTTGAAAAAATGGAGCATCTTTTCTCCTATTTTTTGTGTAAACTATGATGGCAATGTGCATTTGCACATGGAAAGGAGCATATTTTCTCCTATTTTCTGTGTGAATTGTGATGGCAACGTGGATTTGCACAACATTATTTGGTACTGTGAAAATTGCCAATTATAAGTTGGTAGTATAGTGCAGTTTGGTACGATGTGCATTTGCACAAAAAATACAAATGTCAGGAAACATGTGTTTGTTCTCATAAAATGTGTGGAAACATGTATGCTCATAAAATGTGTGGAAACATATGTAAGGAAACTTTATTACACAAAAAGATTGGTCAGACTAATGACATGAAACATACGTGCTTCCAGAGGTAAATAGTGTACAACTCTAGAATTCACACACTTTATTACAACATATTTTTTGCAAATAAACTAGAGGAACCATGCAAAATTATGGAATGTTCTCTATATAGTCCCATTTCTAGGTGCACTTTGTGATAAGGGGATTTCTTCTGGAATAACATTCAGGTCTAGAATGGCATTCAGGTCTAGAATGTCACTCCTTTGATCATCATCACCAAAGAAGAGACAGTGAGCACTTCCTGGGCTTGTATTGTAGTTTCTCCTCCTTTTGGTGTTTGTGCTCCTACTTTGTGTACCGGCTATTGTTCCTCCAGATGATGTTGATGCACCAGCTGCAGATGAATTTCTTTTGCTTCCTCTTCCACTTCCTCTGCCAGAGCCATCTCCTCTTCCACTTCCTCTTGCAGTGGCAGATATAGACTCTCCCTATCGTTCCCCTCCCTCTTCCTCTCTACAAATGGCCCCTAGTGTTGGTTGTAGTTACTCTACTCCCTGCATGTGGTATAGAGTCTCCAGCGTCAACAACAAATGCATTTTTAGGCTGAGGATCTTCTAAACTTCTAACTGGAGCATTATCTCTCTCCTGTAACAACATACACATGAACATGTGGTTGTATTAATAAAAGTAATGAAATATAAATGACTACAAGTACTATAATTAACATGAATAGCATATAAATCATAGGAATGGAATATAAATGTTTAAAAATACTATAATTAGCAGGAATAGCATATAAATCATAGTAATGAAATATAAATGCATAAAAATACTGTAATTACCAGGAATAGCATATAAATCACAGGAATGAAATATAAATGACTAAAAGTACTATAATTAGTAGGAATATCATATAAATCGTAGAAATACCTCTTGCCCCATCATGTACACCAAGCTGTCATGTAGAACAAGTGGATCCATTTGTGGGTAAGGATTTTGTTCAACTATGTATTGGAGAATGGTGGTATCCTCATCTTGAAGATTTTATGATGTTGGTTCTTGCTCAACTTTCTGCCTCAGAATGTAATTAGCATGACCCTAGTGATAAGCTTTCTCACAAATGGAACAAAGCATAGTGAGTCCATGTCTGCTAAGACTAGGTGCACCATGCTTCATCTTTTATTTAGGAGCCTTTTTTTGTTCTTCTTGGGCATGCCCCTCACTTTAGTGTATAGTGGAGGATAAACATAGAATCCATCAACTTTCTCCGAAAAATCTCTACCTCTTAGTGGATACAAATTATGTGCGTGCGCTTTCTTGTATGTCTCTATGTTGTGGTTGTTATGCATAAGATACTCGGGGTCAATCCTATCCTCTCTTGCACAAGCTAATGCATGATAGCAGGGTATACTAGAGAGCTCTCATCTTTTACAGTCACACGTCTAGGTTTTGAAATAAACGGAGTAGTCTAGTACATGTCCCAATGCTGAAACTTTAAATTCTCCACCACATGTAGATGTAACCATGCAAATTTTGCTCCGCTCTATGAATTTTTCTATTTTCTTCGTTATTTTTGGACAAATTGTCCCTGTCATCTTCTGTGCCTCCTTTTGTTTTGTTAGGGTCGTGTTCACAATCTTGTAAGATATTATCTCTAGCATAGAGAACATTGGCATCTCTCTAGCCTCAAGAATGTAGCTGCAATTTTATATTCAGATGAACATTAGTCACATAAACATTATTTAGTGTAATGGAATAAGAATAAGAAGAGAACCAAAAATCACTTGTTGAAACTTCACAATGGTTATTCAGCAACATGTCACATTTTGGGAACTCACTGAAGAATGCCTTAATCCATGTATTGGGCACAAGTTCTTCCAGCCATGCATAAGCAGGAGCACTGTCGCTCTTAAGTTTGTCCATATTGTGCCTCCACTTTGGAATGTTGGTTGATCTTGTGATTGCCCACATGTCATTTTTCAATACTTCTCCTCTTTGTCCGGCTCTCTGGAAATTTTGATGTAAATGCAACCTATGCTCTACATCTGGCCAGACATCTTGGACTGCTTTGATGAGGACCTACAAATGTTTATCATATTTCGTTCAAATATTTGTAATGTATGCAAAATAATTGATACATAGCAACAATTATTACCTTTTTCTTATCACTCATTATTGTCCAAGGCGAGGTGTTGGTGATATTTAGGTCATCTTTAAGGGTAGTCAAAAATCACTCCCAACTAGTAGTGCACTCAACTTCACACAATCCCATAGAAATTGGAAATATGCAATCATTAGGGTTAATTTCAACTGTAGTAACAAAACTCCTTTGGACTTACTTTTCACATGGAAACCATCAACATATATGAAAGGCCTGCACCCTTCCAGAAATCCCATTTTACAACCATCATAGGACTAGTACAGTGATACAAGGTGGTGTTTAGGCACATCATCTGCATTTTCATTAGCCTGGTTTGTAGTTAGGAAAAATTTGGAGCGAGGATTAGCTCTCCTAAGCTCATGTCCATAGTCACATAGTAGAACGAATTGTCTAGCCTCATGTCCATGAATTTTCAACAGTGCTTGCTTCCTTGCCCTTCCCGAAGGGAATATGACCGAGAGACAATAATAAAGTGTTTTTATCTTATTCCATGTTTATGATAGATGTTTATTTTTCATGCTAAAATTATGTTAATTGGAAACATTAATACATGTGTGTTCAATAAACAAATGATAGTTCCTAGTTATGCCTCTCATTTAACTATCTTGTTAATTAACAGATGATCAAAGTTTTCTGATCATGAACATTGGATGTTATTAATAATGGGGTCATAATATTGGAGGAATGATGTGATGAACATGCACCCAAAGTATATAAAATACGATCAAAGTCATTATGTTTACATCGCTATAATATGTCATACGAAGTAACCCTAATCCTTAGACCATGAGATCATGTTAATCACTAACACCGGAAGAGTGTCTTGATAACATCAAACATCACACCGTAACATGGTGAATATAAAGGTGGGTTTAGGTACTCCGAAAGTGTTATGTAGAGGCTCATAGATCAAGAGTGGAATTTTCCGATCTAGATAACGGAGAGATATACTTTGGTCCCATCTCGGTGATATCATATTGACACAACTTGTAAGCACGTGACTAGGTCACAAATAATTTTGTATCATGGGAACGAGAAACGGGTACTTGTCAATAACGATATAAAACTTGGTACAGGATACCAATGATCGAATCACTGACAAGTAATATAGAGTGAGATAAAGGGATTTAGTTACAGTGTCAATGGTTCTCGCGATCACCAGAGTCATCATTGAATGTGTGGGAGTCATAACGGATCTCCAGGTCCCGCTGCTGATTATTGATCAGAGAGGTGTCTCGATCATGTCTACATTATCTATGAACCGTAGGGTGACATACTTAAGGTACACTGACACTAAATGGGTAGATATATTGTGTCGGAGAAACGATATGAATGTGCTAGAATTGTTTCGATAATCACTAGAATTTTTTTGGGTCCAATCGCTGAAATTGGTTCTAGATGTAATATCAAAATAATGCAAGGGGTTTATAAATATTTATTAATTAAAGTAATTAAAAAATACTGAATAAAATAAATAAAATTTTTATTTAATGAGAGCTTGCATTTATTTTGGTGGAAAATTAATGGAAGATGAGGAGTTTTAATTAATGTAATTGGGATTAGTGGAAGCTCTACCCACAAGAATGAGGGAGAGGTGGGGACACCCACTATGGATGGTGGCTATGGCCCTTGGGGCTTCCCCTAGCCTATAAAAGGAGGTGGTGACCTCCTCTCATCTCACATCTCCTTGTGAAGGATCTTTCTCCCTCTAGCAATTTCCCGTGGCTTTGGAATAGTGAAGTACATGTTCTAATAGTTTCTCTGGTGGGATATTCTACTTCCGCTACTCTGCTGGAGTGTGAGTGTGGAGGTTGTCGGGAATCCAGACGTGTTCCCGATCACGAATGTGCTGCTGGTTTGCAGTGCTCTTTTACTCGCTATTGAGATCGACAAGAGTTCCTCTACTTCATCCACGAGATTAATTCTCGTACAGCTTTTCGGTCTTCGAGGCTAAGTTCTCTATGGATATATATATCTAACTATTTACTTTGTCTAGTAGATAGACATTGGTTCTTAGTTGTTCATATAATAGAAAATTTTCTTTTCTATGTTGCAAACCCAACAGTGGTATCAGAGCCGGATCTATGCATAGATGGTTTGTATGGGTAGAACACATGTGAGTATATGGGCACTGAGGATCATGTTACTGCATCCTCTTATGTATTTTGGATATTAGCAGCATAGTGGGATGAAGCAACCCGGACTAACTTTACATGTCCCCGTACATGAAACATGTTCCACGCTTGACATGCAACTAGTTTTGCATAAGTGGCTAGCGGGTGTCTGTCTCTCCCACTATAGTTGATATCTAATTTACAGCGGGTTCCTAATAATTTAATTATCATTGTTGTGGTTCCATGTTCGTAGGTAATAACGACTCTATCTCTGAAAGACCTAAGCCAGGTAAAAATATGCAAATACAAATTAGAAGCGTCTAATTTTATTTTGCTAGGCATGTGTTATGTTATGGTAAATGTTATAATTTTAAGAATGGTTTTATACTCTTAGAAACAAACCAAAATGGAAGCACCATAGACCTTTGCGTTACACCAATGGAATGATGGAGATCATACCATGATGCACAAGATACTGATCAAGTGCAAGAACTATATCGTATCACTTATTCCATGTGATGTTTGTATTTATGTTATTTTTCTTGGATAGCGCATAGTAGCATTATAAGATGTTCCCTTATTTAAATATAAAGATAAAAATGTGTGCTTATTTTAGTATGAACCGTTAAGAAAGTTTATCGTTTCGAGACATCACGTGATGATCGGGTGTGATAGACTCTACGTTCACATACAACGGGTGTAAGCTAGATTTACACACGCGGATACTAAGGTTCTTACTTGGCAAGCCTAGCAAGTATAGACATGGACTCAGAACACGAACCGAAAGTTAAGGCATAAGTCATATAGTTAATATGATGACCATATAAATGATCGCCTTTGTAGCTGCACTAATTCACGTGATGATCTGTCTTGGTGTAGTAATTTTGATTCATGTAATCACCAAAATGACTCGAGGGTGTTGTTTTTGAGTGGGAGTTCACTTGGTAATTTTGGATTAACTTGAACTCAATTTATCATAAACTAAATCAAGTGAATTTGCATAGCTTATTATAGTCATTGGCATTCGTTTACTACCTTGCGCTTGATTATAATTGAGATAATAGAACTATAGAATTCTGAATATTTACTTTACGAACTAGTATCATATTGTTTTCAGTATCGATCTAAGGTTTAAAAGTCTTATTGCAAACTTCCAGCAAACTCCACCAACTCCATGAAGTTTAATAAGCAGTATTAAATCAGGAGTACCAATTCCAGTATTAGTATATATATATCATGCTTGCCTCCATGATCCTTGGTATTCAAAAGTTGTTTTAGTATCAAGGTTATCTAGGAGGTGAAAGAATTGTTTCAAAAACCATCATGTGTGAAAGATATTGTGATATCTGAAACAATGTTTGGTTGAAATGTGATAGTGTATAATAGTAAAATACATGTTCTCATATTGTATGATAATTTTCGGAGGTTGGAGATGCTAGGCTTCCTGATATCCCCAAAGGTTTTGGGAACTAACATTATACTCGCAGTTCACCTTTATAGGCTATAGTAGCTTGATCATGAAAGTTATCATGATAGGATGAATAAAATATGTAGGTAAAATGTTTACTACACTAAAAGATTACTAAAGAATGGATTTTGAAAGAATTTCAAACATTTGATGATGGTGATCCACTTCAAAGTACAAGTCCAAGGGTATTAGTGTTTGACTAAACATGCTTTGGACTTTGAAATAATGCCAAACATTTGATGATGGCGATCCACTTCAAAGTGCAAGTCCATGTGTATTAGTGTGTGACTAAACACGCTTTGGACTATGTGTCATGTGTATGGAACCACTATCGATGTTGATATATTCTTCTAAAAAGAAAAGGAAATGTTGAAAGAGAATTTGAGAAATATTTGGTAGAAAAAAGAGAAGTCTGGAAATTACCAGCTTAGGTATATAGAGAATATACATTTTCTAGGTGTATTCTTTGCCTGTTAAACAACGTGGTTCTTGGGTATTGGATAGAAGATTGGTTGGTGTGAAGCGTCATACAGAACAACACAATTCATTAACTACAATGTCCTAAGTAACTAGCAAGAGCATATATGATGATGTTCATCGAGAACAAATAAAGTGTTGTTGTGTTTCTCATTAACATCAAACCTAGCCTTCAAGATTTGTTTTATTTTTTTATATTTTGTTTCGGTATTATGAGAATAATGGTTGTTCAAATAATTACCATATTCCACAGAAGATGGATGAACTCTTACAAGTCTAGTTGAAGAAGTCATGTCCATAAACACAAATACTAAAATGTCGCAAGACAAATGATTAAAAGATCACTTATGAGTGACATCGCTGTTTGAATTATACTTGGAAAGAAAACATGAAGAAACTTCATGTTAAATATTTTTAGAGTCTTTGATTTTGGTCAATTGACGTGTGTGAGACTTTCCTAGAGATAATTAAAACTCAGTTCATAGGCCAAAGAGGAATGAACGACTAACTTATTGGATATTATGCATGTTGATGTATGTAGTCCATTATGTGTAGCCGCCTGTGGTGGCTATTTCAACTTCATATACTTTCTTCAAAAATTTGAGTGGATATATGTGTATATTTACTCAATAAGAAAGAAGTATGAAGTATTTTTAAAATGTTCAAAGACTTTGAAGATTAAGTGATCATTGTAATGAGGAAATAAATAATTTATGATTAGATCATAACGTAAGATATTTGAGTTAGAAGGTTAGAAAAACACCTAAGATTTGAGGAATCGTTCCATGGATTTGTGTTTCTCGATAAAACCATAGGAGTATGGAGTATTTGAGAGATGGAATCAAACCTTGTTTGACATGGTAAGATCAAATGTGTCATTTATAAAACTGTCATTATGATTTAAGGTTTAAAGCTTTAGTGACTACCATTTTTACACTAAAAAAGTGCCATCATGATCCGTTAAAATGACACCATATGAGTTATGGCTTGGTATAAAACCTGAGTTGTCTTTTATTAAGATTTGGTATGCTAGGCATAAGTAAAATGATTACAACCAAAGTCGGATAAGCACGACTTTATAGGTTATCCCAAAATCAACCATTGGCTAATTCCTCCATAACATTGTAAGCCAAAAGTGTTTGTCACTTAGAACGTCAATTTTCTTAAGAAGGATTTTTATGCAAATAAAGTTAAGTGGGAGGTTAATAGTACTTTTATTAGGTTGATGAACCTAAGAAACATGTGCTAAGTAGCGCAACACAGGGAAGTGTCCCGGAGGTGGCGATAATGCTCATGGCTCTCGTGACTACAAAGGTTGTAATCTCGGATATTAGAGTTCCTATGAACCGTATAGATCGGGTAACAATCAAATAGTAAGTTTTGGAAAACAAGTCATTATTGTCTTAACAATGATGAACTAACTGCATGCAAATAAGATATCATGAGCCCTAACTCCATCAAATGAATAGAAGTCATAAAATCCGTGATAGTTTTCATACACAAGAAATCAAATTTTTGAACTTGGAAGACCCTCCGAAAAGGCGTGAAGCCTATCAATCATATTTGGATCTACAAAAAAATAGACATGGATGTTTCACATTTATGAAATAGTCAACATGTTGGAAAATACTTTACGACAGTGTTCAAGGAGTTGACTACAACAAGATTCAATCTTTCGTAGTGATATTTTGTCTGGACGGATTGTTGTACCAACCACTACATGTGTCAATTTGTGGTATATGGTAGTTGAGCAAACAAAACTATGTTCTTCTAATAGAATGATAACCTAGGATATGTACATGACACGGTTCGAATGGTTTTGTTAACTCAAAGGATGCTAAAAGGACATGCAAACTTCATTGGTTAAAGTAAGCAACACGGAATTGGAATCTTCACCGTGATGAAATTGTTAAAAGGTTTAAATTCATCAAACTTGCATTTGCAATAAATTAAGTGGGAGCGTTAAGACATATTTGTAATACATAATGTACAAGACATACTGCTGACTAGAAATGATGTATATTTTATTGACACATGTTAAGAATTTCATTCAAAATTAGACTTCGATGAAAAACTTTAGCAAAACCAAAATATTTGGCATCAATGTCTATCTAGAGATACCGAGACACTAATATGGTTGTGCCAAATGTATATAGATGATATATTGAACAATTTCAATATGGAAACGACAAGAAAGGTTCTTGCTGCATGGAAGAGGTTGAAACAAGATTCAAGTGTATTGATGCTTAGTGAGTAAAATCATATATAACTAGTTATGTCCTATGCTCTAAATGTTATGAGAAAATATCAGGGTGACTCATAAGATGTTCATTGGGTGATAGTAAGGATATTCTTATGAGTTTTGGAAGAACTAAGAATATGTTATGTATAAAAGGTGACAAATATTTCATTGTAAAGTGTTACATCGATAGTAGTTTTGTCACAAGATACAAATCAAGTTTATCTCAATTTAGGCTATGGAATTTAGACTATGGGTGACACAATGTAATGGAAAGGAAGTTCCATGATGGATTTGGATGAGTGCCAAAGTTAACATATTGTGACAGATACTACAACAAAGGTTCTGCTCTAGTAGCTACAAAGGAGGGCATTTGTGTCAATTAGTTTGCTATCAAACTAGGTGTGGTTCACATTGGGCTAGTACTATGAAGATATATTGTACGGAAATAGTATCAACATCTTTTAGTACTATGAAGATATACAATGCCATCTCATTTGAGAATGAGTGATGTGTAGAGCCACAAAGACATGCAAATACGCACGAACCTAAAAGTGCCAGATCTAGAGATTAGGTTTACCACAAGAAACACGGATGTACAACACCAGAAAGCCATAGGTATTAAATACGCAAGTTTCAAACTATATTATTTACTCTAGTGCAAGTGGGATACTGGAGGGAATATATCCGAGTAGCAATAACAAAGTGGTATCATCTTATTCCATGTTTATGGTAGATGTTTATTTTTAATGCTATAAATTGTGTTAATTGGAAATGTTAATAGATGTGTGTTTAATAAACAAATAAGAGTTCCTAGTTATGCCTCTCATTTAATTAGCTTGTTGATTAACAGATGATCAAGGTTTCCTGATCATGAACATTGGATGTTGTTAATAACGGGGTCACAATATTGGAGGAATGATGTGATGAACATGCACGCAAAGTATAGCAATACGATCATAGTTATTATGTTTACATTTCTATAACATGTCGTACGAAGTAACCCTAATCCTTAAACCATGAGATCATGTTAATCACTAACATTAGAAGAGTTCTTTCATAACATCAAATGTCACACCGTAATAGGGTGACTATAAAGGTGGTTCAGGTACTCCGAAAGTGTTAGGTAGAGGCTCCTGGATCAAGAGTGGAATTAGTCCATCCAGATGACGGAGAGATATACTCATGGCTCACATCTTGGTGATATCACATTGATACATCTTACAAGTACGTAACTAGGTCACAAATAATGTTGTACCACCGGAACAAGAAAAGAGTACTTGTCGGTAACGAGATCAAACTAGGTATGGGGATACCGATAATCAAATCTCAAACAAGTAATTAGGGGTGGGCATATTAACTGAGAACCAAAACAATCTGGACCGAATCCGACTACACTCGAACAGAAATTTTCGGTCAGAATTTTGGTCGCTAATTTTAGAGAACCGATTTCATCTCAAGCAATTCGATTTTACACTACAAGTAACCAAAGAGACCGGACAAACCGAACAAATACGACATGATCCATACACTGTCAGAAGCCTACCCCATTTTCTAATTCTAGGTCCTCGCGTCTACTAAGGAAATCCCTAGTGGACGTTAACCCTACTACTTTTCCAGTCGTTTGCCCAAAAAAAACTTTTCTAGTCACACGTACATCTTACGGGCTTTCGTCCCAGTCCCCACATCGCTTCCAGTTGCTCAAATGTCGCCTTCCTACCTCCATGACCTAGCCTCCTTGTTGTCCACCCAAGCAGCCAACGACATCGGTCCTGCAACTGATGCTTGATGAGATCTCCTCCATATCTATCCATCCCGGTGCAGATCTCCTCCCTCTTCCTCCTTCTCAGTGCTAGTTGTTGTTGTAGGCGAGAGTCACGAGACAACCCTTCCTTCGACCTAGAACAGTGAGTGCAAGGTTGCGGGCTGTAGCTACATGAAAGGAATTCAGGAGAACATTTGCACATCAATTTCATGTTTGTGGTGAAGGACATCAGTCAGTTCGGTTGAGGACCGAGACCAAACCGAATGTTTTGGTGGAACGAGTTCTCAGTTAATTGTTTTACCAAGCACCGATTGATCATGAGTTTTAGCAAACCGAAATACTTAATAACCCGAATAACCATACCGATCGGTTCAGTTAGACCGAACGCCCAGACCTATAAGTAATATATCGCGAGACAAAGAGATATAGTTACAGCGTGAATGATTCTCACGATCACAAGTCATCATTGAATGTGTGGGAGTCAGTATGGATCTTCAGGTCTTGCTGTTGATTATTGATTGGAGGGGTGTCTCGATCATGTCCAGATTATTCACGAACCCTAGGTTAACACACTTAAGGTACACCGACACTAAATGGGCAGATATATTATGTCATAGAAAGGTTTTGAAAGCGCTGGAATTGTTTCGATGATCACTCGAATTGTTTTGGGTCAAATCGCTAAAATTTGTTTTAGATGTAATATCGAAATAATGCAAGGAGGTTTATAAAAATGTTTCTTAATTAAAGAAATTAACAAATACTGAATAAAAGAAATAAAAACTGTTTTTATTTAATGAGAGCTTGCATTTGTTTTGGTGGAAAATTAATGCAAGATGATTGGAGTTTGAATTAATGTAAGTGGGCTTAGTGGAAGCTCCACCCACATGAATAAGGGAGAGGTGGGGTCACCCACCATGGCGAGTGTCCATGTCCCTTGGGGTTGCCACCCTCTGATACGTCCAAAACATATCTACTTTCTCGAACACTTTTTCTATTGTTTCTCCTCTAAATTTGTGTGATTTGGATGCAACTAACGCGGACTGACGCTGTTTTCAGCAGAATTGCCCCGGTGTCTACTTTTTGTGCAGAAAATCAACTATCAGGAAAAATTCCAGAAAATATGTCGAAAATCCTATTTCACTAGAAGACTCCCGGAGCCAGAATATGAGACGGAGTGGGGCTGGGGCCCAGCCACACCACCTGGCCGCGAGGGATGGGCCTGGCCACGCCAGGGGGGCGTCTGGCCGCCCTAGGCACCCCCTCGGTCTCCCTCTTCTCCTATAAGATGCCTTCTGACCTAAAAACTCAAGGGGGTTCGACGTTTTTCCAAAAGGAGTTCGGCTCCGCCGCCACCACCAGATTCCACGAAATAGCACTAGAAACTCCGTTCTAGCACCCTGCCGGGATGGAGAATTGGAGGAGATCATCGCCATCATCATCACCATCGCTTCTCCATCAACCATCCATGTTTCCCCATCTATGAGTGAGTAATCCCCCGCTGTAGGCTATGGGGATGGTAGGGATTGGATGAGTTCGTTCATGTAATGGCATCGGATTGTTAGGGCATGGTGCCTAGTATCTTCTATTAGTGCTTTTTGACTTTGTTGCCACTTGTTATGCTTAATGCTTGTCACTAGGGCCCGAGTGCCATGATTTCAGATCTAAACATGTTATTGATTCATTATGATAGTATTGTTTTTGGTCTTACCTGCAAGTTGTATACACACGTTGTTGTTTGGAACCAATGGCCCCGAAGTGAACAGAAATCGGGATAACTGGAGGGAATGGCTTTGATGTGAGGATCACATGTGTTCTCGGAGTGTTAATGCTTTTAAAAGGAGCACCTTAATTGCCAGTAGTTCCCTTGAGGCCCCGCTGCAAACGGGCTGGCAGGACAAAAGATGTTGTGCAAGTTCTCATTGCGAGCATGTATGACTATATTTGGAACACATGCCTATGATTATCTAGTACTTGGATTCTTTATCTTATTTATTTGCAATTGCCCTATGTTATGATTGCTATGTGAATTGTCTTGTCCATGCAACGCCCGTCCATCCATCCCTATGCCTACCGCACTCGAATCCTACTGTTACTGCTATTGTTACCGCTGTCTTTACTTTACTACTGCTGTTACTTTACTATTGCTACTACAAAACTGTTGCTACTGATAAACTGCTGTGAGCAAGATTGTTTCCAGGTGCAGCTGAATTGACAACTCAGTTGTTAAGGCTTATAAATATTCTTTGGCTCCCCTTGTGTCGAATCAATAAATTGGGTTTCACTTCCCTCGAAAATACTACGATACACCCCCTATACTTGTGGGTCATCAAGACTATTTTTCTGGCGCCGTTGACGGGGAGCATAGCTTTATTTATCAAGTTCACTTGGATTCTCTATTTTTCACTGCTATCCATCCATCATGGGTAAGTCTCGTGATGGCAAGGTTCCTATTTTACCATCCACTACAAGAAGAGGTACGGTTCTGAACACCTCTGTTGCTCTTGACTCACCATCTGTTATGAGTAAGCTCGTTACACCACCACATACATATGCTACACACATTGCTACTACTGCTAAATCTGAAACTTCTGATGCTTATGATGCTGCTTCTACTGTGCTTGATACGAGTGGTTCATTAGGTCCTTTCCTAGAGGCTACGATTCTAGAACTATAGCTGGAAATACTGAAACTCCTAATGAAGACACTATTACTACACCTGTTAGTTCACCTGAGTCTAGTGAGAGTTATGATATTGAAGATGGTTATGTTGAGATGACCGATGAATTTATTAAAGAATGCAAAAACACCCATGATAGGAGCGCTGCTGAGAGTCTCCTTGAGAGGCGTACTATTAGACCCAAGTTGTCTCCTATTACTAAGCTTACTGCTTCTCCCAGAAACATTATAGATGAAGATTATGATTTCTCTCTCGATCTATCTTACATAGCTATTGTTGAGAAAGAACCTTTTTGTGGGACTAAGAATGAAAGTGCGGTAGCACATATGAATGAACTTTCTACCATTAGTGGCTTGTTTTCTGATGATATTAAGATGCGTACTTACTTTGTTGCTAAGATTTTCCCCTTTTCACTGAAAGGAGAAGCTAAAACTTGGTTTAGTAATTTACCTCCTGGATCTATTGATAGCCCTGATTGCTTGATTAGTACTTTCCTGCAGAAATATTTTCCTCCTAGTTCTAGACATGCTATTTTGTAGGAACTTTTTGATTTTAAACAGGGAGCAAAAGAGATATTGCCTGAATCTTGGGCAAGGTTTTGTGCTTTGATTCATGCACAAGCTGGAAGTCCATTACCTAAGAATGAGCTTCTTGATATATTTTATAATGGACTAACCGAGGAATCTAGGACATACCTAGATAGTTGTGCTGATTGTGTTTTCGGGAATAGGACTCCTAAGGAAGCTGAGGAATTAATGGCTAAAATAAGTAAGAACTATGAAGATTGGAATCCTCCTGAACAAGCTATACCTGAAGTAATTGTACCTGAACCTACTATACCAGTACCTTTTCCAACATCAAAGAAGAGGGGAGTTATTGAATTAAATGATGAAGTGATGAAGGAAGCTAAGAAATTTCTTAAGGAGAAGGGAATTAAAGGTGCAGATGTCAAGAATTTACCTCCTATAGACGAATTATGTAAGCCTATTCCCTACTTATCCACTATCGAGGTACACTCTCTCCAACACTTTGATGAAGGTGATATCCCTTACTATAAACCTCATGATCAATGCTTAGAAGAATTCTATATCTTTATTGTTAAGCAAGATAATTTTAATAAAAGGGTGCAAAATCATCTAATGGAAAACACTAGAGCTATTGTTGAGTTGAAAGATATTGTGGAAAGAACCTCTAATGATGTTAAAATGATTGTTAAACACTTTCAAATGGTTCAACGTCAAATAGATCAACTCGTTTAAGTGCAAAAATACTTGCTAATTAATGCTGCTAAAGAAAAAACATGCTTATGAAATTAGAACTAGAAGTGGAGCTACTACCCAGGACCCTCTATATCTTGAGGGGATCCCAAAAGAATTGAGAAGGATTCTCAACAAGCTGAAAATAGTGGCTCTACTCGTAAGAAAAGGAAAAAGAAACATAAAACTGTTGTAGAACCCCTAATAGTATATCTATTTCTGATGCTGAAACTGAAAGTGGTAATGAAGAAAATGAAGTTCCCAATGAAGAAAAAGTTTAAGAAGAACCTGAAAAGCACACTAAGAATACTAAATACACTAAAGAAGATTTTATTGCTAATAAACATGGTAGTGAAAGAGAACCTTGGGTCCAAAAACCTATGCCTTTCCCTGATAAGAAACACAAGTCAAAGGAAGATGAACACTATAATAAGTTTTGTGAGTGGATGAAACCTTTATTCCTGCAAATTCCTTTGACTGATGCTATTAAATTGCCTCCTTACTTAAAGTATATGAAGGATATTGTCTTGAATAAAAGGAAGATCCCTAATGAAGAAATTTCTACTTTGCTTGCTAATTATTCCTTTAATGGTAAGGCTCCAAAGAAACTTGGAGACCCAGGGATTCCAACTATCCCTTGCTCTATTAAGAATAGTTATGTTAGAACTGCTTTGTGTGATTTGGGAGCTGGAGTTAGCGTTATGCCTTTCTCTCTCTATAAGAGGCTTCAACTAGAAAAATTAATACCAACTGATATATCTTTGCAAATGGCTGATAAATCTACCACTATTCCTGTTGGGATATGTGAAGATGTACCTGTTCAAGTGGCTCATCATTGCTTGATTTTAACTGATTTTGTTGTGCTTGAAACGCCTGAAGATGATAATATGTCTATTATTCTTGGGAGACCTTTTCTTAATACTGCAGGAGCTGTTATTAATTGTAATCAAGGAAAGGTGACTTTCAATGTTAATGACAAGGAACATACTGTCTATTTCCCCAAGAAGATTGAAAGGACTTATGGTTTGAATTCAATTGAACATGTTGAGGTCATTCAAGTTGGAGAAATATATTGTCCCATACCAAGAGAAAAATTTGAAACTATTATGATTGGGACCATTGCTATCAATGTTGAGGTAACATAATCATTAGTGGAATACAAAGTTTTCCCTCATATGGAATTGTTTTGGTAGCAATACCTGATCAACCTTGTTAACAAAAGGATTTCATTGAACAAAACAATGTTTTCACCGTGGTTATCTTTGTTTACTTCTATTGCTATCCATTTTAGTTTTTGTCTTCGTTTAGTTTTCCTTGTTGTTAGTTGCTTGCATTTTAGAGTGTCCTAGAACTTCTATAGTTCTAGCTTGGTTTTGTCCTTGCATCATTTCCAAAAAAAATCTGTCTGTCAGAAAATCATTCTTCTATTCCTGAAAATTGCCAAAAAATAAAGTGTCTCGAAAAATTCCTTAAAATTCATATTAAATTTTTACATGAAAAAGGGGCAGAGGAGTGCCTGGGAGGTACTAGGGGGACCCACCAGGCAGGCACACCACCTGGTGGCACGGCCTTCCCTGGGTGGCGCCATGCCATGGTGTGGGCCACCCCTGGCCCTCCGCTAACTCTCTCACCTGCCACTTTCTTCTCTCTCCCGAGTAAGCTCCAGTTCATTGCTCAAAATCACGTTCTTGCTGTGCCTGCTCTCGATTTTTTCGATCTCCTTGCTCAGCCCATCTTTTTTGCTGAAATTTGGAGCACTTGTTCTCTAGTATGTGACTCCTCCCCTTGTCCAAGTAGATTTGTGTTTAGTGGATTATATCTTGAGTATTTTGCTGCTGTAGGTGTCAGGTTATGAGAGCTTGTAAGCTTGTTTGATGCTTAGAGATATAGTTTTGATGCATGTTTAGGCCTCTTACAAGTCCCTATGAGTAGAATCCTTCATTTTATTCACTTTGCAATCACTTGTTTAATATGTGTTTAAATTTCAGAATATCAAGCATGAACGACCATACCTTTGGAGAGATATTTGAGAGGGATGCACCTAGGAGGTCGAGGCCCCCAAGATCAGCCACTCAGTTTAGGCCATCATACAACAAAGATCTCATTGCAACTCGTATTGGTAATGAAAGGGATGATGGGGATGCTCACCCATCTACTTTTCCTTGTTTTACTTTCTTACAAGCTGTAGAGCTTCTTGATGATTTCTTGCTACTGATTGAGAGGGTTGGTTTGACCTCATATATGCAAGATGAGAGTGAGAAATACGCTATGCTCATCAAAACCTTTGTTGAGAGCTTCACGTTTACTAACACACCCTATCAGTCAACTGTCTCTTTCAAAATTGATAATCTGCCCTTTACCATGCCATTGGAAAGATTTTGCAGTATTGTAGGTGTAAGCATGATAGGGACCGTGAAGAAAATTCAAGGGCGACCCGCTGATTTGCTGGAGCTTTACAGGGGTGACCAATGATGATGACTGTGTGGCGCAACGCGGAAAGATAAGAAACATCCAACTCCCTGCTCTTAGATACTTTGCATATTATCTTGCTACTAGCATACTTGGTAGGGAGAACATAAGTAATATCTCCAACTATCATTTAGCTTTCCTTGATGCTGCGCTCAACAATGACACTCGGTACAATCTTGGCTCGCTTATTGCTCGCTGCCTAGCTGCTAGGGGGCCTATCTATGGGGGCATCATTGCCTCGCGTATGGTCAATGCATTAGGACTTTCAGTGGACCCCAATGATACTGTATTGGCACCACAAAGGCTTGACCTTGTTGCTATGAAAACTCATCACTTTGTCACTACTGCTTCTGATTTGGACAGTCTAGTATATAGGATGATGTTTACCGACGGGGATGAGAGGGATATCCCTTTGCCGCAATCTTCTTTGTTTAGTGTTCACAGGAGACCGTGGTCGTGCTCTAAGGAGGAGGTGGACGAGCAGCTTCGCTTGCTGGGTTTCCACGAGCAGCACCAGGAGGATGTACCCTCCTACAATTACTCCGCACACTATGGAGGGATGTACTCGAGCTCGCACCAGGATGAGGGTACCTCCTCGTCATACTACGATGACACGTCATCCTGGCCAGCTTGGGATTGATACCCACTTAGGCCAAAAGCCTAAGCTTGGGGGGAGGTACGCCGGCATCGCACTCATCTCCCTATCATGTTGCGTTGGTACTTTGTATATTCATGTTTCGTTCTCTTTTGGTTTTCGTTCTTTCTTTGCTTTTGCTTTCTAAAACACAAAAAGACCAAAAAATATTTTTGTTGTTTCTCTTTGGTTTGCTTCTTCTTCTTTTTTCCTTGGTTTGTTTTCCTTTTTGCTTTGTTTGAACTATTCAAAAAACCCAAAAAGATTTTTCTTTGTTTGTTTTTCCTTTTTGGTTCTTGTTTTAAAAATCGAAAACAACAAAAATATTTGTCGTTCTTCTTTGGTTTTGTGAGTTTGCTACAGGGATTCAGCAGTCCTCAGTGGATATTGGTTTCATATTATTATTCAAGCCACACAAGTGAAGAGCAATAATGAGGATTAATGACAACTTGAGGCGTGGTAAGAGGCTGGTAACGAACTCTATTTGTTTTCATTTTTGTACATATACTCATCATTGTGGGCATGCTTAGCCTATTCGTGTAGGGTGTATGTTATCTTTGGGTGCTTAGTAGTTCTTGCTTTCGTATAATTAGTTCCATCTTGCTAATAGTTTGTAGCATGTTTTATGAATGTTTGCTTGCATTACTCTATTCATAACTTGGTATGACACCGTGGTATCCTCCTCTGAATGTTTCATTTGAATTGACTTGGCACATGCTCACGCATGCACATGACTGAAATAATCAGTTAAGCCTCGATGAATTATTTTGCCATGAGGATCTTGAATCACTTTTATGCCATGTTTAGTCTTGTTTTGTTGCAAGCATGATTATGATAGCTATTGCTCTCTTGTTTGCCGCTCCCTTACTATTGCTAGCCTTCACTCACACTGAGTATGTTTTACTCAAGTTTCCAACTCCCTAAACCAAATATTTCCAAAGTGTCCACCATACCTACCTATTAGCATCATTTGCTACTTCCGTGCATATTGAATATGCCTTGTTTTATTCCGAATAAAATGTTTGCTTGTTATGAGAAAGTTAGTTAGTAAAGCTCTCACGAACTTGATGGAACACTTTATTTTCTGCACTTAATAAACCTGAACCATTGTGACTGTCCATGAAAGTTAGATGCTTGCAAATTATAGGCTGGGGATTAGCAGAACCGTGCTGTCACGGGGAACACTTTCAACACTTGTAAATATATACCCAGTTGATACCATGCTCTTTTGTTTGCGGATGTCGTCGGTGTGAAATAAAAGGGGAGCTTGTAAGTACATGGAGTTATGTATGTCTGTTAGAGAAACGCCTAGGCCGCTGGTCTAATCCATGCTGACATGGTGGAAACCTGCATCGTAACCATAATGATATCTATGAAGCATTCTTCTTATAAAAAAGAGGTATCTATTGAGAAAAGAAAAAAAAGATTTATGAAAAGAGGAAAGAGAGAAAAGCACCATTTTCCCATGGTAAATAAGAAGATTGCTGAGATACTCATTGTCAGCTTGCCTTGTCATTTTGATATGGGGATTGTTCCGTATCATCGGGCAAGGGGTACCCCGTTGGCGGTTCTCTATGATACCCCTGTATTTACGGTGACAAGAACTTACCGGTAACTAAAGTTGAGTAGCATGAGGAGCGGCCCTCGTACTCAAGGGACATGGGATTTTCAGTTTATAGTCTGTCAAGCATATAACTCAGATTGGACCTCACTTTTACCTAAACCACATTAAAGATGCTTATGATAGGGGCAATGAGAGCTCAAAGCTAACGAGTACCATACTTTCAGCATTTGGAAGCCTTTCAAATTATTCAAAACCTTTTCTTTTACTTGTTGAGTCTCCACATATTCTTTGAGCACCTTCTGGAGAGCATAGTTGTCATTCTTTGTGCTTGTCTCATTACTTGATTATTTGTGTTATGACTTTGATGCTTGTATCTTTGACATCTTTACTTCTAGTCTTCACCTGAACTTCAGAGGTGCCTTGGCATTCATAATCAAAGGCAAGCGAGATACCACTCTATCATACCTTGTTATGAGCATTGTAATGTTGCTTATGTTTATGCTTCATGCTACTTATTATTTTTGAGTTGGAATCTCTTCATAGCTTGCATTGCCTATTGAGTAAACGTAGTTGCATCACTAGTAGAAAATGGGCCTTTGGTTCGGGCCCCTAGTCCCGGCCGTCGCTGGGACCGGGACTAATGGTCCGAACCAGACGGCCCGAGGAGGCCGAGGTACTTTGTCCCGGTCCGTAAGGAACCATTAGTCCCGGTTTGAGATGCAAACCGGGACAAATGGGTCTGGGCACGCGCGCGTGCTCCTGGCAGAACCTTTAGTCCCGGTTTGTATGTCAAACCGGGACTAATGGCCGGGCGCTATATATATGCACCCAGCCCTCCACTCTCTCCTGTTTTTTTCCTATGTGAGGTCGGTATAACTTTGTGCTAACTTTTTTCTTCATATGCACTAGAGGTGCTCAGTCAAATGCCTGTTAGAGCGATGCCACTTGAGTTCATGCAAGACAAAACATGATATGAGGTTCCAGAGCGACACTTCAGGTTTCTCCTCTTTGTTTTGAAGTGTCCTAAAAGGTCGTTTTGACTGTGTGGTACTAATTTAAGCATCGTGATTGCGTTTGATATATGCATGGTTGTATGATGCTGATGAGCCACCCATGGATGTACGGTGAACGACGCTCTGACGCTTACAGAGAAGGCGTGCATTCTTTTTGCCTTGTGGCCGAGGCGAACAAGCGGCGGGATGGTTTTATGTGTTGTCCATGTGTTGAATGTCGGAATGAGCAGGCTCACACTTCCTCAAGAGTCATTCAGAGCTACCTGCTTCGGTCCGGTTTCATGTCCGGCTCTAATGTTTGGACCAAGCACAGAGAAAGAGGGGTTATGATGGAAGACGGCGATGAAGAAGAGAACGATGATGACAACTACCGATCTATGTTCCCTGAATACGATGATACCGCAGTTGAAGATAATGAAGAAGAAGAGGGTGAAGAACGGGAACCAGATGAGCCCGTTGATGATTTTGGTCGGGTCATTAGTGATGCAAGGCGAGACTGCGACACCGAAAAGGAGAGGTTGTAGTTCGAGCAGATGTTACAGGACCACAACACATTGCTGTACCCAACTTGTGAAGATGGCCAGAAGAAGCTGGGTAGCACACTGGAATTGTTGAAGTGGAAGGCAGAGACCGGTATGACTGACTCGGGATTTGAAAAGTTGCTGGTAATAATGAAGAAGATGCTTCCAAGAAATAACCAATTGCCCTCCAGTACGTACAAAGCAAAGAAACTTGTCTGCCCTCTAGGATTAGACGTGCAGAAGATACATGCATGCCCTAATGACTGCATCCTCTACCGCGGTCAGAAGTATGAGAATATGGATAAATGCCCGGTATGCACTGCATTGCGGTATAAGATCAGAAAAGATGACCCTGGTGATGTTGAGGGCGAGCCACCTAGGAATAGGGTTCCTGCCAAGGTGATGTGGTATGCTCCTATAATACCACGGTTGAAACGTTTGTTCAGAAATAAAGAGCATGCCAAGTTGTTGCGATGGCACATGGAAGACCGTCGGGATGTTGAGGCATCCTGCTGATGGTCGGCAGTGGAGAAAAATCGAGAGATACTTCCCGGACTTTGCTGGTGATGCAAGGAACTTATGGTTTGGTCTAAGTACCGATGGCATGAATCCTTTTGGGGAGCAGAACTGCAGTCACAGCACCTGGCCCGTGACTCTATGTATCTACAACCTTCCTCCTTGGTTGTGCATGAAGCGAAAGTTCATTATGATGCCAGTGCTCATCGAAGGCCCAAAGCAACCCGGCAACGACAGTGATGTGTACCTAGGGCCATTAATTGATGAACTTCTACAGTTGTGGGCCAAACCAGGTGTACGTGTGTGGGATGAGCACAAACAGCAGGAATTTGACCTACAAGCATTGCTGTTCGTAACCATCAATGATTGGCGTGCTCTTAGTAACATTTCAGGACAGACGAACAAAGGATACAATGCATGCACGCACTGTTTAGATGAGACTGAAAGTATATATCTGGATAAATGTAGAAAGAATGTGTACCCGTACAATCGTCGTTTTCTTCCGCCCATTCATCCCTTAAAGAAGAAAGGCAAGCATTTCAATGGCAAGGCAGAAACCCGGACGAAGCCTGTCCCCCGTAGTGGTGCTGATGTATTTGGTATGGTTAAGGATTTGGATGTAATCTTTGGAAAGGGTCCTGGAGGACAACCTGTTATGAAAGACCCCATTACCGAACACGCACCCATGTGGAAGAAGAAATCTATATTTGGGAGCTACCCTATTGGAAAGTGCATGAGGTCCGCTCTGCAATCGACGTGATGCACCTAACGAAGAATCTCTGTGTGAATATTCTAGGCTTCCTGGGCTTGTATGGGAAGTCAAAAGATACCCCGGCAGCACGGGAGGACCAGCAACATCCTAAAGGACGAGACGGCAAGCATCCAGGGCAGTTTTAAGGGCTTGCCAGCTACACTCTTACCAAAGAAGAGAAGGAAATCTTTTTTGAAGTCCTTTTCAGTATCAAGGTCCCATCTGGCTTCTCGTCGAATATAAAGGGAATAGTAAATATGAAAGAGAAAAATTTCAAAACCTAAAGTCTCATGACTGCCATGTGCTTATGACGCAATTGCTTCCGGTTGCATTGAGGGGAATTCTACCAGAAAATGTTTGACTAGCCATTATGAAGGTATGTGCATTCCTCAATGCAATTTCTCAGAAGGTAATCGATTGAGAAAGTCTATCAGGGTTACATATTGATGTGGTCCAATGTCTGGTCAGCTTCGAGTTGTTGTTCTCGCCATCCTTCTTCAATATTATGACGCACCTCCTAGTTCACCCAGTCGAAGAGATTAGAATTCTCGGTCCTATGTTTCTACACAATATGTTCCCCTTTGAGAGGTTCATGGGAGTCTTAAAGAAATATGTTCATAATCGTGCTAGGCCAGAAGGAAGCATCACCAAGGGCTATGGAACAAAGGAGGTCATTGAGTTTTGTGTTGACTTTCTTCCTGACCTTAAGCCGATTAGTGTTCCTGAATCTCAGTATGAGGGGAGGATGACTGGAAAAGGCACACTAGGAAGGAAATCAATGGTATGTAGGGACAAGAATTCTTTCACTCAAGCACACTACACAGTTCTACACAATTCCACCGTGGTGGCTCCGTATATCGAGAAACACAAGAATATTCTACGCTCCGAAAACCCGGGGAAGCCTAAAACCTTGATTAAAGGGGAACACGAGAAGAATTTTGGCAGTTGGTTGCATACACATCTCATGAATAACACCACTATTGGAGATGAGTTGTACTCGTTGGCCAGGTTACCATCTTCGACTATATGTACTTTCCAAGGGTACGAGATAAATGGGAATACATTTTACACGATCGCCCAAGATAAAAAGAGCACCAACCAAAACAGTGGTGTCCGCTTTGATGCAACAGATGACAATGGGCAGAAGGACACATATTATGGGTACATAGAGGAGATATGGGAACTTGACTATGGACCTACTTTTAAGGTCCCTTTGTTTCGATGCAAATGGGTCAAGCTGACAGGAGGCGGGGTACATGTAGACCAAAAGTACGGCATGACAACAGCGGATCTCAACAATCTTGCGTACATGGATGAACCATTCGTCCTAGCCAACGATGTGGCTCGGGTTTTTTATGTGAAGGACATGTCTACCAAACCGAGAAAAAGGAAAGATAAGCAAAAGAATACAGAATACGATGAGCCAAAGCGCCACATAGTTCTTTCAGGGAAAAGAAACATCGTGGGAGTGGATGACAAGACAGACATGTCAGAAGATTACAATAAGTTTCATGAAATTCCGCCCTTCAAAGTGAAAACTGACCCAAGCATCATGTTAAATGATGAAGATTCTCCATGGCTACGGTGCAGAAGAAAACCACAACACTAGATGTTGGTGATGTGTAATAATGTATTAAACCTTTTATTTGAGACATAAATCTATGTAATGTATTAAACCTTTTATTTGAGAGATAAAGGTCCCCTTTCATGTAATACATCTTGCTCAATCAAACTAGATTTTGACGACCGGGTTCTGAGCCACGGGAGGTGATCACCCAAAGAGAAGGAACCATCACAAGAGAAGGAACCCACAAACACTAAGGATACATAGCACAACTGAAAATTAAGATACATAGCACAACTGAAAAATAAGAAACGTGCCTAATGTTGGAGTGATTCAGTCATGCTCCTGCCTAGCCCTGTAATACGCGCCACTATAGTCGTCGTAGTCGTCGGCGCCATCGTCGCTGTCGTCGTCGGGGTCGCCGTAGTCGAACCTTGAAGGTTGGGCACGCGTGGGCTGGATTTGAGGGTACCGCAGGCGGGGGTTATTGCTGGTCGTGTTGTAGGCCATGACACTCTGGAGAGTCCGGCCGCGCCACCACAGCCGACGGCCAGCCTCATTGAAGTTCGAAGGAGGTGGGCCGTCCTCCTCGTGCCTAGCGAGCGCCCTCTCACGCCGATTGATGAAGAAGGCTTCCCAAGTCGGGAAATAGTTGGGATGCGAGTTGGGATTCCTCCGCTGCTCTGGCATGAGCTCGAGGTAGCAGTGGTTCGTGATGGCCATCCGGCGCTCCACACCTAGAGGGACAGGAGGGACCGGCACGCCTCCGGCGCTCAGCATCCAGCCGGTGGGGACGCTGTAGCCCGGTGGGCAGGGGTAGTTCGAGGCGCAAAGCGCCTCCGCCTCCCGGGGGGTTAGAGATATGATGGAAACCATGGGAAGAGAATGATGAGTCTAGATGTGATATGTAAATGGAGGCCTATATATATATACTGAAAAAATGGCGGGAAGACAGAGCTGGGAACCGGTGGAAAGCGCGGGAACGCAGTGGCACAGGAAACTTTCGTCCCGGGTGGGGGCTCAAACCGGGAAAAAAGATGGGGGGCCTTATCTGGGGGAGGCTTATCTAGGAGGGCCTTATCTAGGGGGTGGTTAACCTTTAGTACCGGCTGGTGGGTGCAACCGGGACTAAAGGTGGTTTTTGTGTCATCTAACAAAACTGTCGGTGGGATAAGGACGCGTGGGTAACCTTTAGTACCGGCTGGTGGGTGCAACCGAGACTAAAGCTGTCGGCAGGATAAGGACGTGTGGGTGGACGCACTTCTCGATGAGATAAAGCATGTAGCGCACGATGCCCTGTCGGAGGAAGAAGACAAAGTAGAAGCGGCGCCATGCCTATAAAAGGAGCATCGATACGCCATGGCAAGCAGCTCAACAAGCCAACATGGATGGAGAGTTTCATCCCCATGGATGGAGGAAAGGGTTGGTAAATCTCCCGTGGCGAAACTTCTCGAAGATGTCCTTGGTGCACACGCCCTATGGCATCTTCGGAAGTTCCACCTCGGAAAATATTTTACTGGTAGCCCGTGAAAGACTCCATCTCCGCCTCCCTAGGGGTTAGAGGTATGGTGGAAGCCATGGGATAGAGTGGAGAGAGGCGGCAAATATGAGTCTAGATGTGCTATGGCAACGACCAAGCCTACATATATATAGTGAGAAATGGCAGAAAGTCAGAGGAGGGAAGCGGTGGAAAAGGCGGGAAGAAAACGGGTAGGAAAAAATAAGGCGGGAAGAAACAAACCTTTAGTACCGGTTTCGCATGAATTTTTTATCAACCGGGACTAAAGGGGCTACCCTTGTACGGAGAAAGCTATAGGGGTAGACGATCCGGGGCCCCCGGTCTAGAGTTTCGCCTGAGGAAGACCACCGGAGCGTCGGAATCACATGAAAATGGCAAAATGGTTAATAGTTTGACTAGTTAGAATAATTATTTTATAAAACAGATAATGGATTTGAATCACTTATTCAAATTCAAGCACTTTTTATGTTAAAAATTTAGTGAGATTCAAAAATATGCAAAATATAATAGTTAATGCATTTTTAAATTGAAAATGGCAAAATGGTTATTAGTTTCACTAGTTAGAATAATTATTTTATAAAACAGAAAATAGATTTGGATTACTTATTCAAATTCAAGAACTTTTCATGTTGAAAATTTTCTCAAATTCATAAGTATGCAAAAACTGTATAATTCAAATGTTTAAAAAATATGCTAATTGAATTTTTTTTAAACAGGCGCGCCCCTGGGGTGAAAAAATTGAAAAAGGACCTTTAGTCCCGGTGCGTGCTACACACCGGGACTAAAGGTGTGGCGTTGGCGTGCGCGCGTTGGGCGGTGCCGAAAACCCTTTAGTCCCGGTGGGTGGCACGCACCGGGACTAAAGGTCCCCCACCTATATACTGGTGCGCCCCTTCTTCCCACGCAGAGCATCCCCACGCGCGAGGACGACCGACGCCGGCAGGCTGCCCGATTCTCTCCGGCCGCCACCACCCCAACCGCCGTCGCCACTCACTCCAGCCGCCACCGCCCCAACCGCCACCGCCACTCCAGATGCCGCGCGCCCCCCCGGCCAGAGGTAACCCGCCCCCTCCCCTTCGCTCCCTCGTCCGGCTACGCGACGGCGCCGGCCACTGTGGGCGAGCAGGCCGGGCCGCCCCCTCCCCTTCGCTCCCTGTCCGGCTATGCGGCTACACGGCGGCGGTGCGGGCGATGCGGCCGCGGCGGCGCCCCCGGCCAACTTCTCTGTTTTTTTCCATTTTTTTATTTTGTAGTATATAGTTAATTGTAATATTATTTAGTAGTTGTAATATTATTTAGTAGCTAGTGTAATACTGGTGTATGTAGTTGTAATTTTATTTTGTAGTGTAATATTATTTTGTGTGTAATATTATTTAGTAGTGTAATAGTAGTGTATTTGTAATATTATTTAGTAGTGTAATATTATTTTGTAGTGTATATAGTTGTAATTTTTTAGTAGTATATTGCATTATAGTAGTATATTATAATATTATTTTGTAGTGTATATAGTTGTAATATTATAGTAGTATATTGTAATAGTAGTATATTGCATTATAGTAGTATATTGTAATATTATAGCAGTGCTCGCGGGCCACCGCACTTAGGGTTAGGGTGGTGGTGCTCGCGGGCCCCCGGACTTAGGGTTAGAGTGGTGGTGCTCGCGGGCCCCCGAAGATAGGGTTAGCGTGGTGGTGCTCGCGGGGCCCCGGACTTAGGGTTAGAGTGGTGGTGCTCGCGGGCCCCCGAAGATAGGGTTAGGGTGGTGGTGCTCGCGGGCCCCCGGACTTAGGGTTAGAGTGGTGGTGCTCGTGGGACCCCGAAGATAGGGTTAGGGTGGTGGTGCCTGCGGGCCGCCCGGACTTAGGGTTAGGGTTAGGGAATCACTAGAATTTTGCTATTGTTTAGTATTATTGTAGCAAATTACGTGTTCATATTATTGTTTAGTATTATTTTATGCAGCAATATTGAATGAAAAATGTTATTGTGTGCATTTTGTAGAAAACTATGGATCCAATCCAGAGAGACCTAGCACAGAAAGAAATTCTCGAGGATATGATCAATGACACCCCCCATGTTGATCCACCCGAATCTCCGTCGATTTATCTGAACCCCTCCGGTGAGGGAGAGGAGGTCAACCGAAATGATCAAGGAGAAGCCGACGGCTCCGGTGGTGGAGTAGCCGACGGCTTCGGTGGACCCTTAACGAAGTCCGGCGAGGTATATATATGAAGTCTGGTGATCAGTAGATGCATTAACTGAGTTGTATATATATAAATTGACGAACGTTTCTTCTCTTAGGCCTCCACATCGAGCAAAAAATATTCCAAACGAGGCCCGGCCAAAAAGTTGGACGCATCAACGCATTATACAATTACGGTGGTATCACCACGGGGTGAACCGTTGGAACCCGAAAAGGCTAAAACTGTATTTAAACAACAACTAGCAGGGTGCCCCTCGCAAATGCGAGGGCATCATCTTCAATGTAAAAAAAGTGTTCGAGAAATATATTCACCGCTCATATTATGCAATTTCAAGTAATATGAATTCTCAATCATCTTAAGTGCTTTTCTAATAAATGGAACATGTCACTTGAGTATTTTTAATCATCTCAAGATCATGGAGGCATTCTCAATTTCTCAAATTGCCGGTGATATATTAAGATGCTATAGTGGCTTGGTGTAGTTTGTATCTTCTTGACATTACCATGTCCATCTCTCGAAAAAATGGCTACTATCTTATCTACCTCTTGGTCTACTTTGAAAATTAGGTAGCCATATTATATCCATTTTTTATCTCCTTATATTTGTTTTGTTCAGTCTAGTCGTTCTACATAGTAATTACTCAAGTTGTTCTTTCATGTAACATGATTACCCGAGATCTTAATTGACATGTCATGGATTAAGTCCTCCCTACAAGCCATTCTTACAATCCCACTACCCAACTACCAAGTTCCTCCCTAATTAATCGATCATCAACAGTTCTTTGTATGTATTGTAGTTATACCACCGCAATACTATAGGGAAAATATTGGATTCATAGGATTAGAAACAAATATATAGATAAGTATACAATTGCAACACCATATTATCTAATATCTTGAGTGCTTTTGAAATATATAGGTAGAAACAATAAAGTTTTAGTTGAGATCCATTATCATTTTTCTACACATATTGCTTGCAACATTAGTTGTGGCAGTGGGTATAAACCATATGGTATTGATCTATCTCTACTACTCTAATATGGCTATATCTATATACGTTAGTTCTATGCAAGGGTGAAACACGCATCATTATACACCCTATTCGGAGTACCACCATGCAACACCAAAAAACCATGCCCAACATGGAACAAAGCATGAAAAATAATGGCCATGGTATTTTTGGAAATAAACCATATATTGAGTTAGAATTGACATCCTTTCAATCATGGTTGATTAAAGCTTTGAACGTTTTGGAAGCCCACCACAAATGCTAAGTCGGAAAATTACTTCCAATATTTATGTAAACTTTATAGACTTCCAAGTTCTAAAATTTATTAGTTATGGGCATAAATTCATTGTTAACTAACTTTACTATCTAAGTTAATTTGCTAGAGCCCAATGGCATGCTATTTTCATATAATTTGGTTAAAATATAGTAATAATTTTCTTATGTATGATGATGAATTATGATATCCTATTTTTCTAAAAATAAGAGCTTCAAATCTCAAGCAATAGCACCATTCATAAAATTTGCAATAGTATGTGTATTTGTTGTTGTTTACTGGGACTACATATGAGGATAAGAACTGACTTGTTTTGACATCAAATTCTTAAATATTTGAACATATAATTCTGGAAAAATGACTTTGTGTGATTGTATTTGTATAGAAATATTAGTGATTTTCTCCGTGGAAGAAATATCAGTGTTGGTAGGGAAACGTGTAGCCCCAGTTATGTTGACCATGATTACAAGACTTTGTATTCTACAACACGTTGCATGCATTGATCTTTCATGTTCTACCTTCTCACGTGTGTGGTATTTATTTTGTGAATTTTAGCTATGCACATGCATGATTGATTATTCTCCTAGTATAATACACAGAAAAGGCAGCAAAGCATACTATGGATTTTTTTTTGGTGGGAAGGAATTTTTTAAGGAGGGTACCACCCGAGTTAATTTTCGTATGTGCGTGGTATTTATTTTTTGAATTTTAGCCCAGATTCTCATGCATGATTGATTATCATCCTAGTATAATACACAGAAAAGACAGGAAAGCACACGAAGTAAAAACAAATTAGGGAAGGAACTTTTTTTTAAGGAGGGTACCACCTGAGTTATGTCCAAACCATGTTAGGTATACTTATTTGTTTTCTTTGGGTCAGATGTACACGCATGATGTCCTGCTATCACACCGATTTTTTTTTGCTAAGGTGACGGAAGCCTTTATTCTGGTGGGATGTTAACCGATCTAGTCTTATATAGAGGTTCACCATGTCAAGTAATTTTTGGTTAAATCCTGGCCTAGCAAACATGTCAGATCTTTTTTAGAGGGCCACCACGTATATTAATCTTGGCAGGTTACGTCCTAAGGTGCGGTATCTTTTTTTTTCTGGTTGGATTGTTAACCGATCTAATCTACACAGAGGTCCACCACGTCAATTGTGAATTGTGTCTGACGACATTATGTGGTTACATAACTACTAATTTCTAGTTAAATCCTAGCCATAAAATTTAGATCCAACTATTAAAATTAATTTTAGTGATGTGGCTTTTAGTATATAATAGATGGAGAGTTATGGTTAGGGATCGCATCCCGATCACCGTTCGAGAGTGGAATAAGACCAAAGGGCCAAAAGTGGGTGAGTATGTCGCCGACAGGTGCAAAGAGGGTCTTTGGAATGACCTCATGACACATTTCACCCTGCCAGAATGTGAGGATGATGCCGACACAGCTGCATTGAGAAAGAAAGTCAAGCAGTTGACTCTTACGAAGATGGCTGAACTATTCAAGAACTGGAAGAAAGCATTATGGCAAAAGTATCAGAAGATGAAGACTCCTCCTAAATTTGAATGCTATCTAACGAAGCAGCAGGCTAACTAGGATGCACTTGTGAAGTACAAGGAGTCAGAACCTGCTATGGAAAAGTCGGAAAAAAACAAGAAAAATGCCGCGATGAAGAAATATCACCATCACCTAGGGCCAGGGGCCTACTCGGCTGCCATGCCAAAGTGGGATGCTAAAGAGAATGAGCTGCTTGCTAAAGGGCTCACTCCAGAACCAATGCGCGAAGAATGGGATCTGAGGGCAAGGAATTGGTTCCTTGGGCATGGGAGTGAGTATGTTGAAAGTACATGCGACCTTATTTGCAGTGACGGGATTAGGATACCCCGGGATACATGGCAGAAAGTAGTGAAGGAGATTAAAGCAGGGACAACAAAGTTCCGTCCCGATAGAGAGAAAGACTTGCTGACAAAGGTCCTCGGGAATGACGAACGCGGAGGACGTGTACGAGGCCTTGGCCCTAGTTATACGTGGGAGATGGGGTTTCCCAAAGATAGAGATACTTATAGGAGCCGAGAGAGAGCAAAGAGGCGACGGCAGGAGGAGGAGGAAGACAGGTTCACTCAGTTGCTAGGAACACTTCGAATGCATCAGCAACAGATTGACGAACTTTGAGGAGCAGCGCGCCTGCAAGATCCTGTACTCGATATTACCGCCGTCCCATCTCAGCGGAGAAGCAGTGTGGCTGAATCGGAGGTCCCTTCTGATGATGCACGTATGGTAGATGGCGGTCCCGTGGATGGAATCAAGGAGCATGCATCTTGTGAGCTCCATCAGAAGGTGAAAAACCTATCCATCAAGGTGGCGGTCCGATGTGCTTTACCTTGTCCACTTGGCGCACGCTGGCATGGCCGTGAGATTCCAGCTGGCTATGCTAAAGTTGTTGTGGATGAAATCGCAAGGGGGTGGGACTCAATGGAGCTTGACATCCCTGGACCTAGAGGTGAGAGGACACTCGGAGAAGTACTGGGTGGTATCATTCTATGGGACAAGAACAACATCAAGCTTCCATGCTGGACGCCAAAGCCAGCACCGCCTCCGAGTCATCGCATGTCACCTTCACCTCCATCACCCCCAAGAAGCCCACCCCATGACTACGACCACCACAGCCCGAGTCCATCTCGATCTCCGCCGCAGCCTCCGATTCGTACTAAACGACACAGCAGCCCAAAACGACAAATGTCGCCCCTCCCAAGAGTACCTCATAAGAATCTTCCCATCAGACCTTATGATCGTACTGACGAGGAAACCGACATGATCGTAAAGGCCGAATGTGTTGCGCAGCTTCAAAAGAAGAAACCCAAGCCCGCGTCGGTATACACCGAGAAGCAAAAAGCGTATGCACTTTCTTTTCTGAACACAAAACCGCAATATGAATTGCACCATAAGCCAGATGACTATCGACGTACACTTCAGAAGGAAGTGAAGAAGAGCAAATCAAGTAGAAGTGCAAGAAGGAGCAAATCATCAGGTCAAAGTGCAACCGGGAAAAGAATGGATGCCCCCCAGCTCGGGAAACAGGCCAAAAAATCGATCCCACCCCTCCAGGTGTTATCCTATGACACTCCCCAGCAGGATATGGAAGAAGCTAAGAAGCTTGCGGCCGCTACGAATGTGACTGTTGAGGAATTGCTAGGTGCCTAGGACGACAAGTTACCCAAGGCTCAGGTAGTCCCTACATATGTCCCAGGGAAGCCTCTGGTCAGCTTTGAGCAGTTCCAACAACTGCCAACACAAATGCGGAGTTTACATAACTGGTACTTGAAAGCCATAAAGCAGGAGAGAACAATGATCGTGGCGAAAGTCCCACATGACTACTACTTCCGAGAAGAAGAGGTCCATGTTGAGTTTCCAGAACTCTTCTAGTTATACAGTTTCGACGCCCTCGACAAAAGTCTCATGAGTTGCTATTGTCTGTAAGTTGTTGAATTCATTGTCTATATATAAGTTGTTCATTTTTTCAGTTGTTTAGTTCATTGCATATAATTATCCTCATTATATCCTTGTGTACTATGTTATTATGCAGAATGAAGATCATGGAATTTAAAAGAAGGTCACTCTTTAGTGTTGGGTTCATTGACCTAGATAAAATACATTGTAATACGCTAAAGGATAAACCCGAGGAGACGCAGTAAAACTTTCTAAGGTTTCAAACAGAGCAACATTTCTGTGACCACATGCTGTTTCCTTACAATTTCTGGTGAGGGTCTTACTATGTTGTACACATTCACTTTTTCTTACTCGATGTTAAATGTAATTGATGAGTTACTAATTTATATATAAACGTGTGTAGTTTCCACTAGATTCTCATGGACATTCAACTTGATAAGGGAAGAGTTGAAGTCATGGACCCATCGTAGAGACCCTTGGAACAGTTTAGGGACATGCAGGACATGCTCCAGAGGTAATTTCCGTGCTACATCGGTCTCTTTATTTGATTTCCTGAGATATCACGTAATAAATAACTCATTCATTCATTTTCTTTGCCGGGCAGGGTTTGGAGCATGTTCAAGAGTAGGGTTAAGGGTTCCTTTAGTAAGTAGCTGACGTTTACTCCGGTCTCGGTAAGTAATACGTGATATGTTCGCGCATCTCTTTACTTCTAGTTTCAAGACAATTATGATGCTAGATTATAATTTTGATTGAATTCTATTCTCGTAAAGTGCGAGAGGCAGCCACAAGGGACGAATCTATGTGGATTCTACGTTTGTGAGTTCATTTGCACGTTTTCCACTGAGCACAAAGATTATAGAGTCGATGTAAGCAATACATTCACATTATTTTATTACCGTCACTTTTTGTTATCATGATTGATATTCATATTGATCTCCTTTTCTTATATAGTTCGAGAGAATGCGGGATCAGCTCCTACCAGAGCAACGCGTACGAGGAATTGCTGAAGAACTGGCAGGATTCTTGATGAACGAGATGATAGATGAAGCCGGGGAATTTAGCGTGAATAGGCGCTACCGATGATCCCCGACCGTGTAATTAAATCGTCGAATTGTGATATCCATGTAACTATCATGATCATGTATATATTTGTATGCTCGGTCTTAAGAGAAGTTATCTTATGTATGCACGAACGTGTACGGTATGTGGTAGCGTAGAAAACTATTTTTGAAATAAAAAAGAGAAAAAAACATACAAATTGAATTCTCTGCCGTGGCAGAGAAAGTGCCTAAACTTCTGTCGCGGCAGAGAACCATTTATCCCGGTTCGTAATACGAACCGGGACTAATGGGGGGGCACCCAGCACCCGCAGAGACGACTACGTGGATACCCATTGGTCCCGGATGGTAAGCGGTCCGGGACTAGTGGGGGGGCTTTAGTCCTGCCCTTCCAGTCCCGGTTACCAGGACCAGGACTAAAGCCCCTTACGGGCTGGGACTGGAGGCCCTTTTTCCACCAGTGCATACTCCTTATTATGAATTGTCTAAGTAGTTGATCACATGCTGAGAATATATACATCATATGAAGCAATTGTGTTCGTGAAAGTTCTTTTATCGCACTCAGTTTTCAACTGAATTGCTTGAGGACAAGCAATAAGCTAAGCTTGGGGGAGTTGATAGGTCCAAAACGTATCAACTTTCCCGAACACTTTTGGTATTGTTTCTCCTCTAAACTTGTGTGATTTGGATGCAACTAACGCAGACTGACGCTGTTTTCAGCAAAATTGCCCTGGTGTCTACTTTTTGTGCAGAAAATACTCTATCAGGAAAAATCCCGGAAAATATGCCGAAAATCCTATTTCGCCAGAAGACTCCCGGAGCCAGAATATGAGACGGAGTGGGGCTGGGGCCCAGCCACACCACCTGGCCGCGCGGGATGGGCCTGGCCGTGCCAGGGGGTGGTCTGGCCGCCCAGGCACCCCCTCGGTCTCCCTCTTCGCCTATAAGATGCCTTCTGACCTAAAAACTCAGGGGGATTCGATGGTTTTCCAGAAGGAGTTCCGCTCTGCCGCCACCACCAGATTCCACGAAACAGCACCAGAAACTCCGTTCTGGCACCCTGTCGGGATGGGGAATTGGAGGAGATCATCGCCATCATCATCACCATCGCTTCTCCATCAACCATCCATGTTTCCCCCATCTATGAGTGAGTAATCCCCCGCTGTAGGCTATGGGGATGGTAGGGATTGGATGAGATCGTTCATGTAATGGCATCGGATTGTTAGGGCATGGTGCCTAGTATCTTCTATTAGTGCTTTTTGACTTTGTTGCGACTTGTTATGCTTAATGCTTGTCACTAGGGCCCGAGTGCCATGATTTCTGATCTGAACATGTTATTGATTCATTATGATAGTATTGTTTTTGGTCTTACCTGCAAGTTGTATACACAAGTTGTTGTCCGGAACCAATGGCCCCGAAGTGACAGAAATCAGGATAACCGGAGGGAATGGCTTTGATGTGAGGATCACATGTGTTCTGGAGTGTTAATGCTTTGCTCCGGTGCTCTATTAAAAGGAGCACCTTAATTGCCAGTAGTTCCCTTGAGGCCCCGCTGCAAACGGGCTAGCAGGACAAAAGATGTTGTGCAAGTTCTCATTGCGAGCACATTGACTATATTTGGAACACATGCCTAGGATTATCTTGTACTTGGATGCTTTATCTTATTTATCTTTAATTTCCCTATGTTCTAATTGCTATGTGAATTGTCTTGTCCATGCAACGCCCGTCCATCCATCCCTATGCCTACCGCACTCGAATCCTACTGTTACTGCTATTGTTACTGTTGTCTTTACTTTACTACTACTGTTACTTTACTACTGCTACTACAAAACTGTTGCTATTGATAAACTGCTGTGAGCAAGATTGTTTCAGGTGCAGCTGAATCGACAACTCAATTGTTAAGGCTTATAAATATTTTTTGGCTCCCCTTGTGTCGAATCAATAAATTGGGTTACACTTCCCTCGAAAATACTGCGATACACCCCCTATACTTGTGGGTCATCACCCTCCCTTATATAAGGAGGTGGTGACCTCCTCTCATCTCACACCTCCTCGTGAAGGATCTCTCTCTCCCTCTAGAAATTCCACATGGCTTCAGATAGCGAAGTACATGTTCTGATAGTTTCTCTTGTGGGATTTGCTGCTTCCGCTGCTCTGCTGGAGTACGGGCGTTGAGATTATCGGGAAGCCGGACGTGTGCCCGATCACGGATGTGCTGGTGGTTTGAGGCACTCTTCTACTTGATCTTGAGATCGGAAAGATTTCGTCTACTTCATCGACGAGATTAATTCTCGCAAAGCTTTTCGGTCTTCGAGTGTAAGTTCTGTATGGATGTATATCCACCCGTTGCTTGCATATAGTATATAGATCTTGGTGCTTAGTTGTTCATATCGTATGATTTTTTTGTTTTCTATATTGCGAACCCAACACTTCCAAGTTTCCATGTGTTAGGGAAGATCTTGAATTCCCTCTGTACTTTTCTTGCAAAAATCTTCAAATCCATGTTCCTGTTGTCTAGGAATTGATTTTTGAATGTGTCATATAGGAAATTTACAGTCAATGCCTTCACCTCCCAGTAAGCCTTGCAAGTATGCCTCTTCTCATATGTAGTCACTGGTGAATGCACCTTGCCTGCTGTCTGAAGCTTTGAACCACCAAATGCAACCAGACTTGCACACCGCCTCAATCCTACTTGGCTCATTCCTAATCTTGTTCACTTTGGTTTTGTGACGAACACTGTAGCTTTGCAATGCTTTCTTGCATTCTTTTACATCGCTAAACACCATGCCCAATTTTAACTCTGGATTGATCATGTCAACTACAGCATTGAAGACTGAGAAACCGTTCTTCAAATGATCAACAACTTCTACCCTCGGGTTCAAATCCCCATCCCCAATACATCGTCATCTTCTAAATCTTGGACATCCTCTTGCTGATTATGTTCTTCAACATCCTTGTCCACATTGTCAGTGAACAAGTCATCATCACCATCTGCAGCTTCAGAGTCACTGTCGTACCAATACGAATCAGCATCTTCAGAGCTGCATGCACATGATGTTCCCGTACATGGTGTGCCTGCATCTTCATTATGTGTCAAAGATGTTGTCCTAGATGTCACTCCTGTCATAGTACTCACTTTTCCTGAAGATTACCTTGCATTGATAATTATTTCAGGTATTAAGGTTGTCCGGGTTCGGGGAACATGAACGGGCGGAGCTGGGGTTCCGGGGGCATCACTCCCACGATGCCGTCCTACTGTCGTGGCTGCCGTCGTACGGAGGTGGATGAGACGATCGCGAGAAGATGGCACAGATACCATCGCGTGACAGGTAAGGACCTACCTGCAATATGGGCGAATAACGATGACCGTTATGACATTTATCATCGCTCCAGGATCGTCGTGCTCTAAACAAGAAACCTCGCCTCTCTACGGGTTTTCAAGAAAACGTCGGCGTGTGGCCTGCCAGTGCTAGAGTTGCCAGGTGGCGGTTCGTAATTGGCTTTGGTTTTTTTACACATATAGGTCAAGTTCATGTACCAGTCCACCGCATTTTGCAACTATTTGGGAGTGTTTGCACATAGATGACAACTATTTGTATATCTGGTGTTATTAACGCTACTTTTTTCGTCCAGTGGATGGTTGTCGGCTATGCGCAGCTTGGTTATGAAAAGACCGGGTGTAAACATTATTTCAAGTAATAAAATACCCAATTTTGAATGTATGCACGATCTGGTTGGCTAGTGTAGCAAGGAATCTTATATTTTTCTTCCACATGCGAGCGCGCATGCAGATAAAGTTGTGAGGAAAACAGTTCATATAGTACTCAGCTGTGAGGCACCCATGCAGGCTGCATTAGACTGGACGGTTGGTAGAGGTAGGTAACCTGTCTAGCGAGATGCATAAACAACGTTGGAGCCTGGCTGCGCACCCTGCAGCCATTCAGGTCCCTACCACTCGCGGTCACTTGCCCATGTTGATAACAGGAATACAGATTGCAGAATCGAATACCGCACATGGCTCAACTATCATTGCAAACAATCGAGAGTGATCCCTTTTGCTTTTTTCCAATGGACTGTATGCGAGTATGTGACGAACGATAGCCAGATCCGGGAGATACTGTATATGGTTTTGTTAGCGTTCATGAAGCACACATGTTCCTATTTCCTCGCTAGTGGGCCACCACACCCAAGAGTCCAGAAAAACAAGCACCGGCCTGGCCCAGTGATCTCACTCGCCCTCACCGTGGGCTATCCAGGTTTGAGCCTTTGAGCCTTTGAAGCCTCTGTCCAGCTTGACAGGGAGCAACGCGACCAGCCAGATACTGGCGCGGTTCGCATTGGTGATCCCGCCCACGGACATCACGGGGCAGCCGACCTTCGTGGCGGTGATGATCTCGGCCGCCAACAGCGTGGCCCAATCAGTTGCACCGGTGACGATGCCACCCAACAACAACGCGGCGCAACCGGTCGCACCGGTGACGACGCCGCCCAACAACACCGCGGTGTAGCTGGTGCTTCGTCCTAATGCACCCTAGTTGGAGGCGAAGCATACACCATCCGGCACCGTGGATGCAAGCAGCCCCTCCGTCTCTTGCACGCCTGCTGCCGTCGGTGGTGCATCGACACTAGCCGAGTTCGACGCCATCACCAAGGTAACTAAGCGTCTCGGATGCTCAGCCGATAGCTTCATCTCCTATTCCTTTGATGATGGCCATATCTATGATGCCTAACATGCATGTTTCTTCATAGGAAGTTTCTTGCACCCTCTTGCAGTATGTGGAGGGCGAGTTGAAGAATGTTGCCAAGGGTACTATCGTTCAACCAAAGAACTATATGTTCCACAACAAGCCCATGCTTGATGGCATGTTCAGGGTTACCATGGCTCGGGTGTTGCCGGCCTACAACGATGTCGACCCCCCATTCAACCCGAAGGAGCCGACGAACACTTCAACCTTAGAGGATGCCACGGCTGGCCCTTGGTATGGCCGAAGATCCAGAGTTGTATCGGGGGGAGGGGAGGCACCACCCCAAGGACAACACCGCCGCCACCACCAGCCATCGCCACCAGCATAATCCATGGCAAGGCCGTCGCATGGCCATTGCGATCGCCATCGCCACCACCACAAGTGGATATGCCACACGACGACATCGATGATGATAACATGGATGCATTCCTCAACACTGGCGTTGATGATGGAATTTACATGCTTTCTATTGAATCCTTCGGCCACGCTCGCGACGATCTAGCTAGTCCCAGCACGACATGCACGCAGCGTCTAGTCTTTGGCAGTTCTCAAGAGACGCCTCCACCTATCATCGATGCTCCATAAGCCAATCGTGGAATTGTTTTAAGCCTTACCAAACTACACCATGTGGCCAGCGAGGAGTTAGCGGTCCCTGCTCAACAGAAGAAGGGTCGAAAAAGAAGTAAGAAGCAGAAGGCTGTGAGCCAACCGACTCCGAAGGTGGTGAGGACTATCCGGGCTCAGGACAGCGTGACATATGAACCCAAGGATGTCTTGTGGAACATGCGTATAACGGGTAAGCTGATGCTGGAATCGAGGATGTTCAAAGCGGCAAATCCACCTATGGAGAGTCCGCATCATAATATTCTGTTTCTAGAGAATCAACTTCTGAAAGAAAAAAAATCCGTTGCACCCTGTTTTCGTGGTCAAGGTGCTAGAGGGCAAGGGCTTCGTCGATACTGATGTCTACGCACGCTTCTATTCTTGTAGACAGTGCTGGGCCTCCAAGTGCAGAGGTTTGTAGAACGGCAGCAAGTTTCCCTTAAGTGGATCACCTAATGTTTATCGAACTCGGGGAGGAAGTGGTCAAAGGTATCCCTCTCAAGCAACCCTGCAATCAAGATACAAGAAGTCTCTTGTGTCCCCAACACACCCAATACACTTGTCAGGTGTATATGTGCACTAGTTCGGTGAAGAGATAGTGAAATACAAGTAATATGGATGATTATAAGTGGTAATTGCAATCTGAAATAAGAGTGGCAGCAAGCAAACATGTAACATGACTGATTGTAAACGGTGTTTCAATGCTTAGAAACAAGGCATAGGGATCATACTCTCACTAGTGGACACTCTCATATAAATATGTTCTCTTCATGATGCTACCCTGAACTACTCTCTGGTTGGACAATGTAAGGCTATAACATCACACCTTAAAGTTCGCATCCCCATCTAGATAACCCCTCACTGTCACCTTGAACGCTAGATGGTTCCAACAAACACCACACTCTCATAGAGACATCCAACTCAAATTATACTCATGATAAGTATTTATGTAACCTTAGCCAAAGTGCCACACGGTGTGCACACTATCAACTTCACACATGTGGGGATAAGCAGAGATTTATTAAAGCACTTGAGTAGCAAAATAGATCTATACATTACAAAGCTCATGATCTCATAAGATCACGCATAGAGAGAGAGATGAACACATAGCTACCGGTAGAGCCCTTAGCCTCGAGAGAGAACTACTCCCTCCTCATCAGTCAGCAATGACGATGGATATGGAGGTGGAGTCGATAAAGATGGCTCTAGGGGCACTTCCCCGTCCCGGCAGGGTGCTGGAATAGAGACTTCTGTCCCCTGAATCTCCTCTTCGGTGGCGGCGGCGCTGTGGAACTTTTCGTGAAATTTCTGGTATTTAGGGTTTTCGTCCCAGGGGCTTATTTAGGCAAAGAGGCTAGGTCGGTGGGCGCCCGAGGTAGCCACACCACCCCTTGGCACGGCCTACCCTGGCCCGCGCCACCAGGTGGTGTGGGCCCCTTGTGGCCCGCCTCCGTCTCGTCTTCTGGCTCCGTGAGTCTTCTAGTAAAATAGGAACTTTGGCTTTTTCCCCATCCAATTCCAAGAATATTTCTTTCCGAGCTTTTCTGAAACCAAAAACAACAGAAAATAGGCAACTGGCACTGCGACATCTTGTTAATAGGTTAGTTCTAGAAAATGCATAAAAGTATCTCAAAATGTTTATCAAGCATAAGAAAGTTGATATAAAACAAGCATGGAACATCAAAAATTATAGATACGTTTACAACATATCAGATAACCCCCCCCCCCCCCCCCCCCCCCCCCCCCCGCGCGCGGATCTGTTATTCCTGCGGTCCGAAGACATCTTCAATTTGTTTCACTTGAAACGACTGCACTATACTAACGGACTGGGTTCCTGCACCAATAACAATGTTATTGCAGTACTTGTAGCAGCAAATATTTAAAGAGTTTGTCCCGATGGGAGCTTGGCTAACACGACTTCGCAACCACGTTGTCAATGCGACCACGTTCGCACCCAAACCATGGTTTGGAAATAGCCTATTACATAAGTTGCTAGGATAAATGAATTTAAGATGTTTTGTAATAAGTACTACTAGGACTGGAAGAAACTACAACAAAAGTAAAATTGAAAAGATGTGAATGCAATGAGATGAAATATTAATGCTATGATTCCTAAAGTAATGTTGTCTATGCCGGTGTGCATGATAAGTGATTATGGAATAACAGTTAACTATAATTGTGGCGATCCCTCATATACAGTTGTCTCCCACCATTGGTAAGTGGCAACTAGACAACTCAATTGTCCACACCCTCTTTGGACATAGGTCATCTCGTAAGAGAATAGTGTATTGAGGTAACAAGACCAATCAAGGTAAACCAGAGCAAAGGCATTAAGTTCTATGGACAACCGTACTCCTAAGCAAGTGTGCTAGTCACAAGATATTCCGTCTATCACTTTGGGGTCAAGCAATTCGCAACACTATACCTATTTATATCATGAGTGATTTTGAAAAAACTCTAGGCAGTGCATCCTAAGCTGCTATTGCCTCCACAAATCACTTATAGCAAATAGCATATTAGTTCTACCCATGGACTTGTCCGGTACCCATGGAAGAGTAGAGACTAATGATAAGTTTTGTGACACTCCGTGAATCCCTAGTAAATTCCTCAACAATGGATTGGACGTCTCCAACCACTAGAATAATATCATGAATAGAACAATATAAAGAGAAAGAACAAACATATTAATTAACAAGAACACACCACACTTCAATTACTCAAATCATCATAACATTAATAAAAGGGGGTTCAAGCCATGTTACAACCCATCACGGAGATAATGATGGGGAAGGATGAAGGAGTAGTGGCGATGGAGATGGTGATGATGATGCGGTGATGGTGGCATCGGCGTGGTGATGGCGGCGTCATCCTTCTCCTCCTCTTAGTGCTTGGATGGCTTGATGGTGTTGATGGAGATATGGATCGTAGTGGAGCTGTAGAGGCTATGGAGGCGGCACGGCGGCAGGCCGCCGCCATGAAGGCGGTAGATGGGATCTAGATCTTGTATATGGTGTATGGTGGCTTCCTTCTCTCTTCTTTGACTCCTCCCTCCTTTATATAGGCCTTGCGGGTGCCCTAGGATTCCCCAATTCCGTCATATGACTTAGGAAAGGTTTTGGAGCTTCCGGAGGGCGAAATCCTGTTGTTTGTGACCTTTTTGGCAACTATACGGTGGGAGCTATATGGCCGGAATTTTTGCTCCCGCCGTATAGTTGGTCGTTAAACCATCATTACTCTTTAGTATTTGGTCGCCATTTCTTCATACGAACTCCGTTTTGGGTGTTCTTGGGCTCCTCGAGTTCGTATCGTCGAGGGATACAACCCTGTTGTCTTGGATCTTTATTTTGAGAAGTTGGAAATAATTCACTTTTTCAACACCTCAAATGGCTAAGTCTGGTCCCTGCTGCTCCTCCATACTATGCTATTTTTGTTCCTTTTGCCTTTGTTTTCTCCATAATCATCATCAACACCTACACACATATCAAAAACAAGGAAGAGGGATAAAATTCTACCTAAACTACTAAATGTGCAAAGCTCATATTGAATTTAATAAAAACAAATATTCATGCATATCAGGCATAGCAATTGTTAGATGGAGCATGATATGATAGGCAAATGACACAATTTATATTGCTAAAAAGTATTGTATTATCATATCCATCGAATTCCTCAAGATAGATCTTGCTTGTCCTCGAGCAAAAGGGATCGATAACTTAATGGACGTGATCTTGCTTATCATTGGAAATCAATGCATCGTATCCTTATTTTTCCTGCAAGCTCCAAGCAAGAGAGCACATAATCATACAAGGCAATATAAGCTCAGTTATATTATTCAAAACCACTAGAGATTAGTGAAAAACTTCTATGCCCCATGTCAAAGTTAAATATAGCTTGCAAGTAAACTTGTGATCCTTCTACATGCACTTTATTGTATTTTTGTATTTTTATTTGTATAAGGAAAAGCTGAACACGGTTAGTTGTCAATCATAAATAGAAATAGAGTTTCCCAATGCTGCCCACTCGTGCCATCTATTAAAGTCTCTCAACTACAAACTTCGATTGTTGAGCTCATAGAAAATATATTTCTTAGTAACGAGACCATGCCAAAAGAGTGGTATATGTTCAATCTAGACTGTGTAGGCTAGGAAGGACACTTGTGACCATTACCAAGGTTTTCCTTTTGGTATATTGATTTCTCATAATGGTCAGAGGAGTATCCCGACCTTCTATTTTAATGCAGGCCCATGAGAATACCAATGCATACCCCCAAATATAGCATTTTTGCTACATATGTTGGGCAACTCATAGCCAAAATCCAAGAGTTTCCTCTATTTGGATTTCCAAAGGCCAACGGAGTTGTTAGCATCCCATGTTGTGCGATAGTGGTGCAAGACACACATAAAGCAATATCTCACTTTGATTTCCAAGACAAAATTTTGGCATATGTAATCTCGAAAATTTGAAACATCATTTATTCTTTGACAACTCACTCAGTAAGCATCTATTAAGACCATCATTTCCAACACTATGGGGTCGTGCTGCTCCATAACCATTCACTTAAGACAATTCTGAATAGTGACAACTAGCAGGTTTCGAAGAACTTCTTTATTATATTTTTTTTCTTTTCAAAATATAGAGAACATGGCAACGTATATTTAGAGGATCACAATATTTTGCACAATCTAGATAAAAGTTGAACAAGGTGCATCAAAGCTATGGCTTGTCTCCTATGGGGCCTAACATGAGCAAGTATATCCCTTATATAAATATGAACAAAAACTCACCTAAGCAAGCATTCAAAAATAGAGGGATACACAATAGCATGAAAACTTTTTAAGATATAGAACTTTGCACAAAACTCTATGCATGCAAAATAACCTCCCCAAGCTAAGAACCAACTTGAGAAGATCATGAAAACAAAAGAGAAAATACAGTTATCAAAAGAGAGTATAAGAAGTGGTTATCTCCCCAAGATTAAGTTAAAGCAAGGGTGACACACTTTACTATTGAGGTGCTTTTAACCTATACTTTGATGGACAAAGAACCTTTGCTTCAATGAATGTTTCATGATATGGTGTATGCCTTCCTTAAGAACCTGGTAGGACCAAGATTAGAAAGAAGACAAAAAATATTTTTGTGTTTTTTAAGACACGAGTTTGGCTCACAAGTGATAAAAATACAATTTCCAGTGAGTCGGTTCATCAACCTAAACACCATGCTTAAGTCAATAAACTAATTCTATAAGTGTGCTTCTCCTAGATTGTGATGAAGTGTAAGTGAGACAAAATATGAAACACGAGTGTGCAACCCCTATGTGATTATTTAAAAGAGGTTTGAGTTGGAAGGTTCTGCCAGACATGAATAGGTAGCCATGTTGAATTGAAGTAACCAAGTGGCTCATGCGAGTGTTTGCACGGTTGGCACTACCATACACGTCGTCACACAAGGTTCAAGTCCCTACGAAAATAACACACAAAATAAAATGCATCAGTTTTGTAAACGAACATAGTTCGTTTACCCCACCGATAAAAGGAAAATAAAAAAGAAAACATGAACTTCTATAGAGAATTACAGTCTAGGAAGTTTCTTAGGTAGAATTTTTATTGCTTGCAGATATTCGGCTCCCCCTCAATCAAGGGAGAAGATCCCATGTGGAGTTTTGAGGTTTTTTAGAAGAAGTAGGGAGAAAATATATCAAAATTTTGATACCGGGGTTACCTTCCCATAGCGATTTTGAGGGCGTACCAAGTATACGACCGGAACTATACGGCCGGAAAAATATTTCCCACCGTATAGTTGGTCATCAGACGTCTACTAATCTGAAATAAAAATTCTAAGCAGGTGTCGATATCTATACAGCAGCAACTATACGACCAGACCAAAAAGGTCTCGCCGTATAGTTGGTCGTTAAATCTTCTGTACCCCTGGAAAAAAACTTTGACGAAGGCATCGATAACTATAGGACTACGACTATACAGCCGGAATTTTTATTCCCGATGTATAGTTGGTCATTAAACCTTCAGGAGCCGCCAAAATTTACCTGTTTCTTCGAAAATTCTTTATTAACCTGAAGCTTAGCGAAACACCATGTTTTGACAGAAAAATAACAGATTAAATTTTCGACCAACATTAGCATGTATAAAACGGGAATTAATTACAACAAGGTTTATGGAACACATAGTAAAAATAAACTCTACCTTTTGAAAAATCCAACAAGATTACTGTAATAGCAAGACATGCGAAGAATAAAAGTGCCAATGAAACATGAATGCAACTAGACTCAAGACACAAAACTAAGAAAGACGCCTAATGACTTCCGGGTTGCCTCCCGGGAAGTGCTCTCTTTAAAGCCATAAAGCCAGGTGTAACATCGCAAATCTTTAATCAAGGTTATCAAGATTCAAATCACCCAATTTAGGGTTAACAAAAACTTTTTATCATTTAAATAATTAGGAATGCATATGTGTGTTGCATTAATATAGAATTATTTGGAAATGCCATGTTTGTTTGTTCTAATGGTCGTGCAGAGCGTCGACCATGCCCGACCAAATGCCGCCGGCCCTAGCCAAGCCATTGCGCCGTAGGTGACCGCCAGGAGCAGCCCACCGTCCGCCTACCCTGCCCATTCCTTTAGCCCTCTATCCCAACGTCACCGACGAGCTCGGCGTCGCACCCCATGGTCCCCTCATCGTCCCCAGCACCATTTCTCCACACTACCTCACTGCCCACCTCCCACTGAGTCCCTCACACCATCCCCGGAGCCACTCGAGCCACCGTTCGCCAGAATTACCCCCGGAGCCGCTACAGAAGAGGAGGAAGGGAGCCCGTCGATTTCGTCCACCCCAGGAGCCGCCGCGACCATGCCTGAGTCCGCCGTCGTCTCCTCGTTCGATCGCCCCCATCGCCATGTTAGCTGGAGCCCTCGTAAGCCCCCAATCGACCCCCACCGAGCCGCTAGGGTTCAGTCTCGCCGGCGACCAATCTGTCGTCGATGATGAGCCACAACCATTGATCTAGGTTCTAATAGCACGGTCCACATCGCCCCGTACCGCTTCGCGTTTAGTTGTGCCGCTGACATGCGGGACCCCCTTGTCAGTTGCCCGCTACGCCGCTGAGCGTAACTGGGCCGTCCCAATTAGTTTCCCGCGCTGGCCCTAGAATTCAAATAAAGATTTTTTGTATTTAGACTTAAATTCAATTCTGTCCAATAGTTTAAAAATCAATTTAGAAAGATTTACTTAACCAAAAGACATGATTCTAATTTTGTTAGAAAGATAATAAAAATCTCTATCCAAGCCCGTTAGATTTAAATCAATTAGAGTTATAGATTACATATAGCAAAAATAACAAGACAGAGACTTTTCTGCACTCAAACATTTTTCAAAATTCAACCCTAATAGCTTTTGAGTTGATTCCAACTCTCAAAATTCACATTTGATAATACCTATCTGAATATGTAATAATATTTAGGTCATGTAGTGACTTTGGAGTAGTACCAAAATAATGCTATATAGGCATTTCTAGTCACTTTTAAATCTTTTAAATAATAAACCTAAACTTAATGAAATGTGAGCAAACATTTAAATCACATCCCCATGCATTAGAATATGTGGTGATGACATGTGTCTACATTATCCCATATTTTAATTGGAGAATATTAAATCTTAGTTATTTTCAATGAGTAGAAATTACTTTTCTCAAATAAAATAAATGAAACTAGTTCATTAAATCTTGTGATGAATGTGATGATACTAGATCATCAAGTGTGTGCCTTAGTGTACTAAATAGACTAGTTAAGTATTGTTTGGTGATTGTGTATTCCGTATGTATTAAAAGACGATAGTACCGACCAAGTCTATGAAGAGGAGGAGTTCTACCCCGAGGAAGACGGGGAGAATTTCAACCACTGCACCAACCAAGGAAAGCTATTGTTAGCAAGCTAGAATTATACAAGATAACCTAAGCAAGATTCTTTAGGCATTCTTTGGTTATACCTCTTTGATTTATACCTATCCCAAGTTTTACTTGCAAGCTTTACTTTCTTTTACTTTACCAAAGTTCTTTACTTTATTTGTAGATAGCATGAAGAGTATAAAACTTGGCCTATCTAGTTAGACTTAGATGTCATTCTATGGCATGAGATTGAGATTAGCATCCCACCTTAGTGAACACTCTTAACTTAGTGGTTAGAGCTAAACCAAAAACTTGATCACTTTAGATGGGAATACTTGGTGAAAAGGATTATGAAAACCTTGGAATGATGAGTCATTCCATTGAGATGTTTTGACATGTGTTCAGAAAAACAAATGGTTTATGATGATGAAAATGTTGAGGCATGAGCCTTAGCCCTTTATACAAACTGATGGTTGGGTTCGGATGCAATACCATTCCAATTTTACCGTACAACCACAATACCTGAATTGGGTAAGGCTTAGCCAGAAGTTTATATGCATTAGTATGAGTTCCCTCGCGGGAGAGGTTTAAGCTGAGGCAACCTCTCAACGTTGTCCACCTATGCAGTGCCCGGGATGGCAGATGGCCATGGCTGGGAGGCCAGGCTCATAGGAGAGGTGCTTATACTAGAGTGTGTAAAGGAAAGGTTATGTTTGATTATCCGCATACTAAGTATGATCTGTCAGGGTTATCCCTAACGGATGTATCAAATTTTGTGGTGAAAGTGTACCACCTCTGTAGATTGTCAAACTATTCGAATAGCCGCGTCCGCGGTTATGGACAGTTGGAGTGGCCATATTGTTCCGTTCTCAGATATTTTCAAAATGACTTGTGAATTGAACTATGACTTTGACTTGACCACAACATGATTGTGAATATGAAAACTAAGTTCCCACTTAGGTAATTTTAGAAATTTATTTTATCTTTCTTTGTTTCTGAACTCATCTTAGGTTTCAAACTAAACTTTGCAAATAAACTTAGAGTTAGCGTTCCTACTAGAACTACCTTACTTGTTAGTGATAGTTTGCGAGTACTTAAAGAGTACTCATGGCTTTGTCCCTGGCTATTCCCATGGCCAGACTATGAGGAGGACTATCCGGAAGAAGGACAGCAGGACGGCTACGACAACTAGGATCATCTCCCATCGCCAGCATTGCCTGTGATACTGAAGATGGAGCCCATCGCTACGCTTATTATTCTGCTGCTTGTTTGTATTAAGACTGGATCATGAGATCCTTTATTTGTATAAGACCTTATTATGCTTTGTAATGGATGATGTACTATGATATCCAATCTGTTATGTCTCGCAAAAGTGATAATCCTTGGATTGCGATGTATGGCATAACAGGCATCTGGGATTAAAAATCCGGGTGTTGACAAGTTGGTATCACAGCCATCCTGACCATAGGAGACCCTAGTTAGAATGTACGATCCAAGACAAAAACTTAGTTTCAAAAACAAAGAAGGGAGTATTTATGAAAACTTATTTCCATTCTTACCCTCAAGATTCTTTCAAAAAAGATTCATGTTCCTCAAAAACTCTTACATTACTATATAAAAATTTGACACACTTGATCACCTCACTAACTTTCTCATCCTAAATTCTTAAAGATGGAAGTTCAGTATTGCAAGTTCTACTAGTTGGGCAACGGAGGCCAACTGATCTTCGAGAGGGATCTTGATGCACTGTCTGAGTACCTTGAGCGCCCACATCCGGAATTCTTTGGAGTTCAACTCAATGACTACCCAGGAGGAGATTTACAATGGCTGATAGTTGCTGATCTTCCAGGCAAGATGGAAGCACCTCTGTCTGAGAAGATTCAATTCACAATGAGAGAGAACAACTGGCTAGATGGATTAGCCAGGGCAATGCATGAAGCTCTCGCACATCTTTGCGCCCAGAATGTCAACTTGATCCAGGGAACTCGCTTTGCTCACTATGCAAGGCGTGATTCTATGGGAATGCCTCTGGAGATGCCAAGTCACCCTGAGTTGAAGCGCCAAGTGGAGAATCTCGACTTCCTGCTGTATGACAAACAGAAGGAATTGGACAATGCTAGAGAGTACGCCAACCACAACCTTGCCATTTCCGCCTAGAAGGCCTAGACTTTCTCACTACTCGTCAAGGATCGTCAATCACTTTGTCGTCAATGCGCATAGAAGGATCGCACCATCGACCGTCTTCGCAAGAAGGTGGCCGACCTCGAGAAAACCATCAAGGAGCAAGAAGCTCAGCTTGTAGCAAAAGAAGAAGAAGAAGAGGAAGGTGAAGACATCCAGGGGGGATATTCACTCGTACCTCAGCAATGATGACGACTATCTGGAGGATGATGCCATGGACTTCTACACTGACGATGATGACTCCGACTTCATCGATGATGAGTAGATGCACTAGAGCACTATCGTAGGAGTGAGAAGTATCGGTCCCATTGTATCTTAGCTTACAGAATGGTTCTTAAAACCATTTGTTTTCCTTTTGTTGTGGTGTGTGTGTGTTTGTATCGTGTGCTTTGCTTGAATGAATGAGAAGTTGTTAGTTTGCCAAACCTGAGTCAAACTCAAAGTTTTAGCTTTTGAAAACAAAACCATGAACCTTAGAACTTTCCCTCTTACCCCATTATCTATCTCAATCTTCAGATGACTCATGGAAACCAAGGAGGGAGCAGCTCATCGTAGGACCTGATGCTGCAGATTCTACAGACGCTAATTGCGGACCGCGAAGCTAGTAGAGCAGAGTGCCAAGCAAATCTAGCCACCCTGCAGCAGATCGCCCAGATGGCCCACAACAATCAGGGCCATGGAAATCAGGATCATCATGGGTCCAAACTAGAAAACTTCCAGAATACCAATCCCCCTATCTTTAGCAAGTCTAAAGACCCGCTAGATGCTGATGATTGGTTACAGACCATGGAGAATAACCTAGAAGTAGCAGGAGTTGACGCAAATGAGCAAGTTCTGTTTGCCACCCACTATCTGGCAGGAGATGCAAGAGCATGGTGGAACAGCACCCGTACAATGAAACACGGTCAAGTGATGATGTGGGAAGCTTTCAAGACCAAGTTTAGCCGCACCCATGTGCCGCAAGGTTTAGTCACCATAATGAGAGATGAGTTCAGAGAACAGAAGCAGGGCAGGATGACTATAGTAGAGTACCGTGACAGATTTATGTCTCTCGCAAGGTATGCCCCTGATGAGATCAACATTGAAGCCAAGAAGAAGGAGAGATTCCTGAATGGATTGCATGATGAGATGCAAACGGTGTTAATCAACATCTATTTTGACGATCTCGAAGAGCTAGTCAACTCTGCCATCCAGATGGAAGGAAAGATCAACCAAGCCAACAACAACCGTAAGCGCAGAATGATGCACCAGAATGGATCCAACAGTCACCAGAAGTATCGCCCCAACCCATCTGCAGGATATGCCCTGCGTAACAATAGACCCCCAATGTCTCGTCCAAGTTACCCCAACCGAAGTGGAGGAAATGTGAAGTCCGGAGGGAACAACAACAAACCTGACAACTCCAACAACTTCAATCGTGCACCGCCCAAGTCCAACAACAACAACAACCCTGCCCCAAGGACTGGAAGCAATTATGTGCCTATTGCAGCCAAAGACAAGTGGCAGATTACTTGTTTTGAGTGTCGAGTGAAGGGTCACTACTCAAATGAGTGTCCCAAGAAGATTGCCGCCACTGTCAATGTGAATGCCCCAACTCAGCAGCAACGCCGTGTTCACCCCGGAAGAAGATTCGCCCCAGGGAACCCGCACAACCGCAACGGGCGTCTCTTCCACTTGAACGCCGAAGAAGCCCAAGAAGCGCTAGATATCATGCTGGGTATGTTTTCTGTTAACTCAGTACTAGCAAGAGTGTTGTTTGATTCTGGAGCATCACACTCGTTTGTTACCGAAGAATTTGCATGCACTAGCAAGATTCACCCAACCAACTTGAAGCATGTTATGATAGTTCAAATACCTGGTTCAACCACCAAAGCTAGAAAAATTTGCAAGGTTGTGCCTATCAGAATACATGGGATAGATTTTTATGCTAATCTAATAGTACTTGGAACCAAAGGTTTGGAAGTAGTACTAGGAATGGATTGGATGCTGAAGCATAAAGGATTGATCGACTGTGCCAAGAAATCCATCACCATGACCAGTAGCTCTGGAGTATTAGTAGAGCATATATCTAAAACCTTGCCCCGTCAATTCAAGTGCAACAAGAGTCTAGCCCTACCCACCATTGACCAAGTCAGAGTAGTCTGTGAATACCCCGACGTATTCCAAAATGAATTGCAAGATATGCCCCGGATCGGGATATTGAGTTCATTATTGAACTAATTCCTAGAACCGGACCCATAACTCAGAGACCCTATATCATGAACCCCTCAGAGTTAGTGGAGATGAAGAAGAAACTTGATGCTATGCTGGCAAAAGGCTTGATTCAACCAAGCGCATCGCCATGGAGATCGCCCGTGTTGCTCGTCGACAAGAAAGATGGAGGCACCCGTTTGTGCACAGATTACAGGAAGCTGAATGATGTCACCATGAAGAACAAGTACCCACTGCCTAAGACAGAGGATCTGTTTGATCAGTTGACTGGTGCCAGAGTGTTCTCTAAGATTGATCTTAGGACTAGTTATCACCAACTTAAGATTTGTGCAACGGATATTCCAAATATCACCTTTACCACTAGATAGGATTATATGAGTATACAGTCATGTCTTTTGGATTAACCAATGCTCCCGCTTATTTCATGAATCTCATGAATAAGATCTTTATGAACTTTCTGGATAAGTTTGTCGTTGTGTTTATTGACGATATTCTTATCTACTCCAAGTCAGGAGAAGACCATGAGCAACATCTGAGAACTGTCTTTGAAACCCTTAGAGAGCATCAGTTGTATGCCAAGTTCAGTAAATGTGAGTTTTGGCTGAAAGAAGTAGGATTCCTCGGACATATTGTGTCGGCAGGAGGAGTCACTTTTGATCCCGCCAAGATCAAAGATGTCAAAGAATGGGAAGCCCCAACCACTCAAACCCAAGTCCGTGCATTTCTCAGATTAGCGGGATATTACCGCAAGTTCGTAGAAGGATTTTCGAGCATCGCAAGACCCATGACCCAATTGTTGAAGAAGGACAAGAAGTTCGAATGGACCGACAAATGTGAAGCCAGTTTCCAGGAGCTCAAGAAGAGATTGATTTCAGCCCCAATATTGATTATGCCAGATATCAAGAAGCTGTTTGATGTGTATTGTGATGCATCCAAGATTGGTCTTGGATGTGTATTGATGCAAGAAGGAAAAGTCATTGCATATTTGTCTCGACAACTGAAGCAGCATGAGCAAAACTACCCTACCAATGATATTGAACTAGCAGTCGTAGTTTTGGCATTAAAGACATGGCGTCATTATCTTATGGGTAATCGCTATGAGATTTACTCAGATCACAAGAGCTTGAAGTATATCTTCACTCAGAAGGAGCTAAATATGAGGCAAAGGAGATGGATAGAGTTAATCAAAGATTATGACCTTGACATTCACTATCACCCTGATACGTTGCAAACGTATCCATAATTTTTGATGTTCCATGCTTGGTTATATCTACTTTCTTATGTTTTGTCCACACTTTGGAGTACTTTTCATATGATTTCTTGGACTAACCTATTAACAAGAGCCACAGTGCCAGCTGCCTGTTTTCTACTATTTTTGGTTCCAGGAAAGTCAGAAAATGAATATTCTCGGAATTGGACAAGACAAAAGCCAAAGTCATTATTTTACCGGGGGACACCTGGAGCCAAAATACGAGACGGAGAGGGGCTGGGGCCCAGCAAGACCACCTGGATACGCGGGCTAGGCCTGGCTGCGCCAGGGGTGGTCTGGCCGCCCCAGACACCCCCTCAGTCTCCCTCTTCGCCTATAAGATGCCCTCTGACCTAAAAACTCAGGGGGGGTTCGACGTTTTTCCAGAAGGAGTTCCGCTCCGCCGCCACCACCAGATTCCACAAAACATCACCAGAAACTTTGTTCTGGCACCCTGCCGGGGCTGGGAATTGGAGGAGATCATCACCATCATCATCACCATCGCTTATCCATCAACCATCAGTGTTTCCCCCTCTATGAGAGAGTAATCCCTCGCTCTAGGCTATGGGGATGGTAGGGATTGAATGAGATCGTTCATGTGATGGCATCGGATTGTTAGGGCATGGTGCTTAGTATCTTTTATTAGTGCTTTATGACTTTGTTCCGACTTGTTATGCTTAATTCTTGTCACTAGGGCCCGAGTGCCATGATTTTAGATCTGAACATGTTATTGATTCATTATGATAGTATTGTTTTTTGGTCTTACCTGCAAGTTGTATACACATGTTGTTGTCCGGAACCAATGGCCCCAAAGTGACAGAAATCGGGATAACCGGAGGGAATGGCTTTGATGTGAGGATCACATGTCTTCAAGGAGTGTTAATGCTTTGCTCCGGTGTTCTATTAAAAGGAGCACCTTAATTGCCAGTAGTTCCCTTGAGGCCCTGCTGCAAACGGGCTGGCAGGAAAAAATATGTTGTGCAAGTTCTCACTGCAAGCACGTATGACTATATATGGAACACATGCCTAGGATTATCTAGTACTTGGGTGCTTTATCTTATTTATCTGCAATTGCCCTATGTTATGATTGCTATGTGAATTGTCTTGTCCATGCAACGCCCGTCCATCCATCCCTACAAACTGTTTACTGCTTTGTGTTTACTTTCTGCAAACTTTTACTTCTTTCCATTCGATACGTTTAATCCTTTGTTTTCCGTAAAACACGGTGAGATTGATAACCTCATCGCAAGTTGGGGACAAAGTTCTGTGGTTGTGTTATGCAGGTCTCCACGTTGCTACTAGCACCGGTAGTGCGCCCTGCCAAAGCTCAGCTAGTAACACCTTTGGGGTGTTTCCTTGCTCCTACTGGTTCGATTAAACCTTGGTTTCATAACTGAGGGAAAACTTACTGCTGTGCTCATCATACCTTCCTCTTGGGGTTCCCAACGAGCTCTACATCGAAAGTTGAGCGCATCAAGATCTTTTATGGCGCCGTTGCTGGGGAGTCAAGGACATCTTCACAAGGGGAGTCCCTCATAACCAATCTCTTTACTTTGTTGTTTTTGTTTTTCTTAGTTTTCTTTTTGCTTTGTTTGCTTGTTTGGTTCTTCAAAAACACAGAAAAATTAGTTTTACAAGTTTGCTTTCTTATTTAAAAACCCAAAAAAAATAACTACTCTTGAAAACACTAAGTTGTGTGACTTCACTAGCACCAACAACAATGATTTTATGAGCACACCTATTGCTCCACCTGTGGCTGAAAATACTTTCTTTGAAATAAAACCTGCTTTACTCAATCTTGTTATGAGAGAGCAATTTTCTGGTATTGGTAATGAAGATGTTGCTTCCCATCTAAATAACTTTGTTGAACTTTGTGAGATGCAAAAGCATAGGGATATAGATGGTGATATTATTAAGCTGAAATTGTTTCCTTTCTCTTTGAGAGGAAAAGCTAAAGAATGGTTGAATTCCTTAACTAGGAATAGTATTGATTCTTGGACTAAGTGCAAAGATGCTTTTATTGGAAAATGCTATCCTCCTGCTAAGATTATATCCATGAGAAGTGAAATGATGAAGTTTAAACAACTTGATAATGAGCATGTTGCTCAAGCTTGGGAAAGAATGAAATCTTTGGTAAAGAATTGTCCCACTCATGGACTGACTGCTTGGATGATCATCCAAAAAATTTTATGCAGGATTAAACTATTCTTCAAGGAACTTATTGGATTCAGCTGCTGGAGGTACCTTTATGACCATCACTTTGGGTGCTGCAACAAAACTTTTGGATAATATGATGGTTAATTATTCTGAATGGCATACTGAGAGAGCTCCACAAGGTAAGAAGGTAAATTATGTTGAGCAAACCTCCTCCTTGAGTGATAAGATTGATATTATTATGTCTATGCTTGTTAATGGGAAAGCCCATATTGATCCAAATAATGTTCCTTTAGCCTCTTTGGTTGTTCAAGAAGAGCAAGTTGATCTGAACTTCATAAGAAATAACAACTTTGGCAACAATGCTTATGGTAATAATGCTTATAGGAACAATTTTGGTAATAACAATTATAAGCCATATCCTCCCAACAATGGTAATGCTTATGGAAATTCTTACAACAATAATAAGAGTGCTCCCTCCGAACTTGAAGTTATGCTTAAAGAGTTTATTAGTAAACAAACTGCTTTCAATAAAACTATTGAGCAAAAACTCTCTAATGCTGAAAGAAATATAGCATCTTTGGCTGAAGCTCAATCTACTTTGAATAAAATGGCTGCTAAACCTGAAACTAACGAGAATCCCTTTGCAGCCACTAATGCTATACAAGTAAGAATTGATGAAAATGTTAGACTATTAGCTGAATTACATGCTAAGTGGGAAAGAGAAGATGAAATTGCTAGAAACATTAGTGTTTCTACTATTACCACCACTAGTATTGAGGCTAGTAATAGTTCTACTACTTTAGATGATAAAGTTGGTTTTGATCTTGATGGTTGCAATATCTCTGAAGTTATTAAGTTCCTACAAAAGCTTGCTAAAAGTCCCAATGCTAGTGCTATGAACATGGCTTTTACAAAACACATTACTGATGCTCTCATAAAGATTAAAGAAGAAAAGATGAAACATAAAGCTTCTATTCCTATAAAACAAGAAGATGGTTGGGAACCCATCATTAATATGAAAGTGAATGACTTTGATTTCAAAGTTTTGTGTGATCTTGATAGTAGTGTTTCTATTATGCCTAGAAGGATTTATGATATGCTTGATTTGCCTCCTCTTGAAGATTGTTATTTGAATGTCCCACTTGATGCTAATGCTAAAAAGAAACTCATGGGGAGTCTTAATGATGTTCTTATTATGGTTAACAATTCCTATGTCCCCGTTGATTTCTATGTTTTGGATGTTGAATACAATGCTTCTTGTCCTATTACTTTGGGAACACCTTTTTCTTAGAACTGTTGGTGCCATCATTGATATGAAAGAAGGCACCATTAAATATCAAATCCCACTCAAGAAAGGTATAGAACACTTGCCTAAAAAGAGAGAAAAGATTTCTTTTGCTTCTCCTATGAAAACAAAATTTGGTCTTAATGCTTCTTCATTTGAGAACACTTGATTCTTTCTTTTCTTCTTATGCCTAACTTAAAGGCGTCAAAGAAAAGTACTTGTTGGGAGATAACCCAAGAGTTTTAGATGAGTCTTGGAAGTTATAACCTCTGTAAAAACCTCTCCTTATCCTTTTTATTTGCTTTTGGTGCCAAGAGTAACCTCTAATGAGAGAGAAGTAATGATTGGGAAAGTTGCTGTCCTGAAACAGATTTATGTGCTTCACTGTAAAAATTCGTGAGAGAGCTCTGTATGTCGAATTGAGCTGTAATTATTTATGCTTATGCCCCAGGTTGTTATCTAACGTTCGTTAGTTCAACACCTTTTTATTTGAGCAACAGAAGGTCTTCGAAAAATTCGCCTTTACCTGCTGGTCTGTTTTGACAGATTTCTGCCATTTTCTGCATTTGCTTCTTGTTAGTTCCTTCTTTAGTTCTTTTGGGGAATTGAGATTTTTTAGGGAAGTGCTACAGTAGCTAGTGTTCTAATGGAAGTTTATTTGGTGTTAGAACTGAACCTTGAGACTTATTTATCTTAAGTGCACTAATGTTGCTAATGAGATTGTGTGAAGTTTTGTATGAAGGAAAATTTTCAGGTGTATGGAAGGAATGAGTAATGAGATGAAGGATGGACTAAAGCTCAAGCTTGGGGATGCCACTCGTGTCACCCCAAGAAACATCCAAGAAGTACAAGCGTCAAAGCTTGGGGATGCCCAAGGCATCCCCCTTCTTCATCAATAAAAATCCCAGGTTTCTTCCAAACGCTTCATTTTTATTGTTTCATGCACAGTTGTGTTGTTCTTGGAGCGTCTTATTTTTCGTTTTTGTTTTGGTTTTTAGTTTGCTTGGTTTGCTTAGTTTTCTGAATAAATTGGTTGGACCCCCTCTTTCATACTTTGGTTTGCAAATAGTTTGGTTTGGAAAAGAGTAGGAAAGTTCATACTTATGTGGTAAAAAGAGCTCATTTTTGACTGTGGCCTATGCTTTGTCATGCCATGCTTGATATTGTTTTGGCTTTATGCTTAGTATGCTTTGTTGTAGCATGACTTGTTATAAAGAATTGAGATTGCTTAATGTGTCTTGGATGAATCATGCGTTGTTTTAGCATATTAAAGCGTAGTATAGTGGTATCCTCCTTTGATGCTTTATTTGGGTTGACTTGGCGCATGCTCACACCATGTTATGACTATCCAAAGCCACCATAGCCGTTATGATCCTTTAGTTTTCAACTTGTAGTATCACTTTATGCTTTGATTAATGATGTTTTGTTGCTCTCCATGATTATGGCCATTATTGCTCTCTTAGTTTGTCGCTCCCAGTCTTTTGCTAGCCTCCACAACAAAGTATGAGTTCCACTCATGCATCCAACTCCCTAAACCAAGTTATTCCAAAGAGTCCACCATACCTACCTACTAGCTTATGCTATTCCAAGTACATTCATGCTTTTATTTACCTTCCACTTGTTATGAGAAAACTAGTGATTAAAGCTCTCACGAACTTGATGGCACACTTTACTTTACTTGCCCTTAATAAACTTGAACCATTGTGTCTTGTATGTTGTATATGCTTGCACTTATTTGTCGGGAATTAGCAGAACCATGCTTTCATGGGGAACGCTTTCAACATTGCACTTGGTACTTGTACCTAGTTGATATCATGCTCTTTTATATATGGATGTCATTATGAAAGGGGAGCTTGTAAGTCCATGGAGTTATGTGTATGTGTTAGAGAAACGCCTGGGCCGCTGGTCTAATCCATGCTGACATGGTGGAAACCTGCATCGTAACCATAATGAGCTATCTATGAAGCATTCTTCTTATAAAAAAAAGAGTCCTATATTGAGAAAAAAGAGGAAAAGAGAAAAACAAAAAAAAGATTATGAAAAGAGGAAAGAGAGAAAAAAACACCATATTCCCATGGTAAATAAGAAGAATGCTGAGATGCTCGTTGTCTGCTTGCCTTGTCATTTTGATATGGGGGTTCTTCCATATCATCGGGAAAGGGGTACCCCGTTGGCGGTTCTCTATGATACACATGTACTTATGATGACAATAACTTACCGGTGACTAAACTTGAGTAGCATGAGGAGCGGCCCTCGTATACAAGGGACATGAGATTTCTGACTTATACTTCGTCAAGCATGTACACCATAGTTTGTTCACTTTAACCTTAATCACTTCAAGATGCTTATGATAGGGGCAATGAGAGCTGAAAGCTACAAGTACCATAATTTTTGGAAGCTCTTTATGAGACTTGAATCCCTACTTCCTTTTACAAAAGGCCTTTCTTCCACCATTATATTGAGTCTCCACCTTCTATCTTTATACACCTACTTTGAGAGCATAGTGGCCATTCTTAGTTCTATGTGCATTGTCCCAAGACTAGTTGATTGATGCATAACTTGTCATTGCTTGTTTTAAACTATTGTATCTAGTCACTCTTATGAACTTTGAAGGTGTCCTATGCATTTATATTTGCTACTCTATTGAGGGACAAGATGAATACTATTATGCTATGTTTTCTTTATGTGAAACAAACAAACGTCTTGCAAAGCATTGTTATTCATGAATCTTTTGTTTGTGCCTTTTCATGTTGCATCATAGTTTCTTTGCTTATTGCTAGAACTTTGTCTTTCATGTTATGATTGAAGTACTATGATCCCAGCTTTGAATGTTTTGCAAATACTTTGATCAAGTCTTTGATGGTGCATGTCACCTCAAAAATTATTCTTTCTTTTTATCACTTACCTACTCGAGGACGAGCAGGAGTTAAGCTTGGGGATGTTGATACATTGCAAATGTATCTATAATTTTTGATGTTCCATGCTTGGTTTTATCCACTTTCTTGTGTTTTGTCAACTTTTGAGTACTTTTCATATGATTTCTTGGACTAACCTATTAACAAGAGCCACAGTGCCAGCTGCCTGTTTTCTGCTGTTTTTGGTTCCAGGAAAGTCAGAAAATGAATATTCTCGGAATTGGACGGGACAAAAGCCAAAGTGCCTATTTTTCCAGAAGTGATCAAGTGCCAGAATACGAGACGGGGAAGGGCCAGGGAGCCACCACACCACCTGGCCGCGCGGCCAGGCCTGGCCCGCACCAGGGGTGGTGTGGCCGCTCCCGGCACCCCCTCGGCCTCTCCTTCCGCCTATATATTGCCCTCAGGACGAAAACCCTAGGTACCCGATCAAAAATCCACGAAACAGTCTGTAGCCGCCATCATCTCCATCCCTAGATCGGGAGGGATCTGAAGCTCTTCCCGGCACCCTGCCGGAGAGGGGAATTTACCCTGGAGGCCTTCTTCATCACCATGCAAGCCTCCAGTGTGATGCGTGAGTAGTTCATCCTTGGACTACGGATCCATGTAGTAGCTAGATGGCTGGTTTCTCCTCCTTTGTGCTTTCATGTTTAGATCTTGTGAGCTCCGTTCATGATCAAGATCATCTATTTGTAATCCATACATGTTGTGTTTGCGGGGATCCGATGGATATTGAGATGCTATTTCAGATTGATTATTGATTCTATCATGTCTTTGTTATTTGAGATCTTGCATGCTTTCCGTTGTTAGTAGCTATCTTGGCCAAGTAGATGCTAGCAACTCCAAGAGTTAGTATTTATGCTCGATAGTGGGTTCATGCCTCTGGTAATCTGGGGAAGTGACAGAAATCTCTAAGGTACTAGATGTGTTGTTGCTACTAGGGAGAAAACAACAATCCTTTCTTCATAGAACAATCATATTGTTTACTTTACACGGAGTTCGTAAAGCAATAATCTGTTGCTTGCAACTTAATACTGGAGGGGGTTCGGATGATAACCTGAAGGTGGATTATTAGTCATAGATGCAGTTGGATGGCGGTCTATGTATTATGTTGTAATGCCCAATCAAGTCTCAGAGGAGTCAAGATGATTAGTATATGCATGTATTGCTTTCTCGGCGTTTGTCAATTGCCCCGCTGTAATTTGTTCACCCAGATGTTATCTATCTAAGGAGAGCCACCTCTAGTGAACTATGGATCCCGGTCCTTTTTCTTTACATACAATCTACAACTGTTTACTGCTTTGTGTTTACTTTCTGCAAACTTTAACTTATTTCCATTCGATACGTTTAATCCTTTGTTTTCCGCAAAACATGATGAGATTGACAACCTCATCGCAAGTTGGGGACAAAGTTATGTGGTTGTGTTGTGTAGGTCTCCACGTTGCTACTAGCACCGGTAGTGCGCCTTGCCAAAGCTCAGCTAGTAACACCTTTGGGGTGTTTCCTTACTCCTCCTGGTTCGATTAAACCTTGGTTTCATAACTGAGGGAAAACTTACTGTTGTGCTCATCATACCTTCCTCTTGGGGTTCCCAACGAGCTCTACGTCGAAAGTCGAGCGCATCACCCAGCCACACCACCTGGCCGCGCGGGCTGGGCCTGGCCGCGCCAAGGGGTGGTCTAGCCGCCCAGACACCCCCTCGGTCTCCCTCTTCGCCTATAAGATGCCTTCTGACCTAAAAACTCAGGGGCGGTTCGACGTTTTTCCAAAAGGAGTTCCGCTCCGCCGCCACCACCAGATTCCACGAAACAGCACCAGAAACTCCGTTCTGGCACCCTGCCGGGACGGGGAATTGGAGCAGATCATCGCCATCATCATCACCATCGCTTATCCATCGACCATCCATGTTTCCCCCATCTATGAGGGAGTAATCCCCCTCTGTAGGCTATGGGGATGGTAGGGATTGGATGAGATCGTTCATGTAATGGCATCGGATTGTTAGGGCATGGTGCCTAGTATCTTTTATTAGTGCTTTATGACTTTGTTGCGACTTGTTATGCCTAATGCTTGTCACTAGGGCCTGAGTGCCATGATTTCAGATCTGAACATGTTATTGATTCATTATGATAGTATTGTTTTTGGTCTTACCTGCAAGTTGTATACACACGTTGTTGTCCGGAACCAATGGCCCCGAAGTGACAAAAATCGGGATAATCGGAGGGAATGGATTTGATGTGAGGATCACGTGTCTTCACGGAGTGTTAATGCTTTGCTCTGGTGCTCTATTAAAAGGAGCACCTTAATTGCCAGTAGTTCCCTTGAGGCCCCGCTGCAAACGGGCTGGCAGGACAAAAGATGTTGTGCAAGTTCTCATTGCGAGCACGTATGACTATATATGGAACACATGCCTAGGATTATCTAGTACTTGGGTGCTTTATCTTATTTATCTGCAATTTCCCTATGTTCTGATTGATATGTGAATTTTCTTATCCATGCAACGCCCGTCCATCCATCCCTATGCCTACCGCACTCGAATCCTACTGTTTACTACAATCGTTACTAGTGTCTTTACTTTACTACTGCTATTACTTCACTATTCCTACTACAAAACTGTTGCTACTGATAAACTGCTATGAGCAAGATTGTTTCCATGTGCAGCTGAATTGACAACTCAGTTGTTAAGGCTTATAAATATTCTTTGGCTCCCCTTGTGTCGAATCAATAAATTGGGTTTCACTTCCCTCGAAAATACTGCGATACACCCCCTATACTTGTGGGTCATCACACCCCGGCAAAGCCAATGTGGTAGCGGATGCTCTTAGTAGATTGCCGTGTAGGCTAAACACCATGATCAAAGAGAACCAGCAAGTTTGCATGAGGAGTTGGAGCAGTTTAGAACTGAGCTAGTTAGCACAGGATTTTTAGCTAGCATTGAACTTCAACCCACTTTGATTAGCGAAATCATGGAAGCCCAGAAGGGAAATGCATGTATCGATGGAATCAAGCGTCGTATCAGTACGGGAAAGGTACCTGGATTCACCGAAGACAAAGAATGAGTTTTGTGGTACAAAGGACGTATCTGTGTGCCAGCAGATTCGGAGCTGAAGCAAGTTATCATGCAAGAAGCTCATGATACTCTTTATTCTATCCACCCCGGAGGAACAAAGATGTATCAGGATTTAAAGGAGCAATTTTGGTGGCTGATACATTGCAAATGTATCTATAATTTTTGATGCTCCATGCTTGGTTTTATCTACTTTCTTGTGTTTTGTCCACACTTTGGAGTACTTTTCATATGATCTCTTGGACTAACCAATTAACAAGATGGCACAGTGCCAGTTTCCTATTTTCTGCTGTTTTTGGTTCCAGGAAAGTCAGAAAATCAATATTCTCAGAATTGGACCGGACAAAAGCCAAAGTCGATATTTTACCAGAAGACTCACGGAGCCAGAAGACGAGACGGAGAGGGACCAGGGGCTAGCCACAACACCTGGTGGCACGGGCCAGGCTAGGCCGCGCCAAGGGGTGGTGTGGGCCCCTCCAGCACCCCCTCGGTCTCCCCTCTCGCCTATAAGAGCCTCCCGAGGCATAAACCCTCAATCATCAAGCCTCCAGCCACGAAAAGCTCCGCAGCGCCGCCGCCACCGAAGGGGAGATTTGGGGGACAGAAAGTCTCTGTTTCGGCACCCTGCCTTGACGGGGAAGTGCCCCCGAAGCTATCTCCATCGATCTCCACCACCATCTCCACCACCATTGTTGATTCCCATGATGAGGAGGGAGTAGTTCTCTCTCGAGTCTAAGGGTTCTACCGGTAGCTATGTTTTCATCTCTCTCTCTATGCATGATCATATTGTGATCATGAGCTTTGTAATCAAGTAGATCTACCTTGCTACTCAAGTGCTTTAATAGATCTCTGCTCTCCCCATGTGTGTGAAAGTGACAGCGTGCACACCATGGTGCCACTTAGGCTAGAGATTACAAATACTTGTTATGAGTTATATTTGGAGTTGGATGTCTTTATGAAATTGTGGTATTTGTTGGAACCATCTAGTGCTCAAGGTGATAGTGTGGGGTTTTCTAGATGGGAAAGGCTTACTTTGAGGTGTGTTGTTATAGCCCTACCATCAATTAGAGTGTCCAACCGGAGAGTAGTTAAGAGTAGTATCATAAAGAGAAGATATTTATATGAGAGAGTGTTCACTAGTGAAAGTATCATCCCTAGGCCTTGTTTCTAAGCATTGAAAGACCGTTTGCTATTAGATCTGTTACATGTTTGCTTGCTTCCATCTTTATTTCAGTTTGCCTTTAGTCTTTTCCACGCCATCAAGCTATCTTCCAGGACTGTTACCACTTATAATTATCTATACCACTTGTACTTCACTATCTTTTCGCTGAACTAGTGCACCTATACACCTGACAAGTGTATTGGGTGTATTGGGGATACAAGAGACATCTTGTATCTTGATTGCAGGGTTGCTTGAGAGGGGATACCTTTGACCACTTTCTCCCTAAGTTCGATAAACCTTGGGTGATCCACTTAAGGGAAAACTTGCTGCTGTTCTACAAACCTCTGCACTTGGAGGGCCAAAACTGTCTACAAGAATAAAAGTGTGTAGACATCAAGCTATTTTCTGGCGCCGTTGCCGGGGAGGTAAGGTAAAAGGTATTCACACTGGAGGATTAAAGAAGAAGACCCTCCCACGGCAAACGCCTATTTTCTGGCGCCGTTGTCGGGGAGGTAAGGTAAAAGGTACTCACATCCTCCGGTGTGAGTGCTCGAAGTTAGTTCCTTTAGATTTTGTAGTTTTGTCTTTTTGTTTCTTGATTTCACTAGTTAGGCTTAATGCAAAACCACACAAAAATTAGAGAGCTTTATAGTATTTATTTTGAGTTAGGACATGAAGTGTTTGAAGAGAAAATTAAAAAACCTATGGAACTTTATTTGCATGCTAATATCAATGTTGTTAGTATGAATTCTTTGGACACCATTATTGCTAATGTTATGGAAAAGTCTAAGCTTGGGGAAGCTAGTTTTTATGAAAATGATCTTTTTAGTTCCCCATCTTTGGAAGATAGCTATTCTATTTCTTATGATGATACCAAACCTCCAATATATGATGATTATAATGATGAATATGATATTATCAGTCCACCTACTATTGAGGAGGAAATTAATTATGATTACAATATGCCTCCTATATTTGATGATTATGGTGATGAGAATAATAATGACAGCTATTTTGTTGAATTTGCTCCCACTTCAACTAATAAGAATAACTATGCTTATGTGGAGAGTAATAATGATTATATGCATGTGGCTCATGATAAGAATGTTTCTTGTGATAGTTATATTGTTAATTTTATTCATGATGCTACTGAAAGTTATTATGAGAGAGGGAAACATGGTTTTATGCATCTCAATAATATTAAGTTTCCCCTCTTTATGTTGAAAGTCTTGAAGTTGCACTTCTTTTGCTTTCCTATGCTTGTTGTTTGGAGCTTTCATGAATTGTTTCTTTACAAGATTCCCATCCATAGGAAGTGGGTTAGACTTAAATGTGTTTTGAATTTGCTTCTTGATGCTCTCTTTTACTTCAATTCATATTTCTTATGTGAGCATCTTCTCAAACTATCATGCCTAACTTAAAGGCCCTAAAGAAAAGTACTTATTGGGAAATAACCCAAAAGTTTTAGTTGAGTCTTGGAAGTTATTACTTCAGTAATAACCGCTCCTTATCCTTTTTATTTGCTTTTTGTGCCAAGAGTAACCTCTAACGAGAGAGAAATAATGATTGGGAAAGTTGATGTCCCGAAACAAATTTTTGTTCTTCACCGTACAAATTCGTGTAACATCTCTGTACGTCCTTTTGAGGCGTGAATGTTTGTGCTTCTGCCCCAGGTTGTTATCTAACTTTCGTTAGTTCAACACTTTTTTATTTGAGCAACAGAAGGTCTTCGAAAAAATTCGTCTTTACCTGCTGCTCTGTTTTGACAGATTTCTGCCATGTTCTGCATTTGCTTCTTGTTGGTTCCTTTTTGAGTTCTTTTGGGGAATTGAGCTTTTTGAGGGAAGTGCTACAGTAGCTTGCGTTTTAGTGGAAGTTTTATTGGTGTTGAAACTGAACCAAAAGACTTATTTTCTTGAGTGCACTAATGTTGCTAATAAAGATTGTGTGAAGTTTTGTATGAAGGAAAAATTTCAGGTGTATGGAAGGAACGAGTAATGAGATGAAGAATGGACTAAAGCTCAAGCTTGGGGATTCCACGCGTGTCACCCCAAGAAATATGCAAGAAGTACAAGCGTCAAAGCTTGGGGATGTCCAAGGCATCTCCTTCTTCATCAATAAAAATCCCAGGTTTCTTCCAAACACTTCATTTTTATTATTTCATGCACAGTTGTGTTGTTCTTGGAGCGTCTTATTTTTTGTTTTTGTTTTGGTTTTCGTTTGCTTAGTTTTTTGAATAAATTGGTTGGACCCCCCCCCCTTCATACATTGGTTTGCAAATATTTGGTTTAGATTGGAAAAGAGTAGGAAAGTACATGCTTAAGTGGTAAAGAGAGCTTGTTTTTGATTGTGGCCTATGCTTTGTCATGCCATGCTTGATATTGTTTTGGCTTTATGCTTAGTATTCTTTGTTGTAGCATGACTTGTTATAAACAATTGAGGTTGCTTAATGTGCTTTGGATGAATCATGCGTTGTTTTAGCATATTAAAGCATAGCATAGTGGACATTCTTAGTTCTATGTGCATTGTCCCAAAACTAGTTGATTGGTGCATAACTTGATATTGCTTGTTTTAAACTATTTGTATCTAGTCACTCCTATGAACTTTGAAGGTGTTCTATGCATTTATGTTTGCTACTCTATGAGGGACAAGCTGAATACCACTATGCTATGTTTTCTTTATGTGAAACAAACAAACGTCTTGCAAAGCATAGTTATTCATGAATCTTTTGTTTGTGCCTTTTCATGTTGCAACATAGTTTCTTTGTCTTATTGCTAGAACTTTGTCTTTCATGCTATGTTGAAGTACTATGATCCCATCTATCAATGTTTTACAAATACTTTGATCAAGTTTATGATGGTGCATGTCACCTCAAAAATTATTCTTTCTTTTTATCACTTAACTACTCGAGGACGAGCAGGAGTTAAGCTTGGGGATGTTGATACATTGCAAATGTATCTATAATTTTTGATGTTGCATGCTTTGGAGTACTTTTCATATGATTTCTTGGACTAACCTATTAATAATATGCCACAGTGCCAGTTGCCTGTTTTCTGCTGTTTTTAGTTCTAGGAAAGTCAGAAAATCAATATTCTCGGAATTGGACCAGACAAAAGCCAAAGTCGATATTTTACCGGAAGACTCACGGAGCCAGAAGACGAGACGGACAGGGGCCAGGGGCTGGCCACACCACCTGGTGGTGCAGGCCAGGCCAGGCCACGTCAAGTGGTGGTGTGGGCCCCTCCGGCATCCCCTCGGTCTCAGCTCTCGCCTATAAGAGCCTCCCGAGGCATAAACCCTAAATCATCAAGCCTCCAGCGACGAAAAGTTCTGCAGCGCCGCCACCACCGAAGGGGAGATTCGGGGGACAGATAGTCTCTGTTTCGGCACCCTGCCGGGACAGGGAAGTGCCCCCGGAGCCATCTCCATCGTTCTCCACCACCATCTCAATCACCATTGCTGATTCCCATGATGAGGAGGGAGTAGTTCTCTCTCGAGGCTAAGGGTTCTACCGGTAGCTATGTGTTCATTCTCTCTCTCTATGCATGATCATATTGTGATCATGAGCTTTGTAATCAAGTAGATCTACCTTGCTACTCAAGTGCTTTAATAGATCTCTGCTCTCCCCATGTGTGTGAAAGTGACAGCGTGCACACCATGGTGGCACTTAGGCTAGACATTACAAATACTTGTTATGAGTTATATTTGGAGTTGGATGTCTTTATGAAATTGTGATGTTTGTTGGAACCATCTAGTGCTCAAGGTGACAGTGTGGGGTTTTCTAGATGGGAAAGGCTTACTTTGAGGTGTGCTATTATAGCCCTACCATTGATTAGAGTGTCCAACTAGAGAGTAGTTAAGAGTAGTATCGTAAAGAGAAGATATTTATATGAGAGAGTGTTCACTAGTGAAAGTATGATCCCTAGGCCTTATTTCTAAGCATTGAAAGACCGTTTTCTATTAGATTTGTTACATGTTTGCTTGCTTCCATCTTTATTTCAGTTTGCCTTTAGTCTTTTCCACGCCATCAAGCTATCTTCTATCACTGTTACCACTTATAATTATCTATAACACTTGTATTTCACTATCTTTTCACCGAACTAGTTCACCTATACACCTGACAAGTGTATTGGGTGTGTTGGGGACACAAGAGACTTCTTGTATCTTGATTGTAGGGTTGCTTGAGAGGGGATACCTTTGACCACTTCCTCCCTGAGTTCGATAAACCTTGGGTGATCCACTTAAGGGAAACCTTGCTTCTGTTCTACAAACCTCTGCACTTGGAGGCCCAACAACTGTCTACAAGAATAGAAGTGCGTAGACATCAGTGGCACAAGATGAAGAGAGAAATCGGAAGCTACATGGCCAAGTGTGATATCTGTCAAAGAGTCAAAGCGGAACATCAGAGACCCGCAGGACTGTTGCAATCATTCCATATTCCGGAATGGAAATGGGATTCTGTCAGAATAGACTTTATCACCGTTTGCCTACTTCTAGTAGGGGAAATGACTCTATCTGGGTCATCGTTGATAGAGTGTCCAAGGTAGCCCATTTTATACCTGTCAAGATAACCTACCAGAGTTCGAAGCTAGCAGAGCTGTATATTGCTAGAATTGTTAGTTTGCATGGAACCCCCAAGACCATAGTGTAGGATCGAGGAACCCAATTTACCTCGAGATTTTGGCAGAAAGTCCACGAAGGATTAGGAACCAAGTTGAATTTCAGCACAGCTTATCACCCGCAGTCCGATGGATAGACTGAAAGAGTCAACCAAATCTTAGAAGATATATTGAGAGCTTGTGTGTTAGAGTATGGATCAAAATGGGAAGATATTCTGCCTTTTGCAGAATTCTCATACAACAACAGTTATCAAGCCAGTCTGCAAATGGCCCCATTTGAGTTCCTATATGGAAGAAAGTGTCGTACCCCGTTGAAATGGTCGCAAGTAGGAGAGAGTCAAATTTTTGGACCCGACATCCTACGAGAAGCCGAAGAGAAGGTTCACAAAGTTCGTGAGCACCTCAAGACCGCCCAATCCAGACAGAAGAGTTATGCTGACAAGAGGCGTAGAGACCAGACTTTCAATGTTTGAGATTTTGTGTATCTCAAGGTTTCACCATTGAAGGGAACACAACGCTTTAGTCTAAAAAGAAAGTTAGCCCCCAGATATATTGGACCCTTCAAGTTTCTAAATCGTCGAGGAGAAGTATCGTATCAACTGGAACTACTAGAGGAGATGTCAGCCATTCATGATGTGTTCCACATCTCGTTACTTCGCACATGCTTAGAAGTGCCAGAGAAGACCGAAGTTTCAAGAACATCGATCACTGAGCCGTTGATATCAACAAGGATCAAACATATCGTGAAGTTCCCATCCGTATCTTGGAGGAAGCTTACAGAACCACCAGGACCCGGAGTATCAAGTTTCTCAAGATCCAATGGAGCAACCATACCAAAGAGGAAGCAACTTAGGAGCGAGAAGATTACATTAGGACTGAGTTTCCAGATCTCTTTAGTTCCTAGTTTTCTTTCTTCAATCTCAGGACGAGATTTTGTTTAAGGGGGAAAGGTTTGTAACATCCCAAATCTTTAATCAAGGTTATCAAGATCCAAATCACCCAATTTAGGGTTAACAAAAACTTTTTATCATTTAAATAATTAGGAATGCATATGTGTGTTGCATTAATATAGAATTGTTTGGAAATGCCATATTTGTTTGTTCTAATGGTCGTAAAATGATTCATAGGTAAATGCCACATCATCTAGATCATTTAAAAACAAAATCCAAAGAAAAAGAAATCAAATGGAGTTCATAAAGGCAAATGGTCACTTTGGCCATTTTAATCCACTAGGCCACCTTAGGTGTTCCTAGAAGTCAATTCTTAACAGAGATAATTCTAACTCTTTTCACCCCTTGTTAGTACAAGTAACGATCTACCAAGGACCACCTTGAAATCTTACAAAAACATTTAAACACTAATTTTAAATGACATTTGAAAATGGAATCAAGTGTATGTGCATAGATCCCACATTTTCAAAAACCACTCAAATGAATTCCCCTTGACCTCTAAAAGCAAACTTAGAATCTTAAGCTTAAGTGGAGAACCCTCAAAAATTTTGAATCCAAAATTCAAAACTTTTGTTCATGCGGCCATTCTGTCAAACACATGGCAGACACAGATCAACACTAGAGTAGCTTCACTATTTCTACTGTGATCATCGACCATTTTGGTCTCCATCTTAACCCCTTGTCCCCCTAGCATCTACCCTAGCCCAGACCAGCACCCCCATTCGCCGTGAAGTACAGTAGCGCGCCGCCCGTTCTTGGTCGCTGCCGGCCAAGCGTGGACAACGCGCCAGAGATAGCGAAGCGCCTAACCAGCACCACCCTAGCTCCGCCGCACCCTACCACGACCCCCTGTCCACCCCACGGACACAGTCGAGCACTGGATCACCGAGGCACGCTCGCGCCCACCGCCTCTGCGCCATGCACGGAGCACGCTAGAGCGCCGTCCCCGATAGGCCAGCACACACCACGCCTCAACCCTACCTTGCACGCGCCGCTCCGCCCTAACCCCAGCATGCTCTAGGACATGCCCTTTTCCCGCCACACGACCAGTAACCACCGCACGCCGCGTCGAGCACCACCTCTGCCGCGCAGAGCGTCGACCACGCCAGACCAAACGCCACCGCCCCTAGCCAAGTCATTGCACCGTAGGTGACCGCCAGGAGGCAGCCCATCGTCCGCCTACCCCGCCCATGCCTTTAGCCCTCTGTCCCAACGTCCCCGACAAGCTCGCCGTTGCACCCCACGGTCCCCTCATCGACTTATCTAAGGAGCCCTCCCCAGCACCATTTCTCCACACTACCTCACTCCCCACCTCCCACTGAGTCCCTCACACCATCCCCGGAGCCACTCGAGCCACCGTTTGTCGGAATTTCCCCTGGAGCCGCCGCAGCAGAGGAGGAAGGGAGCCCGTCGATTTCGTCCACCCCAGGAGCCGCCGCGACCACGCCTGAGTCCGCCGTCATCTCCTTGTTCGATCGCCCCCATCGCCACTTTAGCTGGAGCCCTGGTAAGCCCCCAATCGACCCCCACCGAGCTGCTAGGGTTCAGTCTCGCCGGTGACCAGTCCGTCTTCGACGATGAGCCACAACCATTGATCTAGGTTCTAATAGCACGGTCCACATCGCTCCGTACCGCTTCGCATTTAGTTGTGCCGCTAACATGCGGGACCCCTTGTCAGTTGCCCGATGCGCCGCTGAGCGTAACTGGGCCAGCCCAATTAGTTTCCCGCGTTGGCCCTAGAATTCAAATAAAGATTTTTCTATTTAGACTTAAATTCAATTCTATCCATTATTTTAAAAATCAATTCAGAAAGATTTACTTAACCAAATGACATGATTCCAATTTTGTTAGAAAGATAAGAAAAAACTCTATCCAAGACCGTTGGATTTAAATCAATTAGATTTATAGATTACATATAGCAAAAATAACAAGACAGAGACTTTTCTGCATTCAAACATTTTTCAAAATTCAACTCTAATAGCTTTTGAGTTGATTCCAACTCTCAAAAATCACATTTGATAATACCTATTTGAATATGTAATAATATTTAGGTTTCCATGCAGTGACTTTGGACTAGTACCAAAATAATGCTATATAGGCATTTCTAGTCACTTTAAATCTTTTTAATAATAAACCTAAACTTATTGAAATGTGAGAAAACATTTAAATCACATCCCATGCATTAGAATATGTGGTGATGACACGTGTCCACATTATCCCATATTTTAATTGGAGAATATTAAATCTTAGTTATTTTCAATAAGTAGAAATTACTTTTCTCAAATAAAATATATGAAACTAGTTCATTAAATCTTGTGATGAATGTGATGATACTAGATCATCAATTGTGTGCCTTAGTGTACTAAATAGACTAGTTAAGTATTGTTTGGTGATTGTGTATTCCGTATGTATTTATAGACGATAGTACCGACCAAGTCTACAAAGAGGAGGAGTTCTACCCCGAGTAAGACGAGGAGAATTTTGAACCACTGCACCAACCAAGGAAAGCTATTGTTAGCAAGCTAGAATTATACAAGATACCCTAAGCAAGATGCTTTAGGCATTCTTTGGTTATACCTCTTTGATTTATACCTATCCCAAGTTTTACTTGCAAGCTTTACTTTCTTTTAACTTACCAAAGTTCTTTACTTTATTTGTAGATAGCATAAAGAGTATAAAACTTGGCCTATATAGTTAGACTTAGATGTCATTCTATGGAATGAGATTGAGATTAGCATCCCACCTTAGTGAACACTCTTAACTTAGTGGTTATAGCTAAACCAAAAACTTGATCACTTTAGATGGGAATACTTGGTGAAAAGGATTATGAAAACCTTGGAATGATGAGTCATTCTGTTGAGATGTTTTGACATGTGTTGAGAAACACAAATGGTTTATGATGATAAAAATATTGAGGCATGAGCCTTAGCCCTTTATAAAAACTGATGATTGGGTTCGGATGCGATACCATTCCAATTTTACCGTGCAACCACAATACCTGAATTGGGTAAGGCTTAGACGGAAGTTTATATGCATTAGTATGAGTTCCCTCGCGAGAGAGGTTTGAGCTGAGGCTACCTCTCAATGTTGTCCACCTATGCAGTGCCTAGGATGGAAGATGGCCATGGATGGGAGGCCAAGCTCATAGGAGAGGTGCTTATACTAGAGTGTGTAAAGGAAAGGTTATGTTTGATTATCCGCATACTAAGTATGATGATTCAGGGTTATCCCTGACGGATGTATCAAATTTTGTGGTGAAAGTGTACCACCTCTGTAGAGTGTCAAACTATTCGAATAGCCATGTCCACAGTTATGGACAGTTGGAGTGGCCATACTGTTCCGTTGTCAGATGTTTTCAAAATGACTTGTGAATTGAACTATGACTTTGACTTGACCACAACAGGATTGTGAATATGAAAACTAAGTTCCCATTTAGGTAATTTTAGAACTTTATTTTATCTTTCTTTGTTTCTAAACTCAGCTTAGGTTTCAAACTAAACTTTGCAAATAAACTTAGAGTTAGCGTTCCTACTAGAACTACCTTACTTGTTGGTGATAGTTTGCGAGTACTTAAAGAGTACTCATGGCTTTGTCCCTGGCTATTCCCGTGGCCAGACTATGAGGAGGACTATCCGAAAGAAGGACAGCAGGACGGCTACGACAACTAGGATCGTCTCCCATCGTCAGCATTGCCTGTGACACTGAAGATGGAGCCCACCGCTATGCTTATTATTCCGCTGCTTGTTTGTATTAAGACTGGATCATGAGATCCTTTATTTGTGTAAGACCTTATTATGGTTTGTAATGGATGATGTGTTGTGATATCCAATCTATTATGTCTCGCAAAAATGGTAATGCTGGGATTGTGATGTATGGTATAACAGGCATCTGGGATTAAAAATCCGGGTGTTGACACCAGGCTAGGATGCTCCATACATTACCCACTTGGATCCCAAGGGATATCGACTCGAGGTGAGGTTGTACATACAAGCTTGGAGCATCTTGAAGTAGAGTTCGGTCAGAGTCGTACCCGCTTACGGTGCATCGACATCATGTAGATGAACAAGTTCTCGCTTTCAAGCGAGTGTTGATGCACCAAGCTTGGTGAACATGCCTCCGTGTATAGCTACAATGAGAGGATCCGAGATTCATATAAAATTCTTAAATATTTACCTTGGTTACCTGTGTAGGGGAATACTCCATAGTATTCTTCCTTCATAGAAGGGATTTCATGACCCTGCATGTTAGTATAGCAAGGTTCTATCTCTAGTTCATTATTATTAATGCTCTCCATATGAGTGTCTAGGCACAAGGCCTCCGTAGAACAATTATCAACAGTTTTAGCATCATAAAAATCACTACTAGAGTGAGAGGCATCACAAAAAAGTTGTAGTGTGACTCTCTTTGTCAACCTCACCTTTTTGTTGCTCCTTTTCATCGACTAGTGTTTTAATAGCAATGATAGAATCAAAAATATGAGTTAAAGGTGTGAGCAGATGATCAATCCGTTCTTCCTCCTTGTGCTTCTTTTCCTCTTCACTCTTTAGTGAGTCCTGCAAAAGATTATCTTTCTCTATGGCGGTTTTAGACCGCTTCGAATAATATAATACCAATGCATTATTACTTAAATTATTGTCATAGAAGAGGAATATGAGGTATACTAAATTAAAAAACTCCATCAAGTGCTTCACTTTCAATATCAATAATTCCTAGTCTAAATACCATTTCAGATGCACCTTTGAAAATAAAGTATTCTAGTACTTCCAAACTAGCATATGATTTATCTCTATTATAATTTGCTAGTGTAGGATTGTTGGAACACTCACATTGAAAATTAAGGTGGTCATCAGTTATACAAATTGTGCAATAAGATCCATCATTAGCACGCATCCATAATGAATGCATGTCCAATTGGTCCACCAATTTCTTTATCAGCTGATGTCTAGCAACCAGGCTTGATGAACTTGAATCCTTTATCTCCTCCAATGCTTGTATTATCTTTTGAACAAAATTTATATTGCAAGACATGATTAGTAGCAATAGTTTTTATAATTTTTTGGTTTTGTAATTTTTTTATTGTTTTCAATATAAAAAAGCAGCAAGATAATCGCAACAAACGGAAATAAACTATGTGTGAGTAGATAACCGAACGCTTTGCTCCCTGGCAATGGCGCCAATTTGATGGACTGGGTTCCTGCACCAATAACAGGGTTATTGCAGTACTTGTAGCAGCAAATATTTAAAGAGTTTGTCCTGATGGGAGCTCGGCAAACACGACCTCGCAGCCACGTTGTCAATGCGACCATGTTCGCACCCAAACCGTGGTTTGAAAATAGCCTATTCTATAAGTTGCTAGGATGAATGAATTTAAGATGTTTAAGTACTACTAGGACTGGAAGAAAATTAGAACAAAAGTAAAACTGAAAAGAGGTGAATGCAATGAGATGAAATATTAATGCTATGATTCCTCAAGTAATGTTGTGTATACCGGTGTGCATGATAAGTGCTTATGGAATAGTTGTTAACTATAATTTTGGCGGTCACTCATATACTGTTGTCTCCAACTGTTGGTAAGTGGCAACTAGACAACTCAATTGTCCACACCCACTTCGGACATGGGTCATCTCGTAAGAGAATAGTGTATTAAGGTAACAAGACCAATCAAGGTAAACTAGAGCAAAGGCATTAAGTTCTATGGACAACCGTACTCCTAAGCAAGTGTGCTAGTCACAAGATATCCCGTCTGTCACTTTGGGGTCAAGAAATTCGCAACACTATACCTATCTATATCATGAGTGATCTTGAAGAAACTCTGGGCGGTGCATCCTAAGCTTCTATTGCCTCCGCAAATCACTTATAGAAAATAGCCTATTAGTTCTATCCATGGACTTGTCAGGTACCCATGGAAGAGTAGATACTAATGATAAGTTTTGTGACACTCCGTGAATCCCTAGTACATTTCTCAACAATGGATTGGACGTCTCCAATCACTAGAATAATATCATGAATAGAACAATGTAAACAGAAAGCACAAACATATTAATTAACAAGAACACACCACACTTCAATTACTCAAATCATCATAATATTAATAAACGGGGGTTCAAGCCATGTTACAACCCATCACAGAGATAATGATGGGAAAGGATGAAGGAGTAGCGGCGATGGAGATGGTGATGATGGCGCGGTGATGGTGGCGTCGGCGTGGTGATGGTGGTGCCAGCGTGGTGATGGCGGCGTCCCCCTTCTCCTCCTCTTCTTGCTTGGATGGCTTGATGGTGTTGATGGAGATCTGGATCTTGGTGGAGCTGTAGAGGCTATGGAGGCGGCACGGCGATAGGGCGGCGTCGTGGAGGCGGTAGATGGGATCTAGATCTTGTACATGGTATATGGTGGCTTCCTCCTCTTTTGTTTGACTCCTCCCTCCTTTATATAGGCCTTGGGGTGCCCTAGGGTTCCCCCAATACCATCATATGACTTAGGAAAGGTTCTGGAGCTTCTGGAGGGCGAAATCACATCGTTTGCAATCTTTTTGGCAACTATACGACGGGAGCTATACGGCCAGAATTTTTGCTCCCGCCCTATAGTTGGTCGTTAAACCATCAATACTCTTTAGTATTTTGGTCGTCATTTCTTTATACGAACTCCGTTTTGGGTGTTCTTGGTCTCGTTGAGTTTGTATCATCGAGTGCTACAACCCTGCGGTCTTGGATCTTTATTTTGAGTAGTCAGAAAAAATCACTTTTCTAACACCTCAAATGGCTAAGTCTGGTCCTTGCAGCTCCTTCATACTATGCTCTCTTTGTTCCTTTTGCCTTTGTTTTATCCATAATCATCATCAACACCTATACACATGTCAAAGACAAGGAAGAGGGATACAATTCTACCTAAACTACTAAATGTGCAAAGATCATATTGAATTTAATAAAAACAAGTAATCATGCATATCAGGCATATCAATAGTTAGATGGAGCATGATATGATAGGCAAATGACAAAATTTATATTGCTAAAAAGTGTTGTATTATCACAGACATCATATACCCTGGTCTGCCTATACTCGCTCAACATGGTGATGAATGTCGAGAGAGAGAGAGAGAGAACCCAGGGCATCGCGATAGCGGACCCCTACTACATGTGTGAAAGGATCTTGTTGAACCCTGGGGACCGATCACTCGTGCAGGTTTACCTCAAAGACTTCATGATGAAGAACAGAAAGAATGATTACCTTCCCGTGCCTTCCTTTTCCGAGTAAGTAATATAATTATTTGCTGGCCACCTATAACATGTTTTCTAAGATTTGCATCATCTATTTTCAATACATTTCTGTTTCAATTGTTTTGTGTAGAGACAAATACTGCACACTCGGGAAGTTTGACAAAGAAGAAAGACTATGGCAACATAAAGAGTGTTCTGGATGATGGTCTCAATGCCTACGCCTTAGATGGAGGCTACCTCGGCATGGGAGCAGAACTTGTCACAGAAGGCAAACATGTGATTATCCACGTAACGGAATTCCCCTGCATCAAGCAGCCGACAAATAGGTAAAAGGAGGCCTTCTACGTCCTCTATCACATGAGCGGGTTCGTTCGGGATAAATAGCTGCTTAAGCTACCATCACATCTCCGAAAGTGGGACCAAACTATGGCGACCATCGCGAATGATGATCTCAGAGAACAAATCTTTCGCATCCAGACTCAGTTGTCAAAAATCATCAATCACGATGTTTGTAGAAGTGGGGGGTCTTGCACTACGCCGACATTAAATTGCGAAATCATAGAAGAATGCCTCGAAATGCAGGGTGAGAATAGGAAGTTCATGACGAAAGACGGTGTACTACCGTTCCATGTGCCTAGTAAGAAGTCTTGATGTCTGCATTTACTAGTTGGATGTAGTTTCAACTTTCGAACTATCATTGGATGTCTCTGACGTTGTAAACAGATTAATAACTTGCCTAGCTCGAAAATGTATGGTCATTGAACTGAATTATTGTGATCGACGATGCGCCTAGCTCTCTCTACATATTGTTTCGACGGTCGTTAGACTTACTTATATAATCGTGATCGATGGTATTTTTGTGCCAACATAAAGTATGAGGCCCTTAGTACTTGATGTTCATATTTTTGGATCTTGATTCTTGCAATGGCCGATGATTATAATGCTAGGGCACTACTATACATGTGTGCCTTCATTTCGAATATCATCCTGGGGCCGGTGTGAGCGAGCCTTATGATATGCACAAATACATATATTGTGCATCCTACTTGGATCGCTTACGCTGTCCTTGTGATTTTTGTGTCCAACATAAGTATGAGGCCCTATAGTACTTGATGTTCATAGTTTTGATTATTATTTTTGTTGCAACGGCCGATGATTAAAATGTTAGGGCGCCACTATAGGTGTGCCTTGATTTCAGATGTGATCCTAGGGGTGGTGTCAGTGAGCTTTGTGATATGCACATATACGTATATTGTGCATCCTACATGGCTCGCTGACACTATCCCTATGATTTTATGTGTCTACTCTAAGTATGAGACCATAGTTCATATTTGTTATAATGGCTCGATCTAGATGATGTTCATTTTGTAGTTTGTAGGTTTTGTGAACATGCATCATGTCAACAATTATCTTTCCGTTGCATAATATTCTATCTTCCTTGTGTACACATATGGGAAAGTCGTAAGTGGTGTACAAGAGTTTCGTTCCAAGAGTCTATAGCGAGTGTGAAGATTGTCAGAAACAAGTGAACAAGTTCAGCGGCAACAACTACAAAGGGTACAAGATTAGAGAGATGGCGTAAGTTAGGTGGAAGAACCACCTGTGAGAGGAAGCTAGGAGGAAAAACCTGATGAAGGCCTTGGTCGTGGTCCCCGTCTTGCTCACCATCTTGCGGTTCTACTGTATTTGATCGTAGTTTAGGTGAACACTTGATATGTACTGTGATGACCAACTAGATACTTGATTGGTCTCAGGACCTCAACTTGTGGAACAATACGTTCCTTACTCGATCATTCTTGGATTCTAATTACTGTTATTAAGTATTATTATTGTCATTGTGTGTGCATATATCTGTATAATAGCTGTACAAATACAAGGACAGTGTATAAAAAAATAAATCGAAAACATATTAGTGACGCACCAACTGTAACGTCAGTGGCGCTCCAACTCAGTGGCGCGCGGCTGAGACATGCGCCACGGATAAGGGAGCTGTATCTGTATCCATGGCGTACAGTAGGGATGGGCCAGTGAGATGCGCTAGTTATAAAATTTATCAGTGGCGTGACGATGCGTTGTGCGCCAGGGATGCGCCAGGGGATGCACCGTGCGCCACAGACCTCGTATATGGTGTGCCACAGATAAGCTTTTCTATAGTAGTGAGATCTGGATACCACTGTCCAATCTGGTGCCAAGAAGTCCCCGAGCATGAGTGGCGTCGCTGATGGGGTGGGGTGCTGCAACTGGCACCGAGCCATGTCCTCAGTTTCCAAGGAAGCTCCTTCCTCCTCCAAGTATGATAGCGACAGGGCACAGAACTTGCAGCTGAGGCCACCAGCACCGAATAGAAGAGGGGATTGTTATCTACTAGAGTTGAGGCCGCTTCCGAGGACGAGAGAGGCGGCGGCCAAAAAGACCCATCTAGGGTTCCTTCCCTTCGTCGGCGCCGCCGGCTGTCCGTTCCATCTCCAATGGTCTTAGGGCCATGGAGGTGTGGCGGACCACAGCTTCTCGCCGGCGGAAGGTTTTTGTTCTTCGCTTAGGATGTTTTCTTGTGTCTTTTTCGGGATGTTGAGGCGACGGCTACGTCCCGAAGTCAGAATAAAGTCCTCCCGCTCTATCCTCGCTCCGGTGGTGCGCCTAGCGCTAACAAAGGGCGCGTGGAGTCGTGTGTCCGGCTGATCTCCTGGGATCTAGTCGTTTTTCTGTTAATTTCAGGTCAGTCTCTTCCAATCTACTGATGTCATCATTGGCGATGGTTGCTGCTTTAGTACATTGATTCTTTGGGACCTTAGCACGATGACTTCCTGTCTGTCTACTGCGACAAGCTCTACTACGACAAGCTTTGCCCGGCTCCGGTGATGGAGGGGCGAGGACGGCGGCGCGTCTTTGGCTCGTGCTAGTGTTTGTAGTCTTCGCTAGGTGGTCCATCGACCTATTTGTAATTTTTATTACTTTTAGGTCTCTTTATACTACTGTTGATGATTATTAATCGATAGGTGGAATGTTCGCAAAGAAAATGCACATGATGTTCTATAAACAAACAAAATTCCCTAGGATAATAATTACACGCTATCGTTTTCTATCCGACACAAATTGAATGTCTATGACTTTAGTTACCATTAAGAGTCTTCACGAAGTAAACCAGATATGCATTCCTGGTGCCGCACGTCCGTGTTTATCAAGCAAAGTTCTGTTAAGTTCAGGAACCATATTCATACTTAGTGCGCCACGGCTAAAAGTTAGTCGTGACGCGCATTTAGTGGCGCATCCCATGTGCGCCATGGATGTTCAAAATAGGTGCGCCACGAATAGGTTGTTTTCTAGTAGTGTGAGCCGAGACCAGGATGAGCCAAGGCTCCACAACGATGCCCCCAAGAGGGTAACGACACACCGCGCCGCCGCCGTCGAGACCAACGGTCAAGGGTTTTCACCCGGAGCCCTGCCGCGAGGGAGGTAGCCGCATTGGCGCCCCCAGGAGGGTAACGGTACACGCATGCATCGCCGCCGTTGGTGCCGAAGCACTGTGCTTTCGTCCGGAAAAAACCTTCGTATCGCTCCCCGTCTTCCGCCACGCCGTTGTCCCCAAGATAGGCCTCCGGCACACAATCTGGGAGTTGCCGAAGCCGAAGCGCCGCCAACACCAAAGAATCCTGCCGCCCTCTCCTCGCCATCCACATGACCGAGGGGAGAAGCCACCACCACTGCCACGACGCTCGCCGAAGAGCCGCCCGTGCAGACCACCTTCCAGCTCCGCCACCCCGGCATCCTCGAGCTCTAGCCACCGCTCCGACTAGCGGCACATCGCATCACCGGAGAGGGGGACAGTTAGGTCTCAGGGACTTGCAGGCCACGAGGCACCCGGCGGCGTGGGGAAGGGGGACTTCCCTCCAACACTTGAGATGAGTGCCGTCTGGATGCCGCAGCAGATCCAATTAGGGCTGGAGCAGGCCCGAAAGAGGCCTGACCCGCCGGCCAGGCCCAGATCGAAGCCCGATCGGCCCCATCAGCTCCGCCATAGCGCTGCCGCAGCCGTGTCTTCGTCACCCATGGACACCTGCACCCTGAGAGGAACCAGACCCGCCACCGATGCACTAGCAGATCGCCATGGCCGCCACCGAAGCTCTGGTCGAGCTCACCGGGAGCTCGCACCGCCCGGGTCATCCCCGCAGTCGAGAGGGGAGGCCGCCCCCGCTGGGCCGCCCCCGTCGCTCCGGCGTCACCCGCTGCCCAGTCAACGGAGTAAAACGCCGTCGGAAACTGCCGGGGAACGGCCGCCGCTGCAAGCTCTAGAACCACCGCCGCCTCCAGGTGCAAGGGCCATCCCTGATGCAGTCCGACGACCACCACCGCGTTAAATCCCGACCGACCTTGCCGAGCTGCACCGCCGCCAGGGAGGGCGCCATCCTGAACGGGCCTCCGCGCGCCGGGGAGAGGAGATCCAGCCGCCACCGGCACCGCGTGGGCTTCTCCCGGCGGCGCACAACGGTGGTAACCGGGGAGGGAGGGAGGAGTGAGACGGGGGATTAGGTTTTCCGCCCCCAGGTCCCTCGGGGAGACATACTTTACTTCTCTACATGTTTCCACATGCAGTAAATAATAACAGAGCTTGGGGTATATTGTAGCTGAACGTTTTACAATAATGTGCACGCGCAGTGCAAGGTGTCTTGGCACATACAGCTTGCTGCACGTGGATATAGAAAAATAATCTGTTGGTTCAACCCAACTGTACATATATAAACATAAAATAGATATACGCAATCGATCTTCTGCTCTTTTTTTAGATACTATTTCTTAGTAGCTACCGCCTCCGTTTGGGTCACTAGTAGAAAAACCCTCTTTTGGTCCCGGTTCATAAGCGTCATTGGTCCCGGGTTTTAATCCGGGACCAATGCTAGTCCTGGTTCTCGGTTCTGGCACGAATCTGGACCAATGGGTCTCCACGTGGCCCACCTTCGTGTGGGCTTATAGTAGGATATTTGGTCCCGGTTCATGGCATGAACAGGGACCGAAGGTCTTTTCTATTTTTTTTTCAAAAAATAATTTATTTTTTCAAAAAGAAATTCTAAATTTTTTGGAATCTATGAATATTTGGACTGGTTAATCTCTCACCCGAAGCCTCTCAATCACACTTAGTTTTTTTTGTCAAATTCCAATCTTTGATTAAACTTTCCGATCGGTCCCCATCCTAACAACACTACTCCATCCCTAGCACACTTAACATCTTGGTCCTTCCCATCCCCTTTTCTATGTACCACTTGTAACCTTATGTCTATACTATGCTATTAATGATATTAACCCATGGATCTTGTGAGTCACACATTCCTATAATTTGAGTTACAAAAATGATTTTAATAAATAAAAATGACTAAATAATACTAATATTGAATAAATATAGAAATAAAATATATTTTATTATTATTTTTCATTAATTCATTTAATATGGCATAATTCATATCTTTAAACCCATAAATTGAAATTCCACAAATAATATGTCCATTATTATTAGAAAAATGTGAGGAATCCAAATATGTCATTTTTTATTTTTTTGAATTTTTTTAATAAAATTAAAAATCTGAATTTTGACTCTTTTGGAATTTCAAAAATCTAAAAAAATTGCAAACAGCTGAAGGCGGTTGGCATTGATATCGTAATTTTTGCCAATTTGATATATTATACGATTTTTTCTGACATCGTATGCACAAATGGCGGTCTGAACTTTTATAACGTTTTCTTACAAAAAAAATTCCGGTTTATGTCTCGAACCGGAACTAAAGAGGGACCCTTTGGTTCCGGTTCGTGGCATGAACGGGGACCAATACTCCACTGACCATTGGTCCCGGTTCATGCTATGAACCATGACCAATACCTCGAGTTGAACTGGGACCGATGTCCTGGCGGCATGAACCGGGACAAAAATACTAAGGTAGACTTAAATAACCAAATGAAGTGTGTAGTTGTAGGAAAACTACAGACTGTATCATCATATGCATGAAACTTTGAATAATATAATACAGTTCGCCAACGCGACATGTCTATAAACTATCAAATTGCCGTAATAAAATTATAAGCTAGTGCACCGGAAGGCTATGTGCATCAATCGAAAGGCCGGGTCTTATTCCCCTCTTCGGGGAAAAAAAAGCCAGTGCACCGAATGCGGTGCAGCTAACTGTAGCTATCAGAGGCTAATACATGACTCAAGATGGTTTTCTGGCAAACATGGAAGCTAGCCACGATGTGACGGTAACATTGATTAGAGTTCATATACTACATAAATAAGTCAGATTTACAAAGTGACATGGGTATACCCTACAGTTACTCGAGCTTGCTATATACGATTCAGATACGGCAGAAGTCCACGGCGTTGCCAAGGCCTAGTGGATATTTCAGGTGGCCCACAGACTCTTGATTGCTTGTGAGACAAGAAGAAACTCAAGATAGAAAGTTTAGGAAAATCTTAATCTGTAACCGACTCGACCTGCTAGTCGAGACCTAGCCTATCTATATAAAGGCTAGGAGGGGGCGGCGAGAAGGAAACACGCAACCCTAGTTTCCACAACCTTTGCCAGATTGCATCTGCACACCATCGTAATCTTTGATTCCTTCGTTAATTCCAAGAGCAGACAAGCAGGAGTAGGGACCTCTGCGAGGCCTGAACCTGGGTAAACCTTGCGTCCTTGTGTGCTTGTTTGCTAGCCGACTGATGCCTCTAGCGCTCCCTCCTTCTCCAAAACCCAAGTCCATAACAATAGGCATTGACGAGTTAAACCCTCGACAATTGGCGCCGTCTGTGGGAATTGGCAGTGCTAATATTGCGGCTTCTTCGGCCCCATCAACCGCGATCTTCAACTCCGCAACCGCGGTGATTCGCCAGCTCTTCGGCGCATTCGACTTCACCGTCCACACGCCGGCCACCCGCCCGGATTTCGAGTCCGTGGGCGACGGGATCAGCCTGGCGATCGGGAGCCTCCGCTTCCAAGTGGGCCAGTTAGGCACGCTTCACATGCCTGACCAACCGACAACGCCATCGATTGCTCCTGCATCATGGTTCCCTCCGCCAATCGGCACCCTAAGCGAACTCAACGCCTCGGCAACAGCCGAGAGCACGGATAGCGACAACAGTTGCGGATCCAATCTGGGTGACCTAGCCACTCAAGATGGAGCCTATGTCTCCGGATCTGAAAGTTGCGGGAGCAGCAGCTTCCCCAACCACTTCATGTGCGCCGTCATCAACGCTGGCAACACCTCCGCCAATCGCGACAACGCTGGTAACGGATCTGGTACCGGCCCGCCAAATGGTGGCATAACCAACGGCGGCATACCTAATGGTGGCCCCACCAACGGTGGCAACGGCGCGCCTGTCAACAATGGAGCGGAGCCGCCAACCATTGTGAATGAAAACACTAGGGAGCGCATAGTGATCAGGCTCAACGACAACGAGTGGGCTCACTGTCGAGAAGCCCTACGAGGCAACCCTCTGCCCTTCGGCTCCCCGCAAAAACTGCTGATGGGCTACCATTGGCTCCTGAAGGAGGAATACAAACGCCAGATACATACAATCGCGCAACTCGAAGCGCGTAAAAAGGCGGCAGAGGAGCTGAGCCTTCGGCGGGCCGGGCTCTCCTCCCACGGAGGATCCTCCTCCAAATGCAACGAGTACGTCGCTAACAAGAGGTGATCTCGACTGGCCCACCTCACCGAGCAAGAACGCGTAGAAGCCGCAAAAGTCCTCGACTTCGGCTCCATGACGGTGGATACGCGTGGCAATGTGCTCCCGAAGACACCGCAAGCCGTGGTAACGGCGGCCACCATGTACCTCCTCAACAACCAGCCGCCGGCTGGAGATCCACGAGCCGCCATGCATCAATCTATGATCGCGGGCTTGGGGCTAATCGAGGCCGCTCTCGATAAGGAGCCAACACCGGAGCCAAAGAAGGGCAAGGCTCTAGCAAAACGCTACTCCTCGCCCTCGTCCAGCGATGATAGCCTCGACCTGTCTCGACGTCGCCTTTCACGACGGCATGACCACGACTACGACGCGCATGATGACATCACACAACGCAAAGTCGACAAGATGCGCGCACGACGTGCCCATTCGACTGACTCAGAGGAAGAAGATGTGGAGCTCTACGGCGCCAGATGCTTCAGCAGAGCTATCAGGCATAAGCGAATGCCCAAGGAGTTCAAATTCCCATCGGAGAACCCAAAGTTTGACGGTCTGCAGGACCCAAAAATCTAGTTGGGGGACCACAGCTCCTCCGTCAGGCTCCACGACGGGAGTCGAAGCATGGCCATACAATGCCTGCAGCTACAGCTGCAGGGGGCTGCTCACGCATGGCTCAACAACCTCCCGCACGGATCCATTCGGAGCTAGGAAGAGCTGGTCTACAGTTCCATCTGCAAGTTCAAGGGAACTTACAAAAGGCCCACATCAATCGAAGAATTAAGAGGTTGCCAACAAAGATCTGGCGAGTCGCTGCGCTCGTACATCCAGAGGTGGTCCATCATCAAGAACTCCGCAAAAAACATCTCGGAGGACCGCGCGATCGACGCGTTCAATGACGGTGTTCGCCGCATAGAGCTCAGGGAGGAGCTGGGCCGCTCGAAGCCCAAAACTATTGACCACCTGATGGAAATCGCGAATCGATGGGCAGATGGAGAAGACTCGGTGAAAACCCGCGGTCACTCCGATGACAAAGCGAAACTCGACCACAGACACGATCGCCGAAGCAAGCGTCGAATGTGCATCTACGATGACCGTGACAACATCAATATGGTCGCAGCAGGCTACGCCGACAAACGCGACGACAACCGCAACAACGGCTATCGCAGCGGTGGATACCGCGACTTCGGGAAAACCACGCAAGTATGGCAACGCCGCACTCGCAAAGAGGCACCCGTGACATCTATCGAGGACAAACTGTCCGGGCCGTGCAATGTGCACTTCTACATCGACAAGCATGACAGCAAGAAGAAATCCAGCCACCTCCTCAAGGACTGCCGCGAGTTCCTCAAACTCCATGAGGGCCTGGCTCAGATGAATCGCGACGCGATCAACAGGGGCTATGGAACCGCCGCAGGCGCTATGGCACATGGAGCTCCTCCACCATCGCCTGGACCACCACCGCCCGCAGCTGCACCAGTCCAGCATCACGGAGGTGAGCCGTACCCATGGGTCGTAGGCAACATGATGATCCAAAAGGGACACCCCTCAAATCGGGTGCAGAAGGCCATCACTCGCCAAGTCAACTTGGCGACAAACTCCCCGCCCTCCACCACTGAGTACCTCAGTGGAAGCGACTCCTGCATCACCTTCGACAAGCGCGACCATCCGTGCCAAGTCCCTCGTCCAGGCCACTGTCCCCTCGTACTCGAGGCGCAGATTGAAGGCTTCGACATGAGTCGCGTCTTCATGGATGGTGGAAGCGGCATTAACCTCATGTTCGCAAGTACCTTATGTGCAATGAGGATCCCACTGACATGTCTGGAGGTCTCGGACACGACGTTCCACGGCATCGTCCCAGGCAAGGGCATATATCCCCTGGGCAAAATCAACCTCGACGTCATCTTCGGCACGCCGAAAAACTTTTGACGCGAACGCATCGATTGGCCTTCACAGTACCACTTCATCCTCGGACGCGTCGCGTTCTCTAGGTTCATGGCAGTACCGCACTACGCCTACCTGCAGATGAAAATGCCAGGTCCAAACAGCGTCATCACAATCAACGGGAGCTTCGAGAGGTCCGACAGCTGCGATAGGGAATTCAACAGAATCTCCCAGTCCTTCGGCATGCAGGAGGAGCTCGCAAGATTGAAGGAGTCGACAGACAACAGTCTGCCTCCCCTAAGTAGGCCAAGCTCACCCAACCTGTCCTTCGACTCGTCGGTGCACATGAAGAAAGTCCAGGTCCACCCAACGGACCCAACCAAGACGACCCTCATTGCCAACAACTTGAGTTCCGCATAGGAACTCGCACTCGTCGAATTCCTCCGTGAGCACTGGGAAATCTTTGCCTGGTGTCCTGCGGACATGCCAGGGGTTCCCAGAGAATTCGCCGAGCACGCACTCAACGTGAATCCAGACGCCAGGCCAGTCAAGCAGAAAATACGGCGACTGTCTGAACCACGAGCAAATGCGGTCGGAATGGAGATCAACAGACTCCTCGACGCAAACTTTATACGCGAGATCAAGGAAAGTACTTGGCTGACTAACACAGTGTTGGTGCCCAAGAAAGACACGGATATCCTGCGGATGTGCGTGGACTTCACCTCCTTGAATAAGCACTGCCCAAAGGATCACTTCCCGCTGCCACAAATCGACCAAATCATCAACTCCACTGTGGAATGTGAACGCCTCTGCTTCCTCGACGCCTACTCAGGCTACAATCTGATTCGAATGAAGGAGGAAGATCAAGAGAAGACGACATTTACAACGCTCTTTGGCATATTGTGCTACAACACCATGCCCTTCGGGCTAAAAAACACAGGAGCCACCTATCAGCGATGCATGCAGGCCTGCCTCAAGAGCCAACTTGGTCACAATATCCAAGTCTACATTGACGACATCGTCATCAAGACAAAGGAAGAAGCCTCGCTAATCGACGATCTCCCCGAGACCTTCGCCAACCTCAACCACTACCGGATCAAGCTCAATTCGGATAAATGCGCCTTTGGCGTGCCCTCTTGGCAATTACTCGGGTATCTCATCTCTGCGAGGGGGATCGAAGCAAACCCGAAGAGGATAAAGGCCATACTGGCCATGGAGAAGCCAAAGAACATAAGAGGCGTGCAACAGCTGGCTGGACGAATCGCAGCGCTCAGTCGATTCATAAGTCAAATGGCAGAAAAGGCACTGCCCTTCTACCAACTTCTCCGCAAAACTGACAAGTTCGAGTGGACAGATGAAGCGCAAGCAACATTCGAAGACCTTAAGCGTCTACTATCCACCTCGCCAGTACTGGTGACTCCACGCGAAAAGGAGCCACTATTGCTCTACATCTCCGCCATCAACCAGGTAGTCAGCACAGTGCTCGTAGTTGAACGAGCCGAAGAAAACAAGGCCCACAGGGTACAGCGCTCAGTCTACTACCTCAGTGAGGTGCTCACGCCGACAAAACAGCGGTACCCGCTCTACCAGAAGCTGGCGTATGGCGTCTTCATGATAGCCAGGCGATTGTGCCACTACTTACAGGAGCACGTAATCGTGGTAGTCAACGATGCCCCACTTGGGCATATCCTCAACAACCCTGATGCTACGGGACGAGTCGCGCTTTGGGGAATCGAGCTGTCTCCACGAGACATCACATATGAAAAGCGCGACGCGATAAAGGCGTAGGTCCTCCCTGATTTCCTCGTACACTGGATGGAGAACCAGCTCCCCGAAAAGCCAAATATGTCCTATCTATGGACAATGCACTTCGACGGGTCCAAACGAAAGGACGGGGCTGGCGCAGGTGTCATACTGACATCGCCCCAGGGAGACAAGCTGAAATACATTCTGCGAATGCAGTTCACGGCCTCCAACAATGAAGCTGAGTACGAAGCCCTGCTCCACGGGATGAGGATGGCGAAAGCCTATGGCGCCAAGAGGCTCATCATCTACGGCGACTCCAAACTGGTGGTGAACCAAACAATGCACGAGTGCGACGCACTAACCAATAATATGATCGCCTACGGCGACCTCTACGACACACTCGAAGGGGATTTCGATGGCTGTGAACTGCGGCACATAGACCGCGAAAGCAAAGAAGAGGCAAACACACTCGCCAACATTGGCTCCACCTGCAGCCCCATACCACCTAGAGTGTTTCTCGAGTGCATCTGCGAACGCTCCATCAAGCCAAAGGCTCCAGAGAAGAAAGCAGGCGCATCAACGGACTCGAGGGCTACGCCACCCAACGAGCCAATGGAACTCGACGACCTGGAGCTGGACACAGGACTCGAAGGGCCAATGGGCGTCATGATGATCGAGCCATCCTAGACACAACCCTACATCACATACTTACTCAGCAAGAGGCTGCCAAATGATCCGACTGACGCGCGGCACATCGCGCGACGATCCAAGGCATTCGATGTCTCAACGGCGAAGTTTACAAGCGCAGCATCATAGGAGTGCTCCAACGGTGCGTCTCCAACAAAGACGGAAGGGCTGTCCTCCTCGACATCCATGAAGGCACTTGCGGGCATCATGCTGGCAGTCGCGCCCTCGTCGCCAAAGCCCTACGGGCTAGATTCTACTGGCCTATGGCCATGCGCGATGCCAAGGACATAGTCCAGCGCTGCAACGCTTGCCAGCAATTCACAGACAAACCTCACGCGCCTGGCGCAGAACTCAGGCCAATACCGTTGGCCTGGCCTTTCGCACAATGGGGACTCGACATGGTCGGTAAGGTCCTCACGAGGAGGTTACGTCTACCTCTTAGTCACAGTCGAAAAATTCACCAAGTGGATAGAGGCCATGCTGGTGACAAATCAATCAGGGGCCAGCGCCGTCAAGTTCTTCGAATCCATCGTCTACCGCTTCGGCGTACCACACAGTATCATCATGGACAATGGGATGAACTTCACCTCCAAGGAGTTCCAGGAATTCTACGAAAACTTGGGAATCAACATAAGCTACGCCTCGGTAGCTCACCCGTAGACCAATGGTCAAGTCGAAAAGGCCAACGGCCTTGTCTGCGGTGGAATCAAGAAACGACTCCTCCAACCACTCGAACAAGCTGCTGGATGCTGTCCAGACGAGCTGCAATCCGTAGTCTGGAGCCTGCGCATAACTCCCAACAGCGCCACGGGATACACCCCGTTCTTCATGGTGCACGGTGCCGAAGCGGTGCTACCCGCCGAAGTACGCTACAAAGCCCCGCGGGTGGTCGCATACAGCGAGAAGAAGTCCACTCTTGCACTCGAAAACTCCGTCGATCTCCTCGACGAGGCACGAGAAATCGTAGCGGAGAGATCAACGATCTACCAACAAAACCTCCGCAACTACCATAGCAGAAGGCTATGCCCCAGGTCCTTCGTCGAAGGAGACCAGGTCCTGTGATTGAAGCAACAAGGGCATCTCAACCTCGAGTCCCCTTGGGAAGGACCTTACGTGATTACAGAAGTAATCCCAGGTGGCGCCTATCGCCTCAAAGGTTTCGAGATAGGAGTTGCATACTCCAACCCCTGGAACGTCGCGTAGCTGCGTCGCTTCTACCCTTAGTCGTTCTTTTTTACATTTCCAAATAAGGCTATTCAGCCAGGCTACTTAGCCACACATTGTACCTCATACTGTTCTATGAATAAATACAACTAAGTGCTCCAAAACTCTGTGTTTTTCTATTATTTTCTCGCAATCTTATTACTCGGGGGCTGCACCACTCTTAACACACCTGTTCTACAAACTAATCGCGATATCCTGAGTAGATGACGCACTAATCGAACCCTTGACAAACACCAACCCAGCTGCAACGCACCTGACAGGCTGGCAAGGTGCTGAGATAAACACACGTCAGGCTAACGAAAGGGAATCGCATAGTGCAACGCACTCGGAAAATATATATAGCCAGCAAGCCGTGCACATATCAATAAGTATTAATTACATCCAACATGTTCATATACATTTTACAACACTTGTACAACTATGTGCAGGCTACAGGTTGTACTACTTCTGCAACAAGAGAACGTTCGTCTGCTCCTCAAAGAAGTCAACAATTTCTTCCGCTGAGCGATCAACCGCTTGATAATGCGGGACCATGTCCCAGGCCATACCTTCCGGCGGAGGTGGCGGCCCAACGGCAACAGCTGCAATATCTACATCCGGCCTATGCAGTCGCACCAGCGACAACGCAGCCTTAGCGCCAGCCACTAATTGCTGTCGCACGCACTCGCGAACTGCAGTCAGATCCTGGAACTTCACTAGGAGAGCAAACAGGCTTGAAGGGACAATGTCCAGGGGAAACATTGTCTGATAGATGTGCCTAAGGCACGATTGTGATTTCTTCAAAAAGTGAAGCACTCAAGAAGAGTGATCCTGCAGCGTTGCCAAGACAACTGCACGATCGTGGTCAACCCAGAAGTACCCACTCGCCTATAGCTGCTCCTAGGTCAAGCCATTCATCTGAATGGCAATTCGGTCTTTTTCATCATTGCGGATAACAAGCACTGGCAACTGCACCAACCAAAAGAGGAAAAGTATGAAGACAAGGAACCACCACGGCTGACTAAAGGAAAAGATAAGAGGGCAGAAAACCAACATTTGAATTGCTCACTCAACTGCGCCACCTCCTCCAAAAGATATTGCTCGCGGGCGGTAGCTTTCTCCGTTTTCGACTTCCATACATCTGCGCTACCCCGGAGGATGGGCAGCTCACGCTCCAGTTGCTTAATGCGATCGCGCAGTCGCGACAACAAAGATAATCCATCCACCTTTGAGTGTGGTTGTGCCACGGTTTCGTCGGTGGAAGGAGGACCACGAGGATCACTCGAAGGACCACTCGACGTACCCTATCACAGTCCAAGCAAGAGCGAATAAGGGACCAAGTAATACATGGATAAAAGGCTCAAATGCATTCAAGCATGACAAAAGTATCAACATAGACACTTGGCCAAAAGCATGTTTTTCAACAAAAGAACGTCAAACTACAACTATTACAATATAATTACTGAGGAGCAGCCTGCTTCTTCGACTTGGACTTTGACTTCGGGGGCTTCATTGAGTCCGTGGCAGTCTCAGATGCCACAGACTTTCCGCCAGCCCCTGACGCCGCAGCCTTCGCCACCTTCTTGCTGCAGCTCCTCTGAGTACTTTGCGACTGTGTTGATGAGTTGCGGCTTGTATTTACCGCAGACAGTTGCAAAAGGAGCAAACACTACCTGTTGGCCATCCGCGCCGACGGACATCGCCTTGGAGATTGCAGTAGGGTCCACCTCCACGCCATGGGCTTGCACCATTGTGAGTGCCATGGTAGCGCCAACCGCCCGCTGAGAATTCCTGAAGTCCGCAGGAATACCTCCAGTGAGGGACTCCACCAGGTCCTCTAGGTTCTCAATCAGCTCAGCCTTGGGCGTCAACTCCTCGCGGATGCGACTGAGCACACCCTTGGCCTTTGTCAGCGTTCCCTGAAGGGAAGCGTTGCGGTCCTCGACTGCTGCGACGGCACCCGCCAAAGCATCATCGCGACAAAGTGCCTGGGCGTCAAAGCTCAGACCACTAGCATCTACACAGAGCAACGAGTCAGCACAAATGGCAGGAAGTCAAAGAAAATACAATGAAAATTCAGCTGAAAGAATACGTGAGAGAGACTTGGCAATCGAGAAGAGTTGTTCTTCGAACAGTTTTTCCCTCTCAGCGATGGAGGTGCGCAAATCCTCTTCGCGTTTCCGTGACTCATCCAGCGTAGCGACTGCCTCGTCGCGACTCTTCACCGCCACGGCGAGTGTCTTTCAAGAGAAGAAGCATCGCGAAGAAGTTCGTTAGGCTCAGCTGCAAAATACAAGATGGACCATCAGTCGAATGTATAAACTTCACAAGAACAAAGAAGAAGAAAATACTAACCTTCGACGACGCGATGGCGATTGTCCAGCATTGCATGCTGTCGACCCGTTGCAAGGACCTGCTCTGCCAGACGAGCAGCTTCCTTCACGATGAGCTACCTCAGAAGAAACAAAGGATCAGCAGATATCACGAATTACACATTCGAATTAAAAACAAAAAGAAACTTACATGCTCCTCCAAAGACTTCAAAGATGACTGCCGCGTAGTCGTCCGGGCAACCATCTGGTGATCCCCAACATGTGCAGAACTCGATGAGTTGTGCCCGGAGTGGGCCGCCAATGGAGGAGAGGAAGATCATTCAGCCACTTCCTTTGGCCTTGGAGTCCGCGACTCCGGATTCCTTCACAAATTGGACATCGCCAGAAGACGACGACGCTGCTTGACTACGAAACAAAATCCAGCATTAGGGAATGCAACTCAAAAAGAAACCAAGATGAAAGTCGTCGACTTACCAGTCAAATTTATCAAAGTCGAAGGTTTGCTCCTCCGACTCCGACGACTCCTTTGGCAGCCGCATCTTCTTGCGAGCAGGTGGCGCCATGGAGCTTACAGGAACAACGGGGATGGGTTCCTCTGCAGCAGCAGAAGGGCCTTCTGGCATCGTCGGCGACAAGGCATCCAAATCCTCGCTGCGAGAACGCTTGCGAGTGTCCGGGTCGCTGGACTCGGGGGCTCCCTCCTCTTCAATTGGGACTGTCGACTCCAACTCGTCCTCTTCATGCACCTCATGAGGAATAACCCCCTCAGGACAAGGGGCAAACTTGGAGACACCTTCCAGTCCTGCCTTTAAAAGATACAACATTACATATAAAAGCATCATCAAGGCAATCAAAAGCCAAAATTACTTCATGGTATAATTCTACCTCAGGAGGAGGATTAGCGGCGTCGAAAGGGGGCATGACTGGTTTACTCGGAAGATCCTCCTTGGCGATGTACTTGGTCACCAGTCGCACCCTCTTATCTACTTCACTCGCGGAAATGCCCTCGGCGGACACGTGAGTGACATCATCAGCACCGGTCTAGCAGAACATGGGATGCGCTCTAGCTTGCAAAGGCTAGACGCGGCGGCGCAACCAAGTGCGAATAAGGGCAGCTCCACCTTCTTCCTTGCCTATACGGCTTTCGAGGTCGCAGACGCGCTCGTACAACACCTCTATTTTCGCGGACTCGCCGGGCATGATGACGTTCTTCCAGGAGCGCCTCCACTTGCAAGTCACCGCGGGGTCAAAGGGTGCGAGTCCATAGTGCTCTCCGTCGGCCTTCTGGTCGCGGATGTAGAACCACTTGTCCCTCCACCCTTGGACGAACGCGGTGAGGTTGATGGCAAAATAGGTGACGGAGGAGTCGACATGAATTCCACAGCCTCCTACATCATAGACTACAGAGCCAGACACTGACTAGCGTTTCAACTTAAAAAGCCTCTTAAAGAGGCCAAAGTGCGACTCGATTCCGAGCTAGTACTCGCAAAGTGTGATGAAGCAGGAGATGTGGAGAATAGAATTTGGGACAGCTGATGCAGCTGGAGCCCGTAGAAACAAAGGAGGCCCCTGAAGAAAGGATGCAAGGGCAGAGAAAGACCACGGATGATGAACGCAAGGAACATCACCTGAAAACCAAGAGGATGACATGGGATTAACTCCTCGTCGGGCACTCGCGAATCATCCTCTACGGACGGAAGAACCCCATCTCGACGATGAAGTTGCAGCTCAGCAGGCCTGATGATCGACGCTCGCCACGCGTCGTTGGTGACGCGGGTACCAGCGCCCTTCTTCTTCCCAGCGCCGGCGGCGCTGGTACCCACAGTGGCGGAGCCGCCCTTCTTCTTGACGGCAGCAATGGCGACGGCGGACCCAGCGATAGCGCCTCCTTTCTTCTTGCCCATCTTCCGATGGCAGTGAGAGCGGAGGAAGTAGCTGGGGAAAGTGTGGAGCTGGTCCAGCGCCGCAACGAGAATGTGCGCAAGGAAGCAGAGAGCAGCAGCAATGGCAATGGAGCAAGAACAACGAAGACATATGGGAAATTACCACAGCGGTGCTGTTACTTAACCTCCCCGAAGAATCCATCCAACGGCCAGCAAAAACCCTACTACACGCGTGGCGCACATCGACACTGACACGTGGTGAGGCTGAAGCATGAACCGTCCACCCACTATTCCCATTATGCGCGGAAATCGAGGAGACGCAGTTAAAACAGAAGATTACGCATGCCCGGTCAAATCGAAGTCAGAAAGTGGGACCCACCTCTCGTCACGTCCCGTCAAAACCGCTCACGCAGGCAACTGAGGTCATCGCATCGTCAGCACTGACGTCATCAACATCAGCAACTAAAGATTTTTACTACTTTAGTCCTTGCTCGAGTCTTCGACTCAACCAAGCACTCGGGGGCTACTCCTATAGGAAGCGCTGGTCGCGCACCCTATGTTTATTTTTATGTAGGTGTATAAGCATTCAAGGTAACCCATCACTTGAATCTGCGGTTCGATTGTGAAAATCTAGATTACTCCCATAGGGAGCGTCGGAAGCAAATTCGATTGAAACAAGCAACAAAAGACGACAGCAGTCACCAAAAGTTTCTAGTCCCCGCTCGAGTCTACGACTCAACCAGGCACTCGGGGGCTACTCCCATAGGGAGCGCTGGTCGCGCACCCTATGATTATTTATACATCGTACTGTGTGTCGATAACATCCACACTCGAATGCTATGGCGACTCCGCCTCACATTTTCCTACAAAGAGACTACGTCTCCTAGGCCACCCAAATCATCTCCGTGATGACAAAAATTCGGATGTCGCGCTTACAGCGTGAAGATAAGACCTGGATAAGGCCTGACAATGCATCTCCTGCGTACTACCAGAAACATATTTGTGCCTACAGGTACGATGAACATGCCTTGACGGACGTGTCGAGTGCTCACACTTATATACTGGAATTCGACTTCTGTAAGACCTCCGCGGCCTGAGTCAAATTATGCCAGCACTTTTCCGAATTCGAGTCCGGGGACTCGAGTTTGAGTAGATTACGTTGTGTTGCCCTAAGGTAGTTAACTGACACCGATACATCGGTTGAATCAGGCACGTATATCAACAATCCCTATGACACGAACAAAACACACGAAAAATGCTCAGTCATGCACTCAAAAGGTTTCATACAATCCCCTGTTGAATCTATGATTCCACTGGACACTCGAGGGCTACTGACATGAGTATACCCTACAAGTACTCGAGCTTCGTATATACGGTCCAGATACGGCAAAAGCCCACGTTGTTGCCAAGGCCCAGTGGATATTTTGAGTGGCCCACGGACTCTCGATTGCTTGTGAGACAAGAAGAAACTCAAGATAGAAAGTTTAAAGGAAAAACCCTATTCTGTAACTGACTCGACCTGCTACCCGAGACCTAGCCTATCTATATAAAGGCTAGGAGGAGGCAGTGAGAAGGACACACGCAACCCTGGTTTCCACAACTTCACCAGATTGCATCTGCGCACCATTGTAATCTTCGATTCCTTCGTTAATTCCAAGAGCAGACAAGCATGAGTAGGGATCTCTACGAGGCATGAACCTGGGTAAACCTTGCGTCCTTGTGTGCTTGTTTGCTAGCTGACTGATGCCTCCAGCGCTCCCTCCTTCTCCAAAACCCAAGTCCATAACAATGGACATTAACGAGTTAAACCCTCGTCACAAAGGGATATTTGTTGTCACACAAAAACCTACTTAAGTGCACACATATTGTAGGTTGTGGCTGTCCGGGCCAGAACATAAGTTATTGTTCCGATATAAGTATTTGTCTAGAACTGCTCTTACGGTTGTTCTTGATTCATTACTTCTGTCGTGGAATTTCTATAACCAGAAGTTTACACCATTCAAAAAAGTTATGCAATAGGACTCTGTAACCGCTGGGTTGTCGATCAATTTTTTTTTGAACAAAGGAGGAGTCACGAAGGACCCCGAAGCTGCCAATTATCAAATCGGTGGGTACAAATTACAAGCAGGACCGCAACAAACAGGAAATTATGGAAAAGTCCTGCGAATAGGCAAGGAGAACCCTATAAAATATCTAGGAAACGCAATCAGGTCCTTGAAACCCTCCACCGGCGATGTGCTAGCGCCGCTGGCCATCTCGATCCTGCCGGGGATGGACCACTTGGCTGGAAAGAGCTGGGGAAGCCCGACGTGCAGCACCCAGAAGGCCTCCATCCTGGAGGTTGAGATCACGCCCTCTAGGCGTGGATTTGGCCCTTCACGGGCATGGATGCCGGTGGCTATCATGTCCACCGCACGAGAAGCTCGAAGAGGCCACATAGTAGCGCGAGCAACAACATCATCGAGGGCTTCTTCTTCTCCCTCCTCGCCTCCACGGCCGGCCAGGTCGAAGAAGATGCCACTATGGATGTTGGGACCCCGCCACAGGTGCTTATGAAGAGGTAATGGAGGAGGAACCACCGTCGCCGCCTCCCACCCTGAGAGCTTGACGACGCGATTCATCGGCAATCCACTGGTACAACGCTGATGCACCAGAGAACCGGAACCCCACCCTTCACCTTCATGACCACTACTCCCCTCTAGCCTCCCACTCCCCTCGTCGCCACAGCCGACCGGAGCGAGAAGAAGGAGAAGAGCCAAGCAGAAGAAGGTGACAGGAAGACTCGACTAGGGCTTATTAGCGGAGATCCCTGAGGTAGCGCCGCCCACCAGCACCTCCGACCACCGGAGAACACTGCCGCCAGACCGCCACCACAGGATGCGTCGAGGCTGGCCCAAAAAGCCCGACCCCTACTCCATACTACTGGCAACTCACCAAGACACCTACATCTAGACCTGCCATCTACTCCGGCACCTCCCCCTCCCCATCTCCGACTGGCAGCGCCGACGAAGATGGTTCGGGATCGGGCCGGTCTGTGGGAGGCGGAGAGGATAAGGAGGGGGAGAGAAGTTGGGTTGTCGATCATGAGTGTTACTGTCTGGGTGAGTGTTACTGTCTTGTACACATTCTATTTTCGCTTACTCGATGTTAAGCGTATAATTGACTCGTGTTATATTTTGTTAGTGTGTCCAGCTTCCACTATATTCTGTTAATCATTGCTGTTGACACCGGAGTAGTAAAAGTCATGGACTCGAAACGCACACCTTTAAAAAAGTGGACGAACATGCAGGAATGCCTCCAGAAGGCTTGGAAACGGTTCACCGCCAACACTAGAGGTGTTTGGAAGCCAGAGCTTACATTTCAATCATTGACTATAAGTACTACTTGCTAGATCCACGCATCTCTTTGATTCTAGTTTCAATACCACCATTATCATGCTTGATTATTATTTTGATTGAACTCCGTTCTTGTAAAGTGCTTGAGACAGGAAGTCGGGAATAACTTATGTGGATACTATGTCTTCGAGTTCATTCGCCAGACGACCAAAGAGAAGGGCACAGACCGGAACATCCAAAAAAATTAAAGTACGATAAACAATAATCATAACTTTATTTTATTACCACAAATTGTGTTTAATTTCATTCATATATATATTGATCCCCTTCTTTAAATTAGATCGAATGGATGCGGGACGGTCTTCTATCACAAGAACGCGTGCAAGCAATTCAAGAGAAAATTGTCGGATTCTTATTAGAACAAGTCATAGATCCGAAAAGAGAATACTATTACCCGGTTCATTTGGAAGGGTGAAGTGTAAAAAAGAAGATATAAATTAGATCAAATTCGTGTGAGTACCGTTTGTAATTAATATGTTTCGACCAAGAAGACGGATGAGACGGTGTATAATATATTTGTGATCATGATGTGTAATATATATATCGTGGTTTCATTATTGCTGTATATATGTAGTACCATTAAATTGAATACAAAACACCAAATAAATAAATGAAAAAAAAACCTACCGCGGCATAAAAATAGCCCGAAATGCAGAGAACAACGATCTCGGTTCGTGCCACGAACCGGGACCAATGATCCACACCCCCTTGTTGCGCAAGCGTCCACGTGGAGACCCATTGGTCCCGGTTTGTGCCACAAACCGGGACCAATGATCCACCCCCCTCGTCGCATGCGCCCACCTGAAGACCCATTGATCCTGGTTCGTGCACGAACCGGGACCAGCATTAGTCCCGAGTGATTGGTCCCGGTTCAAAAACCGGAACCAATGGCCCTTATGAACCGGGACTACAGGCCATTTTTCCACTAGTGTCATGTGCATTTGCTTGGACAAACATTCAGCATAAGTAAGAGAAACATTAGAGATTTGATTTGAGCATCCAAGTTGATGCGAAATGCCGGGCTGGAATTCTAGACAACATTACATGGACGACACACTGAGACCAAGATTAAGGGCGGCAGCTCACCATGTTAGTTTAGCCGGAGTAGAAGAAGAGTACTTTTCACCGAACGCCTCATCTCTCGGTTAATGATCAGCACCACCGGGGGAACACAAAAAATAAATAATATGATAAATGTGATGAAATGAAGGAAATAGTGGAATAATGTCTCAAGGAACTTTACACAGAATAAAACATGTCACAAATGTACAGCTAAAGGGTACAAAAATGGGATCTCCAGAAGGCGGCTCCTATCTCGAGTCCCCCAAAGAACAAACGATGGTCTTTCCGAATTTTGTATGTAACGGGGAATCACAGTGAAGCAATCAGACACGACTATCATGCCCATTAGCCTGGATAGACGACTCAGCATAAATAACAGAAACTTGAGAGAGATGACTTTTGAGCTTACAAGTTGATGAGAAATGGATGGCTGGAACTCCAGACAGCTTGGACACGCGATGAGCTGACCACCCTTAATTTGATCGTAGTTTAAGAAATAAAGTAACAAGTAGAGTAGTGGATCATATCTAGTCATTAGCTGCACCGATCACAAGGGAGATAAAGAATCTTTGTGCTCACCTTAGCTTTGATAGACGATTCAGATTAAGTAAGAGAAACATGCGAGATTGACTTTTGAGCATGCAAGTTGACGAGAATTTCAGATAGCTTGGACATGCTGAGAACAAGCTTTGGCGCCCTTAGTTTGATCGAGGTTAAAGAAGGAAAGAAAGAAAGAAACAACTAGCTAGGGTAGTGGATCATATCTTAGTTCCAGACAACTGGACATGCTGAGACCAAGCTTTGGCGGCGGCAGCTCACGACACTTAATTTGATTGGGATTGAAGAAAGAAAGAAAGAAAGAAAGACACAACTAGCTAGAGTAGTGGATCATATCTTAGTTACTAGTTATTAGCTGCACCGATCACAAGGGAGATAAAGAATCCCTGTGCTCACCTTATTCAGCCGTATAAATACACCCCCTGATCACCACAACTAAATCATCCACATCTTCTAAGCATTAAGTTCATTAGGCCCTAGTACCTTGCAAGAAGTAGTAAGCTTTAGCTCGTTGCGACAAGTTGTAGCTGACAAGAGGTCGATCATGGAGAAGAAGGCGTCTCTGTCCGTGCTTGTGGCCTTGGCCGTTGCTGTCGTCCTACCTGCGCGAGTGCAGTCGGCACGGGCGGTGCCCACGGTCACCTACAGAGATACAACCTTCAGGAAAGATGTGAGGGCACTAGTGGAGAGTTGGTTGACGACCAACCCGGGATTCGGTCCCGGCCTCATCCGACTCGCCTTCCACGACTGCTTTGTTAATGTAAGGATGTAATTAGTTAACCATGTTTGTTTAGGAATTGCAGAAGCATTGTAGTTTTCGTACTACTTGATATGTATGTTTAGACGCATAGTTTAAAAATCTCTTCTGTTAACGCAATCAACTGGAGTGCTAAATTCTTGCCTTGCTAATGTAATCAGGGTTGCGATGCATCCGTGCTGCTGCTTAGTACGCCTATCAATGGCTCTGACAGGAGAACGGAGAGGGCGGCGGGAAGCAACACCGGCCTCCGCGGCTTTCAGGTCATCCAGGATATCAGGGACAAGTTCGGCCCCGGTCAAGGTGTCACTTGCGCCGACGCCATTGTCTACGCGGCCCATGAGGCCATCAACATTCTAAGCAACGGCGCCATCGCCTACGACAACCTCCTCGCAGGGCCAGGCCGCCCGGACAGCATCAGGTCGTCCTCGGATGACCCTGGCAGATTCCTCCCGGGGCCCAGGTCCAGCTTCGCACAGCTCGTGGCAGCCTTCAAGTTCCAGAAGTTCACCCCGCGGGAAATCGTTGCCCTCTCCGGCGCACACGCCATCGGCGTCGCCCAAGCCACGTCCTTCAACCCGCCTACCTCCGGCAAGATGGATTCCAACTACCAGCGCGCCCTAGCACGTGAAGTGTCTGCGAACGCAATGGCGGTCAAGAACAACATCCGCGATATGGCAAACCAGACCATAACAGACTCCCAATACAAACCCAACAAGGTGAACATGTCGGCGGTGGGCGTCCTGGACAACAGCTTCTACAATGCTGTCCTCCAGAAAATGGTCCTCTTCGGGTCCGACGGGGCGCTCAAGGACCCCAGCGTGCTGCAAAATGTGATACAGTATGTGAATGAAACTGTGACGTGGAACAACGACTTCGGCTTCGCCATGGCCAAGCTAAGCAAGCTCCCCGCCCCCAGGGGTGCCGGTTCCGCGTCCAGGCGGGACTGCAGCGCCATCAACTAGATGCGCTACAAGTAGTACATCCACACGCAGCAAGTTCTAAACGAGACAAGATGACATCGCCTTAATTAATTATTTGTTTGTTAATTTTACTTTTGTAAAATACCCTACGGCTCACCAAAATAGGTGGCTGTGTAATCCGTCCGCCCAGCTAACCTCTTGGAATAACTATGAGAATTGCATTTGTATTGCACATAATTTCATATTATTTTTTCCATATGTTCGTTAGAGCATCTCCGTATTTGAGAGCACGTGGCCAATACTAATTTATAGGGCACCAAAAGGCCAAAAAAACCTGCTCCAGAAGATGTTTCTTTCCCTAGACGGTGATGTAATTTTTTGGGCATGCGCCAAATTTTGGCCCATGGTGTTGCAAATATACATTACTAATGTTGCTGCCCCAAAAACAGAATATCCCGACCGCACCCAATGCCACCACCGCCCTGCCCTCCCCCCTCTGCCAGGACTTTTCTGGGGCTGCCCCTGCCACCGATTCAGAACGCTGCTGCAGCGCCATGGCCTAAATCCGCATCGAGCCCCGTCACGGCCACCGCCCCGATTCGGGCTGCTTCAACAACTGTCGTGCGATTCAGGCATGCATGACAAACTTTGTGTTATGTTTCATTCATGCTCTACGTGATGAACTGTGTGTTATGTTTGATGAATTTGTTGTCAATTTTTATGGCAAGACTTGATGAACTATGTAATAACTATGTACTACTTGTGTTTGATTTGTCTTGTACTTATTTGAGACCTAATTTGATATTATTTGTTCATTGCTAAATTCATACATATGCATTTGTACAAGATAAAAATATGTTCTGCTGCCCTATTATACCTGCTGTAGCAGAAAAATAATTTGGTGCCTTATTTTAGTACATCATTTGCTGGAGCAGAATTTGTTTTGTGCCCTATAACTCATTTTTTGGTGCCCTATTCCAGTTTCGAGGTGCAACATCATATGTTGTAGTTTCTGTTAGGAAATTGTAACTAGATGAGTAGGATGACTACTAAAAGTTCCTGTAATATACCGGAGACCATGAGAAATAAAGGAAGAAATCTGCTTCGATTATCACATTTGAATGTGCATTTCCCTCCCAAACTAGTTTTGTTGTTGATAACATGATTAGTGGACTAACTATGTGTTTGAACGTTATATGCGTATTTGCAAATAGCACCAGATGCTTGGAGACACCTGAATTAAAAAAAAGTGTCCCAACATTTCTCATATACTAGATCATGATGGGTCTGTTTTAGCAATAAAATGGTTGGAATTTACACAATATCGAGACACAAAACATGAAAGTTAAATTTGCATAAACTGACATACATATTTATTAGTAATGGGAGAGGTAAAGTTTAACTCCTTTTATAGATATGACAAATTAAAAGAAACTGGTGTGCATGGTGATCATATTAATTACAGGGAAGGCATGTAAAAAAGAAATTACAAGGTAGCTACTAATTACCTGAATAAAGAAGAAACTTTGGTGCCGACTACCAAAAAACCAATACTGGAAATTAAATCCACAATCTGTAATTTACAGAACGACAAGCCAACAAAATTTCAATTAGCATCGGGAACGTGTAGTTTAACTAAGTGACAAAAGGTGCCATTTGTAGAAAAGAAGCTACTATAACCAAAATGAATGTATAGCTTCCTTTCCTGAACAATGGTAAGCAAATAATAGGAAAGTAACCACACAAAATGTAGATAACATAACCAGGATTTCGCTAATGATATGAACGAAAGACTGAAAGATAGTGAGATCATATAAAAAAAGTAGTATTACTTTCGTAGTTCTCACAATCTGAAAAACACATGTTTCTCATAACCTGATTGTAAATGCCTCTTCTGATAACTTAAACATGCACATTTCTTACCTTTTTCCCACACCATAAGGTGTCATTTGCATAGATAAGATAAAGGAGACTGAGTTTTATAAACTGTTAATTGATGATCAGTTTGATTCCAGGAGAATAAGGTTGAACTTAAGAACACTGTTGCAATGATCCTGCCATTTGTACAGGACAAGACACCAGCAGTTCAGTCAGTGCCAGTTATACAAGGATAGTTTGTAGATCATGGAGCAGTAGTATGTATATGTACCTGCATGCCAATCTTATAATGTGCAGAGATCCCGATCACCAACGAGCTGTCAACAAAAAATAAACAGTAAGCACCACAAAACAAAAGAGAAATTGATTAAACAATGCTGATATTATGTACCGTATGATATATTTAAAACTGTGGTTCAACTGACATTCTAGGGAATGCAAGTTCTGTTCACCAAAGGAAAATGGGAAGCAAACAACACATAGTTATTCAGCCTAAATTTGCGAAATAATGTTCTGCTTGGATCATTCATGCTCTTAGTAACTACATATACAGAAGCATGTACCAAAAGACCAGATCTTCTGAGTGTATCCATTTTTCAAAATGCAGGAAACAATAATATCAATCAATTTTGGTTGCACTCTTAAATTACTTCCACCATTGTATACTTAGAGCCGAGCTCTCACTTTATATCCTACACCCCTTCCCTTAGAAAAGCTAGCACAAAATACGTTCCCTGGTTTTTCTAAAGTACATGTCAGTATATGCTAAATCATGCAAGGTGCATCAGTCTAATTACTGCTCCCGTAGCAAATCACATGCCCCCACATTTAATACGTAATGGATACGCAATAGAAAGGAACATATTGTGGAATCTGACCACTCATCACAAGAGGAAAATATAACAACGTGGTATATCTCAAACTCGAAACATCTAAAGAGCACCCAGCCTTTTCTATGCAGTGCCATATAAGATAATAAAAGACAAAGTTCTGCAAACAACCTCACCTTTTTCTCATTGAACACACGGGTGCCTCAGTGGCTTGGCATCATAATGCCTACTTTAAATCTAAATCACCAAATTCAGGCATAATTCAATGTCTGTTATTTAATACACAGAGAAGATAAATCTGTTCTAAATCTCATGAGACAATTGACTACCTGCAAGGGCACAGAGGAGCTCCAAGAGTATCCTTGTGATGAGCAAAGTCTATGACAATATTTTTGTTTCTCTACAATCAATCATCGAGAAAAGTGTGTTGCAAAGCAGGAACATAAATCCCAATTTTACACTGCTATGTTTAGTTGCCATTTGCAGCAACTGCAAACTATAGGATATTAGATGATGATTCTGTTTTGGTGTAACTAAAACAAACACACATGATTGTACAGGGAAAGAGCAATGTGAATATGTAACATAACAAGAATACGTGACTGAACAGTGAGATCCTAATGCTGGATTTAAATTAGGTCCAAACAGGAGGCAGAGGCGCGGGGCCGTGGGCTGGCAGCGTGCACAGGGGAGCCGCGCAGAAGGCTAGTCAGTACGGGTATCGAGGCGACGCGGGAGAGGAGGCGTAGTTTGGCGTTGAAAGCCACGAAGGGAGCATCCCCGCTGATGCCGACGGCTAGCTGCAGCCACGCCGGCGAGGGTGCGCTGGGCCGTAAAACAGTAGCGGCGGGCCAAATCGGCCGAGGAGACCGATGCGAGATCATGTCGGTGACCAGCGTCGCTGCAAGAGAGGTGACCAGAATCGGCGGCACAACGGCGGCGTTGTGTGTAGAGAGAGGAGAGAGAGAGAGGCGGCCGCCTCGCCGGTGGCCTCGCCTCCTGGCCTCCCCAATCCGTTTTCTGGTAGGAGTATTTGTTCTTTTTGCTACCGGTCCCAGTTGGGCTTTAGTGGGGCATTCGAGGCCCAGTTAACCACAGGGGATATTTTGGCCCAGTGCGGCAACGGAAGGAGATCTAACTGTTCAAATTTTTCTGCGAACCTGATCGCACGGCTGGAGATGCCTAGGTTGGGAGAGCGAGTTTTATAATGTCCTTATATATCATTTTAGTCGCTAGAAACGTTAATATCTAGAGGGGATCTGGTCATGGGCCCCATCTCCACCTTCGTCTCGGCAAATGCCCCTTTGTTACTTTCATTTTTCTATTTCTATGGCAAAGTTTGTTATAATGTGCCTAAATTTAGCACGGTTCATCTTTTCATGATAAAAAATGTTGCGAAACAAAATTTATAGCTTTCTATACAAGAATTTATTTTTCAATTTCTATGTACAAAAATGGTTTTCTATTAAGCGGGTATAAAACATATGGCGCAAAATGTCACTAGTCCAATATTCACGGAAAGTAGATTATATTTGGTGGATAGTTCATATTTTTTTAGAATTTTCAAGATTTCTAGTTACTTTCGTAATTTAGATGATTTTATGTTGATTTACCGAAATTAATTTTAATTTTAATTGCATGTGTTCTATAGTTTGGTCCTAAAAATGCCTAAAAGGTAATTTGAGTGTACACTAGTACTAATTATATGGAATAACCACTGAGAGTTCTGTAGGATTCAGCCCCTTCGAAGTCATGGCGACCATTTTGTTCATGTTTTAGAAAATATGAAAGCACATGAAAAAAATACAACCATTTGGCATGGAGTCCTTGCATACTATTTGCAAGGAGAAATGCCAAACGTGAAATACAAAAAATTTAAAAATAATTCTTCACGGAAGGGGTTATAATGTACGAACAATTGTGCCTTTCAAGCCAGATGACCAAGATGATGGTCATTTCCATGACATAGTTTATTGTAATGTGTCAAATTGGACAAATAGGTGCATCCTGCCATGACAAACAATGTTTCCAAATAGTGTTTCTAACTCCTTTATCAAAATAATCATTTTCCATTTTCTAGATGCAAAAATGGGCTTTCTTGGGAAGGAAGTACTAAAAATATGGTGCAGCATGCCACCACTCCAATTTTCTAATAAAAATAGACCATATTTGATTTAAACTTCCCAACATTTATGAACTTTCAATATTATAAGCTATTTTGACATACTTAAATGGCTATATGCCTATTTACAGAAAGGAGGCTTGGGACTCTCTCGACATAGGGAGATTCAAGTTAGAGCGAGTTTGTGAATGCAATGGCGCATACCCATCACACTGAATTAGATTACCGTTGAAAGATGACGACGTGAAGGTGGAGGCGTTTGTGATGCGCCTCACCAACATCGTGAATGACATGGAGGATCTCGATGACAACGTCACCAAGCGCAAGGTCGTGCTTAAGTTTTTGTGCTACGTGCCCAAAGGAGTACTGGTAGCTCGCCCAACCCATTCAATAGCTCCTCGATCGTAAGACATTGTCTATCAACATGGAGGAAGACAAGGGCGGCCAGCACAGTGGGACTCGTCTTCTCCTTATAATATTTAGATGGCAACGGCTGGAATTCGATGGGGCTCAACCGCTAGTGAGAGAAACATGAGCATTCACACATGCGGGACACATAGTCCACGTCATGTATTTTCTGTGGCGAAATCATTACTGCCCCGGTTCGCGTTACTGAGACGTCTCGGTACGCCAATACCGATGGACAGCTAGCGTGGTGCAATTTAACGTCATACATAAATTTGCCACAGCAAAAAAACGCCCACCACGCTCCTTGTTGATGCGAATAGAATATCGGTCGCGTATCCAACTTTTGCCGGTTCTTTTTACTTATGCCGCCCCAAAAAAGTGCTAGGTATGGGGAGGTATTTTTGTGGTGACATTGCATTAGGGCATCAACGAAACATTGTCTTTATCGGACGATAATGCGAATTTCAGAACCCAAGGTCCAGGATCAAGTAAAACCTTCAAACTGCATTATCTCATAGTTACCAGACAAGTTCATTCTTTCGTTACCTTTGTAAGGTCAATATTGCAACCATGTTGCAAGGGAAATCTTAAATGTCCGAAAATGTTTTTGAATCATTAGTATTACTTGCATTCAAAAAAAAACTGTTTTCGGAATGAAATTAATAAAATGATGGAGCGATGGAATCATGGATGTATACATGGTTGAAGGATCATGTGGTAGAGATTTCATTGTACCGGAAAGTTAGGTTTAACAACAAAAGAAGTAAGCCATTCTTGCACCGTATAGTACCATGCTAACCACAAATCTTATTATCGGGCGAGCGAGTCAGAAGTACCTTCTTCCTTTTGTTTGTGCTTGTAGGGTTCCGTAGTAAAAAACAAAAAAATTCTATCTACTCGAACACTAATACCAAGATCTATACTATGTAGACATAAGTAACGGAGAAGGGATACGGTATTCATACCTTTAAAGACCGAGGCACGCCTTACGCAGGAAGGCGTATATTGATGAAGATGAGCAACACCCCAAGTGTGGTGCCTCCGAAGTTCGTCACACGTCTGGTGTAGGAGACGTCAACCGGACTCCGATCTAGCCGAGCAGCAGAAGAAGTAGATGCCGGATCGCAGATCACACGATGGTGGTGTGAAGGTGGAGAACTCACTCACGAGGTCCTCCCCAATATTATAGAGAAGTCCTCAATGGATGAGAGAGAGAAAGAGAGGGAATGGGGTGATTCCAAAGGGGGAGGGGTGACCCTTATATATAGTGGGAGGGGGAGCGCACCACCCTAGGGCCAGGCGGTGTGGGACAAACCCCCACACCCGCCGGCCACCTAGGGGCAGCCACCGGCCCTAGGTGGGCCCCATTGGGGCGGCCCACCAAGCCTAGGCCGGCTGGCCCCCTCTTCCAGGCGCCATGCCCTATTGAGCCTCCCTTCGGGTGAGGCCCATTAGCATTATGATGCCTTTAATAATAAAATAAAATATATATTTAATATTAATTCTCCAATTAATATTCAAATACACATATTGTATTATTCCTTCACTCCGGAACACCTTCCAGGCCCCTTCCGATCTCCATCGGATGTTACCCGGAACTATTCCGGTTTCTCTTTCTCTATTTCTCCTACGATACCTCATCTACCCTAAGTGTTCCTACCCTTAAGCGTGACATCCTTTGGTTCGGAAACACTCCGGACATGATCGAGACTACTCTCACATCAATGATCAATAGAGGGACCTGGATGGCCATGTGAGCCCCGTGCGTTTCACGAATATAATCGCTCGAACTGTGAGATAGTCGTTCTCCGTTCCCTTTGACATATGATACCTAATTCATTCGAGACTTGATCTTCGGTATTCCCATACCTTTGTTCGGTCTTGTTACCAATGAACTTGTTTACTCGTTCCTGTGTCGTTGCATTCCGTGACCAACTCACATGCTTGCAAGCTTTATTAATGCAACGTCACCGAGATGGCCACATGTACCTGTCCGTTACATGGACTAGACAAATCCTGGTCTTGATATGTACTCCTCAACACATCCCTTTGGAAAACCTGAGTGGCACATTTTTGATCACCCTTTTACGAGATGATTCTTGATAACCATCAAAGCTTTTTCGGAATGGTGATTTGCATTACCTCACAGTCAAAGGATCAGGTTGCGAGGTTCTCTGTGTTTTATCACTAATGGTAAACTTTGTAACTAGATCTCATTTAAGATATAATGGTTGGATGTTTGTCTATCATGTTATTCAACTAATAACATGACCCCATTGTCAATTGGCATAAATGCCCATGATCTTGAAACTTAGACCATCCTCATGGCCAATGAACTAGTTCGCTAGAGGTAACTAGAGACATGGTTTATTTACATACCACACGTGTATTAATGTTTCGTATTAACATAGTTATAGCACAGTATGAAACGTATTATGAACATATAGGAGTTACATCAAATAATACACTTTATTATTTGCCTCTAGGTCATAACTCTTTCAGTCTCCCACTTACACTAGAGTACAAACAAAACTAGTTTACAATAGGCAGGAACCTAACACCAATGGAATCTCGGTGTTGTTTGTGCTTTTCCTGATGGAGAGCTTTATTCAAAGGATCTGCCATATTCAGTTCCATATCTACTTTGCAAATCTTGACTTCACCTTCGTTAACGTTCTGTCGGATGACGTGAAATCTAAGCTTGATGTGTTTGGCTGTGTAATGAGTCCTTGGTTCCTTTACGTTTGCAATAGCTCCCGTGTTATCACAATAGATCGTCAAGGGGTCTTGCGCATTTAGAAAAACTCCCAGTTCGATGACGAAATTCCTTAGCCAAACAACTTCGTTTGCTGCATTAGCCACAACAATGTATTCAGATTCCATCGAAGATTGCGCCACCACCGACTGCTTCTTACTCTTTCAGCTTACTGCCCCACCATTCACTAGGAACACAAATCCTGTTTGAGACTTAGAGTCATCATGATCTGAGTTCTAGCTCGCATCCACATAACCCGTTATGTTTAGAGCTTCATCACTTCCTCCATAGATTAGGAACATATCCTTTGTTTTTTCAGATACTTTAGGATATTCTTTACAGCTGTCCAGTGATCTGGTCCTGGATTACTTTGGTATCGGCTCGTCAAACTAAGAGCTAATTCCACATTAGGTCGCGTACTTAACATTGCATACATGATAGATCCTATGGCTGAGGCATAGGGGGTGTAAGACATCTTCTCTCTCTCATCAACTGTTACAGGACATTGAGTCATACTCAATTTGCAATTCTTCATCATCGGTACAAAACCCCTTTTGGTGTTTTCCATTTTGAACCTCTTCAAAATCTTTTCGATGTAAGTACTTTGACTTAATGCAATTAGGTGCCTTGATCTATCTCCCTAGATCTTGATTCCTACTATGTATGCAGCTTCACCTAGATCCTTCATGGAAAATTGGTTACTCAAATACGCTTTCGCGCTTTTCATAAGATCCACATCGTTTCCCATGAGCAGTATGTCATCCACATATACTACTAAGAAAACAACTGAGCTCCCACTCGCTTTCTTGTAAACACAGAACTCTTGTTGATTTTGGACAAATTCAAAACTCTTGATCACTTGATCAAAACGTTGGTTCCAGCTCTGAGATGCTTGCTTCAATCCATAAATGGACCGTTGAAGCTTGCATACCTTTCCAGCATCCTTAGGATCAACAAAACCTTCCGGTTGCATCATATACAACTCTTCATCAATGTGACCATTGAGGAATGCGGTCTTGACATCCATTTGCCAAATTTCATAGTCGAAATGTGCAACAATCTCTACTATTTATGAAAGGGGAAGATGACGAGATCGTTGGTACATCGGCTTTGTTCCTCCCACGCGGAAAAATTGTCGGTAATCGTCAGTAACGCTGAAAACCAGATGGCCAAGTCTGCTCCCGTCCCGCACGAAAAAAAACCCGGTAGAAAACATGGTTTCCATCCCCACGAACGAGAGGAAAAGAAAACCTCTCCATAATCCACGACCATAGCCTTCAGTCATACGCCGCCTGCCTAGCCTGCTGCTGCGCCGCCGACCCCAATCCCCGTTGATCTACACCACCGACCCTCTTCGTCGCGCGGCATCAACAGCACCAGTCGCACGGCAAGAACTAGCCACGCCGGATCCCCTTTCCCCTGTCGCACCGTGGTTAGCGCCTGCAATGGCAACCACCGTCATGATTCAATCAATCGAACGGCAAACGCCGTTCAGCGGACCGGGGAGTTCGTTTACCTCCTTCAATTCCGTCGTCGTCGCTTGCGTTCAGGCAGGTCAACCACTGGCAGAACAACCACCCCGCCCCAGTCCTCGAGCAAGGTGACTCCTTCTATCAAGCAATGTTTGTCCTTTTGATGATTTCACTTAGCAATATCTTGACATTTCAGGTTTTCTTTAGAGGATTCAGAGAGCAAGCCAATTGTTCTTGGCAGGTTAGCAAGTCCGACCGTGGAGGTTGTAGTGGAGATCATGGTGGTTACCTCGCAATATGAAGTTGGTCTAATTTTCCTACTACTTACAAACGATTTCTCTCCTATTCTACGTTTTCAGGTTCCTGTTTTTTTTATTTCTAGGTCCTGCTGCTATGAAGCTGCGGACGCTTCCTAAAGAAAAACAGTCATCAGCGATGTAAGTAAGGTAAAATACTTTAGAAAAATCAAGTCTGATGTTGCTTGTTACTTGCATCTTATATACTACAAGCTTTAGTGTGAGAATATATGATCATACATGATATAGTGGTAGGCAATTCAGAGCAAACTAGATCATGAAAAAATCTACTTTGAAGACATAGTACATGTGATTTTAGGGGGAAAAGCTCTATTTGTTCTAGCTTGGATCCACTTTAGCCAAAATATTTTCTAGCAACGTATGGCAAGTTTACTTGTAACTAGCACTTGATCCTAAATGAGCAACTAATAGCGCAATTCCTGTGATACCTCCATCATTAATTCTAAGAATATGGTATGGCAAACTTTTGCTTACCTGTGCTTATTTTAGCATCAGATCCTTTGATAACCTAATATTAACCTGTAAGTGTATGTGAATGTAAAATAAATAATACACTGACTACTAGATAAGAACATGCTACATGTGTTGTTTCTTTCTACTACGAGCATATCTTATAATTATGTAGTATCTTATAATTATGTAGCATCTTTACGTTGTCACCGTACACATATGTATGAATCATAAGTTGTGTTTGAGTTTCCGATTCTTACAGGTTACATATTTGTTCTATAGTTTATGAAGTTTTTAACACCATCGGTAGGCTCCAGAATCAATGTTTCTTTGGACTTGTCTACAGGTAATAGAAATATTAGCATATCCCTTGGTCCATCTGAATAGCTGCTTTGTGATGCAACATCCCCAACTATGTTTGAAAAAACAATATAAACTCATTTCGGCATATGAAACTGAACATTGAAAATGTAGGCGGTGAAAACATAGCTAATTTGCAGTGTTAGGTGAGATTACAGTTTTGTTTTCATGGGTTTTCACATATAAAGAAAGTGACCACCCGCATTCACAAATAGGTGAGATTACGGTTTTGTTCCCTGTAACAAGATTATGTTGTACAGATGTTTTATATAGGCTTGCATAGGGAACACTTGGACGACTATGGAATGATATTGAGCAACAGCATACCAGCAATATAATGTTCTAACTCTTTCTACGATAGTACCACCATTTCAATCGTCATGTTTTAGAAAAGATGTAGTTGAGCCAGAAACTCGAGTCACTATCCAGCTACAAAGGTATGCCTACCTTCTTTCTTAGGACCTTCTTATGTCATAATCCAGAATATTTTGCCAAGGGTGTAGGTGATTTTAGGAACCAACGTCATGTTTCATAATAATAATGTGTTGTTTATTTTTTAATACACATAGGCGGTCAATTGTGTTGGTGTATATGTGACCACATGGTGTGTTTCTTGTTTTTAACAAAAAGTTGTAGGCATGCTTGAATGGATTCAAATTAATCATGATGGTATAACATCTTTTCTAATTGGTGTACTAAGAACAAGATCTAGAAAAATGTCACGTAGTAGGTAAACTCGTGTTTTATGCATCTTTTATAAGCTCAGTTCTCATTTTTCATGGATGCAAAAATTCTCTTATTATATCGGCGGTAAACTATCATATTCTCACTTCAAAAGTTGGGTATAGAAAATCTCTTCTTGCTTCATAGTAAAGCACAACTGAATTTCCATGCATGCTTACCCCTATTTCACTATCCATATTGGGGTGATGCATCAACCAAGAACTACACTGAAATTAAATTGTCATACTTGGGGGGGGGGGGGGGGGCTAACAAAAAGACAAAAAAGCAACGGCAGGGAGAGAGGGGAAGGTTGGAGGAAGATACACACTATGTTCTTGCATAGAACATGTACAAGAGGGATTGCATGCAATGGAGTAACGGGAGTGTCACTGCTGCTTTAAAAGCAACAACCATAGAGGAATAGAGAAAAACAATGTTTCCACAATTATATTTGATTAGTCTAAGTTTGTTGAGCCCTGGTAACACAACCTTAACAGAAAGAGCAGTGGCAAAGATACCTAAAAACGATTTCAAGTGTAATTCAAGTGCACTTTGTTTATATGAGGCAAAAAAGAACTTGAGTGGGTCGTGGCAACACACGGTACATTCAACTATGTTCTCTAATCTTGGCTTCCAAATTTGGTACAAAAAGTTGGATATACATATGGTATGAAGAGACCAAGGACCTAGGTATTTGATATTTTTGCTGATATTCTTTGCTAGACATAACATCTGTGTAGAGACATGGTATAGTTTCATTCAGAATTAACAAAACAATTTTATTCAGTTAAGTCCATTTTCAAGTGATTGATGATCCGATGGTACTAGCATATTCCTAAATGAAAGATTGCTTAGTACATATTCATAGGCACACCAGGCCAGATCAAAGGAAAAAACCACTCTATATCTTTACCTAAATCTTCTATATATAGCTTCTAGAATGGATAGCATGTGCACCCGTATAGCTAGCCATAAATCAGATCATTTCGTTGTTGTCTGAACTATGAAGATACGGCTGAAATAAAAAAGAAATGTGGATGGTGAAACTGAATTTATATGAACACATCATGTAATCAAGTGTAAAATTTCTCATCTACTTGGGCAAACAGAAAATTGAGAGAGATTCCTGGAGTGAACATTGAGGACAAATCAGGTTAAAATGAAGGTAGAGATATTTGCTTCCTGATTTGGTGTTCATGGGTGTTGAAATCGGATCCAAAAACGTGTGCTAATGGTATCATCTATTTCCTTCCAAATTTTGTAGAAGGAATTTATGTGATGTGAAGTTCATGTCTATTGATTTCTTCTGTGTAGGGGCCTGATAGAAGAAATAAACTCCCATCCTTGATTTTGGTTATGTGCAGTTGTATAGTTTTGTAACAAGAGAATAGTAACAGAGGTTATGGTTTGAAGAATACAAAATAGTAGATGCCTTCTACATATTTATTTGCCGGCCTTGCTCATAATGTACCTAAATTTTTGACATTTCTTTTCTATTTCATTTATTTAGTGAACATACAGTTTGATATTTCATAATGAGGATATCACTTGAAATTTTTTAGTAGGATGATAACTGGATAAAGGCATTCTTTATTTAGTAAAGGTCTGAATAATTAAGTAGGAAATTTTTTGTTACATTTTTTAGTACACTTTCTATTCTTTTATCAGATGCAAAACCCTAATTTCAATAGGGCCACGGGATAATTTATTATTCACTTGTCATATTAGTACTACAAGACCTTCAAATGCTTCCATTTTACCGAGGAAATATCATTACTACACGACCTTCAAATTTCTTTTCTATTTCGTTTATTTAGTGAACATACAGTTTGATGTTTCATAATGAGGAAATATCACTTGAAAATAATAGTTGGAGGATAACTGGATAAAGACATTCTTTATTTAGTAAAGTTTTGAATTATTAACTAGGCAAATATTTGTTACCTTTTTTAGTACACTTTCTATTTCTTTTATCAGATGCAAAACCCTAATTTCAATAGGGTCATGGGATAATTTATTATTCACTTGTCATATCAGTACTACAAGACCTTCAAATACTCCCTTTTCAGTGTTTTCAGTTCAAACCACACCCATCTTTTGTATTCAACACATCCTTATAATACATGTGCAAATGTTCACTGTTGTGATCGACGATATCTACTGTTTTTAGCACCAAAAATGATTTTATTTATCATCTGATCTTTTTCTTACTCCACACAGGAAAATAAGACATGAGTATGCTGGGAAAGGCATAACAGGTCGCTTGATACAAAAGCCACATGCACTATCCCACGTGTAGTAGTAAGCTATATCCATAGCGGCTTTGACTGTTGAGCAATACCCACCGATGTATATGCCGAGGGCCTTTATTTGTCGAGGGTTTGTTCTTTGCACGCTGGGCTTGTAACCACTGTAGACTAAGTGCCCTGGCAAGTGGTCATTGGCATACAAGAGGCCGTCGGCATGCTGCCATGTTCCTGTAGCGGGTTTATACATTTTCTATGCTATCTCAGTTTATTGAACATATAAAATTTATCGGGTGTTTGTTAAGACAATTGTTATTTCCAGCTTATGATAGGTAACTACTATGTATTTGTTTCAAAACTTTTAAGAGATATTTTCAAGTATTTCACTATAAAGTGAAGCAAACAAATATTTGTCCCACAACTATGAGAAATAATTGGTGGTATTCTATATAACTTTTTTGTGTCTTGAAAATGGGTCTGTTGTCAGAAAAAAGTGTAATATTGAGTGCCTTTAGTCCATCAACACTTGAGCTTGATGGACATTTCTTTAGAAATGAGATACCAAAACAAGCGAATATTTTTTTTTCGAGAAGATACTAAAAAGAGTGATCTAAAAAAGAACCGAGAGAATAATAAGAAAATTTTACAAATTCACTAAAAAACAAATTTATGATGTTTTTAATTGATTTTTTTGTTTGCTCAATTTCCCTTGGATATTCAAACTTGTGGATTTACTATGATTAATATCCGCCTAATAGTTATGGAACCAAAAAGTCTACATTTTTCTTATACCGGTAGTTACTTCATTGTAGTAACTAACACCAAATAACAAAGGCAATGTGATAGAAGTGCCGTCTTGAACTGACAGAGCAGATCGATAGTATGCCATGTATATTGGGTAACCCAAACTTCATGTTTTTTCGCTCGGATGACTTGTTCACCTATTCCATACCCAAGGAAATTTGCATGTACATTGTTTTTACACGTTCGGAGAGAAAAAAACTCGAGAAACTGTTGCAAAGCACGGGCATTCAACTAGTTGATATTAAAATCCGGATAGCATTAAGCATCACTATGGGAGAGTAAGTCTCGTCGTAGTCAACTCCTTGAATTTGTCGAAAACCCTTTGCGACAAGTCGAGCTTTGTGAATGGTCACATTACCATTCGCATCTGTCTTTTTCTTAAAGATCCATTTATTTTCAATGGCCTTGCGGCCTTCTGGAAGATCCACCAAGGTCCAAACTTGGTTTTCATGCATGGATCCTATTTCGGATTTCATGGCTTCTAGCCATTTCTCGGAGTCAGCACTATCCATAGCTTCTTTGTAGTTTGCAGGTTCTTCCTGTTCATCTAGGATGATAGACATTACAAGGCTACTATACCAATCAGAAGTGGCACGAACCCTTGTAGACCTGCGAACCTCAGGAGTCTTGATGTCGTTGTTTTGATCATCATCAATGGGCTCTTCCTCCATGTTCGAGAGCGGTTTCAGAACAGCTTCCATTGCGCTACTCGGAATTTGGAGAGAAGGGTCAACAATTTCATCTAACTCAATTTTACTTCCACTCACTCCTTTTGCAAGAAACTCTTTCTCGAGAAAGGTGCCGGTTCTTGCGACAAATGTTTTTCCTTCGGCTTGGTTGTAGAAAGTATACCCAATGGTTTCCCTTAGATATCCCACAAAGATACATTTTTCTGATTTCGGTTCGAGTTTGTCAGGCTGCAGTTTCTTAACGTAGGCCTCACAACCCCAAACTTTCAGAAATGACAACTTTGGCTTCTGCCCATACCATATCTCATATGGGGTTGTCTCCACGGATTTGGATGGTGCTCGGTTTAAAATAAAAGCGACGGTTTCTAACGCGTACCCCCAAAAAGTCACGGACAAATCAGTTAAAGACAGCATGGAACGCACACTATCTAATAGGGTTTCTGTTACAACGTTCTGACACACCATTGTGCTGTGGTGTTCCGGCTGTCGTAAGCTGTGGGATAATCCCACAGTCCTTCAAGTGCATGTTAAAATCATAACTCAAATACTCGCCTCCTCGATCTGATCGAAGGTGCTTGATTTTCTTATTAAGTTGATTCTCTACTTCTTTCTGAAATTCCTTGAACTTTTCAAAGGTTTCAGACTTGTGCTTCATTAAGTAGATATATCCATATCTGCTTAAGTTGTCAGTAAAGGTAACAAAGTAACGATAACCATTGCCTGTTGAGACGCTCATTGGCCCACATACATCCGTATGTATGATTCCTAGTAGGTCTACAGCTCTCTCCAATATCCCGGAGAATGGTGTCTTAGTCATCTTGCCCATGAGGCATGGCTCACATGTATCAAGGGATTCAAAATCCAATGATCCAAGAAGCCCTTCTGAATGAAGCTTTTTCATGTGCTTTACCCCAATGTGACCAAGACGGCAATGCCACATAAACATGGAATTATCATCACTATGCTTACAACGTTTGGCATCAACACTATGGATGTGTGTATTACAATCAAGATCAAGTAAGAATAAACCATCACACATAGGAGCATGAACATGGAAAACATCATTCATATAAATTGAACAACCATTTGTTCCTGATTTAAACGAATAATGGTCTTGCAACAAGCAAGGCCCACTCACAATATTCATACTCAATGCGGGTACATAGTAGCATTTATTCAAAACCAACAATAATCGTGACGGTAGACGGAGATGCAGGGTGCCGACGGCCATCACTTCGACTCTCGAACCATTGTGACGTGCATCGTCACCTCGTCCTTCCTCAGGTGCCTTTTACTCTGCAGATCCTGCTGAGAGTTACAAATGTGAGCAACAGATCCGGTATCAAATACCCAGGTGTTACTCCTGGCACTTGTAAGGAATACATCAATAACATGTATATCATATATACCTTTGTCCTTAGCGGCTATCTTACCGGCTCGCTTGTCTTCAAGGTACTTGGGGCAGTTGCGTTTCTAGTGTCCATCCCCTTTGAAGTAGTAGCATGTTGTGCCGGGCTTAGGGTCAGGCTTGGTAGTCTTTGAGGTGCTGGCAACAATCTTGCCATCCCTCTTAGACTTATTTCCCTTGCCTTTCCCCTTTTTCCCTGGCTTCTTGAAGTTGGTGGTCTTGTTTACCATCAACACTGTGTGCTCCTTCTTGATTTCAACCTCAGCAGTTTTGAGCATGGCGAACACCTCAGCAAGGGTCTTAGTCATCCCTTGCATGTTGTAGTTCATCAAAAAGCTCTTATAGCTAGGGGCAGCGAGTGTAGCACCCTATCAATCGCGAGCTCCTCTAGGATTTTGCAATCCAGGGCATTCAAACGCTTAATGTAGCCAAACATTTTGAGCATGTGCTCACTAATACTACTGTGCTCTTCCATTTTAGCAGAGAAGAAGAGCTCAGAAGCATCATACCTCTCTGCACGAGCCTGTGGAGCAAAGAAGGCCTTGAGATCCTCAATGATCTCAAAAGCATTCATCTTCTCAAAACGCGTTTGAAGCTCCGGCTCCATGGCATAGAGCATTCCACTCTGGATGAGGGAGAAATCGTCCGCCTTGGACTGCCAGACATTCTTTTCGTCCTGAGAGGTGGAATCTGCAGGCTTAGACAAAAGCTCAGCCTCGATGACATAAGTCAACTTGTAGGGGACTAGGAGGATCCTAAGATTGCGGAACCACGCGGTGAAGTTGGTTCCATCAGTTTTTCAGCTTGTCCTTCTCGAGGAAAGTTCTAAGGTTGAAGGTGGGTGGGCGAGACATCTACAATGGATTTGCAAAGTGTTTAGACCATGTTCATAATAATAAGTTCAAGTTTTAATCATGTATTTGAACTTAAAACAAAAGAACTCCCACTCAAACGAACATCCCTCTACTCGTTTAGTGATCACATGATCCCTATCCCCTACACCTCCCCCGATCATCACGGCTCTCAGTGCAGTATCAAAGGTGGACATTCCCTAATGTCGATCACATCAACTATGTGATTCATGCTCGACCTTTCGGTCTCCTGTATTCCGAGGCCACGTCTCTGTAACGTGCTAGGCTTGCCAGTTCTAACTTGTGTGTATTCGCAGTGCAACATGGCTTACACCCACTGTACGTGAACGTAGATATGTCTGACCCCTACTCACCACAGGGCGCCTCATACCGAAGAACTTTCTTGGTGGTGCACACACAAGGGGAATACGATAACTGGAATACTACGAGGGATTATATTATTATGCTACCGTCTAATATAAGTATATCAGCATAATAAGTAATACTTCAAAAGTAAAGTGTTATGACATGGATATAGCATTATGATCATCATCAATAGGTTCAATGAAAGTTTCATAAACTTGTCATTGCCATGTTATAATACTTGTCCCTATGCAGTAATAAAGATAGACGCTTCTATATTATCTATTGCAAGTTTTACGCGGCTTTAGGGCTTTCGCAGTAGAACCCCTTCCCACCTACGAACGTGGAGCTACAACATGGATTCAATGATTGTCGTTCTTCTTCCCTTTTCAGGGATCTCCAATGTCAATGCCATATCAACTACTGTAGAGAGAAAAACACCCCCCTAAGACACATTGATTCATGGACCAGTCTCGTGAATCACCACGTAAGCTTCATCAAACAGTGCCACAATATGAACAATAACATTAAAGAGGGTAGCAACTAGAGAATCAATGCCCACATATCTCCATGTGTTCTATCCGTACGACATGTCTACCCATAGACCCGCTCTGATACCACTGTAGGGTTCCGTAGCAGAAAACAAAAAATTTCTATCTACTCGAACACTAATACCAGGATCTATACTATGTAGACATAAGTAACGGAGAAGGGATACAATATTCATACCTTTGAAGACCGAGGCACGCCTTACGCAGGAAGGCGTATGTTGATGAAGATGAGCAGCACCCCAAGTGTGGTGCCTCCGAAGTTCGTCACATGTCCGGTGTAGGAGACACCAACCGAACTTTGATCCAACCGAGCAGCGGAAGAAGTAGATGCCGGATCACAGATCACACGACGATGGTGTGAAGGTGGAGAACTCACCCACGAGGTCCTCCCCAATATATGGAGAAGTCCTCAATGGATGAGAGAGAGAATGAGAGGGAATGGGGTGATTCCAAAGGGGGAGGGGTGACCCCTATATATAGTGGGAGGGGGGCGCACCACCCTAGGGCCGGGCGGTGTGGGACTAACCCCCACACCCGCCGGCCACCTAGGGGCAGCCGCCGGCCCTAGGTGGGCCCCATTGGGGCGGCCCACCAAGCCTAGGCCGGCTGGCTCCCTCTTCCCAGGCGCCATGCCCTATTGGACCTCCCTTCGGGTGAGGCCCATTAGCATTATGATGCCTTTAATAATAAAATAAAATATATATTTAATATTAATTCTCCAATTAATATTCAAATACACATATTGTATTATTCCTTCACTCAGGAACACCTTCCGGAGCCCTTCCGATCTCCATCGGATGTTACCCGGAACTATTCCGGTTTCTCTTTCTCTATTTCTCCTACGATACCTCATCTACCCTAAGCGTTCCTACCCTTAAGCATGACATCCTTCGGTTCAGAAACACTCCGGACATGATCGAGACTACTCTCAAATCAATGATCAACAGAGGGACCTAGATGGCCATGTGACCCCCGTGCCTTTCACGAATATAATCGCTCGAACCGTGAGATAGTCGTTCCCCGTTCCCTTTGACATATGATACCTAATACATTCGAGACTTGATCTTCGGTATCCCCATACCTTAGTTCGGTCTCATTACTAATGAACTTGTTTACTCATTCCTGTGTCATTGCATTCCGTGACCAAGTCACATGCTTGCAAGCTTTATTAATGAAACGTCACCGAGATGGCCATATGTATCTGTTCGTTACATGGACTAGACAAATCCTGGTCTTGATATGTACTCCTCAACACATCCCTTCGGAAAACCTGAGTGGCACCTTTTTGATCACCCTTTTACGAGATGATTCTTGATAACCATCAAAGCTTCTTACGGAAAGGTGATTTGCATTACCTCACAGTCAAAGGATCGGGTTGCAAGGTTCTCTCTGTTTTATCATCAATGGTGAACTTTGTAACTAGATCTCATTTAAGATATAATCGTCGGATGTTTGTCTATCATGTTATTCAACTAATAACATGACCCCATTGTCAATTAGCATAAATGCCCATGATCTTGAAACTTAGACCATCCTCATGACCAATGAACTAGTTCTCTAGAGGTAACTAGAGACACGATTTGTTTACATACCACACATGTATTAATGTTTCATATTAACACATTTATAGCACAATATGAAACGTATTATGAACATATATGAGTCACATCAAATAATACACTTTATTATTTGCCTCTAGGGCATAACTCCTTCAGTCCTCGTATATCTAGTCGGCTGAGATCCAGAGAGGAGATTAGCGGGTGGGAGCCCGTGACGTCCATATCTTGTGCTTTAGGGTACGACTGGGTATATTAGAAGGGATGGTAATTGAACATAGGTCTCTCGACCGAAATCTATAATATCTAAATAGGTCATCCCCACTAAGGTATTTCTCTCAACATGCAGCCTATCCACCTCAGCAAACTACCACATCAGCTTTTATCCCGAATTTCCATTTAATTTTCATCCCTTTTCTAAGAAATATCCCCCTTGTTTCATTCTAAAAAAATTTAGCCTATTTTCTACATTGTGTAAAAGAACATCCCATACATCTAGGCCCATTGCAAACAGCCCAATCATGTTCGTCTTCTCCACCCGATAGGTCATCTCCTCTTCTAGATCAATCCAGATCGACCGACTCTCCTCCTCTCAATAAATATCCACCACCACTCTCTCGCTTCCTCTCCCGCGCAATTGATGTCGGCATACCAGAGTTCCATTCTCAATTTCCCCTCTATAAACCTCATCATGCACCCTAGTCGTTCGTCTAGGCTTCATGCAAGGATACCAAAGGTTCGTTCTGAATCCCCTCCCCCTATAAACTCCATGATGCGTCTCATTGTCACATCCACAAGAAACAACCGTGATGTACCAATTCTTAAAAAGCAGTCCATTTTCATATTCTCGGTCCTCCTACATGGCAGATGCAAAAACCACTTGCTGAGATCTTCCTGCCATTGCCGCGGCAGGTCATTGACTACCAGTTTGTGTACATGTCTGTGGGAGATATGATCTAGGCCTCTTTCAAGCCAAACCAGACCCTTATTCTCAATCTCGGATTTTTTGGTTGGTTTTAAGGATTTTGATCAGCAGTATAGCTAATTGTTCAAATGTTGAATGATACATGATGGCTCAAAATATATCGAGCTCGTTGGGAACCCCAAGAGGAAGGTATGATGAGCACAACAGAAAGTTTTCCCTCAGTTATGAAACCAAGGTTATCGAACCAGTAGGAGCAAGGAAACAACTCTAAGGTGTTGTTTCCAACTTGAAATCCTGCACAACACAACCACAAAACTTTGCCCCAACTTACAGTGAGGTTGTCAATCTCACCGGTTTTACTGAAAACAAAGGATTAAACATATTGTATGGAAGATAGTAATTGCTTGCAGAAAGTAAACAGTAAACAGTAGCAGTAGAAGGTATAGCAATGGTAAAAGAATGGACCGGGGTCCATAGTTCACTAGAGATGATTCTCCTTAAGATAAATAACATGTTGGGTGAACAAATTATAGCGGGGCAATTGACAGACTTGAGAAAGCATACCATGCATATACTAATCATCTTGACTCCTACGAGATTTGATTGAGCATTACAACATTATACATAGACCGTAATCCAACTGCATCTATGACTAATAATCCACCTTCAGGTTATCATCTGAACCCCCTCCAGTATTAAGTTGCAAGCAACATATAATTGCATTAAGCAAAGTGTGTAAAGTAAACAATACGATTGTCCCATGGACAAATGATTGTTGTTTTCTCCCTAGTAGCAACATCACATCTAGTACCTTAGAGATTCCTGTCACTTCCCTAGATTACTAGAGGCATGAACCTACTATCGAGCATAAATACTCCCTCTTGGAGTTGCTAGCATCTACTTGGCCAAGATAGCTAGTAACAACGGAAAGCATGCAAGATCACAAATAACATAGACATGATATAATCAATAATCAATTTGAAATAGCATCTCAATATCCATCGGATCCTCGCAAACACAACATGTAAGATGACAAATAGATGATCTTGATCATGAACGGAGCTCACAAGATCTAAACATGATAGCACAAAGGAGGAGAACCAACCATCTAGCTACTACATGGACCCGTAGTCCAGGGATGAACTACTCACGCATCACACCGGAGGCAGGCATGGTGATGAAGAAGGCCTCCAGGGTGATCTCTCCCCTGCGGCAGGGTGCCGGAAAGAGCTTCAGATCCCTCCTGATCTAGGGATGGAGATGACGGCGGCTACATATTCTTTTGTGGAATTTTGATCGGATACTTAGGGTTTTCGTCTCGGGAGGCTTTTATAGGCGGAAGGTCAAGGTCGGTTGAGCACCAAGGGGCCCACACCCCCTGGTGGCACGCCCCCCCAGGCCTTGCCACCACCAGGTGTGGCCGCCCTAGTGCGCCACTTCGTCTCCTCTCCGGACTCCGTGTTGCTTCGGATAAAATATTGACTTTGGCTTTTGTCCGGTCCAATTCCGAGAATATTTTCTTACTAGCTTTTCTGAAACCAAAAATAGCAGAAAACAGACAACTGGCACCGTGACATCTTGTCAATAGGTTAGTTCCAGAAAATATATAAAAATAACTTAAAGTATGAACAAAACATAAGAAAGTAGATACTAAACAAGCATGGAACATAAAAAATTATAGATACGTTTACGACGTATCAATACGCATGCCAAGATGCAGGTCGACTTTGCTTGAAGATCTGGCTTCTTCTGCAGGGGTCTTGGCTTCAGCTAATTTCCGATGGTTGAGGTGCAGTATAGTGAGTCTACAGGGGCTTTGTTTTCGGTTTCTGGCTTACGGTTGAGGCGATGGAAAAGCTACTTATTTCCATTTGTGATTAATGCTTTCTTTGATCTATGGGACTGTAATGACCATCAGACTGCTCTTATGGCATACACATTCTATTTTACTCCCTCCCTCCCAGTTCTTCACTTCTTCGATCTCAGCTTGCAATATGTGGTCTCATTATCGACATATTGCATAGGCGTATATTCTGATAATGATGTATCTCCTCCCGTTCATCCATTGACCATTGTGTTTCTACAAGCCATCTATTTATCTAGCTCTAGTCCGAAAATGATTGCCACAATCTTCACATGGTTTTGTTGTTGCACATCTGATGTTTTGTTTCCTTCTTAGATCTCACGAGGAGTGGACGTGGAAAATGGACTTCACGTGATTTATTTATTGTATTGCAGATATACACAAGGGTTTCATAATCTGCAGAACCTTGGGATATTCTTCGTTAAGGCAGATCAAGGGCTCCTCTATTGTTGATTTTCATGATACAGATCTGTGTTCACTTTTAGTTTATCGATTTTATTTTTAAGGCTGAATGCTAACTGCACGTGTTCAATATTAGCACAAGAGTTACATGTATTATTGACGAGTGGTAGACATATGTGCATAAACCATCTTTCGGTTATTTTTATGCCCCATTCTTCTTATCATATAATTTCGATGATTCGAGTTGACAAGACTGAGCTTTGCACAAGGCTGTAAAAAAATTCAGTTTAGTAAAATGAATCACAATTCTTTTATAGAGTTTGTACTAGCAAATCTCCTAGCGTATGGTATTTCTACATAAAAAGGGTTTCAATTGTGTTTTATGTACATATCAACTCAACACTTATTTGTTACGTGTCTTCCTGATGCCCTCATCTTAAACCAATTTTCTATAGTTCGGTGAACTAGGATTGTTTATCATCTTGCAATTATTTGTGGTTTGGGTAGTGACATGGTATACCCTACAGGTACTCGAGTTTGGTATATACGGCCTGAATACATAGAGGCCCACGGTGTCGCCAGAGCCCTAATGAAGAACTCAAGTAACCTACGGACTCTCGATTGCTTGAAGAACAAGAAGAAGCTAAAGATAGAAAGTTAAAAGAGGAAAACCTAACATGTAACCGACTCGACCTGCTACCCGAGACCTAGCCTATCTATATAAAGGCTAGGAGGGGCGGCGAGGAGGACACACTCAACCCTAGTTTCCACAACCCTCGCCAGATTGCATCTACGCACCATTGTAATCCTCGATTCCTTTGATAATTCCACGAGCAGACAAGCAGGAGTAGGGACCTTTACGAGGCCTGAACCTGGGTAAATCTTCGAGTCCCCTGTGTGCTTGTTTTCTAGCCGATAGATGTCTCCAGCGCTCCCTCCTTCTCCAAAACCCAAGTCCATAACAATGGGCATTGATGAGTTAAACCCTCGTCAATTGGCGCCGTCTGTGGGAATTGGGAGTGCTGATGTTGCGGCTTCTTCGGCCCCATCAACCGCGATCTACAATTCCGCAACAACAGAGATCCGCTAGCTCTTCGGCGCGCTCGACTACACCGTCCACACGCCGGCCACTCGCCCGGCCTTCGAGTCCGTGGACGATGGAATCAGCCTGGCGATCGGGAGCTTCCGCTTCCAAGTTGGTCAGATGTGCATGCTTCGCATGCCTGACCAGCCGACAGTGCTGGCGATTGCCCCAACATCATGGTTCCCTCCATCGATCGGCACCCTCAGTGAACTCAACACCCCGACAACAGTCGACAACACGGTCAGCAAAAGCAGTCGCGAGTCTGATCTGAGCGATCTGGCAACCGAAGATGAAGCCTACAACTCCGGATCTGAGAGTTGCAGGAGCAGCAGCTTTCCCAATCACTTCATGTGCGCCGTCATCAACGCAGGCGACACCTCCGCCAATCGCGACAACATGGGCTACCGTGGCAACGAAACCGACCCGCCGAACGGTGGCAATGGCGGCAATCGCACTCCCGTTAACAACGGAGGGGCAATCGAACCTCCAACCATAACCAACGAGCAAACCGGCGAACGCGTCGTGGTAAGGCTCAATGAGCTTGAATGGGCTCGTTGCCGCGAGGCCCTACGGGGGAACCCTTTACCCCCCGGATCCTCGCAAGAACTTCTGATGGGCTACCATTGGCTCCTGAAGGAGGAATTTAAGCGCCAAGCACAAACAATCGCGCAGCTCGAAGCGTGTAAAAAGGCGGCAGACGAGCCTTCGACGTGCTGGGCTCTCCTCTCATGGAGGATCCTCCTCAAAGGGAAACGAGTACCTCGCGAACAAGAGGCGGTCTCGGATGGCCCATCTCACCGAGCAAGAACACATAGAAGCTGCAAAGGTCCTCGACTTCAACTCTATGACAGTTGACACATGTGGCAACATGGTCGCCAAGACGCCACAAGCCGCGGTGACAGCAGCCACCATGTACCTCCTCAACAACTAGCCACCAGTTGGAGATCCCCGAGCCGCCATGCACCGATCTACGATCGCGGGCTTGGGACTAATCAAGGCTGCTCTCGAAAAAGAGCCAACACCTGAGCCGAAAAAAGGCAAAGCGCTACTCCTCGCCCTCATCTCGCGACGACAGTCACGACCTATCTCGACGCCGCTACTCACGGTGACATGACCGCGACTATGATGCGCGTGATGACCTCACGTAGCACAAGATCGACAAATCAAGGGCACGACGCGCCCGGTCGACTGATTCGGAAGAGGAAGATGTGGAGCTCTGCGGCGCCAGATGCTTCAACAGATCCATCTGGCAAAAGCGAATGCCCAAGGGGTTCAAACTACCGTCGGAGAACCCAAAGTTTGACGGCCTATAGGACCCGAAGATCTGGCTGGAGGACCACATCTCCTCCGTCAGGCTACATGGCGGCAGTCGAAGCACAGCCATGCAATGTCTACAGCTACAGCTGCAAGGCGCCGCTCGAGCATGGCTTAACAACCTCGCACGCGGATCCATTCGCAGTTGGGATGAGCTTGTTTACAGCTTCGTGCGCAACTTCAAGGGCACGTACAAGCGTCCTGCATCAATCGAAGAGCTGAGATGCTGTCAGCAAAGATCGGGCGAATCGCTACGATCCTACATACAAAGGTGGTCCATCATCAAGAACTCCACAGAGAACATCTCGGAGGACTGCGCGATTGACACGTTCAACGGCGGCGTCCGCCGCCTAGAGCTCAGGGAGGAGCTGGGCCGCTCAAAGACCAAGACCGTCGACCACCTGATGGAAATCGCGAATCGGTGGGCTGATGGAGAAGATTCGGTGAAGAATCGCGTTCACTCCGACGAGGAGGCAGAACTCGAGCGAAGACGCGATCGCCGAGGCAAACGCCGCATGCGCATCTACGATGATCGCGGCGACGTCAACATGGTCACAGCCGGCTACGCCGATAGACGCGACGATAATCGCAATAGCGGATACCGTAGCGGCGGATACCGCGACTCCGGGAAAACCAGCAAGTGTGGCAACGTCGCAATCGTGATGAGGCACCCGCGACATCCATTGAAGACAAACTGTCCGGGCCATGTACAATGCACTTCTACATCGACAAGCATGATGGAAAGAAGAAGTCCAGCCACCTCCTCAAGGACTGCCGCGAGTTTCTCAAGCTACACGAGGGATTGGTTCGGATGAACCGCAACGCAGTCGAAAGAGGCTACGGAGCCGCTCCAGGCGCCGTGGCACATGGCGCTCCTCCACCACCACCTGGGCCACCCTCGAATGCAGCTGCGCCGAACCAGCACCACGGAGGCGAATCGTACCCACGAGCCATGGGCACCATGATGATCCAAAAGGGACGCCCCTCGAATCGGGTGCAGAAGGCCATCACTCGCCAAGTCAACCTGGCCACACACTCACCACCATGTACTACTGAGTACCTCAGCAGAAGCGAGTCCTGCATCACCTTCGACAAATGCGACCATCCGCCTCAAGTACCCCGTCCAGGCCATTGCCCCCTCGTACTCGAGGCGCAAATCGGAGGCTTCGACATGAGCCGCGTCTTCATGGACGGCGGAAGCGGCATCAACCTTATATTCACGAGTACCTTGCGAGCAATGAGGATCCCTCTAACTTGCCTGGAGGCCTCGGACACAACATTCCACGGCATCGTCCCAGGAAAAGGCGTATATCCCCTAGGAAAAATCAACCTCGACGTCATGTTCGGCACGCTGAAAAACTTTCGGCGCGAGCGCATCAACTTTGAGGTCGTCGACTGGCCCTCACAGTACCACTGCATCCTCGGGCGCATCGCGTTCGCTAGGTTCATGGTGGTGCCACACTACGCTTACCTACAGATGAAAATGCCAGTTCCCAATGGTGTCATCACAGTCAACGGGAGCTTCGAGAGATCTGACAGTTGCGACAGGGAATTCAAAAGAATCTCCCAGTCCTTCGGCATGCAGGAAGAACTCGCGAGACTGAAGGAGTCGATAGACAACAGTCTACCTCCCCTAAGGAGGCCAAGCTCACCTGATCTATCCTTCGACTCATCGGTGCACACAAAGAAAGTGCAGGTCCACCCATCGGATCCCGCCAAGACGGCCCTCATCGCTAACAACTTGAGTCCTGCATAGGAACTCGCGCTCGTCGAATTCCTCTGTGAGCACTAGGAAATTTTCGCCTGGTGTCCAGCAGACATGCCAGGAGTTCCCAGGGAATTCGCCGAGCAAGCAGTCAACGTCAACCCAGACGCAGGGCCAATCAAGAAAACAATACGGCGATTATCTGACCCAAGAGCAAAAGCGGTCGGAATGGAGATCAACAGACTCCTCGACGCCAAATTCATACGCGAGATCAAGGAGAGTACTTGGCTCGCCAACACAGTGCTAGTACCAAAAAAGGACACGGATATCTTGCGGATGTGCGTGGACTTCACCTCTTTAAATAAGCACTGTCCAAAGGATCACTTCCCGCTACCGCGAATCGACCAGATCATCGACTCCACCGCGGGATGCGAATGCCTCTGTTTCCTCGACGCCTACTCAATCTATAATCATATTCGAATGAAGGAGGAAGATCAAGAAAAAAAAGCGTTTACAATGCCCTTCGGTGTGTTCTGCTACAACACAATGCCTTTCGGGCTAAAAAATGCAGGAGCCACCTACCGGCGGTGCATGCAGGCTTGCCTCAAAGAGCAACTTGGTCGCAACATTCAAGTCTATGTCGACGACATAGTAATCAAGACCAAGGAGGAAGCCTCCCTAATCGATGATTTGCGCAAAACCTTCACCAACCTCAACCGCTACCGGATCAAGCTTAATCCGAACAAATGCGCCTTTGGGGTACCATCTGGGCAACTACTCGGGTATCTCATCTCGGCGAGAGGAATCGAGGCAAACCTGAAGAAAATAAAAGCCATACTGGCCATGGAGAAGCCGAAAAACATAAGGGGCGTCCAGCAGCCGGCTGGGCGAATCGCGGCCCTCAGTCGATTCATCAGTCGGATGGGAGAAAAGGCACTGCCCTTCTACCAACTCCTCCGCAAAGCTGAAAGGTTCGAGTGGACCAACGAAGCGCATGAAGCATTCGAAGACCTCAAACGCCTGTTATCCACTTCACCAGTACTGGTGACACCACGAGAAAGGGAACCGCTGTTGCTATATATCTCCGCCACCAACCAAGTGGTCAGCACCGTACTTGTGGTCGAACGAGCCGAGGAAAACAAGGTCCACGGGGTACAGCGCCCAGTATACTACCTCAGTGAGGTCCTCACGCCAACAAAACAATGGTACCCGCACTACCAGAAGCTGGCGTACGACGTCTTCATGACCACCCGGCGACTGCGCCATTACTTCCAGGAACACCCAATCGTGGTGGTCAACGACGCCCCGCTGCGGCATATCCTCAATAACCCCGACGCCACGGGACGAGTCGCGCTCTGGGGAATAGAATTGTCTCCACGGGACATTACATACAAAAAGCGCGACGCAATCAAGTCGCAAGTTCTTCCTGACTTCCTCGTGCACTGGATGGAGAACCAGCTCCCTGACAAACTAGATATGTCCTACCTCTAGACAATGCACTTCGATGGATCCAAGCGGAAGGACGGAGCAGGTGCATGTGTCATACTGACATCACCTCAAGGTGACAAGCTGAAATACATCCTGCGAATGCAGTTCACCGCCTCCAACAATGAAGCTGAATACGAGGCCCTGTTGCACCGGATGAGGATGGCAAAAGCCTGCGGCACCAAGAGGCTCATTATATACAGCGACTCCAAGTTGGTCGTCAACCAAACAATGCATGCGTGCGACGCACTGAACGACAATATGATCGCGTACCGCGACCTCTACGACACACTCGAAGGGGACTTCGACGGCTGCGAACTGCGACACATAGGTCGCGAAAGCAATGAAGAGGCGGACGCACTCGCCAACATAGGCTCTACCTGCGCCCCCATACCACCTGGGGTATTTCTCGAGCACATCTGCGAGCGTTCCATCAAGCCAAAGGCCGCAGAGAAGAAAACAAGCGCATCAACAGACTTGGGGGCTATGCCGCCTAATGAGCCAATGACACTCGATGACTTGGAGCTGGACACAGGACATGAGGGACCAATGAGCGTCATGATGATTGAGCAATCCTGGACGCAACCATACATCACATACCTCCTCAGCAAGAGGCTACCGGACGATCCGACTAATGCATGGCACATCACACGGCGATCCAAGGCATTCGCTGTTATCAACGGCGAACTATATAAACGCAACATCACAGGTGTACTCCAACGATGCGTCTCCACAGCCGATGGAAGAGCTGTTCTCCTTGACATCCATGAGGGGACCTGCGAGCACCATGCCGGCAGTCACGCCCTCGTTGCCAAAGCTCTACGAGCTGGATTCTACTGGCCCACGGCTATGCGCGATGCCAAGGACATCGTCCAAAAATGCAACGCTTGCCAGCGATTCGCGGACAAGCCGCACGCACCTGGCGCAGAGCTATGGCCAATTCCATTAGCCTGGCCCTTCGCACAATGTGGACTCGACATGGTTGGCAAACTCCCAAGATCCTCGCGAGGAGGCTACGACTACCTCTTGGTCGCAGTCGACAAATTCACCAAGTGGATTGAGGCCATGCCAGTGACCAACCAATCAGGGCACAACACAGTCAAGTTCTTCGAGTCCATCGTCTACCGCTTCGGAGTACCGCACAACATCATCACCGACAATGGGACGAACTTCACATCCAAGAAGCTCCAAGAATTCTGCGTGAATCTGGGGATCAACATCAGCTACGCCTCGGTAGCGCATCCACAGACCAACGGTCAGGTGGAAAAAGTAAACGGGCTTGTCTGCGACGGCATCAAGAAGCGACTCCTCTGGCCACTCGAGCAAGCCGCGGGTTGTTGGCCAGACGAACTACAATCAGTACTCTGGAGCCTACGCACAACTCCAAACAGTGCTACGGGCTACACCCCGTTCTTTATGGTGCACGGGGCTGAGGCAGTGCTACCCGCCGAAGTACGGTACAAGGCGCCGCGCGTGGTCGCTTACAGCGAACAAGATTCATCCCTCGCACTCGAAGACTCCGTCGACCTCCTTGACGAGGCAAGGGAAATTGCCGCGGAAAGATCAATGATCTATCAGCAGAACCTATGCAACTACCACAGTAGGAGGCTACGCCCCAGATCCTTCGTCGAAGGCGACCTGGTCCTGCGACTTGAGCAGCAGGGACATCTCAAGCTCGAGTCCCCCTGGGAAGGACCATACGTGATTACAGAAGTAATCCCAGGTGGCGCATATTGCCTTCAAGATTTAGAGACAGGAGTCGCATACTCCAACCCCTGGAACATCGCACAACTGCGACGCTTCTACCCTTAGTCGTTTTTCTTTTACATTACAAATAAGGCACTTAGCCAAGGCTACTTAGCCACACATTGTACTTCGTACTGTCCCTCGAATAAATAAAGCTAAGTGCCCCAAAACTCTGTGTTCTCCTTTATTTTTCCACAATTTATCTACTCGGGGGCTGCGCCACCCTATACACATCTGTTCTACGAACTAAAACGCGATATCCTGAGTAGCTGGCACATCAATCAAATCCCTTGACGCAACATCAACCCAGTTGCAACGCACCTGACAGGTTGACAAGGGACTGAGATAAAGCACATGGCCAGGCTAACGAAAAGGAATCGCATAGTGCAACGCACTCACACGCTAACAAGCTCTTTATACATAATCGATAGTCAGTTATACACCGTATATACAAACTTTACAACATTGGTATACTTATGTGGAGGATACAAATTAAGCTACTACTGCAACAAAAGAACGTTGGTCTGCTCCTCGAAGAAATCAACGATCTCCTTGGCTGGACGGTCCACTGCCTGATAGTGCGACACCATATTCCAAGCTGAACCTGCTGGTGGCGCAGGTGGCCCAGCCGCAATTGCCGCAACGTCTATGTCAGGCCTATGCAGTCGCACCAGCGATAGAGCGGCCTTGGCACCAGCCACCAACTGTTGCCTTACACACCCGCGAACCGCAGCCAGGTCTTGGAACTTGGTAAGAAGGGCCAGCAGGCTTGATGGAGCAACATCCAGCGGAAACATCGTTCGATAAATGTTCTTCAAGCATGACTGCGACTTCTTCAGAAAGTGCAGCACTAGCGATGCACGATCCTGCAGGGTCGCCAGCGCAATCGCACGATCATGATCCACCTAGAAGTATCCACTCTCCTGAAGTTGCACTTGGGTCAGATCATGCATGCGAATAGCAAGCCTATCCTTCTCATCCTGCGGATGGCGCGCGCTTACAACTATTCAAAGCAACAACGGAAGCATAAGGACAGCACATCACTGCGAGTGACTACAAGGAAAAGATAAGAGTAAGCAAACTAACACTTAAATTGGTCGCCAAGCTGCGTCATCTCTCCCAGCAGATACTGCTCTCGGGCGGTGGCTTTCTCCGCCTTTGACTTCCATACATCCATGTTACTGCGGAGCACGGGCAATTCACGCTCCAGCTGCTTCACGCGGTCACACAGTCGCGAAAGCAGTGACAGCTCATCCACCCTGGAGCGCGGCGGTGCCAAAGTATCATCAACGGGCCGCGAGTCCTGAGGTTCCCTCAAAGGATCACTTGATGTACCCTACCACAAGCCAAGATAGAAGCAAATAAGACGATCAAATCGACACACAGACAAAATATTCGGGTGAATACAAGATTGGCAAAAGTTTCAGCAGATACACCCGCCAAAAGGCATGTTCTAGGCAAAAGGCATAAACTAGTCAACTATTACAAAGCTACTGAGGAGCGATTGGCTTCTTCGACTTCGACGGATTCGTTGGCTTCATCGAGTCCGTGGTAGTGTCAGATGTCATTGACTTTCCGCTAGCCCCTGACGCCGCAGCCTTTGCTGCCTTCTTGGCTCGCTGCAGCTCCTCAGAGTACTTCTCAACCGTGTTAATCAACTGCGGCCCATATTTTCCACAGGCAGTCGCGAAGGGAGCAAAGACTACCTGCTGGCCGTCCGTGCTAACGGGCATCGCCTTCGAAACCGCTGCAGGATCAACCTTGACTCCGTGGGCCTGCACCATGGCAAGTGACATGGACGCGCCAGCCGCACGAAGTGAGTTCTTGAAGCTTGAAGGAACAACCCCGGCGAGAGACTCCACTAGCTCGTCCATGTTCTCGATTAGCTCAGCCTTGGGCATCAACTCCTCCCGGAGGCGACTGAGGACGCCTTTGGCCTTGGAAAGCATATCCTGATCGGCGGCGCTGTGGTCCTGGACTGCTGAAAGCGCACCTCCAAAGCGTCGTCGCGGCGGAGGGCATGAGGGTCGAAGCTCAAACCGCCAGCATCTGTACACAAACCCACACATGGACACAAACATCAGCGCCAACGGCAAACACCGAACAAGAGAACAATAATGATATCCAAGCAAGGTACCTGAGAGGGCCTTGGCAATCGAGAAAAGCTGTTCTCCGAACAACTTCTCCCTAGACGCGATTGAGGCACGTATATCCTCTTCACGCCTCTGTGCCTCGTCACGTGCCGCGATTGCCTCATCACGACCCTTCACAACCGCGGCGAGTGTTTTCTCCATGGAGGCAGCGTTGCGCAGGAGGGCATTATGTTCAGCTACAAAACAAAAGGGATTGACTATCAGTCGACTATATAAAAGGAGGACAAGAAGAAGTGCAGAATACTTACTTTCGACCACGCGATGACGCGTCTCCAGCATTGCATGCTGGCGGCCCATCGCAAGCACTTGCTCCGCCAAGTGAGCCACTTCCTTCACAAGGAGCTATCACACAACAAGGGATCAACATAAGCAATAGATAACATCGACCGCAACTTTAAAAGAAGAAATCGTACACTTACATGATCCTCCAATGACTCCAAAGTTGTCTGGTGTGCCGTCATCCATGCAACCATTCGATGCTCCCCTTCACGTGGAGAGCTGAAAGAGTTGTGCCCGGAGTGGGCCGCCAATGGAGGGGAAGGAGCACGCTCGACCTCTTTCTTGGCCCTTGAAGTTGTGACTCCCGATTCTTTCAAAAATTGGACGTTGCCAGAAGATGACGATGCCTGCTGACTGCAATATAAAATCAACATAAAAAAGGCAACTACAAAGAAGAACCAAAAAAGGAAGATTCGAATACTTACCAGTCAAAATTATCAAAGTCAAAGGTTGGCTCCCCCGACTCTGACGAGGACTCCTTTGGCAGTCGCATCTTCTTGCGAGAAGAGGGCGCCACGGCACTCACAAGAATGGTAGGGTTCGGCGACTCCACACCAACACCTGCACCTTCCGGAGTCGAAGGAGACGATGCATCGGAATCCTCGCTGCGCGAACGCTTGCGAGTATACGGACTACCGGACTCGGGGGCTTCCTCCTCCACATCAGATGGGACGGTCGACTCTGACTCATCCTCTTCCAAGGATTTGCGAGGAATAACCCCCTCAGGAAGAGGAGGCATACAAGGTGATACCGCCCAATCCTGCATACAGACAACAAAATTAGCACAAAGATAAGAAACAACAGAGAAGCAATCGACAAACTAAGCTACTGCGTAGCACAACTATACCTCGGAAGGAGGGTTAGCAGCATCAAACGGAGGAACAACTGGCTCACTGGGGAGCACATCTTTGACGGTGTACTTGGTGAGCAGTCGAACCCTTTTGTCTATCTCACTCGCGGACATGCCATCGGCAGACACGCGAGTGACATCGTCAGCCCCAGTCCACTAAAACATGGGGTGAACTCTAGCTTGCAGGGGCTGGACGCGACGGCGCAGCCACGTGCGAATGATGGCGCAACCTCCCTCCTCTTTGCCTATGCGACTCTCTAGGTCGCAGACGTGCTTGTATAGCACTTCTGTCTCCGTGGATTCGCCAGGCATGACCACATTCTTCCAGGAGCGCTTCCTCTGGCACAGCATCATGGGGTCGAAGGGGGCGAGTCCAAAGTGTTCTCCATCAGCTTTCTCGTCACGGACGTAGAACCACTTGTCCCTCCACCCTTGGACGGACATCATCAGCTTGATATCGAAATATGTGGCAGATGGATCGACATGGATTCTACAGCCGCCTACATCGTAGACTACGGTGCCAGATGTCGATTGGCGTTTCAATTTGAAGAGGCGTTTGAAGAGGCCGAAGTGCGGCTCGATTCCGAGCCAGCACTCGCAGAGGGTGATGAAGCAAGAGATGTGGAGGATAGAGTTCGGGGACAGCTGATGAAGCTGGAGCCCGTAAAAACAAAGGAGGCCCCTGAAGAAGGGATGCAGGGGCAACGAGAGGGCGCGAATGATGAACGCCAAGAACATCACTCGAAAACCTGCGGGAGGAGAGGGGATTATCTCACCGCTGGGGACGCGCGCGTCGGCGACTGTGGCGGACAACACTCCGTCTTGGCGAAGAAGACGAAGATCAGAGGACTTGATGATGGAGGGACGCCGCGTGCCATTCGTGACGCGGGTGCCTGTGCCCTTCTTCTTCCCGCGGGCGGCGGTGCTGGTACCCGCAGCGGCGGAGCCACCCCTCTTCTTCACCGCAGCAGCGGTAGCCATGGAATCGGCCGCAACACCTCCCTTCTTCTTCCCCATTGCGCGGTGGCGATGCGACCGGAGAAAGTAGCTGGGAAATGTGTGGAGCTGGTCCAGTGCCGCGTAGGAAAAGAGAGCAGAGAAAGCAGGGGAGCAACGACAATGGCGACGAAGGCAAACAATGAGCAAAAGTAGATGTGGATTTTACCATCGCACCACCACTACTTAACACCTGGAAGATGCAATCCAACGGCTCAGAAAAACCCTACTGGACGCGTGGCGATCATCGTGCTAGACACGTGGAGGAGCTGAAACACGAACCGTCCTCCACTGCTCCCATTACGCGTAGAAATCGAGGAGGCGCAGTTAAAATAAACATTACGCACGCCCGGTCAAATCAAAGTCAGGGGGTGGGACCCACCGCTCGTCACGTCGCGTCAAACTCGCTCACGCGGGCAACAGAGGTCATGAAATCGTCAACACTGACGTCATCAAAAGCTACGCAGCAGAAGACTTTGACTACTTTAGTTCTTGCTCGAGTCTTCGACTCCACCAAGCACTCGGGGGCTACTCCCATAGGGAGCGCTGGTCGCGCACCCTATGATTTTTCTTTCTTCTTCTTTTTCAGGAACATGGACGATAAAAGCAAACCCAACCACTCGAAGCATGGCTCGACTATGGACATGGGTTACTCCCATAGGGAGCACCGGAAGCAAATTCGACTGAAACAAGCAAAAAAAGACGACAGTAGTCGCAAAAGTTCTTTAGTCCCTGCCTGAGTCTTCGACTCAACCAGGCACTCGGGGGCTACTCCCATAGGGAGCGCTGGTCGCGCACCCTATGATTATTTGTACAAAGTACTGTGTGCTGATAACATCCACACTCGAAGTTTATGGCGACACCGTCTCATAAAATTTCTCTACAAAGAGACAGCGTCTCCTGGGTCACCCGGATCGTCTCTGCGATGATAAAATTCGGATGCCGCGCTTACATCGTGAAGGTAAGACCTGAATAAGGCCTGGCAACGCTTCTGTTGTGCACTACCAGAAATATATCCATGCTTTCAGGTACGATGAACATGCCTCGACGAACGCGTCGAGTGCTCACACCCATATAACTAGAATTCGACTCCTGTAAGACCTCCGCGGCTTGAGTCAAATTACACCAGCACTTTTCCGGAGTTCGAGTATATTGTGTTGTTTTACCCTAAGATAGTTAACTGATACCGATACATCGGTTAAATCAGGCACGCACATCAACAATCCCTATGACACAAACGAAGCAGTCGAGAAACATACTCAGTCATGCACTCGAAAGGCTTCATAAGTCTCCAGTCGAATCTGCGATTCCACTGGACACTCGGGGGCTACTGACATGGGTATACCCTAAAGGTACTCGAGTTTGCTATATACGGCCTGAATACATAGAGGCCCACGGTGTCGCCAGGGCCTAAATGAAGAACTCGAGTAACCTACGGACTCTCGATTGCTTGAAGAACAAGAAGAAGCTAAAGATAGAAAGTTAAAAGGGGAAAACCCTAACATGTAACCGACTCGACCTGCTACCCGAGACCTAGCCTATCTATATAAAGGCTAGGAGGGGCGGCGAGGAGGACACACGCAACCCTAGTTTCCACAACCCTTGCCAGATTGCATCTGTACACCATTGTAATCCTCGATTCCTTTGATAATTCCACGAGCAGAAAGCAGGAGTAGGGACCTTTACGAGGCTTGAACCTGGGTAAATCTTCGAGTCCCCTGTGTGCTTGTTTGCTAGCCGATAGATGTCTCTAGCGCTCCCTCCTTCTCCAAAACCCAAGTCCATAACAATGGACATTGATGAGTTAAACCCTCGTCAGGTAGAGTTTGACGTGTTTATCCTTTGTTTGTAAGAAATATTAATCCATGTGTATGTTTCAGTACACACGATCCATACATTCAGGAAATTTGAATAATGGAATGGCTTTGACGGAGTCTTAGTGATTTGTAAGCATTTACTCACAATATAGCATAGATTCACTCTTCATGGTGGCACATCTCAATTGAATCAACATATCTAATTTGTTTGTTGGATTTGTAAGCATTTACTCACATTATATCATAGATTCACTCTTCATGGTGGCACATCTCAATTGAATCAACGGATCTAATTTGTTTGTTGGATTTTTCGCAGCCACGCGCGGGGTATCATCTAGTTCGTTACAATGGGTGGGCATCAGGGTCGGGGAGGGGTACTCGGCATGACTCAGTGAAACTTGGTATCAAGACCTCACTAAGAAAATATGGAATGAGTAATAAGGCCAATGACGTTTGTGGGAAAAGTAGCACACTTCTCAAGAGTATAAAAATGTGACATGTTACTCTAATTTTTGGGAAAGAACTACGATCGCAGCGTGGGAAGGAACTCTACGGAAGTTCAGACAACCTGTGAAGACCAACAACTTAGAATTTTATAAATCTAAAAACTTACCTTTCTAAAAACCCTTTTCAAAAACCTGCACAAGTCTTAGATCATCCATCGATGACTATCGAACGAACATCAGACAACCAGGCTAGAATTTGCTAAATTCGCTCGTACTCAATCTATCATCTTACTCTTTCTTAGGTTATAGAAAGACACGACGACCGACATGAAGGATATAATCAACAAAGTATCAGACTAGTAGGAATAAGAAAATATGTAGATACAGGAAATCAGTAAAATAAATGCATATGTAGATGAGTTAGAAATAGTATAGCTTCTCCAATAAGTTGATAGTTCTAATGGTATTAAGCTTAGTATTACCATTGATTAGGAAGTTATCTCTTCCACATTTGAAATTGTATCGCGTTGTGAATCCTTAATGGGCCGAGGAGGACCTCCAAACTTCTGTACACTTTTGACTCTTGGTATGAATTAATAATAAAAGTTGTTGGACCCGCAATATTTCTTTTGTACCACTCTGAGGGATGTGATATTTGCGGATGAGTACTTCCATGAGTGTCATATCAACAACATGTACACTACAAATGCAGTGGTGTACTGGGTCACCTCAATTAATATCGTGGAGATACCAATTACATCTAGCATTTGCAACAACTCATGTCCTGGCGGCCTTACAGATGCACACAACCCAGAAAAAGAAAGAATTACAAAAAGAAAAGTCTCGCTACAACGAACGATTTCTTTTAGCAACGATACTAACACTACCAGAACAATAACACTAGTCCAAACACTCCAATAACGACGCCTTTAAGAAGAAAAGAGTGCACACGTGCCCTCGTCGCCCGATCAAAGATCATATGTTTTCACCCTGGAGAAAGTCATCGCTCACAAAACAATATCTTCAACAAGTTCATTGCCAGACACAACCAATTAAGGTCAAATCTTAGATTTTCACCCTGCAAGATCAAACCTTGGATTTTCAGCAGTTCGTGCAGTGAGTGTACAAGCCTCAACAATAATACATTAGTGACATTATATAGGTGACGGACGTCGCTGCTATCATCGACCATGTCAATTCATGTCCTGACTGGGCATGTACAATGCTAGAGAAGGCGGGTCTTCTCTTATCCCTCCACATAGTCTAGAGAAGACAATAATAATAAGTCGTACAATGGATCATCCCTTATTGTCATCTCTATGAATTAATGTGAATTGTCTAATTATAGTAAGAAATCGTGTTGATAAGAGAAGGTACAAGATAGAATGAAGAAAATAGTCTTTTCTTATTTTAAGGGATCATCCTTGGCTAAGGGAACTTCTCTTTATTAATTCTCTCTCCTCCAAATAAACTTGTACAAGATAGAATGGAGAAAAGTTGACTCACCGCATTGTACATGCCCTATGCCCTATGCCCTTTTACGGTAGTGTAAGTTCTAGTTGGTTGTACTTGTATGCACGCACTTCATGGCAGAGCAGCGAAATCGGCACACAACACGCAGCACTGCAGCGGGCGGATTGTCAGCCATTTGTCGAGTACATGCATGGACGTGTTGCTACGATTAGTCAAGTGTTTATTAGTGGCAGGCTACATGCATGGATCAAGATGGCCGGGTCGTGTGGCCGGTACGCCAGCTTCAGCTGTTAGTCCTGAACGCATGTGCATGAAGCTACTGTAGTAGAGAACAAGAGCAAAAAGGCACAACCGCACAAAGTGTGTAAGGTTCCAAAACTCTCAGTGTGTTCTTGTGTGTGTACATTGGCGTCAGTTCGTCTTCTTCCTTGGGCAAGTCTGGCAATCATGCCGAAGGGCAACGAGAAAGCAGGGTCGCTCTTCCTGCTCGCCGCTTTGGCGGCTGTCATGGCCGTCCTGGCCGTGCAGGTGAAGCCGGTGGTGGCCGCCGAGTACACCGATGAGATGCAGAAATGCGTGAGGGGAATAGTGGAGGACCCCAAGAACAAACCCAACGCCCCCGGCCTCATCCGGCTCCTCTTCCACGACGCCATGGTTAGGGTAAGTGCAAGTTGCCAGACAAGCTAACAATAATAAATGATCTGATAATCGTAGTACCAAATTAACTTAATATGTACTACCAGGGTCTCGATGGATCCGTGTTGCTGACCAGCACGCCGTTCAACTCCACGAGCAATTCTCTGCTGGCCAACTTCAAGGGGCCGACAGAGCAGGGGTCGATGAGCAACGGCGGCCTCCGCGGCATGGAGATGATCGACGAGATCAGGGCCAAGCTCGCCGAGAAAAACATCACCGCCTCCTGCGCCGACGCCGTCGCCTTCGCGGCGCGCGAGGCCACCTTCGTCCTGAGCAACGGCAAGATCGAGTACGCCGTCGACGGGCCGGGCCGCAAGGACGGCGTGGTCTCGGTGGTCGAGGACCCAGCCAAATTCCTCCCGGCGCCCACCTACTCCTACGAGGAGATCCTCACGAACTTCACCTCCAAGGGATTCACCAAGGTCGACCTCGTCGCCCTCTCCGGCGCGCACGCCGTCGGCGTCGCCCACCCGCTCATGTTCTCCTTCGCCGACCGCTTCCTTCCCAGCGCCACCCTCGAGAACAAGATCGACCCCTTCTACCGGGCCTTCATGCTACTGGAGACCAAGGACTTCACTGACCCGCAGGTCAAGCTCAACATCCGCGACATGGCACCGACCACCCAGACACTCTCCGGTTACAACCCTGACGGCGTGAACACGTCGGCGGTGGACGTCCTCGACAACAGCTACTACAACGCCAACCTCCAGAACATGGTGCTCTTCACGTCCGACACCGCGCTGAGGGGGAACGCGGAACAACTGCTCGAGGACTACAAGAAGGACGCCAACATGTGGAACGCGGCCTTCGGCGCCGCCATGACGAAGCTCAGCAACACCCTCAAGGCAGAGGGGCCAATCTTCGAGGACGGATCCAGGAAGAAATGCAGTGCCACCAACCATGACAACAAGGAATCCTACCCTTCTCCCAAACCCTAGAGCGCGCCCCCATATTTGAAGGAGACAAGACACATGCAAGCAGGACCTTTAATTTTTTTTATCTACTTAACATTCGTATTCCAGCCATTTGATGTTCATTTTTTGTCTTCTATAGGGGCGGTATGTGTAATTCACGTACGCGGTTAACCTTTTGAAATAAGAACTATGGCTGGCTAGTAATTTTGTGTTGCAAATTATTCCAGGGTAAATATATGTTAAGAAAGGTGCTAGGCGTCCCCGGACGATGGGAGAGCTCCCATCGTCCTGCTTCCGTGCGCGCCACGTGTCTCCATAATCGCCTTAAATCCTGCTTTTACTGTAAAACACCCCCTTTTTGCTACAAATGTTCCCGCTTTTGCATCTAAAGCAAAAAAAGATTTGTTCCAGAAATAGAACGTATCGCCGGAGAGGGGAATGGAGGACCTTGCCGGAGACCATGTAGCAAAAAAATTGTGCTAATGTAGTAAAACGGACTTCGCCGGAAAACCTCTCGCCGGAGACATAATAGCAGAAAACTTTGCGCAAATGTAGCAAAACCACAAAACGATGGTAGCAAACAAAATGTGCTAATGTAGAAAAAACCGACTTCGCCGGAGACTTTTGCCGAGAGACCTCGCCGGAAAACATTGTAGCAAACGTTTTATATAATTGTAGCAAAAGTGCAGAACGTAATGTAGCAAAACAATTATGCCATTATAGCAAAAAAAGCCCCCCTTTTGCCTGTAGGATCTGGTGGATTTAGGGGAAGCCCCGTGGTGGCCGGAGATGCAGGTCCGGTAGAGCTGGGGCTGGGCGGTGGAGGTCGCGGCGGCGGGGGCCTGCATCGTGGCGTGGAGGTAGCGACTAGGGGGGCGGAGGTTGCGTAGGCGAAGGGTCGGAACCGTTGTCCGGAGGCAGTCGAGGACAGGGAGCAGCGGCGGTTCGTGGCTCGAGCAGGGCGCAGGGTGGCCATGGCGCTCAGGGCGAGAAGGAGGTGGCGGCCAGAGCTTGCGCGGGGAAGTGCAGCTGGAGGAGGCCAACAGCAGGGGGATGCGACCCGGACGACCATCGTCGTCCGGGGGTACGGATCATTTCCCATATGTTAATGATGTCTAGTTACATTAGTAAGTGAACAACGGCATGTGGTGATCTGTTAAGCAAGATGACGATAATATATCCTCCACCCGGCGCCATTACTATGGACCAAAGTAATCCAACTTGCTAAAACGTATTATATTCTCCAACAGAAGGATTATCTGACAATCCACCACAAGACGACCACAACATGTATTTGCTAGCGGAAAGGAGCTCTAAAAATCCCATTGTTATATGTTGATCCAAATTCTACAAAATAGATGTCAACTTCTGACGGAGCGGAGCGAGGCCCGTCGCTGGAGACCTAGGTTTCCAACGTTATATAAACCTGCTGTAAGCCGCCGGCTGGGATAAGTTGCATCTGTCAAATCCTCGGCGTTGTGTAAACACTCCCGTTATAGTGAAGTTTCGCTGGCTAGCGCCCGTGGTTTTTCCCCTCTCTTTGTTGGAGAGGGCTTTCCACGTTAAATCTATGTCCCTCTTGCTGCGATTTTATTTTCGTTCTTCGTTATTTACTTGTCGCAAAGCTAACAAGTGGTATCAAAGCCCTAGGTTCTAATCTAGGGTTTGTGACATGTCGTCATTGAAGTTCGATCTACCGCAGCTGGACTACTCCACAAGATTCTGCTTGTGGCAGGTAAAGATGCGGGCGATTCTCGCCCAAACTTCAGATCTGGATGATGCGCTGGAAGGATTCGGGAAAGATGATGCTAAGAGCTGGTCTGACGAAGATAAACGGAAGGACCGTAAGGCTTTTTCTATGATTCAACTTCATCTATCCAATAATATTTTGCAGGAAGTTTTAGCAGAGAAATCTGCTGCCGCTCTTTGGACGAAACTGGAATCGATCTGCATGTCAAAGGATCTAACCAGTAAGATGCATGTGAAGATGAAGTTGTTCTCGCATGGATTGCAGGAAGGTGGATCGCTAATGAATCACTTATCTCTTTTCAGAGAGATTATTTCTGATTTGCAATCTATGGAAGTAAAATATGATGATGAGGATCTAGCTCTATTACTCTTATGCTCGCTGCCTAGTTCTTATACACATTTTTGTGATACAATGTTGTTGACCCGTGATAAAATAACCCTTGATGAAGTACAATATGCCCTCAAACAGAGGGAAAAGATGAAAACTATGGTGCAGACAGATGGCACGTCATCCAAGGCTGAAGCTCTGTAGGTTCATGGCAGGACCGAGCAGAGATTTAACAACAACGGCAACCGAGATAAGATCCAGGATGACAGAAGTCGTTCAAAGTCCAAGGGAAAGGACAAGTTCTGCAGATATTGTAAGAAATCTAATCATGTTATTGATGATTGTTGGAAGCTACATAATAAGGAGAAAAGGTACAGAACTTACCAACCGAAAGACAAGGATCAAGGTACTAGTAAGGCTGCTGTTGTTTCTGGTGATAGTTCTGACGGTGAATGTTTAGCCGTTTTTGCTGCTTGTGCTTCTCGTGATGATGAATAGATACTTGATACTACATGTTCATTTCATATTTGTTGTAATAAAGATTGGTTCAGTTCATATGAGTCTGTGCAGACTAGAGATTTTGTACGTGTGGGAAATGACAACCCATGCCATATTGTCGGAGCTGGATCTGTTAAGATCAAGACACATGATGGCGTCACGCGTACGTTGAATGAGGTGAAGCACATACGAAGCATGGCCAGAAATCTGATCTCCCTGAGTACCATGGACGTTGATGGATACAATTACGCCGGTCGACGTAGATTGTTAAAGGTATCAAAAGGTTCTTTTATTCACATGATAGGTGATATGAATTCTGCTAAGTTATATGTTCTTAGAGGTAGCACTTTGCCTGGTATTGCTGCTTCTGTGACTTCTAATGATTGTGGTAAAACAAATATGTTGCATATGCGTCTTGGCCATGTGAGCGAACATGGCATGGCTGAGTTGGTTAAGAGAGAACTGATTGATGGTTGCAACTTGGATAACTTTGAGTTCTGTGAGCACTACGTTTTTGGTAAGCATAAAAGAGTTAAATTCAATCCTTCCGTTCATACCACCAAAGGCCTTTTAGATTATGTGCATGCTGATGTATTGGGGCCTTCCCGTAAGACATCTATTGGTGGTGCTAATTACATGCTTACTATTATTGATGACTACTCAAGGAAAGTGTTGCCATATTTCCTAAAACATAAATCTGATGTTTTTGATGCTTTTAAGAAGTGGAAAGTTATGGTAGAAAAGCAAACTGAAAAGAAGGTAAAGTTACTACGTACTGACAATGGTATGGAATTCTGTTCTAATGAGTTTGAGGAGTTTTGCAGTAATGATGGTATGATCAGGCACCACATCATCCCTTACACTCCTCAGCAGAATGGCGTGGCTGAGCGCATGAATAGAACCATCATCTTGAGGGCTCGCCGTATGTTGTCCAATGCAGGTATGCATAGACGTTTCTCGGCTGAAGGAGCCAACACAACATGCTAACTCATCAACAGGTCACCTTCTATTCCACTTGAGAAGAAAACTCCTATTGAGGTATGGTCATGTTCACCTGCTGATTATTCGCAGTTGAGAGGTTTTGGTTGCACTGCTTATGCTGATGTTGATAATGGAAAGTTAGAGCCTATAGTTGTTAAGTGCATATTCCTTGGTTATGGTTCAGGAGTTAAGGCATATAAACTATGAAATCCTGAAACTAAAAAGATTTTGTTGAGTAGAAACGTTGTTTTTAATGAATCCGGTATGTATCATGACAGCTTGTCATCAGATCGCTCTCCTATTGCCATTGGAGAGGAGGGAGTTCGTGTGCAGGTGGATCACCTGCAGAAAACTGTTGATAATAATGTTGTTGTTGATGATACTCATGAGGAGAATATTGATGATGATGTTGTTCAGCACTCACCTACTGTTTTGCAGCAGCCACAGTAATCTATTACTGCTGATAGACCGAGGCGTAACATAGTTCCACCTCGTCGTTTAATTGAAGAGTGTAATCTTGCTCATTATGCTATGAGTTGTGCTGAAAAGGTGGAGCATGATACTGAACCTGCTACATACAATGAGGTTGTTGCATCTGTTGAGCGCGAGGAGTGGGTTTTTACTATGCAAGAAGGGATGCAATCGCTTGATAAGAATAACACATGGGAAGTTGTGCGCTTGCCTAAACAGAAGAAGGCCGTCCGCTGTAAGTGGATATACAAGAGAAAGGAAGGTTTGTCTCCTAATGAGCCTCCAAGGTTTAAGGCAAGGTTAGTAGCAAAAGGTTTTAGCCAGATTCTAGGTATTGACTATAATGATGTTTTCTCTCCGGTTGTGAAGCATAGTTCTATTCGTGTTTTCTTTGGTATTGTTGCTATGCATGATCTTGAGCTTGAGCAGCTAGATGTAAAGACTGCTCTTCTGCATGGTGAACTAGAGGAGGAGATTTACATGGACCAACCTGAAGGGTTCATAGTTCCTAGAAAAGAGGATTTTGTGTGCAAATTGCAGAGGTCGCTTTATGGTTTGAAGCAATCTCCAAGTCAGCGGTATAAAAGGTTTGATTCATTTATGATCTCACAAGGTTTTAAGAGGTCTCTTTTTGATAGTTGTTTTTATATAAAGTTTGTTAATGGATCACCTATTTACTTGCTGTTATATGTTGATGATATGTTAATTGCTGCCAAGAGCATAAAAGAAATCACTACTTTCAAGGCACACCTAATTAGTGAATTTGAGATGAAAGATCTTGGTGCCGCTAAGAAAATCCTAGGTATGTAAATTAAACGGGACAAAAAATCTAGGTTGTTATTTCTTAGTCAGGAAAGTTACATTGAGAAAGTTCTCTAACGTTTTAATATGCATGATGCAAAGTCAGTTAGTACTCATGTTGCTCCTCAATTTAAATTGTCACCATTGCAATGTCCTAGTTCTGATGAGGATATTGAGTACATGTCTCGAGTTCCCTATTCTAGTGCTATTGGTTCCTTGATTTATGCCATGGTTTGTTCTCGCCCTGATTTATCATATGCTATGAGTTTGGTGAGTCTTTACATGGCTAATCCTGGTTAAGAACATTGGAAAGTTGTTCAGTGGATTTTCAGGTACCTCCGTGGCACATCGAATGCTTGCTTGAAGTTTGGCAAGACTGGTGAGGGACTCGTAGGCTATGTGGATTCAGATTTTGCTGTCGACTTGGATGAGAGGAGGTCCCTCACAGGTTATGTGTTCACAGTAGGTGGATGTGCCGTGAGTTGGAAGGCAACGCTGCAACCAGTTGTTGCTTTATCTACAAACGAAGCAGAATATATGGCTGTTGCTGAAGCTTGCAAAGAGTCTGTTTGGTTGAAAGGTTTGTATGCTGAGCTTTGTCAGGATGATTCTTGCATTAACCTGTTCTGTGACAGTCAAAGTGCTATTTACCTTACTAAGGATCAGATGTTCTATGAGAGAACAAAGCACATTGATATCAAGTACCATTTTGTTCGTGACATTGTTGTACAAGGTACACTAAAGATATGCAAGATAAGCACTCATGATAATCCTTCTAATATGATGACAAAGCTTGTTCCTGTTGCTAAGTTTGAGCTATGCTCAAGCTTAGTTGGTATAACTACTTAGCCCAAGTGGCTATTGGCGCCGAAAGTGTTTTATTTGTTTGTTCAGGGAGATGATTACTGTTGATGCTACAAGAAGGAATTTGTCTCAAGGTGGGGTTTGTTATATGTTGATCCAAATTCTAAAAAGTAGAGGCCAACTTCTTACGGAGCGGAGCGAGGCCCGTCGCCGGAGGCTTGGACCGTGCCCAACAGGGACGCCTGTGGGGGTGCGGGGGGCGACATCCCCCCTTGGTATGGATTGTCGAAGACCTAGGTTTCCACCGTTATATAAACCTCTTGTAAGCCGCCGGCTGGGATAAGTTGCATCTGTGAAATCCCCAGCGTTGTGTAAACACTCCCGTTATAGTGAAGTTTTGCAGGCTGGCGCCCGTGGTTTTTCCCCTCTCTTTGTTGGAGAGGGTTTTCCACGTTAAATCTGTGTCCCCCTTGCTGTGATTTTATTTCCGTTCTTCGTTATTTACTTGTCGCAAAGCTAACACCCATAACAATTTCAAAAGCAGAAAACTATATGGGGAAAACTAAGGCTCTATCAATTGAGAACTACTTCCTCTATTCCTAAATGTAGAACATATTTTTTAGATGAATAGGGGATTGGAACCCCCGGGTTCCACTTTCCAGAATGAAACCAGATACAACGTTCAACTAGGTAACCAGGTTCCGCGGAAAAAAGGAAGACAGTAGTCTAGGATTATTATGTTATATTCAAAGTAAACTAATCCCACATACTGGGGGATAAAACAAAGCTAAAAGCAACTGGTGGCAAGATCACATTCTTCTTCCACCTCTTCTACTCCTCCAAGAACTTCTACTTTTGTTGCCAGTATCTTGGACTTCTTTATAAGGGAGGGTTCTGGCGATGCAGGAAGGTCTAGAGGAGTGTAACAGCTGGGAAGAATCACTCGCCTTGTTCTCGGTGGTGTTTACGTGTTGATATATATAGCCAGAAACAGCATCTGGCGTGGCCTTTACAAGGTAGTGCTCAATTAGCATTAATCGGCATTGATTTGAGCGTTTACATCCAGGGAAAGGAAAAGGCAAATGACACACTAGAAAGGAAAGGTCTGAGACGATTGGTATGCAAATACATGCACACGATTAATTCTAACACCCTCCCTTAATCTTACAAAATGGAAATCAATCTCGATATATTTGGTTCTGGCATGAAATACTGGATTAGCTGATAGATAAGTAGCACCCAAATTATCACACCAAAGACAGAGAGATTGATCTTGTTTGATTCTAAGTTCTGCAAGTAATGATTGGACCCATATTATTTCTGAAGTAGCATTTGCCAAGGCTTTATACTCGGCTTATGTGCTTGATCTCAATACAGTTGCTTGTTTCTTTTCACACCATGATATTAAATTTGGTCCAAGAAAGACAACAAATCCACCTGTAGACCGTCTGTCATCAAGACATCCCGCCCAATCTGCATCAGAAAAGGCACTCGCCAAGGTGGAGGAAGATCTCATAAATGTGAGTCCAAGACTAGCAGTATCCTTAACATATCTAATTATTCTCTTGACTGCCGCCCAATGTACTATTGTAGGTGCATGAAGAAATTGACACACTTTATTCACGGAAAAAGCAATGTCGGGTCTAGTAAGTGTCAAATATTGAAGTGCACCAACAATACTTCTATACCTTGTGATGTCTTCTTGTCCCAATGGGTCACCATCATAAGAAGATAATTTTTCAGTATTAGAGAGAGGTGTAGGTGCAACTTTACATGCTTGCATTCCTACTCTAGCTACAAGATTAGTTGCATATTTCTTTTGTGTCAAAACAATAGCATTCCTTGTTTTCTTCACCTCAATACTGATGAAGTAATGTAAGTCACCCAAGTCTTTAAGAGCAAAGTTTGCACCTAGATCCTTTAGTAATGCTATAACTGCTTCATCAGATGAGCTTGTAACAATTATGTCATCAACATATATAAGCATGAACATTGTAATTCCAGACTTATGATAAACAAGGATGTATCAGCCTTAGAAGGAACAAAACCAAGTTCTTGCAATTTTGAACTTAACCGAGAGTACCATGCTTTGGGGGCTTGCTTGAGTCCATATAAAGCTTTATCAAGTTTACAAACATGGGTTGGTGCATTCTTGTCTTCAAAACCTGGAGGTTGTCTCATGTACACATCATCTTCTAGAACACCATAAAGAAACGCGTTCTGTACATCTAGCTATCGAAGACTCCATCCCCTAGAAACAGCAATAGCCAAAACAAGATGAATGGTAGCAACTTTTACAACCGGACTAAAAGTGTCCTCATAACCTATACCGTATTGATGTTTGAAGCCTTTTGCTACGAATCTTGCCTTGAATCGATCTATAGATCCATCAGCCTTTTTCTTGATTCTATAGACCCACTTGCAATCTATTAAATTTTTACCTTCTTCTGGTGGGACTAAGTGCCAAATTTTGTTTTTCATCAATGCCATATATTCCTCTTCCATGGCTTTTTCCATTTTTTGTCTTGAAGCGCTTGCTCAATATTATCAGGCTCGCCTATAGATGATAGCATAGCATACCGTATAATGCCATTGTACAATTTTACAGGTTTCACAATACCTCTTTGTAGTCGCATAACAGGTCGTCGCTGTCTAGGATGAGGTACAATGTCGCTCACCACAGAAGATCCAGAGGTCCTAGGAGCCTCACCAACCGAATCTGAATTTGAGCACTCCTCTGAGAGCAGGTACAATAGAGCCTACTCAGCAGGCTATAAGTCATTCCATGTCATCAAAATCCTACGTGGAAGAGAGAGAAACGAAAAGAGAGAACGGAGCGGGTGCTCTGCGTATCGCCCGGCTATAGCACACGATACGAGAAATTGGCATCCGCTTGCAGCCCGATGCGGGCGATAGCGCCGGCGCTCTAGATCCGGTGCGTCTCCCGCGCCTCCCACCCTTTTCCCTCCACCATCGCGCGCCAAATCCAGTGTTCCATCGCCCCATATTGCTTCGTGCGCGCCAAATCGAAGAGGCCTCCAAATCGCCCCTAAATCGCCTCCCAGAACCTAGAACTGCCGCTCCAAATCGTCTCCAAATCGCCACCTCCAAACCTCCACCGGCACCGCATAAGGAATTGGGTCAGCAATCCAAAAGGACGCGTGCGCCGGCGCCTCTTGATCCGGCGGCTTCGCATCTCGTCCCGGCAGCGGCGCCTCAGCTCATCCTACCGCCGGTGCCTCCGTTCCTCCCGCCTCTGCCTCATCAAGTCCCGTCATCGCCCTTCCCGTCAACACATGGATCAACCTCTTGGATCCCCCCACGACCAGCAAGTGTAGCAAGTTCTTCAGCTCAAGGTCCTTGCTGGGCACCGCCTGCAGGTGTTGGTGGTTCTACGTATCCTTGGCATATGGCTGAGAATACTGATGTCTCAGATCCACAAGCATGGTATGCCTTTTTATTGTTTTTATTCAGTTTTTAATGCTCTGTCATATTATCTCAGTTGAGTTTTTATCTAGTACGATACTACGATCTATCATTGCTTGCAAATAAATAGTACGATCCATCCTTTGGATAATGGCCCTTGAATTAGTGCTCCCATCACTGAATTTCGATACGATTTCGTGTCTGACAGTAGCGCATGTCGACAGTCTAGTTCCTTGGTTAAGATGCTACTGATTTCTTTTACTTTTTCTCTGTATATATTTTTATCGTGTATTTACAACCTGATATTCTTCCCTAAAACGATGAGCAGTCTTGATCATTCCATGTTGTATATCTCTGATAAGCACTAGGAGGCTGAGGATAGCTGCTACTTTGCGTCTTATGTCAGTATAAGCATACAATTTGTCTTCTTATAAAAAATATAGAAATACTACATGGAGAAACAAGATCTAGTTAGTTGTCAGTATAAGCATATAATTTGTCTTATTTATTATTCAAAGAACATTGCAGACTGATCCTACAAATTACCTTCATTAGCGAGTAAAATAAATGGCATGAAGTTAATTGTTTGATCATCTATTGCTTGAGCAGGGGATTGGATTCTCACCCATCCGGTGGTTTTCTTAGTTTCTTTAAGAACACACCAAGCCACACACAAGCCGTGGGAAATGGGACTTCGTCGCAGCCAATCAATGTTGGCGATGACAACAAAGATGACGACTGTGCAAGGACTGACAAACGCTTGACATGGACAAAAGAGGAGGATCTTAGATTAGTAAGTTTTTTTGCAGAATCCATATGTTGCACTACTAGGACAACAATAACCCCTTATGGTCATATTTTAGGTCAGTGCTTGGTTGAATAATTCAAATGACCCGATCCAATCCAATTACAAGAAAAATGAGCAATATTGGAAAGATGTCGCTGCTGTCTACAATAGTACTACCCCAAAAAATAGGAAAAGGCTAAATAAGCAAGTGAAGGATCGCTTTGGGAGAATTAAGAAAAAGGTTGCATGGTTTTGTGCGAGCTGGAAGGAGGCAAATGCTTTGTATGCTAGTGGTGAATCTGATGTAGATTTAAAGAAGATGGCATATCAAACTTATGAGGCAGATCACAAAGCAGATGGTCCATTCATGTTTGAGCATTGTTGGGAGATTCTCAAAGAGGAACCAAAATGGAACGCATATTTGGAACGCCTAGAAGATCTGGAGCCGGGCAATAGGAAGTTTAGTGTTGATGATGAAGTGGGGGCAGCATTTCACTCTAGATGATACTCGAGATGAACGGCCACCAGGTGGCAAGCAAGCTAAGGAGCAGCAGAAGCGAAAAAGAAAGGACAAAGATTGTATAATAGATCTTGAAGATGAGCTAAGCAAATTTGTAGATGCTCAGAATGGCAAATGAAGGTCGCAAAGAGATGTTAGAGGCACAAAGGCGAGTGTCTAGTGAGAATCTTGAAGCTCGGAAGCTTGCATGCCTTGAAGCAAAGGATCACAAGGAGTCAGTTATGCTAGAAACATACCGAGCATTGATGATGCAAGACACAACTGGGATGCCTGAAGATGTGATATCTGAGCATGTGTTGGCATTGAAGTGTTTCAGGGAGAGGTTATTCGGGAAAACTGACTAAGGTACTTCCAGCTGTCCATTACCTAGTTTAAATTTAGTGTACACTATCACTCCTGAAATTGAGTTAGTTACTATGCATTGATCTCTGTTGAAATTTAGTGCACACTTTCACTCCTGAAATTGAGTAAGTTACTAGTGCTGAAACTGTACTTAACATGTAGTCAAAAGTCCAACTACCTTAAATGCAGTCAAGTCCAGATAACCATGCACGTAGTGCAAAATCATGTAGTCAATGGTACAACTACAGTACAGATAACCATGTAGAATAATTACACCCAGTAAAACTGGACACACCTATATAATGCTCTATATCCTATTCTGAATCATCCATCCAAACCCATCTTCCTTTACCTCTCATCTTCCTACTTAGCCTTCCAGCCCATCTTCCTCACCCACCATGTCAGAATCATCTGATGAGCTAGCCCCAACCAAAATCATGGAAGTCTATGCTAGTGAGTAGAACATCCTAGACTCCTTTGCTAAGAGGCTCATGATTAAAATCAAGGCTTGGCTTAGATTATCTCGGCGACGATGTGGTCCAAGGAAGAAAATTCCGAGGGACCATGGAGGTTCTCATCAACGGTTGGTGGAGGACTACTTTGCTCAACACCCACTCTACCCCGAGAGTATGTTTCGTGCAAGATTCCGTATGAATAGAGACCTCTTCCTACGCATTGTGAATGCCCTTGGTCAGTGGCCTCCCTATTTCACTTATAGGGCAGATTGTTCTGGTCGAATAGGGCTCTCACCATTGCAGAAGTGTACAGCAGCCATGCGGATGCTAGCGTATGGTACCCCTGCCGATGCCCTTGATGAGTACTTGAAGATTGGGAAGTCCACTGCATTAGAGTGTTTGGACAAGTTTGCTCGGGGGGTGATTCAGGTGTTTGGTGGGGAGTACTTGAGACGACCCAAACAGGAGGATGTTGAGCGTCTACTTCAGGTTAACGAGTCCCGTGGTTTTCCTGGAATGCTAGGAAGCATTGACTGCATGCACTGGCGATGGGAGAAGTGTCCTTTAGCATGGAGGGGGCAATTCACCCGTGGTGATTATGGAGTACCAACTATGGTTCTAGAAGCCGTTGCCTCCCAGGACCTTCATATTTGGCATGCTTTCTTTGGAGTTGCTGGGTCAAACAATGATCTTAATGTGCTCAAGCAGTCCCCACTATTTTTTGATGCATTGAAAGGAGAAGCCCCACAAGTTCAGTTTTCTGTCAATGGGAATGAGTATACCACTGGTTACTACCTTGCCGATGGTATATACCCAGAATGGGCTGCTTTCATGAAGACTATACCACTTCCCCAAACAGAGAAGCACAAGTTGTTTGCCCAGTACCAAGAAGCGGCAAGAAAAGATGTCGAGCCTGCTTTTGGCGTATTGCAGTCCCGTTTTAGCATCGTCCGCCGGCCTGCACGTCTATGGAAGAGAAAGAGTGTTGGAAAGATCATGCTAGCTTGTGTGATTCTCCATAATATGATAGTCGAAGATGAGAGAGAGAAGGCCGCCATTCATATTGACTTGAACGAGAATCCAGGGGCTTCATTTGCTCTACCTCCTGAAGTGAATGTTGGTGGTAATCTATGTTTCGCTGATGTGCTGCGTAGAAAAGCTACTATTCGTGCTCGTCCACAACATACCCAGCTCAAAAATGATTTGATCGAGTATATTTGGCATAGATTTCGAAATAGCCATCATAATTAATCATGGTAGGGTACTAATATCTGCATGTTCCTCTTCCTTTTTCCATGTAACATTGAGAATCAGCATGATATCTTACATGTAATTTATTTCAGGCATATGCTAAGCTAGGTTGATTGTTCCAGATTCTACAAGCAGGTGTGCACTCTTATATTAAGCTAACTCTGCTTGATAGTAATCAGATAGTAATCTACTTTACTATTTCATATTTACCCCTGTCCTTGTCTCTTTTGTTTCAATATTTACTCCTTGTCCCTGTCTTTTCTCCATACAGTGGCTGAAGGATGATTGATGCAAACAATTAACTGCTTAAACAATGGCCTTGTGCCTTTACCGTTGCCGAGATCAAACAAATGGCTTGTTTACTGGAGATCATATTTAGTATTTTGTTTGGTTAATGTTTTCTTTTTAAATAGTCAAGTAATTTTTAAGTGTCCATGTCATGGTGCTATGTACCGTTATTTTGTTGCTCATTGTCATCAAGATCATATCTAACGGCTTGTGTGCCGGAGACCTTGTTTAGTGTTCGTTTGTACTTCCTCATAGAGTCCCTTAATGTTCGAAGTGTCAGTATGGTGCTATGCTCATTTGGTTGTTGTTTTCTTATTAATCAGTCTGCTTTGATATATCTTGATTGAGTGTATGGTATATATGTGTACATGGTTACAAAGATACGTACCACAGTGGATCAGAATAGTCATTAAATTATTAAGACCAATCTACTAGACAGCCTAAAAGCCAATCTATTGTACTGTTCTGGCTATTAGTTGGCTATAAGTGATGTGGCAGAAACATAGAGCCGGTAGCCGGCTTCTTTATTGAACTTGCTCTCATGTGATGACGCTGTGTGTCTGCTCCTTGGCCCATGTCTGTCTGCCTGGTGGGAGTTGCGGTCGGACTGTCCCGTGCAGACGTTGCACGTCTGGTATTCCTAGATTTCAGGGTGTTGGGAGAACCTTCCTCGGATGGAGTGCTTGGTCCCGCCAAATTTTCCTCGAAAGGCTCCCCATGCACATCATTTTCTGCCTCGTTATTTACCGGAGCTTCTCGGTTGCCATTTTGACCAAAATTTGCACTATTTTGCCCTGCATTTTCTACAGCGAACTCACTAGGCACATGATCAAAACGGTTATTATCCCCCCAATGGTCAAAAGGACGCAATTGTTCTGGAAGAAGCACGATTTCTTTGCGAAGTTGAGCTTCGGTGTTCGGATGAAGATGTTGAAACGGAAAGATTGTTTCATCGAACACTACATCTCTAGAAATATAGACACTACCTGTTTGAACATCTAAACATTTTACTCCCTTGTGCATAGCACTATATCCAATGAACACACATTGTTTAGATCGAAATGATAGCTTCTTGCGAGCATTGTAGGGTCTAAGGTTTGGCAACATGCGCAGCCAAAGATACGAAGTGCGGTATAATCGGGATTTTTATTAACGAGACGTTCAAAAGGTGTATGAAAATCAATGACTTTGGAAGGTAGCATATTTATGAGATGTGTGGCACTCAAGAATACTTCGTCCCAAAATTTTAATGGTACAGAGGCATTAGCTAGAAGTGCTAGGCCTACTTCCACAATATGACGATATTTTCGTTCGGCCGATCCATTTTGTTGATGGGCATGTGGGCATGACACATGATGAGAAATGTCAATCTTTTGGAAAAATGAATTTAATTTTTCATATTCACCTCCCCAATGAGATTGGAGAGTAAGGATTTTCTCCCAAATTTGTGTTCAACGAGTGCTTGGAAATTACGAAAAACATTGAAGACATCAGATTTCTTCTTAATGAGATAAATCTATGTGAACTTGCTGAAATCATCAATAAAACTTACATAATAGTTGTGGCGACCAATAGAGAGCGGAGCGGGGGCCCAAACATCTGAAAACACAAGTTTAAGAGGAGAAGTGGAAATACTAGTGGAGATCGAATAAGGAAGTTTGTGACTCTTTGCCCTCGGACAAGAATCACATACGGACTCTAGCTTTCCATGAAAACAAAGCTTATTATTTTTAAGCACTTGTTCAACGACTGAAAAAGACGGATGGCCAAGACGACTATGCCACCTCGAGGAAGAGACCTTGGTGACACCAAATACTTGTTTATTGGGAGTTCAATCATGTGGAATCAAAGGGTAGATTCCTCCTCTACACCTGCCTCGGTAAATTACCCTCCTCGTGACCTGATCCTTTATCAAAAAGAATCTTGGCCAAAATTCAATATAAACATGATTATCATGGGTAATGTGATTAACTGAAAGAAGATTTTTAGAAGCTTCTCGCACATGTAAGATATTGTTCAAGAGGATTTTATGAGCGAGGGTTTTAATAACTGAATGACCAATATGGTTAATTCCCATACCTGCACCGTTTGCGGTGTTAATTTGTTCTTGTCCACGATACTTATCACGGATAGTCATCTTCTCTAGCTCGCTTGCGACATGTTCCGTTGCTCCGATGTCCATGTACCAGTTGATGTCAACTCCATATGAGACGGAGTTTGCCGAATGATCCTCTTGATTATCATCATTGTAACGATACCAACAGCCCCGTGCGCTATGGCTGGGTTTGCCACAGATTTGGCAAGAGGTCTTGGCACGATCTGGTCCTTGTCCACCGCCACCATGTGAGTTGTTGCGATGTGGCGGTGCCCCCTATTGTTGGTGTTGAAGGGGGGTCGACCACCACGACCTTGGCCACAACCTCCATAGCCGCGACCACGAGATGAACCTCCACACCCACGTCCACGACCGCGTGGCACGGAGTCGTTTGCGGAGGACTCGAAACCGTTGTTTCCATCCATGCTTGATCCGCTAAGGAGCTCAGCCGTTGATCAAAGTTTGACATTTGCACGAACAACTCATCTAGCGTGACTGCCTCCGTGCGAGCATCCAGAGCCGACACAAGAGGGTTGTTGTTCTCGTATATCCCTATTAGTATATAAGAGATGAGTTCATCTTCAGCGAGTGGCTTACCAGCCATCGCGAGTTCTTCTGCATACGACCTCATTTCTTCGAAGAAGACATCCACTGTGTTGTTCTCCTTCCTGCCGTTGGCAAGGGCTATGCGGAGGTTGTTGATCCATGAGCGCGACATCGAAGAGAACATACTCCCGAGTGCATCCCACACCGCCTTGGAGCTTGCCAGCGCTGCCACTTGGACAAGGACCTCCTTCGACAAGGAGTTCACCAAATAGCTGAGTATCTCCTGATCTTGCGCCTCCCATAGAGTGTACGCGGGATTAACCACGACCTGATCGTTGGTGTTGATGGTTTTTTCTGGCATAACCGTGGAACCATCAAGGAACCTGAAGAGCTGGGCGCCCTTGAGCTTTGGCACAAGTTGGGCACGCCATAGGAGAAAATTCTCGCGAGTTAATCTCTCAGAAACTTGGTGATTAATGGTGATGACAGCTGGATTTGAGGAAGTTGCCATGAATGGCCTGATTGGTTTTTTGCTAGACGGAGATAGAGGAACCTGACTCTGATACCATAATAGCTGGGTAGAATCACTCGCCTTGTTCTCGCGGTGTTTACGTGTTGATATATATAGCCAGAAACAGCCTCTTGTGTGGCCTTTACAAGGTAGTGCTCAATTAGCATTAATCAGCATTGCTTTGAGTGTTTACATCAAGGTTGTGGAGCCACCCTGTAATTTGATGGTGGCCAAATAGTCCGCTAACCAAGCCTTGGGTTCTTGGAGCCCATCGTATTTGTGACGGTGATGTGGAAGTTTGAAGTCCTTGGGTACTGATGCCTTGCGAATCCTCTGCGTGAAACAGCTGGCCCTGCATAACTCGTGATCGTCTTCGTCGTATCCATCCTGGTATCATCGGCTGCGGCTTTCATCTCTGGGTCCGCTGCTCCTGTGCTGGGTGTTGTCGTTTCTTGTATTGCTTCGCGGCTCGGATCCTATGAGATGTGCCTGGTGCGGTGATCGAGATCGTCGGGTGTGTCCTACTTGCCGAGGACTATGGTGACGGTGTGGGGACCTTTGTGTGAGTCCTTGTTCTGCTTCCGTGAGTGAGGATCCTCCCATGCCGAGGTTCATCAGGGTGGAGCGGTGAAGGGCCACGCGCGGATTGATATGTCCATTTTGCATCACTATTCTATGTCTTAATTCACTATTATGCATTGATATATTTCATACTGAGAGGTGATGCTTATGTTATTTCATCTGTTTTTGCATGGTTGATGACTTTTGGAGCATGGACCACTGCAGTAAGGATTCTGATGGAAAAGCTGCTGTTTGGAGGCAAAATTCGCGAAGATCAAAAAATCCGGGAAAATATACGGAAAATCCTATTTTTCCAGAAGACTAAGGATGCCAGAAGACGGAGTGGAGATGGGCCAAAGGGGGCCCACACCACCCCATAGTGCGGGCAGCCCTAGGCCACGCCAGGAGGTGGTGTGGCCACCCTGGCCCACTCCTGCCTCTCCCTCTGGCGTATATCATCATCCTGAAACCCTAAGACTGGGGAGAGCGACCAGAGAAAGATTCCGCCGCCTCTGCGGGGCGGAAAACACTGAGAGAGAAAGATCTCTCCGGCAGACAGATTTCTGCCAGGGGAATTCCTTCCCGGAAAGGGGAGATCGTCGCCATCAACACCACCATCAAGCTGGACTTCATTGGGATCATCATCATCATCACCACCATCATCACCATCAGCACCCTCATCACCATCTCCATATTGCTGTAACAATTGGTTGAATCTTGCATAGTTCATAGGGGAAACTTTCCCGATGTTGATTACTCCTTGTAGTTGATGCTATTGAGTGAACCATTGTATTATTGTTTATGTTCAAATTGTTATACATCATTATTCCATCTCTGATCATGATCCATATGATGTCTTGTTAGTAGTTCGTTTTGTTCTTGAGGACATGGCAGAAGTCTTGTTGTTAGTAGTGGAGTTGTGTTGAGAAAGATTCAATAGTTTGATATTTAAGTTGTGGTGTACTTCTTCTGGTGGTGTCATGTGAACGTCGACTACATGAAACTTCACCTATATGGGCCTAGGGGAATGTATTGTGTATATGGCTACTAATCGTAGGGGTTGCCGGAGTGACAGAAACTTGAACCTCCGTTAGGAAACCATTACACAAGGGACGTAAGGGTCTTAGAGTTTAAAGCTGTGGTTAGGTTTCTACCTTAATTACTTTATTGTACTTACGGATGTTTGCAAGGGGTTTAATCACAAGTATGTATTAGTATTGGATGGGGCGGTACATTAGCACATGTTCACCCACACAACACTTAGCAAGCTAGAGAAGATTAATCAGCTATATGAAGCGAAAGCACTTGACAGTCTTCCCATGTGTCCTCGAGAACGTTTGGTCATCTTAAGTAATACAATCGGCTTGTCCTTTGCTGCATAAAGGATTGGGCCACTTGCTGCATTTATTCCTACTGTCTCTTATTTACTCGTACTTTGTTTACTTTCTTTATCGAAAACCCCTAAAAATCAGTTTACTAAGTATTTGCAGAGAATTCCTGATCCATACCACTAGCCAGCACCTTCTGCTCCTCGTTGGGTTCGACACTCTTACTTATCGAAAATACTGCGACACCCCCTATACTTGTGGGTCATCAAGACTATTTTCTGGTGCCGTTGCCGGGGAGTGAAGCACTATTGGAGAGTGGAACTGGTAAAGGAAACTTCTACTGTGAGTATTGTTTACTTCTGCTAGTTGCTTTATTTTCGTTATGGATAATTCGCCGAGTTTCTTATTTGGTAATTCTACTACCACTGCTAAGGTAGTAGATAAGCCACCACCTGCTGAGAATGATGTTTTCAAAATACCTGCAAGAATTATTGATCGTGTTATGGATAACTATTATGTTGGGGATGGAACTGTCCATCTCGGTGATCATTTACTCTTTATACACGAATTATGCGGGTTGTTCAAGTGTGCAGGTATTACTACAGATCAAGTTAAGAAGAACTTATTCTCATTATCACTGAAAAGAAGAGCTGAGGACTGGTATAAGCTGCAGAAGAATGGTCAAGCTCTGGAATGGGAGGAAATAGTGCCTCTCTTCTATTCAAAGTTTTATCCTCCTAGTGAGATTCATAAAGATCGGAATCAAATATAAAAAATTTGGCCTCTTGATGGAGAGAGTACAGCTCAAGCTTGGGGGAGATTGAAGTTACTAATGCTCAAATGTCCCATTCATGAGCTCCCCAACAATATTATTATCAATAACTTTTATGCAAGGCTCCCTCTACATGATAAGGATTTATTGGATGCTTCTTGTGCTGGATCATTCACTCGCATGAAAGAACAAGCTAAATGGGATCTTCTGGACCATATTCAAGACAATGCTGAAGCTTGGGAGAATGACAAAGGTAGAAAGTCAGGTATAAATTATGATTATGAATGCATTGAATCTTTTATGGAAACTAATGACTTTCAAAATATTAAAAATGCTTATGGTCTAGACTCTCAAGCTATTGCTTCTTATTTTAAGGCTTTTGCTTCCTTTATTGAAGTGCCTAAAAAGAAGTGGAATAAGTACCATGAGCCTTATAAAGATGTTGCTAAGAGTGTTCCTGCAAGAAATACTGAAGTTTATACTGCTAATCATGTTTTACCTAAACCTTACATCGAGAAAATACCTTTCCAGTTAAGATAAAGGAACATTCTATGATAGCTAGTATGGTTAATGAAAGTACGAATGAAGCTGTTGAACCTGATAAACAAAAGGTTGATGAACCTATTATAGCAAATGTTAAAGACTTTGTCACTAAGTATGAAAAAGAGGGACACACTATCCTTTGTAAGGATGCCTCAAATATTGTTTCACAAAATAGTGTTATGAGAGCTACTATTCCTGTGTTTTCTGTTAGAATAAGTGATCATTGCTATGATGGTCTGTAACACCCTCAAATCGTCCCTATGCAAGTTTTAGCCCTTTCCGCCAAACCCGCATAGAAACGATTCAAGGACGCCCACCAGGCACTTTCGTGCGGGTGGAAAACGAAGTAATACCATTACACAGTAGTCCTCGATGGGACCCACAGAACAGATATATATACAACACGACTCCACGAGTCAAGAATACAGATATACAATACAAAGATCCAAATCACCTTGAAATCGATAGGGCATCCGACTACGGACAAGATGCAAATGGGGCTAAGAGCCCTGAAGAATAACCAATGGCGTCCATAACCCTGCCCAGGCCAAGCCGGAAGGGTAAGCCTGCTAACGACGTCGATCTCAAACCTGCTAAAACAAAAGGGGTGCCGACAAAGGGCGAAGGAAAAAGAGGAGCGTCAGTACTAAGGCCAGTACACGGCGAGGCTAGAATTCGGTGGCTCTCGCCTACATAGGTATGGTGGACTGAAGCGGCATCGCAGCATGCACTAAACAACCTATAGAGACTCAGTAAAACTGGCGGCTATTAGAGAGGGATAAGAAGGACCTATTCGGATCCCACCTGAGACTACACCAAACATACCCATCCTGGTATTTCCCCCTCGAGACCAAACGAGGAAGTCAGATCGAGGAACTCACACGGTTGGCAATTTTACTCATTCCGTTTTAGTTGCAACAATTCCTAATCAGCTATAGATAGCGTGAGTCGTCCCGATAGCATAAGTAGTGGGCAGTTTTAGTTAACATTCCGTTGTAGTTGGAACATTTACTAGTCAGATATAATTGTCTTGAGGAATCCCAAAACCCAATAGTTGTTGGCACTTTTATCACATTCCATTGGAGTTGTAATACTTACGAGGCAGGTATAACAAAACAATCCAGGTCCACCAGTGGTTGGAATTTTTAATATCCATTCCGTCATAGTGAAGCTGATTACTAGTCAGATATATTAAGTCAAATTTATAGCACTAGTTTAGTTATGCTTGTCTATGATCGAGATACTGTGCTCCAAGTCGTCCATAACCGCGGACATGGCTTTCAGAAAGTTTTACCCTGCAGGGGTGCACAAATAGCAACACACACTCGATCAACCTCGGAAAAACCAACTCAAAACCCAACGAGGCATTCACGACAAACCGATCACAGGATTCATCAATATTTCAGGGGGCCACCCCACTAAGCAACCCGCAACAAAGTTGGCCGGCTCCGGAACGGACCCAGGGTTTGTGTGGACGACTGTAAACGACTGGGAACCCGAAAGTGTGACTGGGCTTGTCGATACAGCGAAAACGTGTCACGATCCTAAACAGTACAGGTGCTCCACGCACAATCGTAATAAAGCAGTAACATGGCATAAGTACAGGATAGTAATAAAACCCCAAACTACTTTGTGGCCCCAAGAAATAGAAATGAATCAAGCTCTAGCTCAGGGGGGTCCATAAGGCCTCCCGGATGTGGATAGTGCGAAAAATCAAGGAACAGGTATCAAGTACTCGGGGTCCTACGGGACACAAGTGAGCGTGGAAGAACCAAATAACATCTATTGCCCATCGATGCCTCTACATTAGTTATATCTAGCATTTTAATAGTTGTATTTAAAGTCATGACCATCCCCACCAATAAGCATCTCCACCAATAAACATCTGCCAGCATTCCAACAACTGTGGTACTCGACAACACAAGATCACACATGAGCAGGCAACTACGACTCGCAAGGTCAGCTATCTACCAAACACAGGTAATATGAGGTGTCCAAGGCTATATAGAGGCTGCACGGGGTATAACTGGTGTACGGAAACTAAAGCATCGTGACACGGATAGCAATAGATCAACAGGAGGAAATAAAGACTATAAATGCAAAATAGGTAGAAGGGGGAGAGATGCTCGCCTGGGAAAACACTGTCGAAGGATCATAGCCGGAGAACTTGTCGATACTCACATCCACTCATCGGCCTAATCCGCGAAGAAGCAAAGCACTAAAAGAAACACCGGATGCAATATTTAATACTACGGCAGAAGATCCGGCATGATTATGATATGCATGCGAGATGAACAATTTAATATGCGACAGTCGATAATGTCATATTATAAAAATAATGGGGGTCTCGGATAGGGAATCACATTTAGGGTTCGGCGAACTTGGGCTCCGAGGGTTCGAGGTTCGACAGGTTCGACGGGGGCGGAAACGGCTCGACGGGATCGGTCTCGGACAACGGAAGTAGATCTTGTCGCATCCGGGAAGAAGGACTTGGTTTGGCGTCGGGGCGCATCGTATCCGCCCGGGTCGGTCTCGGCGTTCGGGAAGAAGAACTTGGCGTTCCGCGGCGAAGTGCTTGGCGTATCCGTGTCGACGACCTTGGCGTTCGGGTTCTCGGGCATCGCATCTGGGAAGAAGGTCTTGTCGCAACTGTGGTCTTCGGGTGTGGCGGGGAAGAAGAGCTTGGTATCGATGATGGGGTCTTCGAGTAACTCCATGTACTTCTTCGGCATCAAGCCGGTCGTGTCGGCGAGAAAGATCTTGCATAGTCCTCCGGTTGGCATGTGCACCAAAACGACCTTCACATCGTACCTACTTCGGAGCAGCAGCAACACGATTACCAGGGTGATTACAGGGGTAGATGAGCATACACGCACACGTCCTGGTACTGGTCACACAAAAACACATCTAGGAGACGGTCGGTTGTACGCATGGTTGGAGAAGGGCACGAGCTGTACAACATGACTCGAAGGGGCACGCGGCCAGCAGCGCATTGAGGAGCACAACCAGCAGCATCACGAGACGGCACACGACGGCGTTCTGAACAGAGACGGCGCGACGGAGACGCACGTCCGAGCGTGGTCCTGCCGGGGGAGCGAGCGACGAGGGAGGTGGTGGTGGTCTAGTCGGCGGAGGCGCCAGGACGAGGAGTGACGCGGTCGGCGCGACAGTCATCGCGGGAGAGGCCGGCACGAGAGGCGGGAGGAACTCCGGCGGCGACGACACGTGCTTGCAGGCCCACGTGCTCGGGCTCGAGCCGCGCGGGGAAGGCGGACGCGGGAAGACCTGGGCCCGAGGTGGCGGAGGCGGCACGGAAGCTCGGGGGTTCGGCCGGCGGCGGGGTCATGGCGGCGAGGGGTAGGCCGAGGTCAGCGGCCGGCGAGGAATGGGGGAAGGAGGACGAGGTCGGGGAGGAGGGGGCCCGAGGCGGCGGTTGACGGCCGGAGCAGAGGCTCGGGGAAGTCGCTGGAGGAGGCGGCGAGCCGCAAGGAGAGGGAGGCGACGACGGCGAGGGGCCTGGGAGGAGCTCGGGCGGCGGTTGGAACTGGGGCCGGCGAGCGGCCTGAGGAGAGCGGCGGGCGGCGGCGTCCGTCGGTGACGCGGGAGGAGGTGCCGGGACGAGCAGAGCAAGGCGGAGGGCGGGGCCGGGCTCTGGGGAGGCTCGGCGGCGAGCGGCACATACGGGAGGAGGGCGCCGCGGGGGCCTGGCGGCCGGCGGGGGATCGAGCCAGGAGGGAGGAAGGAGGCGCAGGTGGGGAAGTGGTGGGCCAGGTGGCGCGGATTTTGAGACGGTCGGGATGGGGCCGGCAGGTGGCGTGGGCAGCCAGGTGTGGTGAGGGACTGGGGAGGCGTGGGGGCTGGGTGGGGTGTGAGTTGGGTGAGGTGGCAGGTGAGGAGGGGCTGGGTGGAGGAAGCGGTGAGGTGGCAGGCTGTGGTTGGCCGGGGTGATGTGGAAGGGGCTGGGTAGGACAGGGTGGGTAGGGTATTTGGTGGGAAAAGTTTTGGGTGATATCTGGTAGGTACGATTTTTATCTGGAGGTGGCCGGCTAGGCTTTCGGGCCTGGCGGGCTGCCTCCTAAAAACAAAAGAAATATTTTATTATTTAAAACGGGGCTTTTGAAAACCGTTGGTAGACAAAACAAAATAATCCGGAGACCCGGGTTTTAATTTGAATTAAAGACGGGGCGTTTAGAAAACAAAACCAGGCTTTTCGAAAATAGTTTTACGCAAACAAATGCAAGATGACATGACGATGCTCAAATGAAAGGTGGCATGATGACATGAGCATGCGGTCATGATGATGCATTGCACAAAAACAACGTGATTTTCTAGTAGTGGTTTTTGCGGGATGCCACATGGTCCTTGTGAAAGCTATATTGTTAAGTTTATGCATGATACTGAAAGTTACTATGAGAGAGGGAAAAGTGTTCTTACGCATCTCAATAATATCAAGTTTCCTCGCTTTATGCTGAAAGTTCTTATGTTGCACATCTTTTGCCTTCTTATGCAAGTTGCCTCTGGTTTCAACAATTTGTTTGTTTACAATATTCCCTTGCATAGGAAGTGGGTTAGACTTAAATGTGTGTGTGTGTGTTTGCTTCTTAATGCTCTCTTTCACTTCAATTCATATTCCTGAGTGAGCATCGTCAAAAAAAAAATTATCATGCCCATTTTAATGGCTATAAAGAAAGAGCTTTTTGGGAGACAACCCAATTTGTTTTTGTTTCTTTGAGTCTTGGAAGTTATTACTTCAGTAATAACCGCTCCTTATCCGTTTTGTTTGGTTTTTGTGTCTAGATCAACTTCTAATGAGAGAGAAGTAAGATTTGGGGAAGTTACTGTCCTGAAACAGATTTGTGTGCTTCACCGTAAAAATTCATGAGAGATCTCTGTATGTTGGATTGAGCTGTAATCTTTTGTGCTTCTGTCCCAGGTTATTATTTAACTTTCGTTAGTTTTGCACTTTTTGATTTGAGCAACATAAGATATTCGAAAAAATTGATCTTTACCTGCTGGTCTATTTTGACAGATTATGCCAATCTTGCATTTGCTTCTTTATTCGATTTCCTTCTTGAATTCTTTTTGGGTTTTCGGAAGGAGTTGCTACAGTAGCTTATGTTTTGATGGTTTTCAGTTGAAATTGGACTCAAAAGGTTTTATCACTTCACTTATACTAATGTTGCTAATGAGAACCGTGTGAAGTTTTGTGTGAAAGAAATTTCCAGGAAGTGGAGATAATGGTGTAATAAGGAAGAGAAAGGTTTTATGACTCAAGTAATAAGGGTATTAAGATGAAGATATTGATGTTATTCAAGTGGTGACTCCGGAAGAATCTACTAGATACCAAATTCAGAGACCTGCAAAGTCTGTTTTCAAATAGGTAACGGTTCTGGTAAGAAAAGTTCCGTGAAAATACTATCCAACTATATTTTTGAAGTTTTCAGTCAATAAGGAAAGCTACGAAGCGAAAAAGGGACGGAAATAGAGCCAGGGTGGCTCACACCACCCTGTGGCACGGGCCCACCCCTGGCCGCGCCTCAGGTGGTGAGTCCACCTCGGACTCTGCCTCCGACTTGTTTTCTCCCAGTACCTTCCTTTTGATATGAAACTTCGTAATATATAACCCCCCCGGATCCCCCGAGGTTCGTATATCGTGTTTTCGTCGTGTTTTTGTTTCGATCTGTTTCTGCCAGGACATACTCTTTGAAAGTTTAGAAGCACAATGGTGTCCACCAAGGATAAAGGGAAGGAGCCTATGGAGGAAGATCTCCAAGACCCCAAGCAGGGGCTGGTACCTTTAGTCTCTTGCCCCGCATCAACGGAATCCCTACGAGTCACTAAGGAGTTTTGCGACAAGTACCAAGATTTGAGGAGGAAGGTGGACATGCTTCAATGGGAGAATAATAGGCTTCGCAAGATGCTGGAAGATTTCCTCACGTTAACTAAGAAAATATTACCACCACCATCGAAGGAGTAATTCGTCATCAGGTTTGGCATCCCCTTGGTTTGTCCCAAGCTTGGGGGAGTGCCGCGGTATCATATCACTATCTTCTATCTTTTTACCTTATTAGTAGAGTCATATCATGAATAGAGGAGTTATTATGTAGTATGGTTTGCATTATGGAAGTGTCCCCTCTCTCGTTAGGTATGTATCCCTTGGTGTGAGTTGCTGTTATGGAATATTAATGAGAAGTTCTATCATTCACTCTTTTGCATAGCTTATATTAGTTTTCAATTCGTGGTTATATGATTGATCTTGTTCTTAGTATTGGTATCACTTTGGGATCATTGAGTTAATTTAGTTGGTTTTGGCAAACCTGGCTCGGTCAGTACCACACTATTTTTTAGAGTTGAAAGAAAATATAGAAGTACTCTAGAGAAAAATAATTTCATCATCTTTCTTTCTTGATTTGCTCATAAGTTTAGTATTCTCTAGTTAAGATCTTTTGTGCTTCCAAGGAAGATTGCATGTTTGTTTTTATCACTTGTATGTTTGTTTGTTTCCTTCAACTCTTATACTTGCTACCCAGCCTTGCTAGCCAAAAACCTGTACTAAAGGGAGTATTCTTCTCGTGCATCCACCTCCTTTAAACCAAAACCTTTGCCATATGTGTCCACCATACCTACCTAGTAGCATTAGTGCTATTCTAAGTAAATTCTTGTTTTATCTACCTCCCAAATTAAACTTGTTATGTGAAAATTAGTGACTAAAGCTCTCACGAACTTGATGGCACACTTTACTTTCTTGCACTTAATAAACTTGAACCATTGTGCTCACCTATGTTGCGTATATGCTTGCGCTTTGTAAGTTGTGGATTAGCAGAACCATGCTGTCATGGGGAACGCTTTCAACATTGCACTGGTACTTCGTACCAAGTTGATATCATGTTCTTTTGTCTATGGATGTCATCGGTGTGAAATGAAAGGGGAGCTTGTAAGTCCATGGAGTTATGCATGTGTGTTAGAGAAACGCCTGGGCCACTGGTCTAATCCATGCTGACATGGTGGAAACCTGCAGCGTAACCATAGCGAGTATCTATGAAGCATTATTCTTATAAAAAAGAGATAGAGATTGAGAAAAAGAGAAAAGAAAAAACAGATATTATGAAAAGAGGAAACAGAGAAAAAAGCACCATATTCCCATGGTAAATAAGAAGATTGCTGAGATACTTGTTGTCTGCTTGCCTTGTCATTTTGATATGGGGATTCTTCCGTATCATTGGGCAAGGGGTACCCCATTGGCGGTTCTCAATGATACACATATGCTTACGATGACAAGAACTTACCGGTGACTAAACTTGAGTAGCATGAGGAGAGGCCCTCGAATTCAAGGGACACGAGATTCTCAACTTACAACTTGTCAAGGCATATCCTCATATTTGATCACTTTAACCTTAATCACCAAAAGATGCCTATGATAGGGGCAATGAGAGCTGAAAGCTAGTAAGTATCATAATTTTTGGGAGCTCTTTATGAGACTTGCAATCCCTGCTTCCCTCTTTTGAAGGGCCTTTCTTTTACTTTGTAGTTGAGTCAGTAAACCTACTCCCTTCTATCTCAGCAAGTATTTTGAGTTGATGTATTTCATTCATTCATATGATGATTTATTCAATCATGTTTCTTATGTTCCTTGTTTTGCACATTGCTCTTATCTTGATGTTTACTACTTTGAAAGTTTTCATCGAAAACCAGCTATTTGTGAACTCCAGCAAATTATCAACTATTCTTCGACCAAGAGCTAAGTTTTACAAATTATGATTCACTTTATGTATCTTTATTGTGTTACCTTTACTCATTGCAAGTTGAGTTATATAATAGTGAGTTGTCTTCTATTATGATCTATGTATTGATGAATGTGATGCTTCTTGTCCGTATTTTTTATCGACTCTTCACTCCTAAACCTAAGGTCATGTTTATTGAGCTCATTTTCGCTTGGGGACAAGCGAAGTCTAAGCTTGGGGGGAGTTGATACGTCCATTTTGTATCACTATTCTATGTCTTAATTCACTATTATTCATTGATATATTTCATATTGAGAGGTGATAGTTATGTTATTTCATCTGTTTTTGCATGGTTGATGACTTTTGGAGCATGGACCACTATAGTCAGGATTCTGATGGAAAAGGTGATGTTTGGAGGCAAAATTCGCGAAGATCAGAAAATCCGGGAAAATATACGGAAAATCCTATTTTTCCAGAAGACTAAGGATGCCATAAGACGGAGTGGAGATGGGCCACAGGGGGCCCACACCATCCCATGGCGCGGGCAGCCCTAGGCCGCGCCAGGAGGTGGTGTGGCCACCCTGGCCCACTCCAGCCTCTCCCCTCTGGCGTATATCATCCTCCCGAAACCCTAAGACTGGGGGGAGAGCGACCACAGAAAGATTCCTCCTCCTCTGTGGGGCGGAAAACACCGAGAGAGAAAGATCTCTCCGGCAGACAGATTTCTACCGGGGGAATTCCTTCCCGGAAAGGGGAGATCGTCACCATCAACACCACCATCAAGCTGGACTTCATCGGGATCATCATCATCATCAGCACCATCATCACCATCAGCACCCTCATCACCATCTCCATATTGCTGTAACAATTGGTTGAATCTTGCATAGTTCATAGGGGAAACTTTCCCGATGTTGATTACTCCTTGTAGTTGATGCTATTGAATGAACCATTGAATTATTGTTTATGTTCAGATTGTTATACATCATTATTCCATCTCTGATCATGATCCATATGATGTCTTGTGAGTAGTTTGTTTTCTGGAGGACATGGGAGTAGTCTTGTTGTTAGTAGTGGAGTTGTGTTGAGAAAGATTCAATAGTTTGATATTTAAGTTGTGGTGCACTTCTTCTAGTTGTGTCATGTGAACGTCGACTACATGACACTTCACCTATATGGGCCTAGGGGAATGCATTGTGTATATGGCTACTAATCGTAGGGGTTGCCAGAGTGACAGAAACCTGAACATCCGTTAGGAAACCATTGCACAAGGGACGTAAGGGTCTTAGAGTTTCAAGTTGTGGTTAGGTTTCTACCTTAATTACTTTCTTGTACTTACGAATGTTTGCAAGGGGTTTAATCACAAGTATGTATTAGTCTTGGATGGGGCGGTACATTAGCACAGATTCACCCACACAACACTTAGCAAGCTAGAGAAGATTAATCGGCTATATGAAGCGAAAGCACTTGACAGTCTTCCCATGTGTCCTCGAGAACGTTTGGTCATCTTAAGTAATACAATCGGCTTGTCCTTTGCTGCATAAAGGATTGGGCCACTTGCTGCATTTATTCCTACTGTCTCTTATTTACTCGTACTTTGTTTACTTGCTTTATCGAAAACCCCTAAAAATTAGTTTACTAAGTATTTGCAGAGAATTCCTAATCCATACCACTAGCTAGCACCTTCTGCTCCTCGTTGGGTTCGACACTCTTACTTATCGAAAATACTGTGATACACCCCCGATACTTGTGGGTCATCACGGATCGTCAGGTGCGGGTTGAGTGGTGATCAGATATGTTTGTGCGGCCACAATGGCTACCTGGGCTATTTTTGCCTTGATATTTCCTGCTTGATTGATTGACATGAATGATAGGTCGAGATCTCGGATGATTCCACTTCTTTCTGCTTTGGGGATATTCTGTAGTCGAGATGTTGGCCTTCTTGGTGGTGCTGCTGCTGTTACACTCCTTGAACCTCGAGTAGAGCTTAATTGTGCCTGTCGTAATCTGGATTCGTCGGCTAATCTTTTTCTTTCATCGAACTTTCTTTGCATCTGGAGTAGGTCTCTTTTCTTGTGGTGCAGCAGATATTGGTATGCCAATAGATCTTCATGCGAAGCATCCTCCATCATTAGGACTGCTCCCTAAATTGCCTCCCTTGCTTTTTGCCATGCTGACGCTGGTAGCCGAAGTCCTTGTCTCTCTCATGTGTGAGGTTCTCCGCCTCCTCCTTGGATTATGCGATTATCTACTGTTTCTCCTATGTTTCCGTGTTCTCGTTCGTTGTCGTGGTTTCCTGCATGGTCATCTGATAAAATATCATCAGGGTTGATAATAGGGTTATCATTTTCGTCGCGTGGTGTTGAGGTATCTCCGTTGATCATGTACACTTGGTGGCGTGTTATGCGTTGCCTAATGGTGTCGTCTTTTGCTTCTGCGGGTGTGTTGGCAGCGCTCCGAGATCGTAGTTCATGATAGATTGCCACCATCCTTTCTTCAAAGTCGACGTTTTCGCTGCTTTCTTCGGGTTCTGAGTTTGTCGGGTTTGCTTCGTGTGGTGAGATTGGCTGGTGGCCTTCTTCTCCTGCTTTGATCCGTGTTGAGATGTCCATGGAGGATCCAACGAACGATGCTGGTACCGCTATGGGTGTAGCTTTCTGCGGTGACTGTTCTGATGCGATCGGGGCCGAAGGGTGTGATTCTTGTATGTTGTCTGCTTGGAAGTGTAGGCTTTTGATGATTAGATCGGGTCCGCTGTTTAAATCAGCGGGTACCAATACAAGGGTGGGTGGGCATGGATTTGCTTTCTTCAAGTTGATCCTTGGTGGAGAGCGTTCCGCTGAATCCGTGTTTCCAACGTTCAGGTTTCCCATAGATGGCACCAATTGACGACGGGTAACCTCGGCAATGTCCATGGTGATGGACTTGGGGTTTAGCGGAAAAGAGAACGGTGGGCATTTCGTCGGATGTCAAGAAAAACGATGAAGACAAAGTCGCCTGAATATTGGGAAAACACACTATTACAAGTCGTCCTCTAGATTTCGGTACCCTCGCTTGGGCTTTTCCCGTCCTATATATAATAGGCCGGGTCTCAAAGCTGTATACGGATAGGTGATGTCTACGCACTTCTATTCTTGTAGAAAGTTGTTGGGCCTCCAAGTGTTAGAACAACAACAAGTTTCCCTTAAGTGGATTACCCAAGGTTTATCAAACTCAGGGAAGAAGTGGTCAAAGGTATCCCTCTCAAGCAACCCTGCAATCAAGATACAAGAAGTCTCTTGTGTCCCCAACACACCAATACACTTGTCAGGTGTATAGGTGCACTAGTGCGGCGAACAGATAGTAAAATACAAGTGGTATGGATATAAGACAACGGTGCCAGAAAAGAGCTTGATGGGAGGAAAAGACTAAAGGCAAAAAGATGGAAGCAAGAAAACATGTAATAGATCTAGTTCCAAACGGTGTTTCAATGTTTAGAAACAAGGCCTAGGGATCATACTTTTGCTTGTGAACACTCTCATATAAATATCTTCTCTTCATGATACTACTCTGAACTACTCTCCGGTTGGACACGCTAATCTATGGTAGGGCTATAACAACACACCTCAAAGTCTGCCTTCCGCATCCAGATAACCCCACACTGTCACCTTGAGCGCTAGATGGTTCCAACAAACACCACAATTTCATAGAGACATCCAACTCCAAATATAACTCATAACAAGCATTTATGTAACCTTAGCCAAAGTGCCACACGGTGTGCACATTGTCAACTTCACACACGTGGGGATAAGCAGAGATTCATTAAAGCACTTGAGTAGAAGAATAGATCTATAGATTACAAAGCTTATGATCTCATAAGATCACGCATAGAGAGAGAGATGAACACATAGGTACCGGTAGATCCCTTAGCCTCGAGGAAGAACTACCCCCTCATCATCATGGGAATCAGCAACGGTGATGGAGATGGTGGTGGAGATCAATGAAGATGGCTCCGGGGAACTTCCCCGTCCAGGCAGGGTGCCGGAACAGAGACTTTTTGTCCCCTGAATCTCCCCTTCGGTGGCGGCGGCGCTGTGGAGGTTTTTGTGGCTTTCTCCTGGATTATTTAGGGTTTCTGCATCGGAGGCTTCTTATAGGCAAAAGGGCAATGTCAGAGGGTGGACTAGGGGCCCACACCACCTGGTGGCGCGGCCAGGGGGACCTGCGCCACCACATGGTGTGGCCAGCACCTGGCCCCTCTCCGTCTCGTCTTCTGGCTCCGTGAGTCTTTCGGTAAAATATCGACTTTCGCTTTTGTCCGGTCCAATTATGAGAATATTTCTTTTCTAGCTTTTCTGAAACCAAAAACAGCAGAAAATAGGCAACTGGCACTGTGGCATCTTATTAATAGGTTAGTTCCAGAAAATGTGTAAAAATGCTCCAAAGTATGGACAAAACATAAGAAAGTAGATATAAAACAAGCATGGAACATAAAAAATGATAGATACATTTGCAACATATCAATAGGTTTCATACACGCGTAATTACAATACCAACACAATGTCGGTTCGTAGTTTCTTTCCTAATACGATCAGAGTCTTTGTCGGTTGCTTCCTTGGACTATTATCTGGAATCTTCATGGGCTGTCGGCCTTTTACCCAATGTAGGGTAACAAATAATGAGCATCTGAGTAATCATACCCATGTCAATTGGTATGCAAATACATGCACACGATTAATTCTAATAGAGTGCAACTGCTTCTTGCTTTGAGGGGCAGGTTACATGGGAGGTATATCAAATCCTCGGTCTGTAGGTTTTTGTTGTGTGTCCCAGGGTAGCTGATAAAGATTTTAGATTTAGAGCTTCATTGTCATCTATTGGTTCAATCACCCCACTGCCAGCTGATGAGGACTTGCCAATATCCGTGCGATCATTTGTCAAAAGTCTTTCACCTTGCCTAGTACAGGGTCCTTAAACAAGATCATCCAATTCCTGAGAGTTTTGAGCACCAAATCTGTTTTAAATCAGACTAGGGGTTATTATCAAAAATCAAAGAGTTCCTAAATTTCCAAATGCACCACAAACTACAGGCAAGCAGAATTCTTTTTCTCAGAGATCCAGAACCTACTCAACAATACAAACATGAATGGGAATAGTTTACCAAATTTCTTTGGCAACAATACAATGATGAAAGAGATGTGTAATATTTGCATCCTCAGTACATAAACAACAATCCTCAGGTTTGCCCATGTTCCTTTTTTCATATTGTCTAGTCATAAGTTTATTGTGAGACATTAGCCATAAGAAAATTTGGACTTTTCAACGAATGCATAAAGACCAAACTGCAAGAATGAGGGGTCACACCTCTGAAATTTATAATACTCCCTCTGTCCAGAAATAACTGACTTACATTTGTCTAGATTCGAATGTATCGAGACATATTTTAGTATATAGATACATCCGAATCTATACAATCTTAAGTCAGTTATTTTTGGATAGAGGGAGTACTATGTAGAGATGTAGTGGAGTAAACTCCTTTGCTTTAATATTGCTGAATCAAGGAATCATCCATGTTTTCAAAGCTAATACTACATAGGATTTGTTCCAAAGCATACTTGTCGTGGACCTGGCAACTAGGGTGCCACGTCCCGATGGTTAGCGGTCCCTAGCGCCTCAAGTCGACGTCCCCTCGAGAGACTTCGACGCCTCTGGAGATAGGCATGGCCGGATTAGTCCTCGCGAGGGTACGCCTCGCGAGGGGATGCCCTCCCGAGCGATAGCATTCGTAGAACCCAACTGCGGGTTCCTCAAAGCATACCCAAGGCTTTCCGGTAACTTCACCGAGCGGTCAGCGGGCGGGGAAAGTCCTGACAAGGGGCATAGTCGTCGTGTGCCCTCTATTCGCCTCGTTAACGGCACAGTGGTGGCCCTTCTCGCCCGTGGACCGGGGAAGAGGCCTGACACCGCTCTATATAAGGAGCCCTTCCCCTACCTTGGAAGGGATCGATCCTTTAGATCTAAAACCCTAGACTTTCATCCTCCATTGTAACCTTGCAAAGCATGCGAGCAATACAACAAAGCAAAAGTGGGGGCTTTACCTCCTCACGAGGGTCCTGAACCTGGGTAAAAAACCCTGGTGTTGCCTCTTTGTCATGTGCTTGCTCCATTGTCGTGGAGTTCCTTCAGACCTGCGTGTTCAGCCCCCTCACGAACCAAGGGATCGCTGGACCCTAGTTCCTTCGTGGGACAAATCTCCGACATTCCGCACGCGGTAGGAGGCTGAAGGGCGCTTCCAAGACCTTCGAGGACATGTCGGCCAACAATGAGACGCGCGCCGAGCGAGCCCTCTGTCGCACGGCGAGCAAGGCCCAGACGGAGCCGGCTCCGTAGCGTGCCTCCTTTGAGCAGGTCCCGTGGACGGAGGACGAAGGGGCCTCCTCCGAACGCCCATCACGGGAGCCCTCTCCCTCCTCGCACAACGTCACGTCGCTCTCCCGCATCGCGTCGTCTCGCGGCTACCCCGAGCATCTCACCCCGAAGGCTACCAAGCGCATGGTGAGCGAGCTCCTGGGCCACCCACCGGCTGAGCAGGGCCAGGAGAGGTGGCACGACCGGATTTCCGAGCTCCTTGGCGCTGCCACCCTCTCCCCCGAGGGTCCGGGAGCTCGACCCGAAGGCTGGGCGCTGGGGGCTCGCTCCGCCTTGCCGCTGCGATGATGCCCCCAATCCAGACAACGTCACTCCACCGCATGCAAATAGTTGCTAGATCATCTCCCCTCATGTGGCCATGGCGCTGCTGCACGAGCACGAGGACCATCTCGCTGAGGAAATTGCCACCGCGGGCTAGCAGAACCACATGGCCCTTGCCAATGGCAGGACAGTCCAGGCCAACGACTACCTCGCCTTCACCAAGAATCTCTGTCGTGTGGTCTGGCCCCACAAGTTCAGCCCGGAATTGCCAGTGTGCTACCACGGAACGACCAACCCATGTGAATTCCTCCAGCTTTACACCACGGGCGTCAAGGCTGTGGGGGGAGACGACCGCGTCATGGCAAACTGGTTACCCATGTGCCTGAAGGTGATGGCGAGTACCTGACTGATGAACCTCCCCGAGGAATCAATCGACTCATGGGCAGACCTCAACTCCGTATTCATCAACAACTTCAAGGGGACCTACGAGCGCCCGCTCACTTACTACGACCTCCGTCAAATACGCTAGCAGCCTGGAGAGATGCTCTTCAAGTTCCTACAGAGGTTCAGCTGAGTCCACAACAAGATCCCCAAAATCTCAGACTCCAACATCATCACCACTTTCTCCGAGGGCATGAAAGACATCAAGATGAGGGAGAAGATCGGCATACGGGGCGAGAGCCTCACTACCGCTGCTGAGTTCTTCGTCATGGCCGAGAAATGCGCCAAGGCGGAGGAGGGGCGGATGTTTGGCCTCGCTGAGGCAAAAACTACCCCCAAGGCCTCGGGCTCGTCCAAGGTCAAAGACAAGGACCCCAAGCGCACGACCACCACCGTCCTAGCAGCAGGGCCAGATCAGAAGAGTCCTCGTGAGGGGAATGGCGAGAGGGAGCGGGACGACAGCTCGCACTTCCACTTCCACAAGAAGCCAAGGCACCCCACCGATGACTGCTACGAGCTCAAGAAGCTCCGTGACCTGCGCAACAGCCAGAGGAAGGGAAGGTTGGGCAACGAGCGAGGCGGCCAGAATGGAGGCACCCACGGAGGAGACCGCTTGAACAACAACTTCGGCGGCCGCGACCCCCTCCGACAGTCCACCAGGCCAACGCCACGCAAAAACACCTCACCCCCAGGAGAAAGGGCGTGTCGAGGATCCCGGGGGCTACCAAGTGCCGCAGGGTGCCATAGCCTACATACCTGGTGGCTCCCAGGCCCCGACGTCCAACCGGCACTTCAAGCTACTCACTCGCGAGGTCGTGGCTGCCAGACCGGGAGTCCCATCGAAGTCATCCCAGTGCGCCATCACCTTCGATGCCAGCGACCACCCCACCTCCACCAGGCCCATGGGCACTCTCCCCCTGATCTCCACATCCACCATCAACAACATCGCGGTTGCAAAGACCCTCATCGATGGAGGCGAAATCCTGAACGTGATCTCCACCGAGACTTTCGCCCAGCTGCAGGTGTCATATGACAGGCTGATGACGACCATGCCATTCTCCGGGGTGACCAGCGGATCCACCATACCCATCGGGCATGTGCGCCTCTCCGTCACGTTTTGGACGCGCGACAACTACCACACCGAGCTCATCGACTTCGACGTGGCGCACATCAACCTCCCGTACAATGTCATCCTTGGCCACCCCGCGCTGGCCAGGTTCATGGCAGCTACTCACCACGCCTAGTACGTGATCAAGATGCCTGGCGGCAACGGCGGAGCCATCACGGTCCGTTGCGACAAGGTAGAATCCTTGCGCTCCCTGGAGCATGCCTACAAGATCGCAGCTGCCACCTATCCTGAGGATGCGGATGCCCTGGACTACGTCGGAGGCTCCACGTCGCCGCCCCGCGGCTGGAGGCCTCAGGCCTCGGCACCGCGCCTCCCTGCTCCCTCAATCCACGCCACACCGCCTCCCGCGTGACGCGATCGAGCGCCCAACTCCGTCCACCGTCGTTCCGACCGGATGGGCGTCTTCTAGATTGGCCGGGCCTAGAGGATGGAGGTAGAGGCGCCTCCGGAGCCGCCTGGGAGAGAGGCGACCTGGGAGGGTTATGGTTATGATTTTGCTCCGCAATAATTATGATCTGACCCCTCCAATTGGTAAATATAATACGTGCGGGAAGCTGATCGTAAACTGATCCATACGATGCAGCCAACTCCAAAAAGCACATCGATGGAAAAAAAAAAAATTCCAAAGCAGATCGATGAATTTTTTCGTATGCATGGATTGAAATATAAATTAGCAACCATATAAAACAATAAAGATGGTCACAAAGAAAAACTGTACGTCAAGCCGTACTCAAACCTGATGGGCAATGGAAACAGCATATCGCATATCGGTACGATCCGATTTCAGCTTTTGCGCGCATCATATCACGACATATGACTATTTATTTACGATACGTTGGCAGGCTCACATGAAAAAGAATATGAGAGGCTACAAAAGTAGGCTGATTTATCCTTACATATATACAGAAATAACCGAATGCATCTATTATATACTAAAAGCAATATAAGGGGTTGTTTCGAGGCACCATATTGATCCACATAAGCTAAAATATTTTACTCCATTGATCTTAATTTAACGGCTAGGATATGAAAGGAAGTTACGTAACCACTGTCACGTCCAACCAACGTTGATGTGCAAAAATAACAATTAAATGGAAACCAATAGGTACAAACGAAATCTCCCTTGTGGTCACGTTCCACACCCTTCCAAGCTACACAATAATTTCCATGAGCCATCACGTTAGATCGCTAATTTATTTTACCGAGTCCCCGAACAATTCACCTAGAACCCTCTCGCCAGATCTCATCTCCCTTCGTGACTATCCACCATGGTTCCAAGGTCACCGTCCTCTTCCCTGTCCATGCGAATAACCTGTGTTCCCAGCTACAACACATGCAATCGTGCTCTGATCGCGTGCAGCAAGACTAAATAAGATGGCCTGAGTGATCGGCCATGAAGGCAAGCCGCTTTTTGGCCTCCTTGCTCTACGTCGTGGGTTTGCATCGCAACTCCCGTACTTTTAGCTCGATTAGTCAATAATGGAGATACATTGGTGTAGGTTAACTCCTAATTAATTTCTAAGACACCACGTTTTTTTTTGCAAAGATCTGGAGCCGTCGGGGATGTGACAACGCACTACTGAGAAAATAAAGAGGCTCGGGATTGCACACTTTGTTCGTTATAAGCTTAAATTCTCATGTGTCTACTCTCATCCTCTCTCCAACTGGTCTCATCACTTCAAATTGAACCAAGGATGTTTCTCAATCAACAAATTCTGAACAAAGATAAGTTAATGACGTTAAAAAATCAGACCAAGTAGGTGAGAATAAAGTTACGAGGTCTAATAACCATGTTTACTTCCTAAAGTTCCTGATTTCACTCTCCATGCAATTTTCTCGAAATTCAATTGGGATTACTAGCATTGGATCATTAGTCTCACTAAATGTGCAGCGTTTCACGATTGGTTTTCTGCAAAACATGTTCTGAATTACATCCAATGAAATAAAGCCGCTTAACTTAGCTTTGAAGTGGAATTGATGGTGAGAAGTTACATGGGTAGTAGGAGGACTAAATGTAGATGAAGAATGTTTCGATCTGATTTGACCCAAGAAAATATGAATGTAAAAAACTTATTCTTCACACAAATTTTGTATGGCTGCAAGATTGGAATTCAGCAATGGCCCCAAATAAATTTCCCATAGATCTTTCGGTTAGTGCTCGCGCTATAGGAAAGCTGAATTTAATCCCAATAATTTTTATCTCTCTTTCTAGGCTATTTTTAATGGGAGCCACCTTAATTAAAATCATCAGTGTATTCTATATTAGTTTTCTAAGAGTTTATTTTATTTTATGAGGGGTAACTAATCCGTCCATGTTTTAAAGTTTATTATCTAAATACATCAGTCCAGTATTTATCCATAATTGAACTTTTATAGGTGAAAATCAAAAGATTACATAAGTATATGAAATGTTTCTCAGCCGATAGTAACAATATATAAATATTATCATACTATTGTATGGTGGATACTAATTATCAGTTGAAGTGCAAAAACATAGTATGTTATACCTTTTAAACATGTTAGGACACATGATAAACCGACCACTTCCATACATAATAAACTTTATGGATACATAAAAAATTTACCCATGGATCCTAACCGATGATGTACAAAACTTATTGTCAAAGTTCCCTAACTTTGGTTCTAGATAAAAGAATATATAGTGAAATAAATAAAAAATATCATTAATTTATGTTTATCTATTTATGATTTATTGAATTTCTACCAACATATACACACTACAAGTCTTCAAGCATCTTGGAGTTTTTTCATGTCTATATATTGCACATGTGAGCAAGGATTATTTCTTTACAGTAGGGATTGCATGACAACAAGTATTATTTAAAGAAACAATCCGGGGGATTTTTCCATTTCCCTTCAAGAAAATGTATTTTCTTACTTTACTTAAAAGATAATATAACTAAACATCACCTTGGCGAACCCAATTATTATGATTATATGTCTATTGGCAAAATTAGACTAGAATGATTATTTGATCCACTTATTTATTTTCATTTAGATTTTGGTATATAGTCATTAATATGTTTTTTTTACTTTTTATGACATATTCATCATTAATCAACTAAACTGAAAATTATTAAAATGTTTCCTTCGCATGTGACATTTAATTTAGCAAAACATTAAAGCTGAACCTATATTATTCTTAATCTTAAAATATAAACATAATCAAAAGTATTTATTGTTTCACGTTCACTTGCAAAACAATAATGACCACGCCCTCGCATTTGCGAGGGCCACCATGCTAGTTTTCTAAAAAATAAATTAATCGAATAATACGAAACTATTTTTTTGAAACCACAAATAATACGAAACTTGAAAACATAATTCGTAAATGTTAATATAATGTCATATGGTTTGAAAATGCATATGAGACATAAGTCATCGGACTCATAATGACATGAGAAACATACTCCTCGCCACAAGTCATTGGAATTTACAATCATGTAGAAAGAAGGTTAACTGACTAATATGCCCAAACTAAGTCATCTTTGACGGTGTAGTCATGTTACATCAAATGAAGAATAAAAATGAGTAGAATAGAGTTAATATCACTGAATCTAAAAATAGTTAAACATAATATTATATTGCATCCATTAGAAATAAATGGTACGCTATTGCTATTGATATGTAAAATATATTACTAAAACATCACAAGATAAAGTAAGACGGATAGTTTTTTATAAATGGTATTTAACATAAATAAATTGTCAAAGTTGTATATTTTCGATTGTACATGTCTAAGATGTTATGTATTTCACAACACGAGGATGCCACATTTTTTTAAACAAATGAAGGCAATAAGAGGTAGAAAGATCATGTAAAGTAGAGTTGAAATTCTTACCCTATCCCCCACCAATATATTAATGAGGGTATATTCTATTTTACCTTATATTAGGAAAATTGTTTTATGTTTCGTCTGAATGATCTAAACATCTTAAGATCATTGCTCAAGAAAATCCTAATTATTTAATAATATGAAGGTTAGCCCCGCATACTTATCCAACATCACATAAAAACTACAAGTTAGCTCCTAGCCTAAACTTTAAGTATATGTACCAATTTAATCTCATGCACAAACTTTGCATGTTTCATTAATATAGTTTTTTGATAATAACGTACTAAACTTTCACACATAAATTAAATACGATCAAATATGTGTTCTACACATGTGATATATATTTAACATCTATAGATCATAGCAATATAATTTATTATTTTCCATAACATTTGTGAATGTATTAATATTTTCAATGGATTTTTACACACTAAAGAAATCAATCATAGCTTGTGCCCTCGCATTTGCTAGGGCCCCCATACTAGTTTCTAGAAAAACCATATGCTTATGATTTTTGGTAAAACACGAGGTTCGATTATTAATTTAGTGCTATATTTACTCTTATAGAATGAATACCTCATATATTTCTGAAAAACATTATACTAAACATTAAGTTATATAAGTTAAGTAAACATATGATTTCGATCTACAAGTTATTGAGTTTGAACAAAAATTAAGGCCCCTTTTTGTAAGTCGCATCGGGGCCCCCAAATTCTAGAGACGAGCCTGTTTTGGAGAATGTTTGAGACCATAAAGGACATTTTTAATTTGTAAACAAAATCCTCCTTACCAGGAGCAAGAAAACCTTCTTGTTGGTCCATGTATATCTCCTCCTCAAATTATCTATGTAGAAAATCAGTCTTTATATCTAGTTGCTCGAGCTCAAGATCATGCATAGGAACAATACCGAAATGCCGAATGGAACTGTGCTTCGCAGCTGGGGGGAATACATAATTATCATCATTACCTGGAATCTAGCTGAAACATTTTTCTACTAACCTTTCCTTAAACCTTAGAGGATCATTAGGATACAAACCTTCCTTTCTTTTAAAGATCCGCTCAACAGACGATCTTATTTTGTTTAGGCAAGAGTGCAACATCCCATTTGCCATTTTTATCTAGCAATTGCATCTCCTCTCTTAAATAGAATAAATCCATTTCTCGTAGTCAACGGATGCAACGTCTTCAGTATATGTAGCAGACTCAGAATCACTCTCCAATTGTTTAGAACAACTCAAAGAATAATGAAGAATATTACACTCTTCAAATTTACAAGGACATGACCTTTGTTTCTCCTTGATCTATCAACAACAATGAAATTATTTTTTCACTACAAAACAGGTGGTCAATGTTGAACATCAATATTATCATTATCATATTCAGAAAATTCATTTGCTTTTTCCTCCATGTCCTCCATCTACACACTAGTTTCTCATCATTAGAAACATCAGAAAAATCAAAAGCATTAGAAACATGTGTAGAAGGACTATGGTGATACATAACAATATCTCATTAAAAGCAACATTCCTCTACTCACCAAAACCCTTTTAGGTACATGATTCAATAACTTAAATACCTTAACTCTTGAACCATAACCAAGGGACACACACATAACAACCCTAGGGTCTCTCTTTCCATTATCAATGTGTCAATAAGTAGTGCAACCAAAAAACCTCAACTGTGGATAATCGGTAGCTGAACCACACCATACGTCAATAGGATTTTTAATGTGAAGTGGAATGCAAGGTGACATTTTTATCATGTATTAGGAGGAGGAGGTTGTTTCAACCCAAAAATGTCTTCCCATACCAACATTGGAAAGCATGTAGTGAGCCATGGATAATATGGTTTTGTTCATACGCTCAACCACACCATTTTGTTGCGGCATGTATGGGATGGTGTGGTCTCTGACAGTGCCTTCGATGATGTAATAGTCATTAAAAATAGTAGAACAAAATTCTATGCCATTGCTAGTACGAAAATTTTTAACCTTCTTGTCAGTTTGGTTTTGTATCATAACTTCCCACTTTCTAAAAGCATCAAACACATCAGATTTATGTTTAAAAAAATAATACCACACTTTTTTAGTGTAATCATCAATGATTGTAAGCATATAATTTGCACCACCAATAGAAGTCTTGCGGGAAGATCCCCGCACATCAACACACACATCAACACACACATAATATAATATCCCTTTATTGGTCAAAAGCATTAAATTTTATCCTCTTCTCTTACCAAAAATGCAATGCTCAAAGAACTCCAACTTACTCTTGTTACATCCATCTAGGAGTTCTGTCATGTGAAATTCTTAGATTCCATGTTCGCTCCTATGTCCAAGACGCATATGGCACATATTATTTTACTAGGTTCATTAGGAATAATGGTAGCAAGAACACTACCAGTCAAAGTGCCACCTCTAAGAACATATAACTTCACAAAATTTTAAATCACCAATCATGTGTGAGAGAACCTTTTGATAACTTCAAAACTCCACATGAACTGGAGTGTTTATACCCCTCAACATTAAGGGTGTTGAGTGAGATCACATTTCTTACCATGCATATTGTCACATATTAGTCAATGTGCGTATCATGTGATCATGGATCCTGATCCAAACAGAGCCAATTCCCACGATCTCTGGTGGGTTGTTGTCTCCAATACACACACCATCTCCTTTCTGCATAAGTCATAAGAACTGAAACAATCATTGTTACAAGAAATATGAAACGAACATGTCGAATCAAGTATCCATTCTTCATTACTAGAAACACAACCAGGGAAAACAACTAGGTAATCATCACCATCAGAATTATCTCTAGAAACAACATCAACCATACCATCACCATCATATATGTTTTTCGGTTACCGTTCCTCTTCTCCTTGTTCCGCAACTTCCAACAATCCTTAATAATGTGATTGTTTTTCTTAGAGTGCTTGCGGAATTTGTCATTTCAATGAAACTTTCCATGTTTTCTATTATCTCTGTTTCCATGGTTGCTATTCCTCTGCTTGGCCCTTCCACATACATGCAGAGCTTTTTCCTATGAGGACGAACCTTCTGTCTATACCATAGTTTTTCCCTTTATTTGATTGCCTCTTGTACTTCAGCAAGGATTAATTCATCATGAGAAAATAGTATTGTATCTGGGAAAGTTGCAAAGGGACTAGGCAGCAAGCATAAGAATAGAAGAGCTAAATCTTCATCATCATATTTTACCTCCATGGACTGCAAATCAGGAATGATATCCCCGGAGATCCTTAGGTGATTCATCGTCGATGCACCTTCATGCAACTTGTGCGAGAACAACTTCATCTTCACTTGCACCTTATTGGTTAGATCTTTTGATGTGCAGATCGATGTTTTGTTTCAACCACTAGGGTGCTGCAAATTTCTCTTGCAATACTTCCTAGAAAATATTATAGTACAAATGTAGTTGAATCAAAGACACGCCTTATGGTACTTCCACTTTTCCTCACCAGTCCATGTCTTCACATCTTTCTTGTTTAATCCATCTACACATCATCCAGATCAGAAGATTGGCAAAGGATCACCCGCATCTTCAGTTGCCATGGAGAGAACCTTCTGGTGAAATCTAGTTGCGACAAATCGAACTTTAATGACGACATGCCGAAAATCCTAGTTTGCAAAACGGGCTCTATTACCACTTGTTATAAATATGACAGTCAAAATAAAGAACAAAAAAACCACACGCAAGGGACACAAGATTTTAACGAGGCAAAACCTCTCCATAAAGAGAGAAAAAACCATGGCGCCAGCCAAAAAACTTCTCTATAATGGGAGTTTTTACACAACGGCATGCATTTTCTAGTGGAGTGATAATCCCAGCCGGTAGCTTACAATATGTATTTATAAAGGTGGTAACTATCCATACCGCGGTGACGGGACTCGCTCCGCTCGTCAATATAAATTTGGATCACAACATAAAAATCTCCACGTTGAGACAAATCCTATCTTGTATCATGAACAACAATAATCTCTATGAACAAACACTTTTGGCCCCACAACCACTTGGGTTAAACAGTTATACCAACTAAGCTTGAGTAAAGCTCAAACCTAGCAGCAGGAACTGGATTTGCAATTGTATCAGCGAGATTATCATGATTGCCTATCTTGCATATCTTCGGTTTACCTTGTGCAACAATGTCGCGAACATAATGTACCTGACATCAATATCTCTAGGTACAGCGTTTGCATCAATAGAGAACCTTTTCCTCTGTATGAATCTATATTATTCCATTCCAATTTCTTCCCGAAACTTCCCAAGAAAAATCCCGAATTGGATCCTCACATAGAAAATTTGATCCTTAGTAAGGTATATGACACGTTAACTGTCACATGATAGATTACCGCAAGAATTATCTCCACTCAGAATCCAAGTGACGGGTCTCTCTCCGCTTATCAGAAGTTAGTCTCCTTTATAAATTTGGGTCAGAACATAACAAGTCGGATATGCATTCCGGTTGTCTGCGCGTCCATGTTTATCAAGCAAAATTTCTTTTAGAGTTCAGCAGCCATATGCACAAATGTGTACTCAACCTCTCAGCAAGGCATACTTCACTTTCACTACATGGGGCCACGTGCAGTAAATAATAACGGAGTGCTTGGGATATAGTATCGTAGCTGAACCTTTTACAATAATGCGCGCGCGGTGCAAGCTAGCTTAGCATATACTCCCTCTGTATTCCGCGCGCACGCTTACCTTGGTGGCTAGTACTCTCTCATTTTCATTCAAAAAATTCCTGAGTTTCTTGGTATACGTAGTACACATTTCATACTATCTATTTCAAAACTTTCTAGATTTTTTTAAATGAAAAATGAGGGAGTACTAGCCCACCTACATAAACGTGTCGGTGGAATAATTTGAAACAGAGGGAGTACCGCTTGGTGCACATGGATATATGTATGTTCGGCCCCAACTGTACATATATAACCATAAAATGGATATACGAGTGTATTTTCTTAAATATTTAGCTACTGTGTCATGATACATGTATGCCACTACTCTTGATAATACAGTTTGCCAGCTTCGGTACAATTGAAATTGGGGTAATTAAATTATGAGCAAGTGCGCTGGCGAACGCGCGGTGCAGCTAACTAATGGTAGCTAAGACTATTAGTTGGTTTTCTCAGGCAAACATGGAAGCCACGACCTTGCAGGAACATTATTAGTTATCATGTTGCTGTCCATGTCAGCACGTAAATTATCGCTTGCGCCGGACGGCCTCTCGCCACCAATCCACGGAGTCGTCCCCAACAACTTGGCGATGGATCTGTTGCTTGAACCCAAGTTCAGAGCAGCAATCGGCCAGACTCCATGATAATTAGGCTGTCCATCATGTGCATTAGATTTGATAAACATCCAACATAAGCTAATTAGAGAAACAACACAGGTTGACTTGGGCAATAATACTAGTAGGCAAGTTGATGAGGAATCCCTCCCTGCTGGAATTCCAGACAGCTGGGACAGATATGTTGGCCAAGCTTGCTTACAGTACTAGCAAAGAGCATGATTGTGGTGCACGTTCGACCGAACATTCCTCCGTATCTTTCATTATCAGCTGTAAGAACCACAAGGTGAATACATAATTAGCTTATCAAGCAGTATATATACGGCCCTTGTTCAGTGGAATTAAAACACCCACCTGAGATCGAAGCATTTGATCCCTTAGCTTGAAAGCCTACGAGAACTAATATAGCGAGCTCTAGCTTGTAGCGATCATGGCGAAGCGCAGCAATGGGAAATGGTCTCTGTTCTTGGTCGCTGCATTGGTGGCTGTCCTCGCCGCGCAGGCGACGCTGGTGGTGGCTGTCGGGTACGCCGATGGCGACAACATCCAGAAAGTCGTGTACGAGGAAGTTATGAAGGCCAAAGCCAAGGCCCCTGGCTTCATCCGGCTAGTTTTTCACGACTGCTTTGTCAGGGTAATTACAGCTTCTTTCTGCATATAATTTATTTATTTCTCTATTATTATTACTACTATGATGGGTATACCAAGCTAACTAATGCATGCATTGATCATGATACCAGGGCTGCGATGCATCTGTGTTGCTGTTGAAGACACCCACTAACCCCGCTGGGCAGACGGAGAAGGACTCGCCATTCAACGGCGGCCTCCGGGGCATGGAGGTGATCGACATCATCAGGAATAGGCTCCTGGCGAATGGTACCAAAATCTCCTGCGCCGACGCCATCGTGTTCGCCGCGCGCGAGGCCGCCAACATCTTGAGCAACGGCAACATCAAATACCCCGTCGATGGGCCAGGTCGCAAGGACGGGATCGTGTCGTCGGTCGAGGACCCACCCGAATTCCTCCCGAGCCCCTCCTCCAAGTTCGCGGATCTCGTGGCCAGGTTCGACTTCTTCAAGTTCACCGTGACGGACCTCGTCGCCCTCTCGAGCGCGCACTGCATCGGCATCTTCCACACGGCCATCAACGCCTCCCAAGTCAACACAACGTATGCCGCCGCCGTCGCACAGGAAATGCTGACGAGCACGGATGGGGTCAAGATTAACGTCCGCGACATGGGAGCTCTCGCGAAGAACACGTCCATGTACGAGCCCAACGGAGTGAACATGACCGCGGTGGGAGTCCTGGACAACAGCTACTTCAACGCCAACCTCCAGAACATGGTGCCCTTCGGCTCCGACTTTGAGCTCACCCAGAACACCACCGCGTTAAAACTGCTGAAGGACTACAAGATGGACGCCAACCTGTGGAAGGTAGCCTTCCAGGCCGCCATGACCAAGCTCAGCAACACCCTCAAGGCCGAGGGGCCCCTTTACGAGGAAGGGTATAGGATGAAATGCAACGCCACCAACTATGACTCCTACCCTCGTCCTAAGTAAGGCCTAGAGCGTGCAGGCAAACATTTGAACCAGACAAGACTTCTTGCAGGCACGACATTTAATCATTTACAGTATTATTAGTCTTCTAATTTCCCTTATTTTTGGTGTATTATATACGCCTTTTGAAGTTGATTTCATTCTTTCCCGTTATACATTTTTTGGGGATAAAAGGGTAATATATTAATGATACATTTACGACTGTGGTCTTAGTTCGCTCCGATATTATAACTGTGTCACTACAGTCCCTCGAGTTGTAGCAACACCATCAGAAACCGCGGATTCGTTACGATAATGCCCCTGGTTCCATGTGCTGTCGTTTGCCGCCGTCCGTCGTTACGAGTGATCCAGTTGCCATCTGATTGACTCATTTCCTGACATGTGGATCCAATCTGGCTTAGTTGCCGTCTGCTTGTCTCATTTACTGACATGTGGATTCACTCGTTTCCTAACATGTGGGCCAGTTTGGCTTAGCTACTGTCTGCTTGTCTCGTTTACTGACATGTGGGTTCACTCGGTTCCTAACATGTCGGTCCAGTTTGGCTTAGTTACCGCCGGCTTGCCTCGTTTACGGGTTTAGTATGGTTCACTTGTTTACATGGCATGTTCTCTAACTGGTAGACCCCTCCACCTCCATTGTCCACGAGCGCATCCCAAGTTCGAGTACTAGTGCCCCCATTATTGTGCGATTTTCCATATTTTTCGCTCCCAGCTCAGCTCCGCTCCACTGCTCCGGTCCTCCCTTCGTCACTCATTTCCGTCATGCAACACTCTCGTCCTCCCTTGGGTCATCTTCCTTCTGTCCTCCCCTCCCTGCCTTGTCTCCTTGCCCTGTGTCCTTGCTATCGTCCCCGCCTAGGCGTGTTGGGAAAAGTAAAGCATCAGTTGGGCGTTGGGTTCTCGCACAATGACGGTGGTTGTTGTTAGCTTTGCGACAAGTAAATAACGAAGAACGAAATCACATCAAGGGGATACAGATTTAATGTGGAAAAACCTCTCCAACAAAGAGAGGAAAAAACCACGGGCGCCAGCCGGCAAAACTTCACTATAACGGGGAGTGTTTACACAACACCGAGGATTTTCTCAGATGCAACTTATCCCAGCCAGCGGCTTACAAGAGGTTTACATAGCGGTGGTAACCTAGCTCATCAACGATCCGTACGCGGGGGGCTCCTCATCGACCCAAGCCTCCGGCGACGGGCCTCGCTCCGCTCCGTTAGAAGTTAGCCTCCTTAATAGAATTTGGATCATACTAAAATAGCTGTGATCCAGATCCCGCTCGGAGATGGATCCTGCACGGCCGGAGAACATGGAGATGGGTCCTATGCAGCTTGAGAGCACGGAGATGGATCCTTCAAGCCTGGAGAGCAGGGAGGAGGACGAAGCAGGGGAAGAGGATGTGGGATGCAAAGCTTTGGAGGTCTGGAGCCCGGCGAACGTGTTGTATGTCCTCCCTAAAGGGTAATAACTGTAATTTCTTCTCTACATTCCCCAATTAGTGTTTCTAATCCCGTGGTGATGGCGAGTATATATGTTGGTAACCGTAGGACGTCCGCCACATCCAGATTTTTGTTGAAGATTCGACATCGGAATCGGACTGAAACCTTGTCCGACGGTAAAATTGAAGTGACCAATGGTTTTGATTATTGGCTGGTAGTGGACGTAGAGGACCTAACTCTATATGACTTGCACACGAAATTTGGTAAGTTTTCAATTGGCCAGCACAATAAATTCGTAAGCAGATACTATGACACAAATTCACAGACTTTCTACGACATTAGGACTGAGGAGGCCCTGACCATGATGTGGGGGAAACATCTCAGCACGAGGACTATGCTGATGCCTGTGCACATCGTTAACAAAGATACTAGATAAGAGACTGTCATTAATGATCCTAGACTAGCTAAACATCAATATGATAGTCTGTTGCAAGAAAAACCTATTTGACTATATTTATAAGCGTTCTCAACGTGAATTTTTAGAATTACCCTATTCAACAACATGAATTTAATAATGTTTGTAATTGATATTTCGGAAGGGAAACCACGCAGGTGGTATACATATCCGTCCACCAATACTTGGATCACACGCATATATAGCCAAAAATAATAATCAACATGAAATATTTAGAATTCCAAAGTTAAGTAAATGAAGAAAAGACAAACCAATAAAAAATAATTGAATGCCGCGGGTGCATGTCCTGTCTATCGTTCAAGTCTTGGCGCGCACGCTCTAGGGTGTGGCAGGGTAGGACATGAGGTTGGTGGCAGTGCACTTCTCCCTGATCCCGTCCTCCCAAATAGGGCCCTCGGTGTCGGCGATCTCGAGGCTGCTGAGCTTGGTCATGGCTGCGCTGAAGTCAGCCTCCCACAAGCCTGGTGTCGTCATGTATTTGCCCATCAGGTCATTCGCGGCTGAGTTGGTCCTGAGCTCCCAGTCGGACTTGAAGCGCACCATGTTCTGGAGGTTGGCGTTGTAGAAGCTGTTGTCCAAGGTGCCTATCGCCGACATGTTCACCTGGTTGGGGCTGTAGCGGGACTTTCTCAAGGCCTCTTTCCCCATGTCGCGGATGTTCATAATGAAGGTACCAGTCGGCGTCCATTCGGATGTGATGAGGCGCTGGTACGACGAGTCGATCTCACTCAATGGGGCAGTCCTGCGGTCCGCGAAGGACATCCCATTGGTGACGCCGATGCAGTGCGCCCCGGAGAGGGCGACTAGCTCGGGCTCGCTGAAGCCCTTGTTACGGAACACCGTCGACAGCTGGGCGAAGGTGAACATAGGGCCCGGGAGGAATGTGCCCGGGTCCTCGGCCGACGACTTGACCCCATCCCTGCGGCCTGGCCCGTTGATAGGGTATGCGATCTTGCCGTTGCTCACGACTTTGGCGGCCTCGCGTGCCGCGAACTGGACCGCGTCGGCGCAGGAGACGATGATGTTCTGCTCCTTGAGCTTGGTCCTGATTATCTCGATCACCTCCATGCCGCGCAGGCCTCCGTTGCTCGGCGACGCCTTCTCTGTCTTCCCAGCAAGCGTCGGGTTTGTAGTGTTATGGGGCGTGCTGTCCAGCAACACGGATCCGTCGCAACCCTGACCGATGTTATCACAAGGGCACGAGCATGCATTAGTTAATCTGGTTATAATGGCTTACCGCAGAATACTATCTAGCCTAGCTATATATGATGATCTGACGATCAGTTACGTGTATGAATACCAAAAGCTGGTATGATTACCCTGACAAAGCAGTCGTGGAAGGCGAGCCGAATGAGGCCTGCAGCGAGGGCTCTGAACTTGGCAACTTCGGTATTCACAATTCCCTCGATGGTACTGTTGTACCCACCGTCGACGATGGCCGCCGCCGGTCTCACTTGCGCGGAGAGGAGGACGATGACAACAGCCAAGGCAGCTACCAGCTGGAAGAAAGACCCTTTCTCGTTGCGCTTCGCCATGATCACCACCCCTCTAAGTTCAGCTCCAACTTTCTGCCGCAGACTAGGGCTAGGAAGCTATGTTAGTTGTTCTTGGTGAATTGCTGGCTATAGATCATCAGATGCTTTGATATCAGCTGTTGGATGGTTTAGTTTCGGTGAGCAAGGCGTGTATATATACTGCTTAAAAAGCTACTCCATCCGCTTTCACAATATAATCCTTTTTAGCAAACTGTTTTTGCTAACTAAAACAGCTTACATTATGGAACAGAGGGTATTATTAGTTATCTATGCACCATATGATAACGCGCATCTGATAATTAAAGATATGGAATTGTCGGTCGAACGTGCAGTGCACCACAATCATGCTCTTAGTACTCTTCATCATCTCCTATCAAATTAACTGACGTGCTGACCTGCCCGGCTCGGCCTAGTTAACGCTTGGTCAACATATGTCCGAGCTGTCTGGAATTCCAGTAGCTAGGGCGGGATTTCTCATCAACTTGCCTAGTTGTTTCTCAAGTCAATCTCTCTAGTTTCTCCGATCAAATTAACTAACGTGACGAGCTCCCCGGCGCAAGCTTGGTCAACATATTACACACTGTATGTCTCAGCTGTCTCGAATGTTTGTCTAATTAAGTCAATCTCTCTTGTTTCTCTAATTAACTCATGTTGGATGTTTATCAAATCTAATGCACACGATGGAGTACCTAATTATTATGGAGTCCGGCCGATTGCAGCTCTGAACTTGTGTTCATGCGTCGCTAAACTAGACTAGAAAAGAAACAGATCCATCGCCAAGTTCTTGGGGACGACTCCGTTGATTGGTGTCAAGAGGCCGTCTACTCCGTCCCATCCGCCCTGCGCAAGGGATAATTTACATTCTGACATGGACTGCAATAGTTCACTAAACTTAGGTAGTTAACATGATAACTCTAACTAAAGGTTCCACTATCCATGTAGTCTTCCATGTCTCCTAGCTTCGCCAAGCTTTAATTTGGCTTCTACAACCTGGGAAGATCGGGAAGAACTACAATCTCTTGTCCCAAGAACACTAGCCTGGGGACAAGCTTGTTTCCAAGGACAGGGATTTCAGGGTACCTCCTAGGAGAACTAATGCAACTACATTCGACACAAGTACAAGTTCAGTATCTAGCGAAGGGGATGATGTCGACAAGGTGGGAAACAAAGTTACAAGGCTGACATGCATCGTAAATCTCAACCCGTGCTTCTACGACCCAACATGGTCCAAGTTACGAACTACTTATACCCATGCGTGTTCTACTGTATGGTTATCTAGTTGGATCACGGCAAAGCCGAAACAGCTCTATTCTCCCATCTCCCGCTTCTTCTTCTTGGGTCCCTTTCTCCTAGAACTCGTTTCTAGCGAGATTGTATCTCGTATTGGTTGTAATCAAGTGAAACCTAGATGATACTTAACATATTGTAACTGAACCTTTTAATGTGTGCGTGTGGTGCGAGCTAGCTTATCATATACAACATGGTGCACACGGATATCATTCGAACCCAACTCTTTTCATAAGGGGGACTAAGTCCCAGCCTCTGCATTGATTGATGCATGCAACCCTTTATTTCATTATTGTTCAGACTTTATTATAAAGCATATTACATTACAGATCAATTAAAGTCTCTATGTGATGTTGGGAATATGCCCTAGAGGCAATCATGTATGATGATATTCCTATGTATTCATAAGGTTATGGTCCATGTATGAACTGCTGATATGTATCATCGAATATGTGATTTGATTGTGGAACTATATATTCATGTTGTTCATGCTAATTGTCCTTGGTTATTGAGGTTGTGCCGGACACACAACTTAGACCAATGTGAAAGTCGGCAGATGACTAGGTTCCACTTGTCATGGGCATAGAGATGCTATTCCGACTTACACGGATTCGGCTAAAGAGTTTAGCGAGTCGGACTGACCCATATTGAGATGCAACGAACAAGTCGTCATTTGCATGTCTCAATCAATGTAATCCTTAGACCTGAGGTTATTGCACAATCCGAGTTGAGAATCTCCGACTTAGGTTCTGTCAAACGTTGTTCCGTCACTGGGCAGTTATAAAGGCGGAGTTCGGGTCGACTGAGAATCAAGCTGCGTGATGTGAATAACCAAGACGGGATTTTGCCCCTCCATCCGGAGAGATATGGGCCCTCTCGAAAGATATGATTCGGAAAGCATGGCCATGCGCGTCACGGTTAAGTGTTAACCGAGGCAGCCGACTAAGAGTTAGTCGGATGAATCACTTATCTCGGATCGAGAAAGAGAGTCGGACTATTTAAGGGGTGACGATCATTCTCCTATAGTCCGACAAGGTATATCATGAGGCAAAAGGGACTCAGACAAAAGTCACATTGGAAGGTATGTCGTCATGACTTATTGGTACTTGGGAGTTGGCACGTTCTGCTAGGAGCCGCTACCAACTAATCGATCACGAGTGAGACTCGGAATCGTGTCCGGGTTACCATGAGCCTGCCGGGTCACACACTTAAGAGCGGGAGCAAGTTTGGGTTAGACCCAAATAGAAAACCTATTTGGATTGGACCCAAATAGAGACATGGACTTGGTCAGCAAGTGAGACTTGCAGTGGCTAATATAGGCCTTTTTAGTGAATGGGCCACAAGTGAGTGGAGCTCACTTTCACTCTTTATATAAGCTGGGGCACAGGTGCTTAGAGCACAAGGTTAGGTCACTCCATGTGTTGGAAACCCTAGCCCCAGTCCGTCATGTCGCCGCCGTACCGGACCTAGCAGTCCATCGCCGGCGCTCCTCCTCGTACGTGTGGATACCGGCGGAGGTGTTGTACGTTCAACACTTCAACGATCGTGGATCGTGGAACCGGAACGGATCGCGAGGACTGCACTGCATCAAGCGACGTGCTTCATCAATTCCGCAAATGCGCGTCTAGTGGTAATCCTCGTGGCCTTCTACCTGAGCTGGATCTTGTGATCACCGCGTAGGGAAAAAGTTTTGTTTATCTCTACGTGGCCCAACATGTGAATCAACCAACGAAATAGATAGGACAACATAAAATGGGACTGCATCAACATATTATCCTAAGACCACAACACCATCTGCACTAGTTGTATATATCCCAAGCAACCGCCTCCAGCTGGTTGCACCCAGTATTCAAAGTCAGTCGCTTTTCTGTGAGTTGTAGGAATTACCACATACGGGTCCAATGGGAGGCGAGGGAGATAACTTGCATAAAGGATGAAGTTTTTTGCATTGTTATTATTAAGAGTAATGTCATTACACACGTTCCACATAGCCTATAATAAATCACAAACTCCTACTCGAATGTGAACTTTATGTTTGTTAGTAGCCCCCATAAGCCAATTCCCAAACAGATTCTTAATATTCTTAGGTGGTGATAAGTTGACAGCCATACGCATTATACACCAAATAATCTTCACAAAAGAGCATGTAATAAACAGATGTTGGATTGTTTCATCTTGATTGCAAAAACAATATTTTTTACTACCATGACAGTTTCTTTTAGCCAGGTTGTCTCTTGTGAGGAGCACTTTGTGTTATAAGAACCATGTAGCGATCTTGATCTTTAGTGGCACTTCCATTTTCCAAATGTACTTACAAAGGAAAACTATGTGATCATCGATGTAATCTAAATACATCGATTTAACCATAAAAGTTTCCGATTGTGTGAGCTTCCACACAAAAACATCCTCTTGTACCATTAACTGGACATCCATAAGTGTGTGCACTAAGTGCAGCCATTGAGTCCATTTATTCCCCCTCAATGCTCTTCTAAACACTATATTTGGAGGTGTATGAGCCATAACATTTGTTATAGTAACTTATTTTCTTTGATCAATGTTATATAAAGATGAATATTGTTGTGCTAGAGATGTTTGCTGTAACCAAATATCCTCTAAAAAACTTGTGCTCTCACTATTGCCTATTTTGAAGAAACCTCTACTAAAAGGTCTTCTTTTAGTTTCATAAGACCCTTCCCAAAGGGTGAGTCCGGCGGGTTTGCTTTGACTTGGGACATGCTTTTTGAATGTAGGTATTTGTTGTGAATGAGTTGTTGCCAAACACCTTATTGATATAGCAATTTATGGAACCACTTGCCAAGTAAGCATTTGTTCTTTAATTCTAAAATCTCGATCCCATGTCCTCCTTGATCTTTTGGCCTGCAAAGTATGTGTCATTTCAAAATGAATATATGAGATTGATCTTCTACTCTTTCTTTAGGGTGTTTACTTAAATAGTTAGCTACTGATATGAAACCTATATGCATGTACCATATGGTACATATGTATGCAACTACTTCCTGAATAATACAGTACAGTTTGCCAGCTTTGGTAAAATTAAAACTGCGGTAATTAAATTATAAGCAAGCCACCTGGAAACGCGCAAGACAGCTAACTATAGGTAGCTATTACTAGCTAGTAGTTGGTTTTGTTCGGCAAACATGGAAGCCACGACCTCGCGGGAACATTGTTAGTTACAGTTATCATGTTAACTACTTAAGTGCACTATTGCAGTCCATGTCAGCACGTAAATTATCCCTTGCACAGGGCGGATGGGACGGAGTAGACGGCCTCTTGCCACCAAGTCGTCCCCTACAACTTGGTGATGGTTCTGTTTCTTTTCGAGTTTAGCAACGCATGAACACAAAGTTCAGAGCTGCAATCGGCCGGATTCCATAACAATTAGGTTGTCCATCATGTGTACTCGGTTTGACAAACATCCAACATGAGTTAATTAGAGAAACAATAGAGATTGACTTGACTAATAATATATCCCGTCCTGCTGGAATTCCAGACAGCTAGCGGAGACATATGTAATATGTTGACCAAGCTTGCGCCCGGCAGGTCAGCACGTTAATTTGATTGGAGATGATAAAGAGTACTAAGAGCATAGTTGTGGTGCATTGCACGTTAGACCGACAATTCCATGTCTTTAATTATCAGATGCGCGTTAATTATCATATGGTGCATAGATAACTAGCTTATTAAGCAGTATATATACGCCCCTTGTTCGCTGAAATAAAACCATCCAGCATCTGAGATCAAAGCATTTGATCTGTAGCCAGCAATCCCCACCAAGAACTAACATAGCTTCCTAGCTCTAGCTTGTGGCGAAGAGTTGGAGCTGAACTTAGAGAGGTGGTGATCATGGCGAAGTGCAACGAGAAACGGTCTGTCTTCCTGGTAGCCGCCTTGGCTGCTGTCATCGTCCTCCTCTCCGCGCAGGTCAGGCCGGCGGCAGCCATCGTCGACGGTGGGTACAACAGTACCATCGAGGGAATCGTGAATACCGAAGTTGCGAAGTTCAAAGCCCTTGCTGCAGGCCTCATTCGGCTCGCCTTCCACGACTGCTTTGTCAGGGTAATCATACCAGCTTTTGGTATTCATACACGTAACTGATCGTCAGATCATCATATATAGCTAGGCTAGATAGTATTCTGCGGTAAGCCATTATAACCAGATTAACTAATGCATGCTCGTGCCCTTGTGATAACATCGGTCAGGGTTGCGACGGATCCGTGTTGCTGGACAGCACGCCCCATAACACTACTAACCCGACGCTTGCTGGGAAGACAGAGAAGGCGTCGCCGAGCAATGGAGGCCTGCGCGGCATGGAGGTGATCGAGATAATCAGGACCAAGCTCAAGGAGCAGAACATCATCGTCTCCTGCGCCGACGCGGTCCAGTTCGCGGCGCGCGAGGCAGCCAAAGTCGTGAGCAACGGCAAGATCGCATACCCCATCAACGGGCCAGGCCGCAAGGATGGGGTCAAGTCATCGGCCGAGGACCCGGGCACATTCCTCCCGGGCCCTATGTTCACCTTCGCCCAGCTGTCGACGGTGTTCAGTAACAAAGGCTTCAGCGAGCCCGAGCTAGTCGCCCTCTCAGGGGCACACTGTATCGGCGTCACCAATGGGATGTCCTTCGCGGACCGCAGGACTGCCCCTTTGAGCGAGATCGACTCGTCGTACCAGCGCTTCATCACATCTGAATGGACGCCAACTGGTACCTTCATTATGAACATCCGCGACATGGGGAAAGAGGCCTTGAGGAAGTCCCGCTACAGCCCCAACCAGGTGAACATGTCGGCGATAGGCACCTTGGACAACAGCTTCTACAACGCCAACCTCCAGAACATGGTGCGCTTCAAGTCCGACTGGGAGCTCAGGACGAACACTGCCGCGAACGACCTGATGGGCAAATATAAGACGACTCCAGGCTTGTGGGAGGCTGACTTCAGCGCAGCCATGACCAAACTCAGCAGCCTCGAGATCGCCGACACCGAGGGCCCTATTTGGGAGGAGGGGATCAGGGTGAAGTGCACTGCCAGCAACCTCATGTCCTACCCCGCCACACCCTAGAGCGCGCGCGCCAAGGCTTGAACGAGAGACAGGACATGCACCACCCGCGGCCTTCAATTATTTTTTATTGGTTTGTCTTTCCTTCATTTACTTAACTTTGGCATTCTAAATATTTCATGTTGATTATTAATTATTTTTAGCTATATATGCGTGTGTTCCGAGTATCGGTGGCCGGATATGTATACCACCTGCGTGGTTGCCCTTCTGAAATATCAATTGTAAACATTATTAAATTCATGTTGTTGAATAGGGTAATTCTAAAGATTCACGTTGAGAACGCTTATAAATATAGTCAAATAGGTTTTTCTTGCAAGAGACTCGTGTCTGGAAATAGCATGACCATCAAAAGTCAATTATGATGTTAGAATTACTTTCAGAAAAATGACTAACACAAGGTGACTCATTGTCACCAATATTATTCAGTATAGTGGATGATATGTTAATTGTTATGATGGAACATGATAAAAATGATGGCCAAAGTGAGGGAGTGATACCAAATCTTGTTGGTGGCCACTACTTAAAAAAAGGAACCCCGCATACAGATTTCCACTATGAGCCGGCTACTGTTTTCCTTTCCGCCTCTGGGCGATAGTTGCTGTGCACTCTATTTTTTGAAGGCGGTTTGTTTAGCAAACATGCAATCATTATTTCTTAAGAAATCAAGGTTACATCATCCACAAGTTGTGGATATAGAAATGCAGGCCCTTCATCTAACCAAACTCTAAAGGCCTGAACTTCTACAGATTTAGCTAATAGATCAGCAACCAGTAATGCTACACCTATGGGTATATTTATTATGTATTAAAGCTACGGACTGATGTGGAGGTTCACTAGCCAATAACGAGAGATTTTTACTGAAACGGTTGATCAAAGGGGACGTGGGAAACAGTCCACGATAGTGTCCGTAAGTCGAGTCCGTAGAGATTTTCCGTAAGTCCAGTATTTCCGATCAGCAGCCTTATTTGCATCACGAGAACAGTTGGACACTTGTACCAAAGCAAGCCCTGCCAGGAGGTTTACACAAGTCACTCAAAAAAGTAGATCCCCAGATATTTTATATAAACCATAATAGTTACGTAACATCCCAAAACAATTTATTGAAGATGTTAATAGGTGCACCATCCATCATCACGGCATATTTTGAAATTTTCATTCTTATGAGTTCTAACAACACTAACAATTGGTATGACAATGTTTACAAATCAAAATATTTTCAACAAATATGCTTTTGGACTGGAACAATGTTTCCTGGGCACGGCATAAATATATTTTTGTTAAATATTTTCTGGTTTTTATTTTGGACAATTTGGAGCTTGTATAAAAGACCCACACAAAAGGGTCAAAAGGAAAAAAGAATAACCGTACCAGACCGACGAATGGGCCAGCCTAGTACAGCGCCTGCCACATACGCGAGGATAGCAGGCACATACCGAGTGGAGACGAGCCAGCCCCACACCACTTCACTTCCCTACTCCTTTTTTCCTAATGGGTGGACCCCACCTTCGTCTCCCTCCTCTTTACAGAATCGGACACAAACACAAGTACTCTAGCTGACGGAAAATCCCAACAAAATCGCGGCCGATTCAGCCTCAAACGTGAACCCTTTTTTTTCCGAAATGGGGAGCATAGCCCGGCCTCTGCATCAAGTGATGCACAGAGCCGTTCATTTATTGCAAAATTTAGTAATAATATTTATTACATCACGGATCAGCTAGGGTTAAGACATGAATCAACCAACGAAGTATTTATTACATCACGGATCAGCTAGGGTTGAGACATGAATCAACCAACGAAAAATGAAAAGCAACAAAAAGCTATCTATTTTGAAGTCTACTAATATGCCGCCATCCAGTAGCCTGAAAATAGAAGTCCTGAGCAACCATCAACAGCCGGTTGCATCCAGTAACCATAGGCTCCCGCTGATCCATCGGGAGCAAGTGACACCATAGTTGTATCCAGTGCACAGCAAGTCGAATAATCTGCAAAAAATTAGTACTCGATTGTTTGTTAAAGATAATACTGTTCCGACATGTCAAATAGACCAACATAAAGCTGAAACCCCGACACAGATTCTAGCCTTATTCCTTTTATCAATTCCATTCAACCAGTTACCAAACATATTAGTAATGCTAGTTGGAGGAGTCATATTATACGTAAAGTTTACTATTTGCCATATAATTTTTGCAAATGGACACGAGATAAAGAGATGTTCTATAGACTCCATTGACTCACAAAAACAACACTTCTGACACCCATTTCAATTGCGTTTCGCAAGATTATCTTTAGTTAAAAGGACTTTCTCATTAAGGAACCACATAAATATTTTTATTTTCAACGGAATTTTTAGCTTCCATAAGTATGTTCGTAAAAATCTAGTGTGACCATTCATAACGTCAAGATACATTGATTTGACCGAAAATACCCATGTTGTAGTAAGTCGCCAAACAAAGGAATCCGGCGTTTGAGTTAACTGAACCATCATAAGCTTCTGACATAAGTGCAACCAGTCGTTCCACTTGTTGCCAGTTAAACCCCTTCTAAAAGCAATATTCAGCGGGACTTGATTTAGCACACTTGCCACTAGAACATTTTTTCTTTGGGCAATGTTATATAATGCGGAGTATTGATGGGCTAATGGCGTGCTACCCAACCAAATATCAACCGTGAACCCTACTCCACTTCTATCTTCCCTATATATACTCCTTGCCTATTCAACATTCTATATTCGATCTTCTCGGCGTTGCACCACCACCGACCTCCCAGGAGAGGTACCGACACCCCCTCATCCCTCCTTGCACAACATTCTGGTTTCCCTTGCTCGACCACTTCTCCTAAACCTTTTTCCTTTCCATACCATGCATCATATCATAAACATGCCGGATCTTCCACCGTATTATTAAATATCATATTGGGTGTTCCTTCTAGTGTTTTGTCTCTTCACCGAATAGGATGATGAGTTGATGCGAGTTGCGACAAGCCTTGGTTACCGACTTTGTTTCTCGGGCAATCATTCTCCCCCTTCTATCTATTTTACATTTATAGTTTTTACTTCCTTCCTTTGTCTAGTGATATCTTTTATTGTCGATGCTTTAGTTTCCATACTTTTAACTCCCGTGCAACTACTATATTGCCTTAGTTATCCTATTACATGTTGCTTGAGTAGATAGGTTGGACTTGCGAGTCATAGTGCATGCTTAGGTCTGTTGTCTGCTCTCATACAGGTGTAACTTGATGTCTAGATAATGTTGGTGATATGGATAATAATCTGATGCTATTGGTTATGGCTTCACCTAATAATAAGGCTTCGGCAGCGACCACCTCTGGGTACTGCTTGAGTCGACCTAGGAACTGTTCGTTCTACAATACCAGTTCTGAGAATATCGCGCTAACCAAACGTCGGGGCCTCTAGGATCTCTGCCTCAACTACCAGAGCTATTCGTTTATCCAGGGGCTACAAAATTGGTTTTCCATTTAGTGCATATGCAGGTTAGTGAATATGTCTTCGGACTTCATTGATACTTTGGTGGATCGCGGCTGCATGCATACATAAAACTGCGGTATGGCGAAAGGGGATATAATTATGGCCTTTGTCTCTCCTAGCTGTGGTCGCAAACGTCGTGCCACCTAGAGCATCAGTTGTAGCTCTACATGGTGCCCCTGGATACACGCGTAGTTATGAGACAGTTATTGTCGTGAGATTCGGAAGGCACGTGTAATATGTTGCCTGATTGGTTGAACATGTGTTTGGGTACAATAGTACACCTCTGTAGGGTAAATATTTACGAGAAGCCGCGTGTCCACAGTTATAGATGCCTCAGGAGTACAGTGTCATGATCATACAAAACGCCACTAAATCTTTGCCTCTAATATTATGACTAGTAATTAGCCTTACCAACTGACATAGGTATGGTTACTCGGGTCCCCATGATTCGGTACCTAGGGCCTGCGAAAAGAATTACGGCCCATGAAAAGTCAAGATGAAGATTCAAAAGAGCAACCGACAAAGATTATAGTTATAGTAGAAAAGTGGAACAAAGACTGATCTGGAGTTGGTATTGTAATTATGTAACCTATCCACATACAACTTTGAGACCCAGCCTATGATATATAGGACAGGAGAAGCATAGGCGAGATCACGACACAATCCACAAGTGATTTGTAACCAAGCAATCCCTCGTAATATTCAGGCGACTTTGATCACATTGTTTCCTGACTTCCAACGAAATCCCTAGCGTTCTCTTTTCCACAAAACCCTAAGTCCTTCTTTATGGACATTGCCGAGGTCTCCCCTCGTCACCAACTAAACAACTGGATAATTTAAATTGTAACGTGTGTGTTCCGCAAAAGGACTTCCTCGAATGGTCTCGAGGGGGGAAATCTTCAAATGAGTTATGTTTGGTGTTATATTATAGTTACCGTATAACGCTCTCTTATCTCACTCTAATAGCCGAAGTTGTAGCGTGTGTCTATAAGTTATATAGTGAAAGCTTCGTTGCCCCTAAGCCCATCATACCCATGTAGAGAGAGCCGCTGAATTCAAATACTTGCCATGTAGGCGAGAGCCACTGAAATCGGTGAAAACATCGCCACCGGTCATGTTCTATATGCCAAGTTATTCCTATCATACCCAACAACGAGACCTAGATCTAGCTAATAGCTATGTCACTAGCTACACAATCGTCTCGTTCTGAGGCATTCACGTCTTCATCAGCCCAACCGATCATTCTAGATTTAGACCAACAATGGAGCCCGCCCAACCCGTCCTAGCAACGGTGACATCGGTGGAAGCAAGATTCGTATCTACTCTATCCGTGGAGGCGTATAATTCTGGCTCTCTGAAAAACCTGCCATACCTTTCTAAGAGGTAGAGATCCCATCTATCTACGAGGTAGATTTCGAGATTGCTAAAACAACCACCTAACCTTCCCCACTGAGGAAATGAAGGTGGAAGATAAATCCATGTTGGATCTCCCAATTGAGACCAGATCTAATGGATCTCACTTTGTCAGCTATGTTGGTACTAGATCCGACACTATCAAACCTAGAGCAAAAACGACTCCGTCTTGGACACAAATGAATCCAAGTTCGGCCCACTAGACTCTTCCGCATGGTAGTTTACCTCGAGCAAGCTATAGGCATACATCATCGAATCCGGAGATGAAGCTGAATCCAACCCCACTACTTAAGCCACCAATAAAGATGAATAAAACACATCCGGCTACCTATGACAACATGGACGAATGAAACCCTAGAGATGATTCTGCTATACCCGGAAGTGTTGAAGGATCTAAGTTTACTCAGCCTAAGAGTACTGACAGAAGCATCTCTCCAGTACAGGGTCCGAAGTACGTCCTCATCACTATCACCGATGTGGGGGGAAAGGAACGCCACAAATCAGCAAAATCTCTTCTAGCTCACCCCCCCCCATGAATCAATGTACCTCCGACTGATCTAGGAACAAGCAAGCCTAGATAGATGCTAACACTATTATCCCATCGTCCAAAGAGATCTTCGGAAAAGTCTTGACAACTTTGATTAGCATGGCGATAAATAAAACTGCAGAGGCTCTAGTAGGCAAACACTTATCGCTCTTGAAGTAAACAGATAATATCACTGAGATACAATATAGCATAGACTCGGAAATCGGTCGTATAGATCAGCTTAGATCTGAGTACAAAAGGCTCACTACCCTCTATGAGGGACAAGAAGGTGCACGCGCAAGGAAAAAACCGTAAGTACACCAGAAGTAGTTTAACAACTCCAAGAAACCTAGAGTATCACGCTGATAATCCACAAGACTATGGAATCACTGTAGCACAATTCCATAGGTATTTGATGTCAAACCCACGAGGATCTGAAGGTGAACTATCTATACTCTAAAGTCCGATAACCCACTTATATGGCCATTCATGCAAAGCAATGAACAAGATTGTGTAAGGTACTTTTTACTTATAACTAGAAAACGGTAAAGTGGTGATAGTAATAACATGAAGTAAACTACTGCAACTAAAGTAAAACTAGTAAAATTAAAAGGAAGTAAAGTAGAAGTAGGTAACTCAAGAGAGAAAGTGCTTAGGCAAATTATTATTTCATCCATTTGGTTGTCACAATTAGTGAATCACATGGATAGTCTTTTTATTTGTTCTTCTAGAGAGGAGACATAAATAGGTGCAGCCATGAAACTATGATATTACACCTCTAGTGATTGATCCTAATGTCGTTTCCATGCAAGCAAGGGAGTTATTAAAACATAAAGTTACAACCACCGTTGTAAGTTTCGAGGACCCCATAATTATACCCCGTTAATTAACCATCAATTAATATAGCATGTATTTAAGACTTGGAATACGATTTCTGTCAAATGCCTCCATCCATCCCTTCTCCTATCAACATGCAATGGTAACAAACTTATGCATCCACCAATATATGTGTTCACTCATATATTAGTACATAAGACTATCATAGAAGATAACATATACTTGTATGCAATCAGAACGAACTGTTTCACAGTTGTCATAAATAAATCACTACTCAATCAAAGACATAGAGACAAAATAAATCATGGGAAAATAATAAATTGCATCATACGTCATGTTTGCCAATATATTACAGTAGGGAGAGATGATGGGGAGGTATTGTCGATGGTGATGGAGGACTGCCTCCCCAAGGAGGAGAGGAAGCCACACAAGGAGAGGAGGCGACACCAGCGACAGGGAGGCGCGGTCGGCCTCAAATAGGCGGAGGCTACCCTTGGGGGTAGCAGCCTTTAGCCCCCTTGTTCCTTGGACATTCAAGGTGTTGTAGAGTTGCCCTTACCCTTGTAGATGAGATTCAAGCAGGAGGAAAATTCTTGTCTTATGGTGGTTTCCTCCAAAATTCGGGTTTTCGCTCAATATATAGATGTAGAGATGCAATCTAGGTCATGAGATGGATGCCCCTTTGATCCAAGGGTTGTTTGGCACCTTTATAAGCTTCCTAGGACTCCCATATGTCCTTTATGAGCCCATTAAGTCATGGCTTGGATGAATCCATCAAGTCAGAAAAGAGTTTGAGTCAACAATGTTACAAACTTTTGGAATCACGAAACTGCTTCTCTACCCCACAATAATCAGGGTCTTGAGGCTGCATCCGGAGTCCGTTTGGGTGAATTTTATATCAATCGACATTAGCAAAAATTCCAGCAACTTTCATGTTTTTACTTTTGACGGCACATGCAGGGTATCTCTGTGATATATTCGAAAACTGTTCGGTAGTGACATATTTTAGGAAGTGACATATTTTAGGAAACACCGAATTTCACTAGAATGAGCGATCTCCTTCCATATTTGTGTAATTCCTACACAACAAAGTGTAAACCAAGAAATTGTGCACTTTTGCAACTATTATTAGATTAGTCCCAATAGATATAATAAAGTTGCAAAATAATATGGATTTTAACACAATAAAATACAAATTTCATGGATGGATTTCTCATTCATCCACTACCAGAAACTCGAATATTTCTGTGAGCCAAATCCCGACAGGAAAATATAGGAAACCGCCAGGAATAGTTTTCCCTATCGGCTAACTGACAGAAATAGCCGTCAGCCATAGCTCGACAGGGAAAGAAAGATATGACTGTCGGCTAGCTGTCAGAAAAAGTATTCCTGTCGGTTTAGCTTATTTTACTGACGGTTAGCAGCCAACAACAAAAAACCAAAGTCAGGTTTAGTTTAATAGCAAAAAAGTTATATCCCTGTCAGGATTGAACCTTCAGGAAAATAGGAATTGGACAGAAAAAAGATTGCTTTCCACATAACTGACCCATTACACTCTGAATTCAGATCAAACATCAATAGCTTACATCAATCACAGCTCTACAAAATCACATGAATTTTTGGTATAGAAATACACTGAAACCAGAATACAAAAATTCAAGGTCATCAAAAACACGTGCAAAGCTAAGAATACCTAAGTGCTTCAACTACATATGGACCTCATTTTCCACTAAAATTGCAGCTTGAGTTGCAAACTTTTCTTTCAGATTAACCTGCAGTAAACAGCAAAAGTAAGATCGCAAGCACCATGTCTATACAATTTAGCATCTATTCGGCATCTCAGATTGTCACATTAACTTTGACTACAACTTGTATTCATCCCACTAAAGTTATCACATAACAATTGAGTGATATGTGCCAACATATAATTACTTGAACAATGTAGATCAACTGATGATATTACTTGAACACATAGCTCAACCTAATCTACAAATTACTCAGTAACAAAGAGTGAAGTGTCTGCTTTTCAGTTTGTTAAAATAATTTACATGAATTCCTACTGCACTTTAAACTAGTGTGTGCAACATATATATACACAAATCCATTAAAAATGGATAATATATCACACAGAGTACCTTACTCCTGTTTTAGATGAATTGCAAATAGGAAAGGGATCTCAAGTAGGTGCTCAGAATGATCTAACTTCCAGATTTCAAAGCAGCACACATCAGGAAGTTATGGGAGAGTTACAGTGGAAGCAGCGAAAAATATACCTGCAATGGTTAGGAGGCAGTCATATCTGAGGACTGAGGGTGCTGCCGCTGGCTTCGCCAGCTTCCTTGTCGTCCCATCCCCTGGCTTCTCCATAGCTGAACCTAGCTAATCTGCATAGCAAAGATAAAATATTTATTTCACCCTATTAAAGCAAAATAAAGGGCTTACTTCTCATTGTTAAGCAACAATAACAAGGGGTTGTAAATACATTAGATTTCTTCAGCAGAACTGAGCTCTTATGAGGCAATTTAGGCAGTAATGCAGACTACCAGACAATAGTCTGTTTGAATAAAAAGCAGCTATGCAGTACATATGCTCACTGATGTTTCTTTAATGAAACAGCTACTTAGATCTAAAGCATCTCGACGTCTAAGCCATGGAAAGCTAGCAATATATGCCTGGTGCTCCGAGAATCGCCCGCAGCAATGTCAACGATCTTGTCAAAATCAACTAGTAGTATAAATGGGAACTCAGTAAGCTCCTACTCAGTTGTGTAGGCACTTCAGATTTTTAGCACATTCTACATACAAAGGCATTGTAAATATATTAGAGAAAACTTCAGTGATAATTATCCATGATAAAACTTTGGAGACAGGGGAGAAAAGGTAAGAAAATAACATACCGTGATAAGAGCAAAATATATGTGTTTTAGACATCCTGAATTTTATATGTTGATCCTGATCTTGGTGAACTGCAAACTTGGAAAAGGAGAGCTCAAATAGGTGGTCATCAGTACCCAAATTCTAGGATCAAAGGCATACATCAAGAATACATGCAAGGAATTAGAGAGGGCGAAAACTTACCCTGGAACAGCTGGGTGGCGACCAGATCTGGGCGTGCTGCCGCCCGGTTACTTTCTAATTCGCATCCCCTGGCCTCTCCATCCTCGGGGCTTCATATCCCAGACCTGAAGACGCCGTCGGCTTGTTGGTTGTTGCAGAAGACCGAGCAGCCACTACACCTCCGTGCAGATCTGGAGTGGTATACTGGTATGGCTGGCACTCATTGCGGAGCCGGGCATATGGTGGTAGGCAGAAGATGTATGCCATGGCCCAAATGTATGGGGAGGCGGGGTGGGAGGTAGAGGCGGCGGCCGGATGGTGGTGGTGCAGCGGCGGTGCTGGCGATGGTGGATGAGAAGGGGTTGGAGAGAGCACAGGCTGCGGTGGTCGAGGGAGTACAGGCGGCGGCGACGGTGGTCGACGGCCCCGGGATAGGCAGAGAGGACGAACGAGAGGTCGGAGTGGATTGGGGCGGTGTAGCCGGTTGCTAGGGATTTGGGAGGTCGGCGAGTGGGACGAGAGTTTTCTTTTTTACAGAAACACGGCACTTTATTGATTAATCACATCGATATAAAGAGTTTTCCGGATACACTCCGGCGCAGAATCAGAGATAAACCCTATTGAAACTAAATTACAAGTTTTAGCTAACACATGTGCCGGTTCATTCAAAGAACGATTAACATGACGGAAAGTTGCCGAGCTGAAACTCGCCACCAACATGTTGATGTCCGCCACCACTGAGCCAACCTGGGAGCGATCCGGTATGGAAGAGTTTAACCGCTGGATAAGGGACAAACAGTCGGAGACAAATATCGCTTTGTCAACACCTTTGTCATGGGTGACCATGACCGCACTCCGTAGAGCGAGCGCCTCGCCGAGTTCTGGAGAGCCAAAACCCTGAAGAGGAAGGCTGGCTGCAGCAATACAGGTACCAGTGCTGTCTCGGAGCACCGCACCCATTGCCATACGCCTACAGTCCGAGAATAAAGCCACATCAGAGTTGACAAGAACGACACCCGGCGGCGACGGAGACCATCTTGTAGACTGACTGGTCTCACGCCTGACACAAGGTTTTGCTTTGAAGCAGTTCTGAATGATCAAGTCTATATATGCAAGAATTCTCACACTAGTCTGCTCTGGGTTTGGGTGTGCTTGATTTTTTCTCGCATCATTGCGAGCATCCGAAATATGCCAGAAACCCACGGCCAGGCTTGTAGCTTCAACATCCGTAGCATTATCAATGAACACAAAAAGCCAATCTTTTGCAGACTTTAACTGCCGCCGGTTTAACAGGAGCTTGACATTTTTTTGACAGCCCGCCAAACCTCTTGTGCAAAAGGACAGAAAAGCATGGAGTGCTCTGTGTCCTCCGTTTTACCATAGAAGACGCAGGCAATCACTCGTTGGAATTTGTCGCCACACCATTTGCACACCAGAGGGAAGACAATCATGGGCAAATCTCTATAGATGGATTTTCATCTTACCGGGAGCATTTATCTTCCAGATTGCTTTCCAATATTTCTCTTCATTTGCCGAACTCGATGTCATCCCTTTGCCTTTCTTACTCCGTTCAATGAAGAAATTCTCTGATCGGGCTAGATTATATGCGGACCGTACCGAATACAGTCCATTTTTGGTATATGGCCAACGAACAAAATCTTCCCCATGACGACTGATTTGGATTTGGAGGATCTGTTCTGCCGTTGGAGGGTCAAAAAATGCGTGTACTATCTCCGGAATCTAGCTCCGGGTCTCCTCATCAATCAAACAGCTCATAGTCGCCACATCCGGGATAGGTTTCACCGAGTTGAGCATATATGGTGGTCGGTCAGGAATCCAAAAGTCAGAATTGATCTTCACAGATTTGCCATCACCAATTCCCCACTGAATACCTCTAAGCAGTAGTTCCCTACCAAACAAAATACTTCTCCAAGTATAGGACGCTGACCTGGGCTTTGGAGCATGCCATAAATCTGTATGTGGGAAATACCTTCCTTTAAGTACTCTGGCACATAACGAAGATGGTTCAGTTAGAAGATGCGATCCTTGTCTACCAAGGATCGCTTGGTTAAATAAGTTGAAGTCGTTGAACCCCATTCCTCCAAGTGATTTGGGCGAAGAAAGCCACTCCCAGGACTTCCAATGCAGTTTCCTTTTACCATCCTCTATGCCCCACCACTAATTCGCAATGGCCGACTTCATTTTATCACAATTAGTAACAGGTACTTGAAAACAGCTCATAACATAAGTTGGAATGGCTTAGATTACAGCCTTCAAAAATGTTTCTTTTCCAGCCCTAGACATGGGCCGATCAACCACACCACTTATACGCTTCCATATCATATCGTAAAGGAAATTAAAAGTAGCTGTCGGTGATCTACCCATAGAGGTAGGCATCCCCAAATATGAATCGTTGAGGATCTCACTTTGAACCCCTAGGCTAGACTTCACACTTTCCTTGACAAGAATATCACAATGAGAGCCAAAGAAGACCGATGACTTATCCAAATTAACTTTGTGACCGGATCCATCACAATAGGTCTTCAAAGTATCCCTCAATGACTCCACACTCCTCTTATCGCTTCTGGCAAAGAAAATGCTGTCGTCTGCAAACAGTAAATGGGATATAGCGGGACGAGAGGTTGTGACTGGGGAGATGTGGGGAATTTTGTGGCAAGGGATTTATTTCGTGCGATTATTCTTGGCACGATAACTGGCGCGAAAAGAGGCTCAAGCAGCGGGAAGCAGGTTTACACGGCACGCAAAGCCGAAATTCGACGGTGGATCGGGCACGCAGACGTGTTTCCTATTTCTCTGTGGGCTTGACATGCACCGAAATTGGTAGTTCTGTCGGTTCGTATCCGGCACACAGGAAAACTAGACGTATTCCTGTGGTGCATCAATCGACTGACAGGGTTAAGTAATTTACTGTTGGCTAGTTGAGGGCCCGATAGGGAAATATATGTGCACACGGAAATATTTTGGATTCTGGTAGTGATCAAGCATTCCCAAGCTTAACCTATGCTCGTCCTTGAACATAAAGGTTATAAAACTAAACATGTACTTTGGAGTTTGTTACTATGTTGAATATAATAAGTCATTATCATTACTACACACAGTTAAATGATTCATTCTTTAAGGAATATCAACAAGCAAATGAGCCATAAAGTGATATTTCTTATGCACTACATCTATGGTTAACAATATGTTAACTTGTATAAAACAAATGAAAGTACTATGGACCATTAAGAATATAAAGTGAAAATATAAGTAAATCCTATATTGGTGTTAGAATCATCCTTTCACTTCTCTTTTATTCATTCCTTGACACTTAAGTAACATAAAGTAAGCAGCGAATATATGTGCTAGATCTTTGAGAAAAATAAAAAGTCATAAGAGAAAACAAAGTAAAGTTTTCTGATATGTAGATCATGTCAACGGTAATCATAAGAGTTTGGCTCCAGGCATCCTTTATGTTTATGGTTAAAGTGAAAGTAAGTATGGTTTACATGATTGACTCATTACAAAATGTCTCATGCCCATTAACCATAACTACCCAGTCCACATGCTACTTGACTTAGGCCCCAAAGAACTTTGTTATTGTAAGCATACAGTTCCAAACATGGGTGGAAACTAAGGTACCTCTTGCTCCCTTGTATGAGGAGTCCCTTTGTGAGGGGCTAGACATAGTTAGATGACAAGACAAACAAACAAATGAACCCCTCGGTGTTTCTTTTTATTTACTATTTCCGTAGCTTTTTATTTAAAACACTTCATTGAATGTCCATGTTGTAAATTTCCATCATGATGCATATGATAATCCCCAAGGTCAGCGAATCATTATAGCACAATTTGATAAATATTTGAGTGTCAAACCCACGAGAAGCTGAAGGTAAACTATCTATTCTCTAAAGCCCTATAACCCACTTATATGGCCTTTTTTACAGTGCAATGAAACTAGAAGCGTAAGGTACTTTTCACTTGTAATAATAAAACGCTAAAGTGCTGAAAGTAATAACATGAAATAAACTATTGCGAGTAAAGTAAAAGAAAGTAAAGTGAAAGAAAGTAAAAGTAAAATGAAGTAAAGTGAAAGTAAGTAACTCAAGGGAGAAAGTGCTTAGGAAATTTTTTATTTCAATCATTTGGTTGTCACAATTAGTGAAGCACATGGATAGTATTTTAATTCTTTCTTCGAGAGAGGAGACATAAATAGGCGTAGCCAAATTACTGTGCAAATACACCACTAGTGATTGATCCCAAGGCCGGTTATGAGCAAGAAAGGGGTTTATTTATACATAAAGTCCAACCACCAATGAAGGTTTCAAGGTCCCTACCATAACTTATCCCCCCATTAGTTAACCATGAATTAACATAACATGCATACTTAAGACTTGGGACACGGTTTTTGCCAATCTCCGGCCATCCCTCCTCCTATCAATATGCAACAGTGACAACCTTATGCATCCCCCAACATATGTGTGCACTCATATATTAGTATATAATACCATCATAGAAGATAGCATATACTTTTATGCAACCAACAACAAATTATTTCACAATTACCATAAATAGATCACTACTAAAAATAGTCATAGAGATACAATAGATCATGGGAAAACAATAGATTGCATCACACATCATGTTTTCCAAGATATTATAGTAGATGGATGGAGATGATCTTGCTGTAGATTTTTATAATCACCAAGCTGGCGGGGCTTGGAGGCAACCAGAGGCAATTGTAGCAGCCGTTCCCCCTTTTGATCTCTATCAAAGGTGGCCTACAAACTCTCTGTTTTGGTGTTTTTGATCTCCGCCTCCATATGTTCTAGGATCGCGTATGGGACCCTTTTTATTAGAAGGTTTTAGGTCAATACGAATAGGATGGTGGTGGAATCAACGACATCTGAGCAACGAGGCCCGAACGGAGGGTGGTGGCACGGTAACTAAGTGGGCCCGCACCATTGGGCCTTGTACCATGAGTCTCCTGGTAACCTCCTGGTGCTCTAGCTGCTTCCCTTCACGAAAAAATACTATTCGAAAAATCTCCAGGCCATTTGACTTTGTTTAGGTCACTCAAAGATAAAAATATACAATACAGGGTTTTCCTGTCCTAGTGAGTTAGAACTAGAGGAGATGGGATTATTTAGAAAATCCCCAAAATCAATGTAAAACATGGATATAATATTGTATAAGATGTAAATACATGGGAATATGTTTCAATAAACTACGAATTTCACGTATGCATTTTGCATGCATTAGCATATCATGGCTTAGATTGGCTGCTTAGGCAATCCTCTCATACATATGCAAACTCTAGAAAACTTTAGGTTGGTTCCATCTTATTGGACATCGTAGGCACCCACAACCAAAAGAAAACATGATATCAGCAGACAGTGCAATGATGAAAGCTTCCCCATGTCAGCATGGTTCTGATAAAACTGAACTGATAAGTTTTCAAACACATAACTTACATAATTCTAATCATAATGGGTCAAGTTTAATTATTATTCTACCTTATTTCAAGTAGTTGTGCACTAGTGGTTTTACCCCACATCTTACTTTCCCATGATCTTTAAACTACACAAAAGAGATGATATTGAAATCTTCAAAGACAGGGCAGATATAATATACTTGCAATAGCAAGTGCAACATAGGTAGGTATGGTGAACACTATTGGAATAACTTGGTTTTAAGGGTTTTGGATGCACAAGTCTTTGCTTGTTTAATTATCTAGGCTACCAAGAGGGAGAAAGATTACCATCTACAAGCATGCAAAAGTGTCCATAGTGTAACTCATTCCTTATTAGACAAGATAACTTAAAGTTAATCATGTAGGCATGTAAATAGAAGGTAGTACTAAACATGACATTTGCAAATTATCATTCATTAAAGCATATGAAACAAACAACACCATGCTAACTTATACCTCGACTTTTTATTGCCCTTTCTTTTCATGCATCCATTTTCTTTTATTTCTATAGAAACTTTATTGATAGTGCTTTTGGCAACATCAGTAAAATGCAAACTTAACATAAAAGTTACAGACGCTCCAAGTTTATGAGAAAATCTTATGTTGCTCAAAAACAAAGTTTAGAGGTGTGCAAACCATGATTGTAATAGGTCTATTGGAGTGCCTTGGGAATCCCCAAGCTTATTTTTTTCACCATCGTTGGATAGCTCTTAGTGTGGTGTTCCTCCAATCCCTTTGAAATAAACTTCAACACAAAACTTTATCCCATTTGTTTTCTGTTGGGTGATATTAGTGGTATAAAGATAATTTATTTCCGTGATCAAGACCAAAATAAAACATGGATTAAAATGTGCAGAGACCCCAAAACCCAAAAAGAACCAATTAGAAAGTCAAAATAGCTAATCTTGTAGCAAAAAGTAGAATCTGTCAAGAAAAACAACAACTAGAAAACATGCAGATCTGGCCCACTTAGGAACACAAAGAAATTAAGAACATTTTTGTGCATACATATGATGCAATTTTAACTACATTATAAAATTTATCTCAACTAGTGTTACATAAAAATCAGAAAAATCATTTGGTGTAGTAATTTACAACTCCAAATATGTTTAACAACCTTAACATCCAAATGGTTAAAACTTAGTACTATATTTTTGGAAAAATGTAAACTTAAACTAAAGAACTTATTTTAATAGATAATAAAAGTTCAAATCCAAAAAAAACAAGAAGAAGAAAGAATCAAGAGAAATAAACAAAGAAGAAAGAAAATATTTTTGTCGTTTTTGTCTTGTAAAAAAAGCATACAATAACCAAATAAATAAACATATTTTTTTTTATATTTCGTTATTATAAAGAAGATTCGAAAGAAAAACCAAAAAAAACTAAAGGAAAATAAAAACATGGTCTCCAAAAACATAGAAAAGAAAACATAAAGGTAAAACTAAAACATGAGGTTGCAATGATATTACTTGATATTTCTTGAAGAGGAGGGGGATGCATGGACATCCCCGAGATTGGAGTTTTGGTAGTTCTTTTCCTATAATCATTTCTCATCATATCATGTTTTATCTCAAACAAATAAATAATTTCATCTCCTTGATACTTCAATACCTACAAAATGGTTAGTTCTCCAAAACAAATGATATAACAGTTTCAACCAAGATGCAAACTCACTTATTACAAGTAAACCACTTTATTAAATAATTAAATATGTACAATAATAAACTATTTCTATTTTGTTCTGTTATGTGTAAATTTTTAGGGATATCGACTTTGCAATGGTTCCATTGGCATAAACAACACATACTCAAGGTCAACCGCAACTTTTCCATTGCTCATCCTTCTCATTTACTTTCCCAAATTTATTTTTGGTTAAACTCTTAAGATAATGGTTATAAAACAATAGTTATTTTACATGTTACAAGGATATAAAGGTGTACCCAAATTGAACGCTATTGTAAATCATATGGAGCACACCACAAAGCATAAGACCATTAACTTTTAAGTCTATCTTTCTTCCTATGCATTAGCATTTTGTATATGAATAAATAGAAGCAGCTTTGTTGTAGCCAGTGCACATAATAATCAATAGATTTCATTCTAAAAAAACGGAAACATAAAGAGGGCTCTTATTTATTCCTCTTTAATAATATTTGCAAGCATCAAAAAGTAAACTCAATCACATAGTTTTGAATAGAATCACCATATAAAGACAAGTCATATAATGACGATAATGGATCATCTGTTGCAATTATATCACTTTCATCCTTCCATATATTAGATACAATTTTTCAAAATAGAGTACTATCAGGTGATGACCCACAAGTATAGGGGGTGTATCGCAGTATTTTCGAGGGAAGTGAAACCCAATTTATTGATTCGACACAATGGGAGCTAAAGAATATTTATAAGCCTTAACAACTGAGTTCAATTCAGCTGCACCTGGAAACAATATTGCTCACAGCAGTTTATTAGTAGCAACAGTTTTGTAGTAGGAATAGTAAAGTAACAACAGTAGTAAAACAAAGACGGTAGTAACAAAAGCAGTAAACAGTGAGATTCGAGTGCGGTAGGCATAGGGATGGATGGACGGGCATTGCATGGACAAGACAATTCACATAGCAATCATAACATAGGGCAATTTCAGATAAATAAGACAAAGCACCCAAGTACTAGACAATCCTAGGCATGTGTTCCATATATAGTCATACGTGCTCGCAATTAGAACTTGCACAACATCTTTTGTCCTGCCAGCCCGTTTGCAGCGGGGCCTCTAGGGAACTACTGGCAATTAAGGTGCTCCTTTTAATAGAGCACCGGAGCAAAGCATTAACACTCCGTGAACACATGTGATCCTCACATCAAAGCCTTTCCCTTCCGGTTATCCCGATTTCTGTCACTTCGGGGCCATAGGTTCCGGACAACAACGTGTGTACACAACTTGTAGATAAGACCAGAAACAATACTATCATAATGAATCAATAATAAGTTCAGATCTGAAATCATGGCACTCGGGCCCTAGTGACAAGCATTAAGCACAACAAGTCGCAACGAAGTCATAAAGCACTAATAAAAGATACTAGGCACTATGCCCTAACAATCTGATGCCATTACATGAACGATCTCATCCAATCCCTACCATCCCCATAGCCTACAGCGGGGGATTACTCACTCATAGATGGGGGAAACATGGATGGTCGATGGAGAAGCGATGGTGATGATGATGGCGATGATCTCCTCCAATTCCCCGTCCCGGCAGGGTGCCAGAACGGAGTTTCTGGTGCTGTTTCGTGGAATCTGGTGGTGGCGGCAGAGCGAAACTTCTTCTGGAAAAACGTCGAACCCCTGGGAGTTTTTAGGTTAGAAGGCTTCTTATAGGCAAAGAGAGAGGCCGAGGGGGTGCCTGGGGGCCCACACCACCCCCTGGCGCGGCCTGGCCTAGCCCGCGCCACCAGGTGGTGTGGCCACCCTAGGGCTCTTCTCCGTCTCGTATTCTGGCTCCTGGAGTCTTCGGGTGAAATAGGTGTTTTGGCATATTTTTCGGGATTTTTCCTGATAGTTGATTTTCTGCACAAAAAGTAGACACCAACGCAATTCTGCTGAAAACAGCGTTAGTTCGCATTAGTTGCATCCAAATCACACAAGTATAGAGGAGAAACAATAGCAAAAGTGTTCGGGAAAGTAGATACGTTTTGGACATATCATCAGGCTATATAGAATCATCATCATTTTGCAATTATACAAGGAGGGTTGTTCATGGGAATTTGTGTGTTACCATTATTGGGAGTAGGAGGTGGGTAGATACTCCATTCTTACTCCACTTTTTCTACCTTATACTCTTCTTGTGGTGGCATGGGCATCACCAAGCTTATGATTCTATCCTACTCTTCCTGCAAAACATTATTGCTCTCTTGGGTAGCAATTCCCCTCTTATTGAAGCCAACAACATATGTCTTTTATATAAAGTTGATTATGCAATAATCAATGATAAGAGTGATCGCACATTTATGTTTACTAGCGGGGGATTACTCACTCATAGATGGGGGAAACATGGATGGTCGATGGAGAAGCGATGGTGATGATGATGGCGATGATCTCCTCCAATTCCCCGTCCCGGCAGGGTGCCAGAACGGAGTTTCTGGTGCTGTTTCGTGGAATCTGGTGGTGGCGGTGGAGCGAAACTTCTTCTGGAAAAACGTCGAATCCCCGGGAGTTTTTAGGTCAGAAGGCTTCTTATAGGCAAAGAGAGAGGCCGAGGGGGTGCCTGGGGGGCCCACACCACCCCCTGGCGCGGCCTGGCCTGGCCCGCGCCACCAGGTGGTGTGGCCACCCCAGGGCTCTTCTCCGTCTCGTATTCTGGCTCCTGGGGTCTTTGGGTGAAATAGGAGTTTTTGCATATTTTCTAGGATTTTTCCTGGTAGTTGATTTTCTGCACAAAAAGTAGACACCAAGGCAGTTCTGCTGAAAACAGCGTCAGTTCGCATTAGTTGCATCCAAATCACACAAGTATAGAGGAGAAACAATAGCAAAAGTGTTCGGGAAAGTAGATACGTTTTGGACGTATCAACTCCCCCCAAGCTTAGCTTATTGCTTGTCCTCAAGCAATTCAGTTGAAAACTGAGTGCGATAAAAGAACATTCACGAACACATTTGCTTCATATGATGTAAATATTCTCAGCAATGTGATCAACTAGTTAGACAATTCATAATAAAGAGTATGCAAGTGAGTCTACTTAATAGTCATTGCAAGCTATAAAGAGATTCCAACTCAAGAATAATAAGTAGCATAAAACACGAACATAAGCAACATTACTATGCTCATAGAAAGGTATGATAGAGTGGTATCTCGCTTGCCTTTGATTATGAATGTCCAGGCACCTCTGAAATTCAAGTGATGACTAGAAGTAAAGATATCAAGGATACAAGCATCAAAGTCATAACGCAAATAATCAAGTAATGGAACAAACACCAATGACAACTATGCTCTCAAGAAGGTGCTCAAAGAATAAGTGGAGACTCAATAGGTAGAGGAAAAAGGTTTTGAATAATTTGAAAGGCTTCCAAATGCTGAAAGTATGGTACTAGTTAGCTTTGAGCTCTCATTGCCCCTATCATAAGCATATTTAATGTGGTTAAGGTGAAAGTGACACAACTAAGAGGATATGCTTGACAAGTTATAAATTGAAGTCTCATGACCCTTACTTACAAACACCGATCCTCATGCTACTCAACTTCAGTCACAAGTAAGCTCTTGTCATTGTAAGTACATACGTATCATAGAGAACCGCCAACGGGGTACCCCTTGCACATGACACGGGAGCTATCCCATGATCAAAATGACAAGGCAAGCAGACAATGAGCATCTCAGCGATCTTTTTATTTACTATGTGCATAGATTTTTATTGAGGATGCTTCATAGAATGCTCATTATGGTTATGCTGCAAGTTTCCACCATGATTAGGCATGGCTTACGCTAGCGGCCCAGGCGTTTCTCTAACATACATACAAACTCCATGATCTTACAAGTTCCACTTTTATTTCACACCGCCGGGATCCATAAGCAAAAGAACATGATATCAACTAAGTACAACGTACTTATGAAGCGTTGAAACCGGTCCCCATGATACATGGTTCTGCTAACTTCAACTCATAAAGCGCAAGCATATGCACAACAAAACAGGATGCAATGGTTTAGGTTTATTAAGTGTGGAAAATAAAGTGTGCCATCAAGTTCGTGAGAGCTTTACTAACTAATTTTCCCATAACAAGCAAACATTTTATTCGGAAGAAAACAAGGCACATTGAATATGCATGGAGGTAGCAAATGATGCTAATGGGTAGGTATGGTGGACACTTTGGAGATATTCAGTTTGGGGAGTTGGAAACTTGAGTAAAGCACTCAGTGGAAGTGAAGGCTAGCAATAGTAAGGGAGCGGCAAACGAGAGAGCAATAGCTATCATTATCATGCTTGCAACAAAACAAGACTACTCATGGCATGAAAATGATTCCAGATCCTCAAGGCAAAATAATTCATCAAGGCTTAATTGATTATCACAGTCATGTGCATGCATGAGCATGTGCCAAGTCAATCAAATGAAACATTCAGAGGAGGATACCATAGTGTCATACCAATTTATGAATAGAGTAATGCAAGCAAACATTCATGAAACATGCTACAAACTATTAGCAAGCTGGAGCTAATCACAAGAAAGCAAGAACTACTAAGCATCCAAAGAAAACATACACTCTACATGAACGGACTAAGCAAGCTCACAATGATGAGTATATGTACAAAAATGAAGACAAATAGAGTTCGTTACTAGCCTCTTACCACGCCTCAAGTTGTCATTGATCCTCATTATTGCTCTTCACTTGTGTGGCTTGAATAATAATATGAAACCAATAATCCACTAAGAACTGCCGAACCCTGTAGCCAACTCGCAAAAACCAAAGAAGAACGACAAATATTTTTGGTGTTTTCGATTTTTAAACAAGAAGCAAAAGAGAAAAACAAGCAAAGCAAAATCTTTTTGGGTTTTTCAAATAGTTCAAACAACGCAAAAAGGGAAAAACAAAACAAGGCAAAAAAAGAAGAAAACCAAAGAGAAAGAACATAAATATTTTTGGTCTTTTTGTGTTTTTAGAAAGCAAAAGCAAAGAAGAACGAAAACTAAAAAGAGAACAAAAACATGAATATACAAAGTACCGACGCAACATGATATGGAGATGAGTGCGGTGTCGGCGTACCTCCCCCCAAGCTTAGGCTTTTGGCCTAAGTGGGTATCAATCCATGTATGAATAGGGGTTCCAAGCGGGCGGATCTTGGTAAGAATGGTCGTAGCTGGGCCCATGAGAAGAAGAAGAGGCTCCCCAATCATAGGCGGGCTGCTGATATGAAGACTCTCCCTCATTCGAGGGCTGGCCCGAATCATCCGTAACCTCCCTTCTAGTGTCCTGCTCCTGTTGGGAGAGCTCTCCCAAGTACGTGTCAAGCTCCTCCTCAGTGACAGACCATCCTTCCCTGTTATCAAGGTTAAACGAAACATGTGCAGGCAAAAGAACAACACGCTCGGACTTGCTCTTTCTCCAGCCAGCTTTGAGAAAGGTTATTTCATAAGATAACTCACTCAAACTAGCCCACGAGGAAATAAATTTATGCTGTATCATGGAATTGAAATCAAACCTCTCTATGGGAAACTGTAGGTCTAGATGATGAGGCACTAAACCATGCAATGCTAGTAAACGAGAAGCGATGAGGCCTCCACAAATTCCACCTTTCTCACGGTTAGCAGCGAGACGGAAAGCTATCAAAGCACCCAAGTTGTAAGACTTATCTCGTCTAAGAGCAGCAGAGATAAATGCTAGATCAAACGAAGATAACTTATTGGCAGTTTTCCTAGCAAGAACACACTTGGCAATAAAGTAGGCAAAGTAGCGAATGGAGGGAAGATGAATGTTACGGATTTTTCCATTCTCCTTCGAGAAGCTACTCCCTTGACAAATTTTTGCGTATAAATCCATGAGTGGTTCCGGTCTCTCTTTAATCTTCTTACATGATCCCCATTGAGGTACCTTAATAGCTGCACAAAAATCATAAAGAGAAAGGTCGACAGCTATATTGTAGATTTTGTAATGGACCATGGGGGCAGGCAAAGAGTGACTAAATTTGAAATCCTGCACCACCGACATGGTTAGCTTCACAAATTGACAAGGTTCATCTTCCAAAAAGTGCTCTATCCCTGCATTAGAAACCAAAGTGTGGAAATCTTGTAGAATTCCTGCAGCTCTCATGAACTCAGAACATGGATAAATGGAGGGAAAAACTTCCTCCTCCCGGTGGACCTTCATGACATCAGGCACCCAAAGCTCATGTTGGTTTAGGTGGTGTTCGCTCATCTTTTATTCTGAAATTTAAACACCTCTTAAACAAGTGATTGCAAAGTAAATATAATGAAGGATTCTACTCATAGGGACTTGCAAGAGGCCTAAACATGCATAAAAACTATATATCTAAGCATCAAACAAGCTTACAAGCTCTCATAACCAGTCACCTATAGCAGCAAAATACTCAACATACAATCCACTAAACACAAATCTACTTGGACAAGGAGAGGAGTCACATACCAAGGAACAAATGCTCCAAATTTCAGCAAAAAAGATGGGCTGAGCAAGGAGATCGAAGAAATCGAGAGCAAGCACAGAAAGGACGCGGTTTTGAGCTATGAAGTGGAGCTTACTCGGGAGAGAGAAGAAAGTGAGAGGAGAGAGAGGTAGTAGGGGGCCAGGGGTGGCCCACACCAGGGCATGGCGCCACCCAGGTCTGGCCGCGCCACTATGTGGTGTGCCTGCCTGGTGGGCCCCCCTGGTAACTACCAGGTACTCCTCTGCCCCATGAATTTTCTGGAATTTTTCGAGACACTTTATTTTTGGGCAATTTTCAGAAATAGAAGAATGATTTTTCTGACAGACTGATTTTTTTTAGAAACATGATGCAAGGACAAAACAAGGCTAGAACTACAGAAGTTCTAGCATGCAAGCAACTAACAACAAAATAAAACTAAACGAAAGCAAAAACTAAAAGGCAAAGGATAGAAATAAACGGGGATAATCATAATGAAAACATTGTTTTGTTCAATGGAATCCTTTTGTTAGCAAGGTTGATCAAGTCTTGCTACCAAAACAATTGCATATGAGACAAAACTTTGTACTCCACTAATGATTATGTTACCTCAACCTTGATAACAATGGTCCCAATCATAATAGTTTCAAATTTTTCTTTTGGTATGGGACAATATATTTCTCCAACCTGAATGCCTTCAACATGTTCAATTGAATTTAAACCATAAGTCCTTTCAATCTTCTTGGGGAAATAGACATTATGTTCCTTGTCATTAACATTGAAGGTCACCTTTCCTTGATTACAATTAATAACAGCTCCTGTAGTATTAAGAAAAGGTCTCCCAAGAATAATAGACATATTATCATCTTCAGGCATTTCAAGCACAACAAAATCAGTTAATATCAAGCAATTGTGAGCCACCTGAATAGGTACATCCTCACATATACCCACAGGAATAGCGGTAGACTTATCAACCATTTGCAAAGATATATCAGTTGGTATCAATTTTTCAAGCTAAAGCCTCTTATAGAGGGAGAAAGGCATAACACTAACTCCAGCTCCCAAATCACGCAAAGCAGTTCTAACATAACTGTTCTTAAGAGAGAAAGGGACAGTTGGAATCCCTAGGTCTCCAAGTTTCTTAGGAACCTTACCATTGAAAGAATAATTAGCAAGCAAAGTAGAGATTTCTTCATTATGGATCTTCCTTTTATTCGAGACAATGTCCTTCATATATTTTGAGTAAGGAGGCAATTTAATAGCATCAGTCAAAGGAATTTGCAAGAATAAAGGCTTCATCCACTCACATAACTTTTTGTAGTGTTCATCTTCCTTTGACTTGTGTTTCTTATCAGGGAAAGGCATAGATTTTTGGACCCAAGGTTCTCTTTCACTACCATGTTTCTTAGCAATGAAATCTTCTTTGGTGTATTTAGTATTCTTAGTGTGGTTTTCAGGTTCTTCTTCAGCTTTTTCTTCATTAGGAACTTCATTTTCTTCATTACCACTTTCAGTTTCAGCATCAGAGATAGATATACTATTAGGATCTATAGCAGGTTCAGAGGGTTCTACAACAGTTTTATGTTTCTTTTTCCTTTTCTTACGAGTAGAACCACTATTTTCAGCTTGTTGAGAATCCTGCTCAATCCTTTTGGGATGCCCCTCAGGATATAGAGGATCCTGGGTAGCAGCACCACTTCTAGTTCTAATTTCATAAGCTTGTTTTTCTTTAGCAGCATTGACTAGCAAGTCGTTTTGCACTTTAACGAGTTGATCTGTTTGAGTTTGAACCATTTGAAAGTGTTTAATAATCATTTTAACATCATTAGAGGTTCTTTCCACAATATCTTTCAACTCAACAATAGCTCTAGTGTTTTCCATTAGATGATTTTGCACCCTTTTATTAAAGTTATCTTGCATAACAATAAAGATATCAAATTCTTCTAAGCATTGATCAGGAGGTTTCAAGTAAGGGATATCACCTTCATCAAAGTGTTGGAGAGAGTGTACCTCAATAGTGGGTGAATAGGGAATAGGCTTACATAATTCTTCTATAGGAGGTAAATTCTTGACATCTGCAGCTTTAATCCCCTTCTCCTTAAGACATTTCTTAGCTTCCTTCATCATTTCATCATTTAATCCAATAACTCCCTCTTCTTTGGTGGTGGAATAGGCTCAGGAATAGATGGTTCAGATACAATTACTTCAGGTGTAACTTGTTTAGGAGGAGTCCAATCTTCATAATTCTTGCTTATTTTAGCCATTAATTCCTCAGCTTCCTTTGGAGTCCTATTCCTGGAAACACAATCAGCACAACTATCTGGGTATGTCCTAGATTCTTCGGTTAGTCCATTATAAAATATATCAAGTAGTTCATTCTTAGGTAATGGACTTCCAGCCTGTGCATGAATCAAAGCACAAAACCTTGCCCAAGATTCGGGCAATACCTCTTTTTCTCCCTGTTTAAAATCAAAAAGTTCCTGCAAAACAGCATGTCTAGCACTAGGAGGAAAATATTTCTACAGGAAAGTATTAATCAAGCACTCAGGGCTATCAATAGATCCAGGAGGTAAATTACCAAACCAAATTTTAGCTTCTCCTTTTAGTGAAAAAGGGAAAATCTTAGCAACAAAGTAAGTACGCATTTTAATATCATCAGAAAACAAGCCACTCATGGTAGAAAGTTCATTCATATGTGGTACCGCACTTTCATTCTTAGTCCCATAAAAAGGTTCTTTCTCGACAATAGCTATGTAAGATAGATCGAGAGAGAAATCATAATCTTCATCTATAATGTTTATGGGAGAAGCAGCAAACTTAGCATCAAGAGATAATTTGGGTCTAATAGTATGCCTCTCAAGGAGAGCGCTCCTATCATGGGTGTTCCTACATTCTTCAATAAATTCATCGGTCATCTCAACATAATCTTCTTCAGCATCATAACTCTCACTAGACTCAGGTGAGCTAACAGGTGTAGTAGTGTCTTCATTAAGAGTTTTGGTATTTCCAGCTATAGTTCTAGCAATCCTAGCATCTAGGAAAGGACCTAATGAACCACTCTTATCAAGCACAGTAGAAGCAGCATCATAAGTATCAGAAGTTTCAGATTCAGCAGTAGTAATAGTGTGTATAGTATGCGTATGTGGTGGTGTAAGGAACATACTCAAAACATACGGTGAATCAAGAGCAGTAGAGGTGTTCAGAACCGTACCTCTTCTTGTAGTGGATGGTAAAATAGGAACCTTGCCATAACGAGACTTACCCATGATGGATGAGTAGCAGCGAACAATAGAGAATCCAAGTGAACTTGATAAATAAATCTATGCTCCCCAGCAACGGTGCCAGAAAATAGTCTTGATGACCCACAAGTATAGGGGGTGTATCGCAGTATTTTCGAGGGAAGTGAAACCTAATTTATTGATTCGACGCAAGAGGAGCCAAAGAATATTTATAAGCCTTAACAACTGAGTTGTCAATTCAGCTGCACCTGGAAACAATATTTCTCACAGCAGTTTATTAGTAGCAACAGTTTTGTAGTAGGAATAGTAAAGTAACAACAGTAGTAAAACAAAGACGGTAGTAACAAAAGCAGTAAACAGTGGGATTCGAGTGCGGTAGGCATAGGGATGGATGGACGGGCGTTGCATGGACAAGACAATTCACATAGCAATCAGAACATAGGGAAATTTCAGATAAATAAGACAAAGCACCCAAGTACTAGACAATCCTAGGCATGTGTTCCATATATAGTCATACGCGCTCGCAGTGAGAACTTGCACAACATCTTTTGTCCTGCTAGCCCGTTTGCAGCGGGGCCTCTAGGGAACTACTGGCAATTAAGGTGCTCCTTTTAATAGAGCACCGGAGCAAAGCATTAACACTCCGTGAACACATGTGATCCTCACATCAAAGCCTTTCCCTTCCGGTTATCCCGATTTCTGTCACTTCGGGGCCATAGGTTCCGGACAACAACATGTGTACACAACTTGTAGATAAGACCAGAAACAATACTATCATAATGAATCAATAATAAGTTCAGATCTGAAATCATGGCACTCGGGCCCTAGTGACAAGCATTAAGCACAACAAGTCGCAACAAAGTCATAAAGCACTAATAAAAGATACTAGGAACTATGCCCTAACAATCTGATGCCATTACATGAACGATCTCATCCAATCCCTACCATCCCCATAGCCTACAGCGGGGGATTACTCACTCATAGATGGGGGAAACATGGATGGTCGATGGAGAAGCGATGGTGATGATGATGGCGATGATCTCCTCCAATTCCCCGTCCCGGCAGGGTGCTAGAACGGAGTTTCTGGTGCTGTTTCGTGGAATCTGGTGGTGGCGGCAGAGCGAAACTTCTTCTGGAAAAACGTCGAACCCCTGGGAGTTTTTAGGTCAGAAGGCTTCTTATAGGCAAAGAGAGAGGCCGAGGGGGTGCCTGGGGCCCACACCACCCCCTGGCGCGGCCTGGCCTAGCCCGCGCCACCAGGTGGTGTGGCCACCCTAGGGCTCTTCTCCGTCTCGTATTCTGGCTCCTGGAGTCTTCGGGTGAAATAGGTGTTTTGGCATATTTTTCGGGATTTTTCCTGATAGTTGATTTTCTACACAAAAAGTAGACACCAACGCAATTCTGCTGAAAACAGCGTTAGTTCGCATTAGTTGCATCCAAATCACACAAGTATAGAGGAGAAACAATAGCAAAAGTGTTCGGGAAAGTAGATACGTTTTGGACATATCATCAGGCTATATAGAATCATCATCATTTTGCAATTATACAAGGAGGGTTGTTCATGGGAATTTGTGTGTTACCATTATTGGGAGTAGGAGGTGGGTAGATACTCCATTCTTACTCCACTTTTTCTACCTTATACTCTTCTTGTGGTGGCATGGGCATCACCAAGCTTATGATTCTATCCTACTCTTCCTGCAAAACATTATTGCTCTCTTGGGTAGCAATTCCCCTCTTATTGAAGCCAACAACATATGTCTTTTATATAAAGTTGATTATGCAATAATCAATGATAAGAGTGATCGCACATTTATGTTTACTAGCTATAGGGCTAGTTTCATGTTCATCAATGAAGGTTTCTAATTCCTAGGCTATCATAAAAGTAAAAAACGGCTCTACTTGATCCATCCCTAAATAAGCATAATCACCTTTATGGTAAGATGCTATAACATATATTCTTCCTAAACCATACATTGAAATTCAAAGTGTCTACAATATTGTTTATAGAAACAAGTTTGATCATAATAATCAAGCAACTCACTAGCAATAGAATTTAGATGAAACATTCTAGCATTATCCCTTCTTTTAACTCTCTGTGTTTCTTAGCAATCTTAGCATCACTCAACAAGTACATAAACAAAGTGTTATTTATATCCATACTTGTGCTCATAACATGAGTATTTTTGATAGTTTCCATTTTCTAGTTTTTTTGAGTTTTATTTTTATATGTTAGTTACAAAAAATAAGCTAGCAATGCAGCCAAGAATAGAATACTAGCACTATGCTCCTCGGCAACGGCACTAGAAAAGTACTTGATAATCCCCAAGAGTAGGGAATCACTGTATCACAATTCGATCAATATTTGAGTGTCGAACCCACAAGAAGTTGAAGGGAAAACTATCTATTCTCTAAATCCCTATAACCCACTTATATGTCCTTTTGGGCAAAGCAACGAACTAGTGTGTGCAAGGTACTTTTTACTTCTATCTAGAAAACTGTAAAGTGATGAAAGTAATAACAGGAAAAAACTACTACAAGTAAAGTAAAACTAGTAAAAGTAAAAGGAAGGAAAGTAGAAACAGGTAAATCAAGGGAGCAAGTCTTTAGTCAAATTTTGTTATTTCATTAGTTTGGTTTTCACAATTAGTAAAGCACATGGATATTATTTTTATTATTTCTTCTAGAGAAGAGCCATAGATAGGTCCAACTATGTTACTTTGATATTACACACATAGTTATTGATACCAAGGTTGTTTTCACGCAAGCAAGGGAGTTATTGATACATAAAGTCTAACCACCGCTGTATGATCCAAAAGGTCCCCATAATTATAACCATGTTACAATGCATTAATATAGCTTGTATTAAAGACTTGGCACACAGTTTCTGTCAAGTGCCTGAGGCCATCCCTCCTCCTATCAACATGAAACATTGACAAACTTATACATCATCAAACATATAAGTGAACTCATATATTAGTACATAATACCATCATAGAAGATAATATATACTTGTATGTAAGCAAAAATGAACTAGTTCACAGTTGGCATAAACAAATCACTACTCAAGCAAACACATAGAGACACAATAGATCATGGGAAAATAATAAATTGCCTCATACATCATGTTTTCCAAGATATTATAATAGGGAGATGATGGAGAGGTTCTATATATGGTAATGGAGGAGTTCATCCCCAAGGAGGAGAGGTGACCATGCGAGTAGAGGAGGTGGCACCGGTGGCCTCCTATGGGTGGTGGCTACCCTTGGGACAGCGGCCCTTGGCCCCCTTCTTCCTTGGACCTTCAAGGTGTTGTAGAGTAGCCCTCCGCTTGTAGATGAGATCCAAGGGGATCCAAGGACTCTTGAGCATCTCTATAACCTTCCTAGGACTCCTCTCTATCCTTTATGAGCTCATAAAATTGTATTTTTTGCCAAATCTATCAAGTCTGCAAAGAGTTTGAGTCAATCAGGTCAGAAATTTTTGGAATCTCGAAACTGATTCTATACCCCACAGTAATCGGTGTCATTGAGGCTATGCACAAAGTCTATTTGGGGCTAATTTTATATGAATCGACATTAGCAGAAAATTTCTGACAACTTTCATACTTTTATATTTTCTGTTTGATGCCATCTTCAAGGTCTTTCTTGGCAATGTTCGAAAACTGTTCAGCAGGGATCAATTCCAGGAACCTCTGAATTTCACCATAATGAGCGATCTCTTTTCATATTTGTGCAATTCCTACACAACAAAGTGTAAACCAAGAAACTGTGCAATTTTCCAACTATTAGTAGGTTAGTCCGAATAAATATAATAAACTTGCAAAATAATATGGACCTTAACAGAATAAACTACAAAGTTCATGGATTCATTTCACATGCATCATGTGTGTCGCCGACATATAGATAGGAGAACCTCAGACCGACAGTAAAGGAAATTGGATCTACAGTATGCTGATGAAAATGTTGTCGTGGCTAAGGCAATCATGAACAATAATCCGACTCCATCGTAGATCAAGCAACCCATCGTCCAGTTGGAGAAAGCGTTCGATAAACAGAAGATCACCACATCCTTCAATGGCAGGCTCAAGTCAAAATTCACTCTTTTTCACAGAGAGGTGGACATTATTGAATGGGTTAATCATAAAAATACTTTTAAAAAAGCTTACGAATAAAGTAAAATGGGGTTTTCCTCCAACTGACTCCCAAATGAAGGATTTCTCTACAGAGTGACGTGATTTAATCTGTAGTTTTGTTTCTAGAGATAGCATGGCCATCAAAGGTAATGATGACGTTGAAAAATGACTAAGACAACCTGACCTACTATCTCTAATTATATTCAATATAGTTGTTGATGTGTTAACTATCATGATTGAGTACACAAAAAAGTGAGAGAGAGAAATTCAAATCCCATAGATGGTGGAAATTATATCCTTTAATACATGAACGGTACAAAGTTTTGGTCAACTTTCGGGACACAAAACATTTTTTCACAAGAGTGAATTGTATTGTTTTGGCGCGGCCCAAGGGGTAGATGGTTTGTATGCTAGTGTTTGGTTGTAGACAAGGTCAGTTTTCTATTAGTTAATTAGTTATACCAATACATTGTCAAAGACTAACTAATATTTAGTGGAAACATGTCGAAAAGAGGCTAAAAAGTGGTGAATTAGTTGAAATGAAAATTTCTATCACTAGGTGAATGATTAGTTCTCATAAATTCAGTACCAAGCACTAGTACAAACTCGTTACTTAGAAACTATGCACTCAGGTGGTTTTGCCCAAGTACGAAAAAACCTGCCTCTGTTCATCGCCCTTGGCCGGTTGTTTCAATACGACCGCCTCTACTTGTCTTCGACACGGTTGTTTACCATAGCCGACCCCAAAAATGGGCCCATGGGAGGCGAATAATAAAAACAAACGCCTCAATGTATGATCTTAGACGGTGGGTGACGAGGGGTTAACTGATCAATGCCCATTGTTATGGACTTGGGTTTTGGAGAAGGAGGGAGCACTGGAGGCATCAATCGGCTAGCAAACAAGCACACATGGACGCAAGGTTTATCCAGGTTCAAGCCTCACAGAGGTCCCTACTCCTGCTTGTCTGCTCTTGGAATTATCGAGGGAGTCGAAAGTTACAGGGGGTGCGCAGATGCAATCTGGAAATGGTTATGGTAACTAGGGTTGTCATTGTCCTCCTCGCTGCCCCCTCCTAGCCTTTATATAGATTGGCTAGGTGTCGGGTAGCAGGTCGAGTCGGTTACAAGTTAGGGTTTGTCCCTTTAAACTTTCTATCTTAAGCTTCGTTTTATGCTGCAAGCAATTGGAGTCTCCGTAAGTCACCCGAGTCGTGTATTGGCCCCTGGTAATGCCGTGGGCTTCTGCCATACCTGGACTGTATATTCCAACTCGAGTACCTGTAGGGTATGCCCATGTCAGTAGCCCCCGAGTGTCCAGTGGACTTTATGAAGTCTTACAAGTGCACAGTTGAGCATATTTTCGAGTGCTTTGATTGATGTCATAGGGATTGTTCATATACGTGGCTGATTCATCCGATGCATCGGGATCAGTTAACTGCCTCAAGGAAAAACAACGCAATCTACTCAAACTCGAGTCCTCGGACTCGAATTCGGAAAAGTGCTGGTGCAATTCGACTCAGGCCGCAGAGGTCTTACAGGAGTGAAAACCCAGTGTGTAAGTGCGAGCACTCGACGCGTCCGTCAAGGCTTTTTCATCATACCTGTAGGCACAAATTTATTTCTGGTAGAGCGCATCAGATAAGTTGTCAGGCCTTATTCAAGTCTTATCTTCACGCTGTAAGCGCGACATCCGAATTTTTGTCATCGCGGAGATGATTTGGGTGACATAGGAGACGTAGTCTCTTTGAAGGGAAAATATGAGGCGGAGTCGCCATAGCATTCGAGTGTGAATGTTATCAACACATGGTGTAATGTATAAGAAAAAATAATCATAGAGTGCCTAATCGAGTCGCAGACTCGAGTAGGGACTATAAGTACTTTGCGACTGTTGTCGTCTTTATTTGCTTGTTTCAGTCGAATGTTCTTTCAAGGCTCCCTATGGGAGTAACCGGAAGTCCACAGTTGTATCGTTGATTCGAGTGAAGGTTTCTTCAATGTCTTAGAAACAATTTCCTTGGGTGCGCGGCCAGCGCTCCTGTTAGGAGTAGCCCCGGAGTGCTTGATAGAGTGGAAGACTCAAGTAAGGACTAAAGTAGTCAAAATGTTCTCCTGCTAGAGTTGATGACATCATTGCTGACAATGAGATAACCTTGGTTACCCGCGTGAGCGGTTTTGACGGGACGTGACTAGTAGTGGGTCCCACTTTCTGACTTGGATTTGACCGGGCATGCGTAATCTTCTGTTTTAACTGTGTCTCCTCGATTTCCGTGCGTAATGGGAGTAGTGAGGGATGGTTCGTGGTTTACCCTTGCCATGCGTCAATGTCAATGTATGCCACGTGTTTTGTAGATTTTCTTCTAGCCATTGGATTGCATTTGCTAGGATGTTAGTATGAGCACATCGTGCGGTAATTTCCCCACATCTCTCGTCTTGCTTGCGCTCCTCCACCATTGCTATTCTTGCTGCTCCATTGCACACATATCCTCCTTGGCACTGGACCAACTCCGCGTCTTCCCCAGCTACTTCCTGCGCTCACATCCCTAGCGCAAGATGTGCAACAAGAAAGGAGGTTCCGCCGCTGGATCTATGGTTGTCACCATCGCAACCAAGAAGAAGGGCGCTGCCGCCACGGGCACCAGCGCCGCCGGATCTAGGCAGAAGAAGGGCGCAGGAACCCGTGTCACTAATGGGTCATGGCGCCCATCCATTATCAAGCCATCAGAGTTGTTCACCCAGTGCCAGGACATGGCGCTTTCTATCGTGGAGGATGACTCGCGCGTTCTTTCTCTTCGAGTGATGTTCCTAGTCCTTCTATGGGTTTTCGAGTGATGTTCCTTGCGTTCATCATTCGCGGTCTTTCTCTTCCCCTGCATTCGTTCGTTAGGGGTCTCCTTTTCTTCTATGGGCTCCAGCTTCATCAGCTGACCCCCAATTCTATCCTCCACATCGCCAGCTTCATCACTCTTTGCGAGTGCTGGCTCGAAATCGAGCCACACTTCGGTTTCTTCAAGAAGCTCTTCAATCTCAAACGTCAATCGGTGTCGGGTTCAATAGTCTACGACATAGGAGGCTGCGGTATCCACGTTGATTCCAGCGTCACCTACTTCAACATCAAGCTCACTGCGTCTGTCCAAGGATGGAGGGAGAAGTGGTTCTACATCCGTGACCAGAAAGCGGATGGAGAGCACTATGGACTCGCGCCCTTCGATCCGATGGCGCCTGCAAGGGGACGAGGTCGTGGAAGAATGTTGTGATGCCCGCCGAAGTCGAAGAGAGAGAGGCCCCTCTATCAGCGTGTCTGCGACCGTGAACAGCGCATAGGCAAAGAAGTAGGCGGCGTAGAGCTTATTCGCACTTGGATGCATCGCCGGGTACAACCTCTTCAGGCCAGGGTGCGCCCGGTGTTTCGTTGGACCGGTGCTGGTGATGCCACTCGCATTTCTACAGAGGGCATCTCTTTGAGTGAAGTGGACAGGAGGTTGCGACTGCTGACTAAGTACACCTTCAAGGAGGATCTCCCGGGTGAGTCAGTCGTGCGTCCATTCTGTGCCAGCAATCATGTTTGCCAAGATATTATAATAGGGAGATGATGGAGAGGTGCTATAGATGGTGATCGAGGAGTTCATCCCCAAGGAGGAGAGGCGACCATGCGAGTAGAGGAGGTGGCACCGGTGGCCTCCTATGGGTGGTGGCTACCCTTGGGACAGCGGCCCTTGGCCCCCTTCTTCCCTGGACCTTCAAGGTGTTGTAGAGTAGCCCTCCGCTTGTAGATGAGATCCAAGGGGGATCCAAGGACTCTTGAGCATCTCTATAACCTTCCTAGGACTCCTCTCTATCCTTTATGAGCTCATAAAATTGTATTTTTTGCCAAATCTATCAAGTCTGCAAAGAGTTTGAGTCAATCAGGTCACAAATTTTTGGAATCTCAAAACTGATTCTATACCCCAGAATAATCGGTGTCATTGAGGCTGTGCACGGAGTCTGTTTGGGGATAATTTTCTATCAATCGACATTAGTAGAAAATTTCTAACAACTGTCATATTTTGATATTTTCTATTTGATGCCATCTTCAAGGTCTTTCTTGGCAATGTTCGAAAACTGTTCAGCAGGGATCAATTCCAGGAACCTCTGAATTTCACCATAATGAGCTCTCTTTTCATATTTGTGCAATTCCTACACAACAAAGTGTAAACCAAGAAACTGTGCAATTTTCCAACTATTAGTAGGTTAGTCCGAATAAATATAATAAACTTGCAAAATAATATGGACTTTAACAGAATAAACTACAAAGTTCATGGATTCATTTCACATGCATCATGTGTGTCGCCGACATATAGATAGGAGAACCTTAGACCGACAGTAAAGGAAATTGGATCTACAGTATGCCGATGAAAATGTTGTCGTGGCTAAGGAAATCATGAACAATAATCCGACTCCATCGTAGATCAAGCAACCCATCGTCCAGTTGGAGAAAGCGTTCGATAAATGGAAGATCACCACATCCTTCAATGGCAGGCTCAAGTCAAAATTCACTCTTTTTCACACATACGTGGACATTATTGAATGGGTTAATCATAAAAATACTTTAAAAATAGCTTACGAATAAAGTAAAACGGGTTTTTCCTCCAACTGACTCCCAAATGAAGGATTTCTCTAGAGAGTGACGTTATTTAATCTATAGTTTTGTTTCTAGAGATAGCATGGCCATCAAAGGTAATGATGACGTTGAAAAATGACTAAGACAACCTGACCTACTATCTCCAATTATATTCAATATAGTTGTTGATGTGTTAACTATCATGATTGAGTTACACAAAAAAGTGAGGGAGAAATTCAAATCCCATAGATGGTGGAATTTATATCCTTTAATACATGAACTGTACAAAGTTTTGGTCAACTTTGAGGACACAAAACATTTTTTCACAAGAGTTAATTGTATTGTTTTGGCGCGGCCCAAGGGTAGCTGGTTTGTATGCTAGTGTTTGGTTGTAGACAAGGTCAGTTTTCTATTAGTTAATTAGTTATACCAATTCATTGTCAAAGACTAACTAATGTTTAGTGGAAACATGTCGAAAAGAGGCTAAAATGTGGTGACGTAGTTGAAATGAAAATTTCTATCCCGAGGTGAATGATTAGTTCTCATAAATTCAGTACCAAGCACTAGTACACACTCGTTACTTAGAGACTATGCACTCAGGTGGTTTTCCCCAAGTACGAAAAAACCTGCCTCTGTTCGTCGCCCTTGGCCGGTTGTTTCAATATGATAACCTCTACTTGTCTTCGAAGCGGTTGTTTACCATAGCCAACCCCAAAAATGGGCCCATAGGAGGTGAATAATAAAAACAAATGCCTCAGTGTATGATGTTAGACGGTGGGTGACGAGGGGTTAACTCATCAATGCCCATTGTTATGGACTTGGGTTTTGGAGAAGGAGGGAGCACTGGAGGCAGCAATCGGCTAGCAAACAAGCACACAGGGACACAAGGTTTACCCAGGTTCAGGCCTCATAGAGATCCCTACTCCTGCTTGTCTGCTCTTGGAATTATCGAGGGAGTCGAAAGTTACAGGGGGTGCGCAGATGTAATCTGGAAATGGTTGTGGAAACTAGGGTTGTGATTGTCCTCCTCGCCGCCCCCTCCTAGCCTTTATATAAATAGGCTAGGTCTCGGGTAGCAGGTCGAGTCGGTTACAAGTTAGAGTTTGTCCCTTTAAACTTTCTATTTTAAGCTTTGTCTTATGCTGCAAGCAATCGGAGTCTCCGTGAGTCACCTAAATCCTGTATTGGGCCTTGGTAACGCCGTGGGCTTCTGCCATACCTAGACCGTATATGCCAAACTCGAGTACCTGTAGGGTATGCCCACGTCAGTGGCCCCCGAGTGTCCAGTGGACTTTATGAAGTCTTTCAAGTGCACAGTTGAGCATATTTTCGAGTGGTTTGATTGATGTCATAGGGATTTTTCATATACGTGCCTGATTCATCCGATGCATCGGGATCAGTTAACTGCCTTAGGGAAAAACGACGCAATCTAATCAAACTTGAGTCCCCGGACTTGAATTCGGAAAAGTGCTGGTGCAGTTTGACTAAGGCCGCGGAGGTCTTACAGGAGTCGAATCCTAGTGCGTAAGTGCGAGCACTCGACGCGTCCGTCAAGGATTTTTCATCATACCTGCAGGTACAGATTTATTTCTGGTAGAGCGTATCAGATGCGTTGCCAGGCCTTATTCAGGTCTTATCTTCACGCTGTAAGCGCGACATCCGAATTTTTGTCATCGCGGAGATGATTCGGGTGACACAGGAGACGTAGTCTCTTTGCAGGGAAAATATGAGGCGGAGTCGACATAGCATTCGAGTGTGGATGTTATCAACACATGGCGTAACGTATAAGAAAAAATAATCATAGAGTGCCTATTCGAGTCACAGACTCGAGTGGAGACTATAAGTACTTTGCGACTGTTGTCGTCTTTAGTTTCTTGTTTCAGTCGAATGTTCTTTCAACGCTCCCTATGGGAGTAACCCGAAGTCCATAGTCTTATCGTTGGTTCCAGTGAAGGTTTCTTCAATGTCTTAGAAAAAATTTCCTTGGGTGCGCAGCCAGCGCTCCTGTTAGGAGTAGCCCCCGAGTGCTTGATTGAGTCGAAGACTCCAGTAAGGACTAAAGTAGTCAAAATGTTCTCCTGCTGGAGTTGATGACATCATTGTTGACGATGAGATAACCTCGGTTACCCGCGTGAGCGGTTTTGACGGGACATGACTAGTAGTGGGTCCCACTTTCTGACTTGGATTTGACCGGGCGTGCGTAATCTTCTGTTTTAACTGTGTCTCCTCGATTTCCGCGCGTAATGGGAGTAGGGGGATGGTTCGTGGTTTACCCTTGCCATGCGTCAATGTCAATGTATGCCACGTGTTTTGTAGATTTTCTTTTGGCCATTGGATTGCATATGCTAGGAGGTTAGTAGGAGCACGTCGTGCGGTAATTTCCCCACATCTCTCGTCTTGCTTGCGCTCCTCCACCATTGTTATTCTTGCTTCTCCATTGCACACATATCCTCCGTGGCACTGGACCAACTCCGCGTCTTCCCCAGCTACTTCCTGCGCTCACATCCCCAGCGCAAGATGTGCAACAAGAAAGGAGGTTCCGCCGCTGGATCTATGGTTGTCACCATCGCAACCAAGAAGAAGGGCGCTGCCGCCACGGGCACCAGCGCCGCCGGATCTAGGAAGAAGAAGGGCGCGGGAACCCGTGTCACTAATGGGTCATGGCGCCCATCCATTATCAAGCCATCAGAGTTGTTCACCCAGTGCCAAGACATGGCTCTTTCTGTCGTGGAGGATGACTCACGTGTTCTTTCTCTTCGAGTGATGTTCCTAGTCCTTCTATGGGTTTTCGAGTGATGTTCCTTGCGTTCATCATTCGCGGTCTTTCTCTTCCCCTGCATTCGTTCGTTAGGGGTCTCCTTTTCTTTTATGGGCTCCAGCTTCATCAGCTGACCCCGAATTCTATCCTCCACATCGCCTGCTTCATCACTCTTTGCGAGTGCTGGTTCGGAATCGAGCCACACTTCGGTCTCTTCAAGAAGCTCTTCAATCTCAAACGTCAATCGGTGTCGGGTTCAGTAGTCTATGACATAGGAAGCTGCGGTATCCACATCGATTCCAGCGTCACCTACTTCAACATCAAGCTCACTGCGTATGTCCAAAGATGGAGGGAGAAGTGGTTCTACATCCGTGACCAGAAAGCGGATGGAGAGCACTACAGACTCGTGCCCTTCGATCCGGTGGCGCCCTGCAAGCGGAGGAGGTCGTGGAAGAATGTTGTGATGCCCACCGAAGTCGAAGAGATAGAGGCCCTCTATCAGCGTGTCTGCGACCGCGAACAGCGCATAGGCAAAGAAGTAGGCGGCGTAGAGCTTATTCGCACTTGGATGCATCACCGGGTACTGGCTCTTCAGGCCAGGGCGCGCCCGATGTTTCATTGGACCGGTACTGGTGATGCCACTCGCATTTCTGCAGAGGGCATCTCTTCGAGTGAAGTGGACTAGAGGTTGCGACTGCTGACTAATTACACCTTCAAGGAGGATCTCCCGGGTGAGTCAGTCGTGCGTCCATTCTGTGCCAACAATCCTCCACCTGAGGTGGATTTCTCTTCGAAGTTTCTTGTTTTTTTGATTGCTTGTTGGTGCTTTTGTATACTGATGCTTTTCCTATTTGTTAGGACTGGGCCATGGCCACGAACTTGCCTCCTCGGTGTGAAGGAATTATTCCTCACGAGGTGGATGAAGAGGACGAGTCGGGCTCCACTGTCCCGGTGGAGGAAGAGGAGGAAGCCCCTGAGTCCAGTGGACACGGGACTTGCAAGCGCTCCCATAGCGAGGATTCGAATGCCTCCTCGTCGATGATGATGGAGGGTCCTCCTGCTGCTTCAGAGGAGCCAATCCCCGCCGTGCATGTACGCGCCATGGCTCCTCCCATACGGAGGAAGCTAAGGTTGCCGAAGGATTCGTCGGATGATTCCTTTGACCTTGAGAAGTTTGACGGGTAAGTTTTTAATATTTGCGAGTTCGTCTTGTTTTCCTTGAAGTTTCTCTTCTGAAGTGGTACTGGTCATGTCTGTAGTCAAACGGCATCGTCGTCCTCTGACGACTGCCAATTTGTTAAAGAATCCGGAGTCGCAGACTCTAAGAACAAAGAATTGGCAGTACATTCTCCTTCTCCTCTAGTGGTGGCCCACTCCGGCGCCTATTCTTCAAGTTCCCCCCACATTGGGGCACCAGATGGTTGCACGGACGCCCACTCAACAGGAACCTGCAGAGTCCCTGGAGGAACACATAAGTGTCTTTTGCCGCTGGCAGTCAAATTTTGAGCTTGTGCCTTTTTGCCAATGCTGAATCTTTGTTTTATGGTGTAGCCTATCATGAAGGATTCCACTCGCCTTGTGGAGCAGATCCTTGCCTTGGGTCAACGACCTGCCATGCTGGACAACCGCCACCGCGCATTTGAAGGTTTGTACTAAACTTGTCTCTTCGTTCTGCTTATGTAGATATTTGTAAAGTCAGGTGTTGTCATGCTCTGTCCTTTGTAGGTGAGCATAATGAGCTTTTCAATCGCATTAGTTCCCTCGAGAAGGGACTTGCCACAACGGAGAAGAGGCGCGATGAGGCAGTCGTGGCTCTGGAGAAGTCGCAAATGCGCGAGGAGGACCTACGTGCTTCTACTGCTGAGAGGGAGAAGTTGTTCGTAGGACAACATTTCTCGATTGCGAAAGCACTCGTAGGTATTACATTGCTTCACTTGAACTTTTCCCTATTTTTGTTTTCATGTCACTATGCTGATAGTTTTTGTTCTTCAGATGCCGCTGGCGTAAGCTTCAACACCCAGTCCTTGCGCCGTGTAGATGCCTTGGCTGGAGCCATGGCCGTAGTCGAGGACCACAGTGTCTCCCTCCAAGATATGCTTGGGAAGGCCAAGGGTGTGCTGAGCTGCTTTCGAGAAGACATGATCCCCAAGGCTAGCTTAATCGACAACCTTGATGGCTTGGTGGAGTCCTTCGTTGAAGGTATTCCCATGGACTTCAAGAATTCGCAACGGTCTGTTGGCGCCACCATGGCACTCGCGATGGCGCAGGCCAATGGTGTGGAGCTAGACCCTGACGCGATCTCTAAGGCGATGCCTGTCGACGCAGATGGCCAGCAGGTAGTATTTGCTCCCTTCGCTAGTAGTTGTAGTAAGTATAGGCACCAGCTCATCGATACAGTCACAAAATACTTTGCGGAGCTTCGGCGAGCGAAAGCTGCGAAGACTGCAGTGTCTGGGGCTACCACCAGAAAGTCTGTGGCGTCAAGGACTGCCACGAATTCGAGGAAGCCCCTGAAGTCGAAGTCCAAGTCGAAGAAGCAGGTCGTTCCTTAGTTGCCATTTGTAATAGCTTAGCTTCCTTTTGCTAAACCATGTTTTATCGGGGTACCCCTGTTGATACTTTTGCTGAATTTGAATGCAGTCCACCCTTTTTTATCAATGTATGATTGGTCTCATTTGCCTCTTGCTTGGTTGTAATAGGGTACTTCGAGTGGTCTGTCGAGTGATCCTCATGACTCTCCTCCCACCGATGAAACCGCAGCGCAACCGCATTCAAAGGTGGAGGAGCTGTCACTGCTCTCGCAACTGCGCGACCGTATAAAGCGGTTGGAGCACAAGTTGCCCATTATCCACGGTAACGCGGATGTGTGGAAGTCGAAGGCTGAGAAGGCCACCGCTCACGAGAAGTATCTCCTGGATGAAGTTGCACAGTTGAACGAGCAATTTAAATGTTAGCTCTCTATCTTCTTATCCTTTCTTTAGCCATTCACGGCGATGCCTTGTCTTATACTTTGGTCTTGCTTCTTGTAGTTGTTAGCGCTCATCATCCGCAAGATGAGAGGGATCGGGTTGCAATTCGCATGCATAAGCTGACCCAAGAGTAGTTGCAAGCTAGCGGTTACTTCTAGGTGGATCATGACCGTGCAGTCACGTTGGCAACACTGCAGGATTGTGCCTCGCAAGTGCTTTAGTGTTTGATGAAGGCGCAGTCGTGCCTTAGGCATATATTCCAAGCGATGTTTCCTTTGGACGCGGTGCCATCAAGCTTGCTAGCTTTGCTAGCGAAGTTTCAAGATATCAGTGCAGTCCGCGAGTGCGTGCGCCAGCAATTGGTCGCAGGTGCCAAGGCTGCGCTAGCACTTGTTCAATTGCATCGGCCCGATGTGGATGTCGCGGCTGTTGCCGCTGGGCCACCGCCATCGCCAGAAGGAATGACCTAGAACATGGTCCCACACTACCAGGCGGTTGATCGGCCAGCCGAAGATATCGTCGATTTCTTTGAAGATGAAACAAATGTTCTCCTTTTGCAGTAGTAGTGTAGTTTGTATCCTGCACATAGATGTATAAGTGTTGTCAAATTCATATGATTGTGGTGGGTGTGTTTGATACCCATTAATGTGTAAAGATATTTGCTAGCTTGTATATTTTTCGAGTGTATTATAAGATACAGGTCCTTTTCGGTAGCCTAACGTGTATTTATCTCAGCACCTTGCCAACCTGCCAGGTGCGTTGCAGCTGGGTTGGTGTTTTCAAGGGTTTGATTGGTAGTACGTCAGCTACTCAGGATACTGTGTTGTTCGTGAAACAAGGTGTAAAGGGTGGCTGTTGGGGGGATACCCCCGGGTACGGTCACGCCGGGGTATAAAGGCCGAGTTAGCCGAGGTTCGGCAAGGTCAAAGCGGATGCTGGCCGGGCCACCTCAAGGCAGGCCGAATCACGGAGTAACCAGACCAGGGGGCGTCCACCTAACTAGGTCTAAACCGACTTAAGCCATAAGTCAGAACGATGTGTCTAACTTTCATGCAGGAACGGGTGTGGCCGGATCAACTACGATCCGGGTCATGTCAGGCTTCTAGGAGAAGGAAGGAATCTCGCTGGTCAAAAGTAGCCCTGATACGCACGGCATGAGCGAAGCGGATAGAGGGAGGACCAGCAAGGCGTGGCCGACAAAGGTGACGAAGCCAATGTCGGGTGACACAGGCGCCGCAGAGGCTCACGCAGCCTCTGCATGGATGACGCGAGGGAAAAGTAACCCGGTCGGTTTACTATCTTGGGAGGAGGCATATTCCCTGAATATGCTTCCACGTATGCCCTCAGTGGAGACCTAGCCACCCCTCTATAAGGAGGGCTAGGGTCTCTGTAGAGAGGTTAGGTTCTACGGGTTGGTCTTGTATGGGTTAGCTAGTGGTGAGAGTAAGAGAGTCCCTTCTTCCTCCTCTCCCCAAGACAGCTCTAGGAACACTTGTAAACCTTGGAAGCGAATCAAATATAACTTCTGTGTGAGGAATCACCTCACTATCCCTCCCTGGATTCCCCTAGTGAATATTAGTCCCCACCATTAGCCTATCCATGGCATCTGCCGTGACACCACCACGACAGTTGGCGCCCACCGTGGGGCTCGCGGCGCTAGCAGGGGTCAAGATCCGGACGGGAAACCTCATCGGCACCGGCGAACGCATCGTCTCTGGGCTCGTTCAGCGCTTTGGAGCGTTGGACTTTGTCAGCGACAACGCTGGCTGCTTCGGCATGCACCCGCTTCCGCGCAACGGCCTCTTCATCAAGCTCGGTGCACACAAGGTCTACGTTGCTGTCGATGTGTCGTGCGTTCATCCGCGGCACGTCGTCGAGGCAGGGGAGCCACCCCTTAGCGTGGTTCACGGTGCGCGTATCACTCGCTCCCCGGACCATGCTGAGGTGATGATGACTGCGCCTGGTGCAGGCGCAAGCAAGGATCCAGCACCAGATCCGGAGGTAACGCCTAAGGCATCGAGGAAAGGTAGAGGTCCTCCACTAGAGAGGCCTGAGAATGTGCTGCAGGAAGCGATGGATAGCTTAGCAAACCCTGTAGTAGCAGCAATAGATCCGGCTCAGGCACAGGCCGAGCTAGAGGAAACCAGGCAAAAAATACTAGAGGGTGCGAAAAAATAGCCGCGGCTCAGCAGTCGTTAAACATGACGCTGCGTGAGTACGCAAAGGCAAACAAAGTTGATGCTGTAAAAGTAAAGAGGAGAAACCTCATAAGCGAAATGAACAAAGAGGGAGACACTAGGATTGAGGAGTCAGAGAACTGTTTGTCCGTGGGGCTGCCGAGGTATAGTACCCCGGCTAAGAACCTTAGGGCAGCAGACGCTGCTGCATCCGAGTTAGAGGGTCTAACGGGTGAGGCCCATCAGAGACAGCAAGATAGGGTCAATGAGTTGGTTCGGATCGCGAACAGGCAAAATGAGGAACTGCTCAGGGCTAACCCGGAGAGAGCTGGGGCCTCCAAGATCATTCATTCGGCAGTGGGTAACTCGGAGAAATCCGCTGGAGCCGCATCGTGTCCTCATGGGGGTCCTAGGAGAGAAGAGGTAGTAACCTCGGCCAGAAGGAACAAACAGATCGTCCCGTATGACCCAACACGGGCAGGGAAAGGAAAAGAAGTACAGAAAAATGATGATCGATGAAGTGTGAGCTGAGGTGAAGCTGGCCGAGGTAACCGCGACCAAGGCAATGCCGGTCAAGGAAATGCTATAAACGGCAATGCCGGACAGCGAAACTCGGCAGGAGCAAGACAACCGCAGTAACGGAATATACCAAGGCAAGAGCAAAGTGCCGGCCGAGGTATGCAACAGAGAGCTGCTCCACGAGAGCAAGACCAGTATACTGATGGAGATTCGAAGATGGTGAGCGCAGGATACCCAAGGCCGGACTATCATATGATAGGGTCAAGATTGGGAAGCAGGGATTTGCTGCCTGATGATGCCAGGTTGAAACTGGATCAACTGTATAGGTCGGAACAGATCGAATGTCAAGGTCCACCGGGTCCTGCATGTTTTGGGCCCCGGATCATGAAGGAGCCGCCAGTACCTAACTTCCAGTTACCCAGAGGCACAAAGACGTATGACGGCAGTACTAAGCCGGAGGATTGGTTGATAAACTATGCTACAGCTATGAAAATTGCTACAGGTAACTTGAGATGGGATGTGAGATACGTACCCCAGATGTTGGAGGGGCCAGCCAGGGTATGGATAAACAATTTGCTGCCCGGAAGTATTAACTGCTGGATCGATTTTGAGGAAATGTTTATCAGCAATTTTTCAAGTACGTATCAGAGGCCAAATAGGACACAAACCCTAGCTATGTGTAAGCAGAGACCGAACGAGACGGACCGGGAGTTTTTAACCCGGTGGTGTACCGTGAGAAACTCGTGTGAGGGTGTGATAGAGTCACAAGCCATAGAGTGGTTTGCGCAAGGGTGCAGATATGCAAGTGAGCTGGCGTAGAAGTTGCAAAGGAAAATTCCAACCACATTGGCAGAGATGATCCGGATTGCTGATTCGTATGCTTTGGGTGAACCGACTCAACCCAGACTCGTGTCAAACGAGTCAAATGAAGAATATTACCAGAGAGATGGAGCCGGATCATCCCGGAGGAATGATTACAGAGGAAAAAGAAGAGATGACATACCGGATCACCGGTACAGTACGCAACAAGTTGGAGCTGTGAATCAAGATCAGCCCGGAGCAGGAGGCAATTAAGGTCAGAAAACTGGAGGGGGACAATGGACACCAAGAAATGATGGCAAGAAAACTTGGACGCCAGAGCAGAAGAAACAGTGGCAAGAAAAGAAGGACCGTCCAAGGTACACTTATGAGTCGATGTTGGATCAGCCGTGTAAATTTCACACGCCAAATCCGAGTAACCCAGCGGGTCATACGACGAGGCAATGTGAGTGGATGTGTAAAATAGAACAAGGTGGTTCGAGGAATGCTCAGGCACCCCGGAATGATCAACCTCGGCAGGAGTTACCCGGCAGCAATTGCTCTCCGTAGCGAACACGCAACAGCTAATGTCGCCTCCCCCTCCGCCGAGGTATGATAACCATGAGAGAAGGGATGCAGTGCATCAGGTAGAAAACCAGCATCGGCTGGATCAGAGGTACCCCAGAAATGAGGGGAGGAATGAGTACAGAGAGCATTATCAGAGTTACTGTGTGTTTACCACTAAGGAAACAGACAAAAAGAGCTTGCAACAACGACATATGGAGGTGAATGCGGTAATGCCAGCAGTGACGAGGTATATGCCTTGGTCGGACCAAGAAATCACCTGGAGCATTAAAGATCATCCCAAGCTTATGCCAAGTCCTGGTTCGTATGCATTAGTGCTGGATCCGACATTCATTGGGCCTAACATCAATGTAAGGTTCTCCAAGGTACTGATTGACAATGGCATCAGCATTAACATCATGTATGCGGATACAATGCGCAAGTTGGGTATCTTGGAGAACATGCTCCAGGCTACAAGGACAACTTTCCATGGTATTTTGCCCGGCATTTCTTGTGAGCCCGTAGGCAAGGTCCGGGTTGACGTATTGTTCGGCATGAGGGATAACTGCCAAACTGAGAATTTGGAGTTTGAAGTGGTGAACTTGGAAAGTGCGTATCACGCGTTACTCGGAAGACCAGCACTGAACAAGTTCATGGCAAGTTGTCACATCAGTTACTTAAAGATGAAGTTGCCCAGGCCAAACGGAGTGATTACTATTGCTGGAGATTTCCGACGTTCCATTGAGTGTGCGTCGGCCGGGTCTAATCTAGCCGAGTCACTCGTGATCACGCAAGAGAAAAGAAAAATTCAAGAGGTGGCGGCATTGGCTCAGTCCGCGTAGCAGTATATGCCGGCGCTGAGTAACCCGCATGGGAGTGTCTCATTCCAAGCCACGAAAGATACCAAGAAGGTGCCTGTTGATGATATGTTCCCAGAGCGAACCGTAACAACTGGTGTCGGGTTAAATGACAAATAGGAAAGCGAGCTCGTCAACTTCCTCCGTGAGAATCGGGACATTTTTGCTTGGTCCACACAGGACTTGCAAGGTGTTCCGAGGGAGTTGGCCGAGCACTCTTTGAATGTGATACCCAGAGCAAAGCCGGTGAAGTAACCTCTCCGCCGCTTCGCCGAAGATAGGAGGAAAGTCATCGGAGATGAGATAGCTCGATTGTTGGCTGCAGGATTTATCATGGAAGTTCTTTATCCGGATTGGTTGTCTAATCCGGTGCTAGTGGAGAAGAAGAAGGATGATCCAAATGTGGCAGTGGTTTGGCGTATGTGTATCGATTACACGAACCTGAACAAGGCGTGTCCAAAAGATCCATTTCCACTGCCAAGGATAGATCAAGTCATAGACTCAACTGCTGGATGTGAACTGTTGTCATTCATTGATGCATATTCTGGTTTCCACCAGATACCTCTGAATCCGGATGATCAAATAAAGACTGCGTTTATCACCCCGTATGGGGCTTATTGCTACCGCACCATGCCGTTTGGTTTATGTAATGCAGGAGCAACGTACCAAAGATGTATGCAAAAATGTTTGCACGACCAAATAGGTCAAAATGTACAAGTGTATGTGGATGATGTGGTTATCAAGACCAAGGAAAGCAAAACGCTCCTTGACGATATCAGGCAGATGTTCGCGAACTTAAGAAGGTTCCGGATGAAGCTTAACCCGGAAAAATGTACCTTCGGTGTCTCGGCTGGAAAATTACTCAGATTTCTTGTTTCCAGCCGAGGTATCGAAGTTAATCCAACTAAAATCCAGGCCATTGAGAGAATGGAACTGCCGAAGTGTCTTAATGATGTCCAGAAGTTCACTGGTTGCCTGGCATCGTTAAGTCGGTTGGGAGAGAAGGCATTGCCTCTCTATCAGCTCATGAAGAAGTCAGATAAGTTCGTTTGGACGCCGCAGGCCAATGAAGCCTTTTCTCACTTAAAGAAGATGTTAGCCACTGCACCAGTGTTAGCCTCTCCACTATCAAAGGAGCCAATGCTGCTCTAAATAGCCGCAACCAACTGAGTTGTGAGTGTAGTAATTGTGGTAGAGCGCGACGAAGAGGGTAAGTCAGTGCAAAGGCCAGTATATTATCTGAGCGAGGTGTTGTCTGCCTCAAAGCAGAACTACCCACACTATCAGAAAGTGGCATATGGTGTGTATATGGCAGCTTAGAAGTTGAAGCATTACTTTGAGGATCATCCCATCAAGGTAATATGTGAGGCTCCCATATCCGAGATAATGAGTAACAAGGATGCAAGTGGTAGAATTGCAAAATGGGCCATTGAACTAGCTCCCTATGCACCACAATATGACAGAAGAGAAGCAATCAAGTCTCAGGCTCTGGCCGACTTTTTTGTGGACTGGGCCGAGGTACAATACGAACCACCGCTACCAGATCCGAATTACTGGAGGATGCACTTTGACGGGTCTAAAACAAAAATCGGGCTAGGCGCCGGAATTGTACTTACCTCGCCAAAGAAGGACCAGCTGAAATATGTGCTGCAGATCCATTTCACGGCATCAAACAATGTCGCTATACAACCCGGGGACTGCTTCGCGAGACCCGGGGACTGCTTCGCATGACCCGGGGACTGCTCAGCGTGATCCGGTTGAAGTTATGCCGGTGGATCAGATGGAAATTGATGAGGACGTGTTCCCTGTGCGAGCCATACCAGCTTGGGCACTACCTATATTTCAATTCCTGAAAGACGGAATGTTACCCACTGAGAAGGTGCTATCTAGGCAAACTCAGAGGAGAGCAAAGGCATACACAATCATCAATTCCGAGCTATACAAAAGGAGTGTAACCAACGTCCTCCAGCGATGCGTTGACCCGGAAGAAGGGCTTGACATCCTCCGAGATATACATCAAGGGGAGTGTGGGCATCATGCCTCGTCCCGAGCCTTGGTGGCAAAGGCTTTCCGGCATGGATTCTACTGGCCAAGTGCCTTACAACAAGCAGAAAATCTAGTGAGAAAATGCAATGGTTGTCAGAGGTATGCTACCAAGACACATATGCCAATGTCGGAGCTCAAGACCATACCAATCACCTGGCCATTTTCGTGTGGTGTTTGGACATGGTGGGCCTGTTTAAACCAGCAAGGGGAAATATGACTCACATTTTGGTCATGGTGGACAAATTTACAAAGTGGATCGAGGTGAAGCCAATAAGAAAATGTGATGGAGCTACGACCGTGACGTTTCTCAAAGACATCATCTTGAGATACGGTTATCCTCACAGTATCATAACTGATAATGGCACAAACTTTGTGGAAGGAGCATTTCCGCATTTCTGCCGGGATAAGAAGATCCGGTTGGACGTTGCCTCGGTAGCCCACCCCGTTTCGAACGGACAAGTGGAAAGATCCAACGGATTGGTATTATCCGGGATAAAACCCCGGCTCATTGAGCCGCTGCAAAGATCAACGGGGTGCTGGATAGAAGAACTACCAGCGGTACTGTGGAGTTTAAGAATAACTCCGAATTGATCAACGGGCTATACGCCATTTTTTCTGGTATATGGGGCAGAAGCTGTATTACCAGCCGACATAGAGCATGATTCGCCTAGGGTCACCCAATACACAGAAGCCGAAGTGCAAGAAGCCCGGAAAAATGATGTTGATCTGCTGGAAGAAGCGAAAGAATTGGCATTGTCCAGATCCGCCATATATCTGCAAAATCTCCGACGCTATCATAGCCAGAAAGTAAGCCCCCGAGTTTTCCGGGAAGGCGATCTGGTGCTCCGGTTGTTACAACGTACTGCTGGCATGCATAAATTATCTCCTCCATGGGAAGGGCCATTCATTGTGAGCAGAGCATTGCACAATGATTCTTATTATCTTATAGATGGAAAGCCACAGGAAAAGAACAACGCGGACATGTCCGGCGAGGAATCTAAGCGTCCATGGATTGTAGCTCTACTCCGTCCTTTCTACACTTAGCAGAGAAGTGCATGTATCCGAGTCTTCTCATATGTCGGTATGTATGCCGGCAATGAGCTTATCAATGAGATGTTGGCACCTTGAGCAGTAACTCGGGGACTGCTTTAATAATATTTGTTGTCTTTTGTTGTTTGTACGTCAGCTGGAGTAAGTTGTTCTACTTAACTCGGATTAGTAGTGTGTGAGCACCAAAAACCCAACTCTTCGACTTGCTGCTGTCCAACAAGAATTGGCGTCATGGCAAGCAAGAGAACAAGTTTGGAATTGCGTAGCACATGAAAAACGACTAAGGAAAAGAACTTAATCGAGCAGACGTTTGTTTTTCAAACTAACCTTGTATGTTTTTAGTTTATTATGCTGATTTATTTTGAGCTAAGCTTAAAAGTTTCCTAGTATTGTTAAGACAATTTTTGAAGCTCGGATTCGTAAGTCGTAAAACCGAATCAAGGTAGACACGAGCCGAGCCAAAAGATTGGACGAACAAGAAAAGCAAACTCGGGGACTACGCCCAAGTTAATCCGGCATAAAAACTTAGTAGCAAAATATCACATGTGTACTGGATACAATTCCACCCGGCATACCGGGGATCTGATAAACTTTAAAGTTTTTTCACTTAAGGAGTAGCAGGAGGAGGAAGTTCGGCGTCATCTTCGCTATCTTCAATGTCTGAGGCATCACCCTCTTCGTCCTCATCCGACCCATCTTCAACATTCTCAGCGTTTTTGTCACCGGCGGCTTCCAGGAAGCTCGGTCCCTCAGTCCATTCGTGAATGGGAGCATATTCGATGAGGCTGTGGGTGCAAGCCTTGCGCCGAGCTACCCACTCCGGGTCACTGGTCCATTTGGATCCGGTGCGCATGCGCGTTAAGAGGTTGAGGTCGATCTTCTCGTACCACATGAGTACGTAGTGGAGAACGGTCTCAGCTGTGGCACGTCCAGCGGATTCCCTCCAAAGGTCGAGCTGGGTCTCACACTCCATCAATTTTTAAACAAGAAGTGCGGTTCCCTCCGGAGTGTCTTCTGCAGGCCAAAACATGTTGAAGACTCAGACTGCAGCGTCAAGGATATCCCTGCCATAGTTCTTGATGATTTCCACGCGAGATGACAGGCTGACCAGCAGGTCCTCCATGTCATAGGGAATCTCTTCAGCGTCAGGACCAACAGGAGTACCCCTCTCTCGGCGGAAATTAGCAACAGCAGCGCTCACGATGGCAGTGCCTTCTGGAAATTTGCCTAAAAACGAGATAAGAGAAACATATAAATAAAAGATATGTGAAGTAACCCGGAGAAATATGCCGGATAAGGGAAAGGAACTCACGTGAAATATGGCTGAGGACCCGAGTCAACTCCCTGGTACAGTCATCATGTCTTTTGCGAAGCTGCACAAGTTCAGCATTCACCGACTCAAGCTTGACGTCGGACTCCTGGAGAAGTTCTCGGTACTTGGCAATTTGGAGGTTGAGGCGTTCGCGGTCCTCGGTATAGTCTTGGCCAGCCTTTTGGAGCTCGGATTGATGTTGTGCCTTCAATTTTTTCATCTCGGCTTTAAGCTTGGCGATCTCATCATCCTTGGTCCGAAGGACGGCAAGCTCATCGTCTTTCTTTTTAAGCTCGGCCTGATGCTGCCCTGCTTGTTCGAGAAAATGCAGCATCATATCAGGCACGGGCACACTATCTTCCAGCGATACTGAAATAGTTTGTCAACCCGGCAAAGCTGGGATATGAATGTTTGCCGAGCCAAGGAGGAAAGAGGATGAAAAGCATAAGCAAGGTTGAGTAGATATAACTTACCCTTGGTCTGATCCAAATTCTTCCTCATAAGCTTGTTCTCAGCCTCCACCCCAGCTGCAAAAACCGAATGAGGGATTAGTTCGGCAGAAGAAGATGAAGGGAAACAGAGAAGTGTCAAGGAAGAAACCTACCCCGTTTCTCATGTTCAGCGAGGAGTGCGTTATGTTTGGCATGCAACATCTTATGAGTGTCCAGGAGATGCTGAAACTCAGCGCTCTGGCGGTTGGTGGTCACCTGAAAAGAATACAAAGATACAACTTAGCTTTGTGCATATTCGAAGTGTACAAAATCCGGGCCAAGTGGAACTTAACCTGGCTCTAGGTGTGTGCATATTCGAAGTTATCAAAATCCGGGCCAAGTGGAACTTAACCCGGCTCTAGGTGTGTGCATATTCGAAGTTATCAAAATCCGGGCCAAGTGGAACTTAACCCGGCTCTAGGTGTGTGCATATTCGAAGTTATCAAAATCCAGGACAAGTGGAACTTAATCCGGCTCTAGGTGTGTGCATATTCGAAGTTATCAAAATCCGGGCCAAGTGGAACTTAACCTGGCTCTAGGTGTGTGCATATTCGAAGTTATCAAAATCCGGGCCAAGTGTAACTTAACCCGGCTCTAGGTGTGTGCATATTCGAAGTTATCAAAATCCGGGCCAAGTGGAACTTAACCCGGCTCTAGGTGTGTACATATTCGAAGTTATCATAATCCGGGCCAAGTGGAACTTAACCCGGTTCTAGGTGTGTGCATATTCGAAGTTATCACGGAGCTACGTTAGTTTTCTAAGGAGCATCCGGCCGAGTAACAAGTTACTCCCCCGGAGGCTCGGGGACTAATGGTTATGTCATCAATATCTACAACATGCTAAGGAAGTAACGTACCTCCATCATCCGACCCGCGAGGTTGATTGCCTTAGCGGCTGTGTTCATTTGAGCAGAAAATTCAGCCGGGCCGAACTTCTCCGGAAGATCGTTGTTGTCGACGAACTCCGCCTTGTTCCAATTCATGACGAATTCGATCAGGCTCGGAGGGTATCGCTCGCCGGTGGGCATATGGGGCGCCACCAAGCCCTTCGCATGCGCCTCCCTCCTCTCAACCAGGGCAAGGGCCGGGCTGGTGTGCAAAACCATCTATTGCGCATCAGCTGGCTCGGCAGGGGCGTCCTTCGGTGCTGGAGGCTTCTTGGGAAGCATGGATGCGAGAGTGCGTTGTCCAGCCTCGACGAATGCTGTCTTGGTGGCGTCAGGGGCCTTTTTGCCCTCGGGCTGCTGGGAGGAGGAAGTGCTCGAAGCAGATTTTCCCTTGGGAGCTGTTTGGGTACTTTCTCGCCGAGACTGAGAAGTCTCGGACAAGGCGGAAGAGCTTGGCGCTGGTGCTCTTGCTGTTGGGCTTGGTGCTGCTGCTGGTGATCTTGCTGCTGGAGTTGGTGCTGGTGCTTGTGCTGAGGTAGTCTTGGTGGTAGCTGGTTGCAGCGGAGCCGAAGTTGTGGATGTCGCCGCCTCGGCTGGGCCATTCTTCCCCCGCTTCAGGGTTGCCCTCCTCTTGACGAGGTGGAGCAGAACCCGGAGCAGCCGTAGAACCCTCTAGAACAGGGCTCAGTGGGCGTGGCTCATCGCCACGAGGGGGAGAAGGGCTAGGTCGAAGCGGCGAAGCAATGCCAGACCCACTCTAGGGGACCTCCACCACGGCTCTACCGAATCAAACAATGTCGGATGAGAAACTAAGACAGTACAAGAACAAGTAAGGGGCTAAGGGAAAAGAGGGTTACGCATCCGAGGTCAGGGGATCCTTAGGCTTCCGAGCCCTTCGTGCCGGGGCCTTGGTTGCAGGCTTGGAGGCAGTTTTGTCCCCGTACTTCTTTCGCCTTTTGGTAGGATGAGAAGGTCCGGAGGATGAGGTTGATGCAGCTCCCCGCTTCTTCTTCGGTGCAACCGGAACAAGGTCACCCACAGCAAGGGGAGGGTCCTCATGAATCTGCCCACCGGGGTTAGCTGATGCCGGAAAAGCATAAGATAGGGGGACAGCGTCAAGAGCTTCCATCACCTCGACATCCGAGTCATCTTCATCATCGGGCCAATCTCTAATGGAAGAGGGTTTACCGGTGGGTCGCTTCGTAGCGTCGGTCATTGGAAGGAACATCTCCTGATCTGGCTCTTCCTCGTCCGAGGTCTCCCGGTCAGGCGCCCACTTAAGGGTGGGGTCGGTGCCATCTTCGAGGGTTTGCTGAAGGAATAGCTAAGGAAAAGAACAGACAACAGAGTTAAAAATACAACAACGACCGACATAAGGTTTAATTCGGAGAGAGTTTGCGGCACAAAACTTACCGCGGGAGGAAGCCTATCACGGCAAAAGTGCTCAATTCCCCATGTCCACTCAGAGAAGTCCTTGTGGGTGGTGAAGAGAGCCTTGACCCGGCGATAGATCTCCGTGTTGCTCAACTCGAAGGACGAGGTCCGGTTGGGGTCGTGGCCCCAGCTCATGTGACACACTTTGTGAGTGCGGTTCTGGAGCGGGGAGATCCGGTTGCAAACGAACGTGATCATGGCGTCTCGTTGCGCAACCCGAGCTTCTTCAGTTCCGCGAACCTTTTATTGACCTGGTTGGCCAAGGCCGTGGGCTTCTTGGGGACAACGTCCCACAACTCCGGGTTAGGAGGACCCGGAGCATAGGGGAGCAGCCAGATCAAGTCTTTGGTGCCGGCGTTCCAGACATAAAAGAAAGTCCGGGCCCATCCCTTGCAGGACTCCAGCCCGGTGACTCGGGGGAAGACGGATAGCCTCCGGGGAGAGATGGACGCAGCCCCGAACTGCGTAAGCTGCTTGTCCTCCGGGTCAAGCTAAATGTTCGGAATGACGTTGCGACGGAGCCCAAAGAACTGGATCCATAGCTCCTTCGTGGGCCATAATCCGGCATAGCCTTCGATCGTGGAGGCGAAAGCACAGAGAGGTGATTGCGTTGGCAAGAAGGTGGTGCGGCTGGAGTTCGTAGGTGCTCAACCAGTCGTGCAAAAAATCACTGACCGGCAAACCGAAACCCCGCTGGAAATGTGACAAGAACAGCACATACTCACCCGGATTGGGTGAGGGGACAAGTTCGGCGGAGGCGAGACGCGCGGTGACTCCGGCGGGGATGCGCCTGGCGCGGTAGAGCCAGCCAAGGTCATCCTGGCAGACCCAGGATCCTGCCCACGCACCACGGTCCGTCGTGGCGGCGTCTTCCTCCATCTCTTACTCGGCGACGGCGAGCTCCTCCTCTGTCATCTCGAGTTCGCTGCCCTCGCTGTTGCTAGCGGCGGTGGAGGGCAGCGGCCTAGATTGACAGCGACCCGTGGCGAAGGAGGTGCGCAGCGGCGGCGGCGACGCAGAGACGCGTGGAAGCAGTGCGGCAGCGGCGCTGCTACTTAGAAGGGGTGGTGGTGGCGCTGTCGCGGGAGAAGACGAAGAAGAAGAACTGGGAGCAGAGGGGCGCGGAAGGGGGAAAAGACCTAGGGGGCGCGCCCCTCCCCTATTTAACCACTCCCTCATGGGGGAAGTGGGATCGTGTTTTGCGGTTACGCCACACGGTGTGGCCGTGTACACACCGGATTGGCCAATCAGAATCAGGCCACACGAAAGATCACAGGGCGCAGCAGATCCCATGACGCGATGCATTGATGCGGTTAACGAGGAGGCAGGCGTGACGTGACACGCGCACAGTAACTCCTGACAATCACTACGACGGTTACTGTGGCTGGCCCTTAAAATGAGGTGATGTGATGATTAGCCTCCACGTGGGGAAGTGTACAAGAGAAGGAAGAACAACCCGAATGAAAATGTGGTAACCCGGCCAGCAAGTGAAAACTTGGAATGTGCCAAGGGAAAGTAAATCCATAGAATCCGAGATAAGGTGGTAACCCGGCCAGCAAGGGAAAACTTGGAATGTGCCGAGTGAAAGTAAATCCATAGAATCCGAGGTAAGGAGGTAACTCGGAAATAAGATCCTAAGCTCAGTGAAATGGAACCTGATGTGGCCTTAGCGGCCAAGGCAGCTAAGACCGTGCTAGCTTCGGGGACTAATGTTGGGGGGATACCCCTGGGTAGGGTCACGCCGGGGTATAAAGGCCGAGTTAGCCGAGGTTCGGCAAGGTCAAAGCGGATGCTGGCCGGGCCACCTCAAGGCAGGCCGAATCACAGAGTAACCCAGACCAGGGGGTGTCCACCTAACTAAGTCTCAACCGACTTAAGCCGTAAGTCGGAACGATGTGTCTAACTTTCATGCAGGAACAGGTGTGGCCGGATCAACTACGATCCGGGTCATGTCAGGCTTCTAGGAGAAGGAAGGAATCTCGCTGGTCAAAAGTAGCCCCGGTACGCACGGCATGAGCGAAGCGGACAGAGGGAGGACCAGCGAGGCGTGGCCAACAAAGGTGACGAAGCCAATGTCGGGTGATGCAGGCGCCGTAGAGGCTCACGTAGCCTCTGCATGGATGACGCGGGGGAAAAGTATCCCGGTCGGTTTACTATCTTGGGAGGAGGCATATTCCCTGTAATATGCCTCCACATATGCCCTAAGTGGAGACCTAGCCACCCCTATATAAGGAGGGCTAGGGTCTCTGTAGAGAGGTTAGGTTCTACGGGTTGGTCTTGTACGGGTTAGCTAGTGGCGAGAGTAAGAGAGTCCCTTCTTCCTCCTCTCCCCAAGACAGCTCTAGGAACACTTGTAAACCTTGGAAGCGAATCAAATATAACTTCTGTGTGAGGAATCACCTCACTATCCCTCCCTGGATTCCCCTAGTGCATATTAGTCCCCACCATTAGCCTATCCATGGCATCTGCCGTGACACCACCACGACAGTGGCGCAGCCCCCGAGTAAAATAGTTGGAAGGAAAGCAGAAAAAACGCAAGGTTTGGGGCACTTAGCTTTATTTACTCGTAGAATATCACGAGGTACAATGTGTGGCTAAGTAGCCTGTCTAAATAGACTTATTTGTAAAGTAAAAACATCTAAGGGTAGAAACGACACAATTGCGCGACGTTCCAAGGGTTGGAGTATGCGACTCCGCTCTTGAAATCTTTAAGGCGATAGGTGATGTCTACGCACTTCTATTCTTGTAGACAATTGTTGGGCCTCCAAGTGCAGAGGTTTGTAGAACAGCAGCAAGTTTTCCCTTAAGTGGATCACCCAAGGTTTATCGAACTCAGGGAGGAAGTGGTCAAAGGTATTCCCTCTCAAGAAACCCTGCAATCAAGATACAAGAAGTCTCTTGTGTCCCCAACACACCCAATACACTTGTCAGGTGTATAGGTGCACTAGTTCAGTGAAGATATAGTGAAATACAAGTGGTATGGATAATTATAAGTGGTAACGGTGATAGAAAATAGCTTGGTGGCATGGAAAAGAATAAAGTAAAACTGAAATAAAGATAGAAGCAAGCAAACATGCAACAGATCTAGTTGCAAACAGTGTTTTAATGCTAAGAAACAAGGCCTAGGGATCATACTTTCACTAGTGAACACTCTCATATAAATATCTTCTCTTCATGATACTACTCTTAACTACTCTCCGGTTGGACACTCTAATCGATGGTAGGGCTATAACATCACACCTCAAAGTCCATCTTTCCCATCTAGAAAACCCCACACTATCACCTTGAGTACTAGATGGTTCCAACAAACACCACAATTTCATAGAGACATCCAACTCCAAATATAACTCATAACAAGTATTTGTAATCTCTAGCCTAAGTGCCACCATGGTGACCACGCTGTCACTTTCACACACATGGGGAGAGCAGAGATCTAATAAAGCACTTGAGTAGCAAGGTTGATCTATAGATTACAAGCTCATGATCTCAATAAGATCATGCATAGAGAGAGAGATGAACACATAGCTACCGGTAGAACCCTTAGCCTCGAGAGAGAACTACTCCCTCCTCATCATGGGAATCAGCAACGGTGATGGAGATGGTGGTGGAGATCAATGGAGATGGCTCCGGGGGCACTTCCCCGTCCCACGAGGGTGCCGGAACAGAGACTTTCTGTCCCCCGAATCTCCCCTTCGGTGGCGGCGGCGCTGCGGAACTCTTCGTGGCTAGAGGCTTGACTCTTTAGGGTTTTTGCATCGGGAGGCATCTTATAGGTGAAGAGGCAATGTCGGTGGGTGGCCAGGGGGCCCACACCACCTGGTGGCGTGGCCAAGGCTAGCTCGTGCCACCACATGGTGTGGCCGCCCTGTGGCCCCTCTCCATCTCGTCTTCTGGCTCCGTGAGTCTTCCGGTAAAATATCAACTTTGGCTTTTGTCCCGTCCAATTCTGAGAATATTTATTTTCTGACTTTCTGGAACCAAAAACAGCAGAAAACAGGCAACTGACACTGTGGCATCTTGTTAATAGGTTAGTCCAAGAAATCATAAGAAAAGTACTCCAAAGTTGGAACAAAACACAAGAAAGTGGATAAAACCAAGCATGGAACATCAAAAATTATAGATACATTTGAAATGTATCAATAGGCGCCACCCAGGATTACTTTGGTAATCACGTAAGGTCCTTCCCAAGGGGACTCGAACTTGAGGTGCCCTTGCTGCTTCAGTCGCAGGACCAGGTCTCCTTCGACGAAGGATCTAGGGCGTAGCATTCTGCTGTGGTAGTTGCAATCTCGCGTGCCTCTTCGAGGAGGTCGACGGAGTCTTCGAGTGCAAGAGTTAATTCTTTCTCGCTATAAGCAACCACCCACAGGGCTTTGTAGCGCACTTCTGCAGGTAGTACCGCTTCATCACCGTGCACCATGAAGAACGGAGTGTAACCTGTGGCGCTATTTAGAGTTGTGCGCAGGCTCCAAAGTAATGATTGTAGCTCGTCTGGCTAGCACCCAGCAGCTTGTTCGAGTGGCCGGAGGAGCCTTTTCTTGATTCTGCCATAGACAAGGCCGTTGGCCTTTTTGACTTGACTGTTGGTCTAAGGGTGGGCCACCGAGGCATAGCTAATGTTTATTCCTAGGTTTTCGCAGAATTCCTGGAACTCCTTAGAGTTGAAGTTCGTCCCATTGTTCGTGATGATGCTATGTGGCACCCCGAAGCGGAAGATGATGGACTCGAAGAACTTGACGGTGCTAGCTCCTGATTGATTCATCACGGGCATGGCCTTGATCCACTTGGTGAATTTTATCGACCGTGACTAGGAGGTAGACGTATCCTCCTCGCGAGGAGATCGGGAGCTTGCCGACCATGTCGAGTCCCCATTGTGCAAAGGGACAAGCCACTAGTATTGGTGTGAGCTCCGTGCCAGGTGCGTGCGGTTTGTCCGCGAATCATTGGCAAGCGTTGCAGCGCTGGACAATGTCCTTGGCATCACGCATGGCTATTGGCCAGACGAGAGCGCGACTGCCAGCGTGGTGCCCGCAAGTGCACACGTGTATGTCGAGTAGGATGGCTCTTCCATCCTTGTTGGAGACGCACCACTGAAGAATTCATGTGTTGCTACGCTTGTACAGTTCGCCATTGATGAAGGCGAATGCCTTGGATCATCGTATTATATGACGCGCATCAGTCGGGTCATCTGGCAACCTTTTACTGAGCAAGTATGTGACATATGGTTGCGTCCAGGATGGCTCGATCATCATGACCTCCATGGGACCTTCGAGTCCTCTGTGTGGCTCCGTGTCATCGAGTGCCATTGGCTCGTTGGGTGGCGTAGCCCCCGAGTCCTGGCGTGCTGGTCTTCTTCCTTGGAGCCTTGGGCTTGATGGAGCATTCGCATATGCATTCTAGAAATAATCCAGGTGGCATTGGGGAACAGGTGGAGCCGATGTTGGCGAGTATGTCCGCCTCCTCATTGCTTTCGCAGCCAACGTGCCGCAGCTCGCAGCCGTCGAAGTATACTTCGAGTGTGTCGTAGAGGTCGCGGTAGGCGATCATGTTGTCACTCAGAGCATCGCACTCGTTCATTGTTTGGTTGACAACCAGTCTGGAGTCGCCGTAGATGACGAGTCGCTTCGTGCCATAGGCTTTCGCCATCCGCATCCCATGGATCAAGGCTTCGTACTCACCCTCGTTATTGGAGGCGATGAAATGGATTCCTAGAACGTATCTCATCTTGTCACCTTGGGGTGATGTCAGTATGACACCTGCGCTAGCTCCTTCCTTTCACTTGGATCCATCAAAGTGCATTGTCCATAGGTAGGACATGTCTGGCTTGTCGGGGAGCTGGTTCTCCATCCAGTGCACGAGGAAGTCCGGGAGAACTTGTGATTTGATCACGTCGCGCTTCTCATATGTGATGTCTCATGGAGACAGTTCGTTTCCGTAGAGCACGAATCATCTAGTGGCGTTGGTATTATTGAGTATGTGCCCAAGCGAGGCGTCGTTCACCACCACGATTGGGTGCTCCTGGAAGTAGTAGCGCAGTCACCTGGCCGTCATAAAGATGCCATACGCCAACTTCTGGTAGTGCGGGTAGCGCTGCTTTGTTAGCGTGAGCACCTCACTAAGGTAGTAGACTGGGCGTTGTACCCCGTGGACTTTATTTTCTTCGGCTTGTTCCACTACTAGCACAGTGCTTACCACCTGGTTGGTGGAAGAGATATATAGCAACAACAGCTCCTTTTTGCAAGGCGTTAGCAATACTGGCGAGGTGGATAGTAGACGCTTGAGGTCTTCAAATGCTTCTTGTGCTTCGTCTATCCACTCGAACTTGTTAGCTTTACGGAGAAGCTGGTAGAAAGGCAGTGCCTTTTTGCCCATGCGACTGATGAATCAACTGAGCGCTGCGATTCGCCCAGCCAGCTGCTGGACGCCTTTTACGTTCTTCGGCTTCTCCATGGCCAGTATGGCCCCTCTCACGGAGATGAGATACCCGAGCAGTTGCCCAGATGGTATGCCGAAGGCGCATTTGTCCGGATTGAGCTTGATCCAGTAGCGATCGAGGTTATCGAAGGTCTCGCGGAGATCATTGAGTAACGCGGCTTCTTCTTTTGTTTTGATGATGATGTCGTCGACCTATACTTGGATATTGCGACCAAGTTGGTTCTTGAGGCAGGCCTATATACACCGCTGATAGGTGGCTCCTGTGTTTTTTAGCCCGAAGGGCATCGTGTTGTAGCATAACACACCAAAGGGTGTTGTGAACACCGTTTTATCTTGGTCTTCCTCCTTCATTTGAATCTGATTGTAGCCTGAGTAGGCGTTGAGGAAGCAGAGGCGCTCGCATCCCGCAGTGGAGTCGGTAATTTGATCGATCCGTGGCAACGGGAATTGATCCTTCGGGCAGTGCTTGTTCAAGGAGGTGAAGTCCACGCACATCCGCAGGATATCCATGTACTTTTTAGGCACAAGCACTGGATTTGCGAGCCAGGTGCTTTCCTTGATCTCGTGTATGAATTTTTCATCAAGGAGTCTATTGATCTCCATACCGACCGCTTTTGCTCTTCATTCAGATAGTCACCGTATTGCCTGCTTGACTGACCTTGCGTCTAGATTCACGTTGAGTGAGTTCTTGGAGAATTCCCTGGGAACTCCTGGCATGTCCGCTGGACACCAGGCGAAGATTTCCCAGCGCTCATAGAGGAATTCGACGAGCGCGAGTTCCTATGTGGGACTCGAGTTGTTGGCGATGAGGGCCGCCTTGGTCGGGTCCGTTGGGTGGACCTAGACTTTCTTGGTGTGCACCGACGAGTCGAAGGATATGTCAGGTGAGCTTGGCTTTCTCAGGGGAGGCAGACTATTGTCTATCGACTCCTTCAATCTCGCTAGTTCCTCTTGCATGCCGAAGGACTGAGAGTTCTGTTGAATTCCTAATCGCAGCTATCAGACCTCTCGAAACTTCCATTGATTGTGATGATGCCGTTTGGGCCTGGCATCTTCATCTGCAGATAGGCGTAGTGTGGTACCACCATGAACCTCGCGAATGCGACACGTCCGAGGATGCAGTGGTACTATGAGGGCCAGTCGACAACTTCAAAGTCAATGCGCTCTCACCGAAAGTTTTACGCCATGCTGAAGATGATGTAGAGGTTGATCTTGCCTAGGGGGTATACGCCCTTCCTTGGGATGATGTCGTGTCTGAAACTTCCAGACATGTCAGAGTGATCCTCATTGCGCGCAAGGTACTTGCGAACATGAGGTTGATGTCGCTTCTGCCGTCCATGAAGACACGACTCATATCGAAGCCCCCAGTCTGTGCCTCGAGTACGATGGGACAGTGGCCTGGGCAAGGTAGTGGGCGTGGATGGTCGCGCTTGTCGAAGGTGATGCAGGACTTGCTTCCACTGAGGTACTCGATGGTGGAGGGCGGAGAGTTTATCGCAAAATTGACTTGGCAAGTGATTGCCTTCTGCACTTGATTTGAGGGGCGCCCTTTTTGGATCATCCCCATATTGCCTAGTGCTCGTGGGTATGGCTCACCTCCCTGGTTCTAGACTGGCGTAGCCATAGGTGGTGGTGGTCCAGGTGGTGGTGGTGGTGCTCCGTGAACCACAGCGACCGGGGAAGATCTGTAGCCCTAGTTGATCACGGCACGATTCATTTGGGCCAGGCCTTCATGGACCTTGAGGAACTCGCGACAGTCTTTGAGAAGGTGACAGGACTTTTTCTTGCCGTCATGCTTGTCGATGTAAAAGTGTACGTTGCACGGTCCGGATAGTTTTTCCTGGATGGATGTTCCATGTGCCTCATCGCTAGTGCGGCCACACCTGCGTTGTTTTTCCGCTGTCGCGGTATCCACTGCTGCGGTATCCGCTATTGTGGTTGTCGTCGCATTTGTCGGCGTTGCCAGCCGTGACCATGTCAACCTCTTCGCGGTCCTCGTAGACGCGCATTCGACGTTTTCCTCGGAGATCACGTCTACGTCCGAGGTCGTCATCATCATCGGAGTAGACACGGTTTTTCACCGAGTCCTCTCCATCAGCCCACCGATTCGCTATCTCCATCAGGTGGTCAATTGTCTTGGGCTTCAAGTAGCCCAGCTCCTCCCTGAGCTCTCTGAAGTGAACGCCGCCGTTGAACACGTCGATTGGGTGATCCTCAGAGATTTCTTCTGTGGAGTTCTTGATGATGCACCACCGCTGCATGTACGAGCGTAGCGACTAGCCAGACCTCTGGTGGCAGCCTCTTAGTTCCTCGATTGATGTGTGCCTTTTGTAAGTGCCCTTGAAGTTGCACGTGAAGCTGTAGACTAGCTCTTCCTAGTTGCAAATTGATCTATGCGGGAGATTGTTGAGCCATGCGTGGGCGCTACCTTGTAGCTGTAGCTGTAGGCATTGCACGGCCATGCTTGAGCTTCTGCCATGTAGCCTAACGGAGGAGATGTGATCTTCCAGCCAAATCTTCCGGTCCTGTGGGCCGTCAAATTTGGGTTCTCCAAGGGGAGTTTGAACCCCTTAGGCATTCACTTCTGCCTGATGGATCTGCTGAATCATCTGGTACCACAGAGCTCTACTTCGTCATCTTCCGAGTCAGTCGAACGGGCATGCCTCGCGCGCATCTTGTCAACTTTGCGCTGCGTGATGTCATCACATGCGTCCCGGTCGTGGTCATGCCGCCGTGAGCAACTCACCATGACAGATCGTGGTTGTCGTCGCTGGAGGAGTATGAATAGTAATACTTGTCCAGAGCTTTACTTTTCTTCGGCTCGGGTGTTGGCTCCTTGACGAGGGAACCTTCGACTAGCCCTGAGCCCGCGATCATAGATCGGTGCATGGAAGCTCGCGGATCCCCAGCCAGTGGCTGGTTGTTGAGGAGGTACATGGTGGCTGCTGTCACCGCTACTTGCGGTGTCTGTGGGAGCATGTTGCCCCACGTATCTACCATCATGGAGCCGATGTCGAGTACTTTCACGGCTTCTTCGTGCTCCTTGTCGGTGAGGTGGGCTAGCCGAGATCGCTGTTTGGCGGCCACGTAGTCGTTGCCCTTGGAGGAGGATCCTTTCATGGAGGAGAGCTGAGCCCGTCGAAGACTCGACTCATCTGCCACCTTTCTACGCGCGTCGAGTTGCACGATTACCTGCTGTTGGCGCTTGTACTCCTCTTTGGGTAGCCAATGGTAACACATTAGCATCTGCTGTTATGAGTTTAGAGGGAGGGGATTGACCCACAGAGCCTCCCGATAGTGGGCCCACTTGTTGTCGTTGAGCTTGATCAGCACACGCTCTTCGGTGCGCTCATTCGTCGTGAGGTTCGGGTCTCCTTCTGTCCCGTTGTTGGTGTGCGTGCCATTGACGGGGCCACCGCTTTCTCCATTGGTTGGTCCAGTGCCAGTGTTGTCGCGATTGACACCGGTGTCTCCTGCATTGATGACGGTGCACATGAAGTGATTGGGGAAGCTGTTGCTCCCACAACTTTCAGATCCAGAGCCGTAGGCTCCATCTTCTATGGATAGATCACCCAGATCGGATCCGCGACTGTTGTCGCTGTCCTTGCTCTTGACTATTGTCAAGGCATTGAGCTCGCTTAGGGTGCCGATTGGCGGGGCAAACCACAATGCTGGAGCAATCGCGGGAACCATCGGCTAGTCAGGGAGGCGAAGTGTGCCTAGCTGACCAACTTGGAAGCGTAGGCTCCCGATTGCCAGGCCAATCCAATTGCCCACAGACTCGAAAGCCGGGCGAGTGGCCGGCGTGTTGACGGTGAATTCGAAGGCACCGAAGACTTGGCGAATCTCTGTTGTTGCAGACTTGTAGATCTCAGTTGATGGGGCCGAAGAAGCCGCGACATCAGCACTCCCAGTTCCCACAGACGGCGCCAATTGAAGAGGGGTTAACTCATCAATGCCCATTGTTATGGACTTGGGTTTTGGAGGAGGAGTGCTGGAGGCATCAATCGGCCAGCAAACAAGCACACATGGACACAAGGTTTACCCAGGTTCAGGCCTCGTAGAGGTCCCTACTCCAGTTTGTGTGCTCTTGGAATTATCGAGGGAGTCGAAAGTTATAGGGGGTGCATAGATGTAATTTGGCAATGGTTGTGGAAACTAGGGTTCTGATTGTCCTCCTCGACGCGCCCTCCTATCCTTTATATAGATATGCTAGGTCTCGGATAGCGGGTCGAGTCGGTTACAAGTTAGGGTTTGTCCCTTTAAACTTTCTATCTTAAGCTTTGTCTTGTTATGCAAACAATCGGAGTCTCCGTGAGTCACCCGAATCCTGTATTGGGCCCTGGTAACGCCGTGGGCTTCTGCCATACCTAGACCATATATGCCAAACTCGAGTACCTGTAGGGTATGCCCACGTCAGTGGGAAAAATCAATCGTTTATAATACTAGGAGCGGTGAGCAGGATATTATTACAAGCCACCTCTATTTGGTTGTGGACATGTGCACTTACGACACAACTAGTTGCCCTGCCATGTGCAGCCCCCGTAGACGGATGATAATAAAAACCGCCTCTAAGAGTGGTAACCGGGAAGTGGTTAGGGTTTTGCATCGCCTTCTAGATCTACTATCGGGGCAAACTGAATCTGCGCACTCAACGATCAGTTTCAGAGACAGTGTACGGAGGAACTCTCGTCTGCAGGTTCTCCTTCTTCTCTACTCTTCTTTCTATTTGATTGCTTTCACTGGATTTATTCTAATCATACGCAAACGCTTGTTCATACATAGAGATCGAGTTGCGCAGATTTTTCAGACGCTTCTCCAGATATGTACAAATGAGATTTTCTTGCTCTGTTTTTCCCACTTCGTCTACTGTACAAATAGGGTTTTTAGTTTGTTATAAATCTTTTCTCCGATCATTTCTTTTTTCAGTGTGCATAAACCAAGTTGCGGTGATGGAAATTTGTCGTGTATGCAGCCAGCCAACGCATAACTATGGCCGTTCAAATAGGACTCGAGTCCTTAGCATCGTCCTGAACCAGCCTAACTTTCGGGAAGTAGTGGTCAGTAATTTTAGCGTCAATATATCTACAAAGTCCTTCACTATCAGTCAATTAGCATGCCTACCTGTGAACTTAAACTATTGTTCCGAGGATTGGTAGCTAGGAATTTGAGTTTTTGTTGTTTGAGGAATTAGAAACATCAATGGACATATATTGGAAAGTTTTCTTCATATTTTAGGACTAATAAGCCATATATATATATCTGTTTCCTTCGGAATTTGTTAGAGAAACATCAATCAATTTTTTTCTGTTTCTGCCATATATGTATCTCTGTTTGGATCTGATAAGACACACATGAGTACATGAATTTATGTTTTTTATATAAGTTATAGTGATCCAACATCATCAAATTTATTTGGTTAATATTAAATTTTCCTATTAGAAAATAATTGTACCATGTGTATGTTACAAAAACAATTTAAATAGTTTAGAAGTAGTGGAAATATTTTTGTTTGGGCAATTAGAAACATCAATCAATGGTATGGTCTTCTGCCATATATGCATCTCTGTTTGGATTTGATAAGCCACATATGAGTACATGCATTTTAGTAGTAAATTCTTCCTACTGATATATATATGATCAACACCACATATTTATTTGGTTTTTTTTCTAGACTGTTCCTTGTCACTTTAAGAAAAACTCAACCAGTATGCCGATAAGTGATTACCATCTTTGGTTGGAGGACATAGGTTTGAGATTTTCCTGCAAAAAAGGAAGATGCTACATCGATAAGAGGGTCATTCTAGTTATCTTTCTTGAGGACACACACCGTTGTTATCCATGATGTGGTGACCTTTAGCTTAATCGCAGAAGAAGATGAACGAGATGAAGAGGAAGGAGATGACCAATCTATGTTTAGTATGGAAGTACATGCCCCTAATGGTGACATCAAGGGATACCCGACTATTTATAGTATATGTCTTTTCTCCATCAAACGTATGTATATTAATATTTCCATTTGTGGATCCCTACATTATTTCTCCTTTTAATGATAATTGAATTTTATAGGATTTAAGGTGTCATTTGTGGATCCCTACATTAGAGGTGTTTTATACATGAGTGTTTTCACACATATGAATATAATTACAGTGGAAGACATGTATGCCATACTTTTGAGATGCTGAAGGATGTAAGCAGAATATGCCGGCTGCATGATGAGGATGACTTTTTCCATCTCTCTAAAATGCAGTACTATGTTACAAGTCTCAGTGCACTTAATTTAGCTAAGAAGATCTTTGTGAGTTATTCTACCTATAAGGACATGGTTTCAATTTTACTTGTGTGTTTATAATTACTAATGTGTTTTAATTATTTCATCATCTCAGGTCATACCATCAAGCTTTGCACTTGGTTACAACATCCCAAAAAGTGGCACAGCTTTGTTTCATGGTTATGGCATTGATGACACAGTTACTGGCCAGTACACAATCTTGTGTGGCAGATTGAACCAGATAGTGTTCTCCAATGGTTGGAACCTCTTCTGCAACATGAACCAACTTGAAGGTGGTTCACTAGTTTCTGTGAGGGTGGAAATGAGGGAACACTGCATTTGTTTGTTCATGATGAAAGTTGCTGAACTCTCCAAGGAAGACCTGCATTATCGTTATTTAGTTTAGCTAAGATCTAACGTAGGAACTATATTTGAACAACTATGTTTGTAATATATTCATCTCCCTTGATTTTTGGTCTTAGAGATAATTCACAAGTTTTAGGATTATCAAAATCTAGAGTGTCCGAATATATTCGGAGTTCCAACAACATGAATTCATGAGAAAAGTATAAATTGGTGAAAAAAAGTTTAATTGATGATAAATTCATATTTGAGTAACCAAAGGATCTCACATCGTGATTAAACATTTGAATTAGTCGATTTCTAAAAATTTGCACCTTATTGCTATGCAGCAAGCGCATCAACACTAGGAGTTGTCATACCTTTCAGGATAAGATCCAAGGTTTGTACTACACCATATATATTTTCTTCAATGCATGAACATAACTTAGTCTTAGGACTTAATTTAACACTAGTATGCATGTATAACCACCTTCATTTGCCTTTTCGTTCTCAATAATTCTCAAATGTTAGGATTGTAGGGTTTCCGTAGCAGATAACAAAAATTTAACTACGCGGAACAACCTGAATGCCCAAAGATCTATCTAGAAGTAATGCACTGACGGAGGAAGACAACGATAACGTACCCTTGAAGACCGAGAGAGCGTTACGCTCATGCAGGAGCGTGGATGATGTAGTCATACCCGTTGGACCTCAAGGTCGCGAAGCTCCACGTATGTCACCCCTTGTCTAGTTCCTTGCACGACGGCCCGGTCGCTGCAAGTGAAGCTCCCCCGAGTTATCACACACATATGATGCGATGGATGACTCTGGAACTCCTTGATTCCTACTGGGCTTGGGCAAGTAGACCTCCTAGTGAAATCCCTGCAGCACAATGGCGTGCCACAGATGTGTTGACTTTGCGCGTACAATCCTTACTTGGGACCGTGCCACGGAGAAGGCAACTAGAGAGAGGGGGAGGGATATTCTAACCTCAGAGGATATCCTATTTGTTGTGTTTAATCCCACACATGGGCATCCCTTTATATAGAAAGAGGAGGTGTACCCTTGCCAATAAGTTAGCCATATGGGACTAATAGTCAAAGGAAATAACCAGGAAATAGATCACACAGCCAGTTGGGCCAAAACTCAGCTCAACAAGTAGTGCCACACAACAGCCTAGTCAAGGACCGCCGGGTGGGCCTTGTCTGCGGCCCACCCGCGTGCCCGCCTACCCCCCACCCCAGGCTAGACGATCACCATAGTTCCCTCTCCCGCGACCAGCTGAGGTCGGGTGGGCCGCCTTGCCTGCTGCGGCCTGGCTGGCACCCCCAAACGCATGCAACCCCTAGGATGCTGCCTGGGTGGGCCGCCGCGTGGCCTAGCGGCTCGGCTGGCCGCCGCCTAGGCGGTATGCTGTAGTCGCCTGCTTGCCTTATGTGGGCTGCAAGGCCCACTAGCGATAGAGGCAGTTTTTTTGCTGCTTTTCTTTTTCCTTTTCGGGGTAGCTTTCTCCAGGGCCGATTCCCTCCGGGAATTTTGCCTAGTAAGAAAGTTGCCCTACAAATTTTAATTTAAATATTTATTTAATATATACTAATTCATAATTAACATATAATAAATGCATATATTAAATTTCCATTTATCTGAAACACCTTTCGGCCTTTTCTCCTTTCCTTCTTTCTCCAAAAAACTTCGGATCTCTCCGGAACGATTCCAATTTCTCTCTTTTTCATGATTCCATCTTGCAGGAGAATCTCCAAGCGTCATATCACCCTTAAGCATGTTTCCCTATGGTTCGGGAATGCTATAGACATGATCTCTATCAATGATCAACAGCGGGACCGAGATGCCCATGTTGACCCCTATGCACTCCACAAATCACCATCATGTGGAACCTGAAATGATATATATAATCCCTTGTTCATGATACAAGACTTGTCCAAGATTCGATCATCAGCATCACGATACCTTGTTCAATCTCGTTTCCAACAAGTACTGTTTTACTCGTTTCCGTGAAATACCATCCCCATGACCTAGTCATGTGTTGTGCAACATGGATGTAATTGACCGAGTGGGCCCAGTTGTATCTTCCTGTCATATAGGAGAACAATTGCCAATCTTGAAGCATATTGCCTCTACATGCCCCTTTGGATATCCAACATGCACCTTTATGGTCACCCTATCGCGAGATGACAGTTGATACAGTCAAAGCATCATCCGGTAACACTGATAGATAAGATCTCACGGTCTAAGGATTAGGATAATCTATTTCTGGCAATTGCAACGTGAACTAAGTGACATGATCGGGTTGCAACAATCATTAGTGGGAAGTGTCCATCACATCATTCCAGATGATATGACTTCATTGTCAGTGACTTTTTTAACACATGATCATGAAACGTTGATCATTGTTTGCCCAATGAACTAGTTGAATAGAGGCTACTAGGGAGCTGATTTGTTTGTATATACCACCTGTATCAATGTTTCCGATTGATACAGTTATAGCATGATATAAATCTATTATTAACTAATGAGATATGACAATAATATCCTTTTATTATTTGCCTCTAGGGAATATCTCCTTCAAGGATCACCAAACTTCGGAGGGTCCAAATATATGTGGAGTACCTAAATATATTGCTACGGTTGAGATGGTAATTTTTATGGGCCAACTCCTACAGAATCGACCCTTCCATTTAGTATCGAGAAATCCCCCAAGGCTGGCTTCCTCTTTTCCAGATCTAGCTCCTCCCTTCCAGATCGGCCGCCACGCATCGACGTCGACTAGCTCGACGATGCTGACCACCCTCCCCCGCGGCAAGATATATGGTAATGTGCCATCTTTGCAAGACTCCCCACAAGGAAAGAATCTTGTCAACTGGCTTACTGTTCAGTGTTTATATCGTACGTGGTTATTTTGAGAAATTAGTGGTATTTCTCTGACACTCATACAATTTAAATTCATCTCATACCTGTTAGCATATTAAAATCGTTAATTTAATGTGTGCTTTTGGTGCAGAGACTGTCCTAGGCAATGCAAGGGCAAATTTTGATGAACTCACAGAAGATATAGCGCAGTTACGAGCTTGTGTGTGGCATACACGGTTGAAGTGCAAAAAGGGCCATCTAGGACTTGATTGGGAGGTGAAGGGTGGCGTCGGTTCATTGTTGATAACCATCTCACTAGAGATGGTCAGTTGGTGTGCTTTTCCTTGAAAGGAGACATGCCGAGGATAACTGTCATCTATCTAAACAATATCAACAAAGACGAAGAAGATGAGGAAGAAGAGGAAGAAGTTGAGGAACCACCTATAGAACAGTTATCTCCAATTATCTCCCAGAGATGCAAACTAACTGACGGTGAGAATGATCATCTCCAACGAATCATACCTCCAAGTAATTCCATCATTGGGGTGCCATTTGTCACCCGCTTGACGAAGAAGAATGTTGAGAGGTGCCTTATGGTAAGTATATCATGTCAACGAAACTATATATATCGATCTACTATATATATTACTTGTGATATGGTCACGTGTAACATTGAGTCATCTTACCTTTGCATCGTAGAAATTCCCTAAGGACATGGTTTATCATCTTCATATCCCTGGAGATGGCTTGGTTGGACTACGCATTGGAGCACAAGGTGGCATCAACACCGTCGAGTACAAGTAGGATTTTGATGGCCGCATCTCCTTCACCACTGATGAGTGGACTAACTTCCTCCAAACCAAACATCTCTAGATTGGGCAAGCCATACTCATCACTATGAGGTTGATAACCACGCGTGGGGACCTTCATATGATGTTCGTCATCGACATCATCAATGATTTGGCCATGTGACCTTAATAATATTGTTTTCTAGATTATTGCTGAACCAACTTTGGATAGTTTCATCTCTATGTTTTGGACATAATTCATCTTAATTAGCCATTTAACGCTGTATGATAAGTGCTCTAGGCTACCGATCTCATTTTCCAAATCTTTTGATCTATATATAATGGGCCTCTTCTCTCCCTTAATATTTCCTTTATGTAAATATAACCTATAAACCAAAGGAACAAAGTTTCCCTTTAAAAATTCAAGACGGTTGTAATTTCTAGCCGCCTGAGGGAAGTACTAGGCGGCAAAACATAAAATTCGGATGTTGTTAGAGACATTTTCCGATCACAGCCGTCTGAGGTTAGTACTTGGCAGCAAAGATCTGAAAATATTTGGACAAATATTTTAGATCTAGGCCACATTTTTCATTCCCCGCCCACTCAGGTTTGTACTGCTTGACCCCCCTGTTCACCGCCACCGCTGTCGGCGCCCTCCACCACCGCGGCCTCCGTTCCCCTGCCTCTCCTCCCCACCGCCTCTCGTCCCCTGCGGTGCGGACGCTCTCCCTCGCCTGCGAGGACCCCTTCGTCGTCCATGTAGGTATGCGTGAAAACCATACCCCCAAAACCCTAATGTAGAGCTTCAATTTAGCAATTTTGGTTCAAGGTTCCGAGCTGTAGAGACACGATGTCAGCGTCGGAAGAACCTCCCCCAGCCTGCGTGTATCTGTCCCACCTCTTTTCCCCTTGTGTACATCTCAAAATCTATAACTCTTTATTGATTCCTCATTGTTCGTTGCTCTTCTAGCAATATGGATTTAATTGTCACTTCATTAGTCTGCTCGCATCTTGTTTATTTGATGAATTTCAAATTCTTTGGATGTGTATGCTTTTTTATTAATGTACGATAACAAGAACTATATTTCTATTTTTAGTCTAATTCATTATTATATTTGTTTGTATTAAAATGCTTAATGTCTATATCTATTTAACAGATGAGAACCTCTTCTGCAACATGAACCAACTTGAAGGTGGTTCACTAGTTTCTGTGAGGGTGGAAATGAGGGAACACTGCATTGGTTTGTTCATGATGAAAGTTGCTGAACTCTCCAAGGAAGACATGCATTATCGTTATTTTGTTTAGCTAAGATCTAACGTAGGAACTATATTTGAACAACTATGTTTGTAATATATTCATCTCCCTTGCTTTTTGGTCTTAGAGATAATTTACAAGTTTTAGTATTATCAAAATCTGGAGTGTCCGAATATATTCGGAGTTCCGACTACATGAATTCATGAAAAAAGTATAAATTGGTGAAAAAAGTTTAATTGATGATAAATTCATATTTGAGTAACCAAAGGATCTCACATCGTGATTAAACATTTGAATTAGTCGATTTCTAAAAATTTGCACCTTATTGCTATGCAGCAAGCGCATCAACACTAGGAGTTGTCATACCTTTCAGGATAAGATCCAAGGTTTGTACTACACCATATATATTTTCTTCAATGCATGAACATAACTTAGTCTTAGGACTTAATTTAACACTAGTATGCATGTATAACCACCTTCATTTGCCTTTTCGTTCTCAATAATTGTCAAATGTTAGGATTGTAGGGTTTCCGTAGCAAATAACAAAAATTTAACTACGCGGAACAACCTAAATGCCCAAAGATCTATCTAGAAGTAATGCACTGACAGAGGAAGACAGCGGTAACGTACCCTTGAAGACCGAGAGAGCGTTACGCTCATGCAGGAGCGTGGATGATGTAGTCATACCCGTTGGACCTCAAGGTCGCGAAGCTCCACGTATGTCACCCCTTGTCCAGGTCCTTTCACGATGGCCCGGTCGCTGCAAGTGAAGCTCCCCCGAGTTATCACACACATATGATGCGATGGATGGCTCCGGAACTCCTTGATTCCTACTGGGCTTGGGGAAGTAGACCTCCTAGCGAAATCCCTGCAGCACAATGGCGTGCCACATATGTGTTGCCTTTGCACGTACAATCCTTACTTGGGACCGTGCCACGGAGAAGGCAACTAGAGAGAGGGGGAGGGATATTCTAACCTCAGAGGATATCCTATTTGTTGTGTTTAATCCCAAACATGGGCATCCCTTTATATAGAAAGAGGGGGTGTACCCTTGCCATTAAGTTAGCCATATGGGACTAATAGTCAAAGGAAATAACCAGGAAATAGATCACACAGCCAGTTGGGCAAAAACTCAGCCCAACAAGTAGTGCCACACAACAGCCTAGTCAAGGACCGCCCGGTGGGCCTTGTCTGCGGCCCACCCGCGTGCCCGCCTGCCCCCACCCCAGGCTGGACCATCACCATAGTTCCCTCTCTCGCGACCAGCTGAGGTCGGGTGGGCCGCCTTGCCTGCTGCGGCCCGGCTGGCACCCCCACACGCATGCAACCCCTAGGATGCTGCCTAGGTGGGCCGCCGCGTGGCCTAGCGGCTCGGCTGGCCGCCGCCTAGGCGTTATGCTATAGTCGCCTGCTTGCCTTATGTGGGCTGCAAGGCCCACTAGCGATAGAGGCAGTTTTTTTTGCTGCTTTTCTTTTTCCTTTTCAGGGTAGCTTTCTCCGGGGCCGATTCCCTCCGGGAATTTTGCCTAGTAAGAAAGTTGCCCTACAAATTTTAATTTTAATATTTATTTAATATATACTAATTCATAATTAACATATAATAAATGCATATATTAAATTTCCTTTTATCTGAAACACCTTTCGGCCTTTTTTCCTTTCCTTCTTTCTCCAAAAAACTTCGGATATCTCCGGAACGATTCCAATTTCTTTCTTTTTCATGATTCCATCTTGCAGGAGAATCTCCAAGCGTCATATCACCCTTAAGCATGTTTCCGTATGGTTCGGGAATGCTATAGACATCATCTCTATCAATGATCAACAGCGGGACCGAGATGCCCATGTTGACCCCTATGCACTCCACGAATCACCATCATGTCGAACCTGAAATGATATATCCAATCCCTTATTCATGATACAATACTTATCCGAGATTCGATCATCAGCATCACGATATCTGGTTCAATCTCGTTTCCAACAAGTACTGTTTTACTCGTTTTCGTGAAATACCATCCCCATGACCTAGTCATGTGTTGTGCAACATGGATGTAATTCACCGAGTGGGCCCAGTTGTATCTTCCCGTCACATAGGAGAACAATTGCCAATCTTAAAGCATATTGCCTCTACATGCCCCTTTGGATATCCAACATGCACCTTTATGGTCACCCTATCACGAGATGATAGTTGATACAGTCAAAGCATCATCCGGTAACACTGATTAATAATATCTCACGGTCTAAGGATTAGGATAATCTATTTCTAGCAATTGCAACGTGAACTAAGTGACATGATCGGGTTGCAACAATCATTAGTGGGAAGTGTCCATCACATCATTCCAGATGATATGACTTCATTGTCAGTGACTTTTTTTAACACATGATCATGAAACGTTGATCATTGTTTGCCCAATGAACTAGTTAAATAGAGGCTAGTAGGGAGCTGATTTGTTTGTATATACCACCTGTATCAATGTTTCCGCTTGATACAGTTATAGCATGATATAAATCTATTATTAACTAATGAGATATGACAATAATATCCTTTTATTATTTGCCTCTAGGGCATATCTCCTTCAAGGATCACCAAACTTCGGAGGGTCCAAATATATGCGGAGTACCTAAATATATTGTTACGGTTGAGATGGTTATTTTTATGGGCCAACTCCTATAGAATCGCCCCTTCCATTTAGTATCGAGAAATCCCCCAAGGCTGGCTTCCTCTCTTCCAGATCTAGCTCCTCCCTTCCAGATCGGCCGCCACGCATCGACGTCGGCTGGCTCGACAACGACGTCGACTAGCTCGACGATGCTGACCACCCTCCCCCGCGGAAAGATATATGGTAATGTGCCATCTTTGCAAGACTCCCAACAAGGAAAGAATCTTGTCAACTGGCTTACTGTTGAGTGTTTATATCGTACGTGGTTATTTTGAGAAATTAGTGGTATTTCTCTAACACTCATACAATTTAAATTAATCTCATACCTGTTAGCATATTAAAATCGTTAATTTAATGTGTGCTATTGGTGCAGAGATTGTCCCAGGCAATGCAAGGGCACATTTTGATGAACTCGCAGAAGATATGGTGCAGTTACGAGCTTGTGGGTGGCATACATGGTTGAAGTGCAAACAGAGCCATCTAGGACTTGATTGGGAGGTGAAGGGTGGCGTCGGTTCATTGTTGATAACCATCTCACTAGAGATGGTCAGTTGGTGTGCTTTTCCTTGAAAGGAGACATGCCGAGGATAACTGTCATCTATCTAAACAATATCAACAAAGACGAAGAAGATGAGGAAGAAGAGGAAGAAGTTGAGGAACCACCTATAGAACAGTTATCTCCAATTATCTCCCAGAGATGCAAACTTACTGACGGTGAGAATGATCATCTCCAACGAATCATACCTCCAAGTAATTCCATCATTGGGGTGCCATTTGTCACCCGCCTGACGAAGAAGAATGTTGAGAGGTGCCTTATGGTAAGTATATCATGTCAACGAAACTATATATATCGATCTACTATATATATTACTTGTGATATGGTCACGTGTAACATTGAGTCATCTTACCTTTGCATCGTAGAAATTCCCTAAGGACATGGTTTATCATCTTCATATCCCTGGAGATGGCTTGGCTGGACTACGCATTGGAGCACAAGGTGGCATCAACACTGTCGAGTAAAAGTAGGATTTTGATGGCCACATCTCCTTCACCATTGATGAGTGGACTAAATTCCTCCAAACCAAACATCTCTAGATTGGGCAAGCCATACTCATCACTACGAGGTTGATAACCACGCGTAGGGACCTTCATATGATGTTCGTCATCGACATCATCAATGATTTGGCCATGTGACCTTAATAATATTATTTGCTAGATTATTCTCTGAACCAACTTTGAATAGTTTCATCTCTATGTTTTGGACATAATTCATCTTAATTAGCCATTTAATGCTGTATGATAAGTGCTCTAGGCTACCGATCTCATTTTCCAATTCTTTTGATCTATATATAATGGGCCTCTTCTCTCCCTTAATATTTCCTTTATGTAAATATAACCTATAAACCAAAGGAACAAAGTTTCCCTTTAAAAATTCAAGACGGTTGTAATTTCTAGCCGCCTGAGGGAAGTACTAGGCGGCAAAACATGAAATTCGGATGTTGTTAGAGACATTTTCCGATCACAGCCGTCTGAGGTTAGTACTTGGCAGCAAATATCTGAAAATATTTGGACAAATATTTTAGATCTAGGCCACATTTTTCATTCCCCGCCCACTCAGGTTAGTACTGCTTGACCCCCTTGTTCACCGCCGCCGCTGTCGGCGCCCTCCACCACCGCCGCCTCCGGTCCCCTGCCTCTCCTCCCCACCGCCTCTCGTCCCCTGCGGTGCGGACGCTATCCCTCGCCTGCGAGGACCCCTTCGTCGTCCAGGTAGGTATGCGTGAAAACCATACCCCCAAAACCCTAATGTAGAGCTTCAATTTAGCAATTTTGGCATGGAATTTTCCATTTTGCTTGTGAAATTTAGGGTTCAAGGTTCCGAGCTGTAGAGACACGACGTCAGCGTCGGAAGAACCTCCCCCAGCCTACGTGTATCTGTCCCACCTTTTTTCCCCTTGTGTACATCTCAAAATCTATAACTCTTTATTGATTCCTTATTGTTCGTTGCCCTTCTAGCAATATGGATTTAATTGTCACTTCATTAGTCTGTTTGCATCTTGTTTATTTGATGAATTTCAAATTCTTTGGATGTGTATGCTTTTTTATTAATGTACGATAACAAGAACTGTATTTCTATTTTTAGTCTAATTCATTATTATATTTGATTGTATTAAAATGCTTAATGTCTGTATCTGTTTAACAGATGAGAACCTGCAGAGATCTTGCAATAGTGCTCTGTAGCAATGACAGTGTTTCCATTAGCTCTAGCAGTTTTGAATTCCAGTCATCAGAAGAGCCCACTGAGAGGCTTGAACTTAGAGGTATCAAAAAACATCAAAATTCTAGTCATCTATTTTAAATTTGTATGTGCTTAGACTGTAGGCACATTGATATTATTCCCCCGCATTGAAATTTGTATGTGTTATTGCATTAGGGCCTCAACACAAAGGGAACACTGATTTTGATAAGTAGAGTATTTTTGAATATGACATGTATTTTAAAAATGTTCATGTAGAGTCCCTTTTAGACTGGTATGAACCCGAATTTCCACAAAAAGTCAAGTACTACATCTTCAGGTTGCCATTTTCATATATCGTGGAAAAGAAGTGCATGCTGGTAAGATGATATATTCTTGAACACGTGATCAACAAGCTACCCTGTGATATCTAAACACTTCCAGTAATCAAAGCATGCCAATTCTTCAACTCTTTGTACTTGCGTAGACATTTGGAGCCGAGTTGACGATAAAATATCTAAAGAATCACCTTGATGAACCAATTGATGTCCATGTCTGGGAAATGAAGAGCAAGGAGCCAAAGATGGTTATGATGAACATGGGAGTTGGTGGGTCAAATGCAATCCTGACGACTGGATGGGAGAAGGTTATGAGAAGGTTCCACTTAAAGCAGAATAGCATTGTCCTTTTTTGCTTTGATAAAATAGATAATGGAGATGTATATTCTGGTTTAGAAACTTCCATCAGGGGACCCACAACTACTCGAGTACTAATTATGCTTCTTCTATGTATGGACTACACATTGTATGCACTTCCATGAAGTAACGGCAAAATATGTATGGATTTCTCCAACTATTGGGCTAATGTTAATTGTTAATATAATGGTCTTCTTTTGACTGGCTGCTATAATTAAGTTCGAGTTAATTTGTCTATCTGGCTGTTGAATCATGATTATGTGACATGTTAGCTATGGTTGAGTTCAAATTAGCATGATACTATTTAAAATGGTTTACACACATTGGAGACGGCCACTTTAAAAAGATGCTTCGAGGCACACTAGTTCTAGGGACGGTCTTTGTTAGAATCCGACTCCGATCGCCTAACTATTGGACATGCTCCCTATTATAGGCCGTCTGAGATTGAGGAGTTCTTCCAAGCGGTCCGAAAAATACGGGCCATCTCCATCTCGTACATGTTAGAGGCGTTTTCCGGTTTGTACCGTCTGAGGTCTCGTATCTTAGAGCCGCAAATAAAAATTTGTTCAGGTGGTGTCCTCTTAGAAGCTATGTGCTTTAGCCGGAACGAGAAACCGGCTGAGGCATATGGGGAATTGACGTCTCTAAGTCACGCGTTTGTACTAGTGAACTAATATTATATTTTATATGATTTCTTTCTTCCAACTTCCTAAAAGATTTTACATACATTTCCAATAAAGATTCTTTTGAGAACGGGATGTCAAAAAATATAGGTATAAACGGGCTAAATGGTGTGTGGTTTTCTGACCAAAGATTAAGGCGACCTAGGTATTTATGATCTTGAGGTTAAAAACACAACTCTACTAGGTGAATGGCTTACAAGCTACTTACCGAAGATTGGGTATGACAAACTCAGCTAGTAAAATAATAGGCTCCAATGCTTTGTCCCTAGTTTATTGGAAACCTAGGAACACGCAATGAAAATTTCTTCCACTTTGGAACTTCTATTATTAAGGAAGGCTCAAAAATTATATTTTAGGAGAACTTGTAGCTACAAAATGCTATGCTATAGAAAAAAAATATCCAGCTAGCTTTATAAAACACCACTTCGCAACGGTTTTAGAGTACTCTCTACCAAATGTGACATTTAGAAAAGATATAATTGGCCCTAGACTTGTATCGTGGTATGCTCTGCTAGTATTTGTTTAGGCATTTGTGGTAGCGTACATGTGACGGCGTGCTAGGGATGTGGCAGGCGGTTGCAATAAGACGCGGTGACGAAGGGAGTTGGAGGTACGGAAGAAAGAGAACGGTGAGTGTGGTCATACATTCCTTTCTCACAGGGGCAGAGCCAGGAATTGAACATGGGGGGGGGGGGGGGGGGGGGGGGGGGGCGAGGTGACAATGTAATTTTTTTCATAACAAGTAACATTTATATAGTATATAGACCTATGCAAACAAATTTTAGTATTTCAACGTGAGACATACCCATTTCTCTATATCTTGAGTAATTGAGTCTAACTAAACCCAAAATACCAACATCGGTACGTTATGGGCGTAGAAAATAATCACAAGGCCAATCAACTCATATTTTGAGCCACTATTTAAAATTAGATTAATTTTGTACAGCCTAATGCCATGTCAATTACACAATTAGCTTGAAGATATTATACAGAGAATAAATTGAACTAAGAACAAATAAATACAGGATAGAAGCTTAGCCTTTAACAACAAATGTACATTTGGCTAGTCTTTGGAGTCACAAACCCAAAGGGCGCAGGCTACAGGATGAAAAAATTCAGACATAATATCTATGTACACAATAGATTAATCTATTGCCAAGTCAATTGATTAGCTAAACTAGTAGCTGATCGCAGTTCACAAAAATACTTGCAACTACAGAATGCATAGAGCATATCTGCATATGCATATAAATGATTCGAGGTACCTTAAACCCGTCAGATGCATGGTGTTGTCGAAGACGACTAGCTTGGGCGTGCATCATCCGTCAATGTCCTGGTCAGGTCAGGACAGCTTCCTCCTAGCGCCTGGCCGGCTGGTGGCGATTAGCGAGGCGATAGCGACGAGCCGGCCAACGGCGGCAGCCCGCAGCCGCCCTACGGAACCTAGCAGATCGATCTGATCTCAATACCAGCCGTGAGAGATCAAAGTATGAGACCTATACCTGCCATGACGTGAGAAGATGGGCCTTTTTCTTGGCTAGCTGGGCTGATCGTTGTGGCTACTACATGGATTAGTATTATTTTTGGGCTTAAACACTAATTAAGAACCATCAACCTACCAGCCATTAGCGCATAAACACTATTAAGTATGGGCTAATAAAATTGAGGGGGGCCGACCATTGGGGGGCTTGTCTCCGCCCCTGCTTTCTCACCAGACTCATGCCACGATTCCTGTCATATATTATTCACTACATATTTGAAGGAATCAACAACATCAAAATTCAAGGGGAGCCAGCGCCAAAGGATCCGTGATTCCCATGAAGCTAGTCGGTTGGAATTTCTAAGGTACGGGCTAGAACCTTGGTCGTTTGATTAAGATGGAGTGCCTTGCCAAGTTCATGCATTCCACTACTGCACATGTAATTTCATCTCTGAAACTCAGACCTCTAGGTGCAGATCTGAAAGACCAAGGGTGCCCTCTTGTGTGGTTTTGACAATTAATAACAATCTTTATGGACTGATATATACATTGAGTAAGTCTACATGAAATGTTTGAACCATATGTTGGCTTTAATGTTAAAAGAATAAGATAGGTCATGATAAATGCGAGCATATGGCAAATGTGTCTTCAAGAAGATGGAGTGATGCCTCATGTGTAACTTCAATACATTAACACAATGAAGAAAGAAAAAAATTAAGTGGAAGTTCAAGATGATACATATTGAAAAGATAAAATGCTTTAAGCTTTCCATCATTATGGTGATCATGTATGTGTGAAGACTGCCCAATGAAGAAGCTCTCTCGTGGTGGAGTATGGGATAGAAATTCACTAGTCGTCATCAAGCAATCACAATCAATAATGATATTCAACCTTGCAGCGGTAAAAATCTTCATCATCTAGTTCAAGTGGATTATGCGCAAGGAAAAAGGTTTTCCCTTTTATCGGTCTCATGTTGATAGTTGAGAGACTGGATTATAGGATAGATAGTGGTACTATCAAGATGGACTCTCAGATTAGTAACTTGACTATATTGTTTGGAGAGAGCTAAAACCATTGCATCCTTCCCATCACCTTTCTTGGCTATTATTTGTATTTTATCCATGTGAGATTTTAGATCTTGTTCTTATCTTCTTGACAAGCTCAAGTTCATCAAAAAAAGAATTTGAATGAATATCTAATTGCATTTTTGGAGGTTTTAGCGGTTCATATTGTTTGAGAGGTCAAAACTTCACCAACTGGTTTTATCATCCCTTATTGCGCTATGGTGATTATTTGCATAATCTTGATTTTCTCTTCGAAACGAGCCCAAGATCATCGAAATCGGAGTCCGGAATCAGAAGTTATTGAAGTTTACGTACATTTTTGTCCAGAGATTTTCATTACTACTGCACCTAGCTAGTTTTGGCCTAATACCGCCAAAGGAAAGTCTTGTTACAGTATAGTTCATTTTATTTAGCAGTACTACCACCAAAAGCCTAGTAGTATTGTTAATGCGTGAAACCGTGCATAACGTGCATAACAGACACAATTCTCTTTTCCTATTTAAGGGGGAATTCTTCCACAAAGTTTCCCGATCTCTCTAGATCGTTTTTTCTACCATTGTTGACTCACTTGAGCTTGAATGGTCCCTCTCCCTCCCGTATTTCTTGCATCTTTGTTAGGGAACAAGGAGAGGGGATATAGATCTACAATTCTACCACATCATATCCCTTCTTAGTGAAAGGAATCTTGAGTTCTTGGAAAAATTTGGTGTTGGTCTCTTGTGTTCTTCCTCTCTTATTCCCCAATATCTTTTGTAGCTTTAGTGGAATTTGGTAGTGAAGGACTTGAAATTGCATTAGGTGGATCATTTTGAAAGCAATAAGCTAGTTACTCTTGGGTTCTTGGAACCTAGAGCGTGTGACTCCCGGAGCTTGTTCCTCTCGTGTTCTTGGAACCCTAGATGGATTTGTGTCCATTGCGGTGTTGTGGATTTCTTGGGGCCTCAGATTAACTTTTGGATATTCCTCAATCGTGAGGCCTTGGTGGTTATTTCTTATGAGCCTCCAATTATTGTGGAGTTTGCCCCAAGCTTGTACGGGTTTGTTAACCGCCCTCAAGGGTCCCATAGTGGATCAAGGACTTCCCTTTTGGTGGGAGGGCTCTAGAAGAATATAGTGAGCCACTGTAGCTTTTGGGGAGCCTTGGGAGTCCACATCGCTCCAATAGGGAGTCACATTAGGTCCCGAGATCTGAGATCAAGTTTAGGCATTACCTCCTCAAGGTTCGGACAACGATCACAGAGAGAGTGTACCAGCGGCACGAGATCAACGGGGGGAGGTTCCTCTTGTTGAACACCGCTGATAGGTGTCATCTCTGACACCGGCACACCATGGAGCACTACATGATAAAGGTGATCCTCAGAGAGAGAGAGAGGAACGTCCTGCTAATGGTGCGACCATGCCATCACTAGGGATTGCGACATGTTATCCTTGTCACCATCGCCAGCTTCTACAGCGCGTGCTCTTCATCGCCATCGTCGGTAGGGTCTCCCGCCTTGGCATGTTTATTGGAAAAAGGGAGAGAGGGATAGCTAAGAGGAGGAGAGCATGAGTGGCATGGCAAGGAGGAGATGAGGGGATTGGGGAGGGGCGGGTGAGCCAGGGATTGGGGGAGGAGAGCAAGAGCGTGATGGTTTTGGGGGCGACGGCTGCTGTTTTCACCTATTGACCTGCTTATTTTATATGGCATGGTGAAAAAACCAAGGACTATTCTTCTGAGAGGCACCATCGAATATCTGATGATCCAAACGATGGAGAGTGATCTGTGAGCCCCTTCGGTTATGCATGCCTTTAGATGTATTAGCAAGTTATGTTCAAACATGGCTAGTGTCTTCTCCTACGCAGATTGGGCTTGATGTCCTGGTGATAGATGTTCCATATGAGGTTTTGCTATCTTCTATGGATCCAATTCTCCATGGAATGTACTGGAAATAACAATGATTTCAAGTTTCTATATGGTGGCTAAATACTAGACTTCAGATTATGCAATTGTCGACGTGAATATTGTCCAAACATTACTCAAGGAGACAGGCGTTCATGAATGAGAGTCTGCAAATTTTGGTGTGATTGTATTAGTTGGTGCCACCTACCCTTTATGGAACCCAATATTTCATGCTTGCACAAAGCACGTCGAGGTTAATTATTATTTCATGAGAGAATGTGTGTACATATAAATTTTTGGAAATCTGGTAGATACCATCCTGTGATCAATACGAAAACTCCATATGCAATCTTAATATAATAAGCAGGTGAGAATGAGGGGTTGTATAGAAATATGCAATCCATATCTAGTTGATCTTGTAGAGATGGTTGCCTTTTATACGGTAGTTGAGATCACGTTGTGATTCGGTGTAATCTTAACCTTATATGCACTATATAATGTCAACGAGGGAGTACAGGCTATGTAGCTCTGGAGAGGGTAACATGCTTAACCAAACTATCATTGTCATTGCACGACTTTCTGAGCATGGGGTGCACAAACTTAAGGAGAATTTAACTACTCCCTCATCCTCAAAATGTTAGAAATTTGTCTAAATTTAAATATATCTATATACTAAATCGGTTTTGCTAAATCTCAGACGCCTGAGAATTAGTTAAGTCTCAGTCACCTATTTAACCGTTAGATTCGTATGCTTTGTGATTTGTGTAAACCGGACAAATCTCCTCACGCGAGGTATCCCGTCGCACGTGTACCTGTTTCTATGTGTTGTTCCGACGCGCGCCTGTGGCTTGTGCTGTTTTTGCGGGCTTCATTTTACGTGGGCTGTTTTCGGCTGGTTGTTTTTGTTTTACTCGACTGATTTTTCTTTCCTCGATCAAAGACACACGACGAGAGCACTAGAGGCTTCGATCGGGGCTGTTCTATGAACTTACGTTGGTTTTTCTTTTTTCTGTTTTTTCTTAACCAATTTTTATATGTTGTTTCTGAACTGGTTTTATGTGGTCGTTTTACGTGGTCGCTCGAGTGTCTGTGTTTTTCGTGTCTGTACTTGTACTTGTTTTATGTGGTCGTTTTATTATGGTTGACGATTATTATTATTATTGTTTTATTTTTTGTTTTTTAACGGCAACATAATTATGCTAAACTGCTAGGGAACATTTATTTGGTTTCCTTAATGCTTTCTTAAATAGAGAGATAGTGAGATTGGCTTCACGATTCGCGTCGGCAGTTCAATTTGTCGATTTTGCTAATAAGACTGAAGTCGTAGTCTTTTTTTTATGCATAGCTAAACGGTTTTGCTAATTCTCATGCGTCTGAACCCCGTTGAAGGCCATTTTCCGCAACTTGCTTACCTATTGAAGGCCAGTTGCAATTTTTTTTGTAATCGAGTCTCCATCGAGGACTATTTGCAACTTGATTACAACTGAATCCCGTCAAATGCCATTTTTTGCAAGTTGCTTACCTATCGAACACCAGTTGCAACTTACTTATAACTAAACTCCATCGAGTTGCGAGTTACAACTTAATTCCAACTAGGGCCCTGTAGAGGGGTCAGTTGTACCTTGCTTGTAACTGAGCCCCCGTCGAGACCCAGTTGCAACTTGATTGCAACTTGGGCGCCATCGAGGGGCCAGTTGCATCTTGCTTGTAACTGAGCCCTCGTTTGAAGGCCAGTTGTAAGTTGATTGCAACTTGGGCGCCGTCGAGGGGGCCAGTTGCAACTTACTTGTAACTGAACCCTCGTCGACCCAGTTTCAACTTGATTGCAACTGGTCGCCCCATTGAGGGGCCAGTTGCACCATACTTGTAACTGTACACCATCGAAGGGTATTTTTTGCAACTTGCATACCCATCGAGAGTCAGTTGCAACTTGCACGCAATTGGGGCCCCGTCGAGGGGCCAGATGCAACTTGTTTGTAACTAGGGTCCCCGTCGAGTGCCAGTTGCAACTTGATTGCAACTTGGGCGCCATCGAGGGGCCAGTTACATCTTGCTTGTAACTAAGCCCCTGTTTGAAGGCCATTTGCAACTTGCTTGTATCTAGGGTCCCCGTCGAGCCCAGTTGCAACTTGATTGCAACTTGAGCACCGTCGAGGGGACAGTTGCATCTTTCTTTTAACTGAGCCCCCCTTTGAAGGCCAGTTGCAAGTTGATTGCAACTTGGGTGCCGTCGAGGGGGGCTGTTGCAACTTGCTTCTAATTGAACCCTCATCGACCCCAGTTGCAACTTGATTGCAACTGGTCGCACCATTGAGAGACCATTTGCAACTTACTTGTAAATGTACCACGTCGAATGGTATTTTTTGCCATTTGCATGCAATTGGGGCCCCGTCGAGGGGCCAGTTGCAACTTGTTTGTAACTAGGGTCCCCATCGAGTGCCAGTTGCAACTTGATTGCAACTTGGGCGCCATCAAGGGGCCAATTGCATCTTGCTTGAAACTGAGCCCCTGTTTGAAGGCCAGTTCCAACTTCCTTGTATCTAGGGTCCCCGTCGAGCCCCAGTTGCAACTTGATTGCAACTTGGGCGTCGTCGTTGCATATTTCTTGTAACTGAGCCCCCGTTTGAAGGACAGTTGCAAGTTGATTGCAACTTGGGCGCTGTCGAGGGGGCTAGTTGCAACTTGCTTGTAACTAAACCCTTGTCGACCCTAGTTGCAACTTGATTGCAACTGGTCTCCCCATTGAGGGACCAGTTACAACTTCCTTGTAACTGTACCCCGTCGAATGGTATTTTCTACAACTTCCTCACCTATCGAGGGTCAGTTGCAACTTGCATGCAATTGGGGCCCCGTCGAGGGGCCAGTTGCAACTTGTTTGTAACTGGGGTCCACGTCGAGTGCCAGTTGCAACTTGATTGCAACTTGGGCGTCGAGGGGCCAGTTGCATCTTGCTTGTAATTGAGCCCTGTTTGAAGGCTAGTTGCAAGTTGATTGCAACTTGGGCGCCGTCGAGGGGGCCAGTTGCAACTTGCTTGTAATTGAACCCTCGTCGACCCAACTTGCTTGTAACTGTACCCCGTCGAAGGGTATTTTCTGCAACTTGCTCACCTATCGAGAGTTAGTTGCAACTTGCATGCAATTGGGGTGTGGCGCCCCGCAAAAACCACTACTAGAAAATCGTGGTGTTTTTGCGCATTGCATCATCATGACCGCATGCTCATGTCATCATGCCACATTGCATTTGAGCATCGTCATGTCATCATGCATTTGTTTGTCTAAAACTATTTTCGAAAAGACTATTTTTGTTTTCGAAACGCCCTGTCTTTATTTTAAATCAAAACCCGGGTCTCCGGAATATTTTGTTTTGTCTACGAACGGCTTGCAAAAGCCTCGTTTTAATAAATAAAATATTTAAATTATTTTTGGGAGGCAGCCAGCTAGGCCCGAAAGCTCAGCCGGCCACCTCCAGATAAAAACCCTACCTACCCCAGAAACACCCAAAACCTATGCTACCAAATAACCTACCCAACCTATCTACCCAGCCCCTCCACCTCACCCCAACCTATCCCTTTGCGCCACATCAGCCTGGCCCTCTCTCCAGCCAATCAACCACCGCCACCTACCCCGCGGGCCCCACCCCGGGATGGACAGGCGCGCCACTACTCCCACCTGCGGCCTGCCGCTAACCTGGGCCCCACCCCCCACCGACCGTTTTCCCGCCCGCGTCCGTGCCTGCACACGCCCCCAACACCACCCGGTCGCCTGCGACCCCGCACGCAACACCAACCCGCCTCGTGATCCACCCCGCGCCCAGGCCCACCACACCGACCTCGCTTCCATCTCCTCCCCATCACCTCGCCCGACCCCGCCGCCAGATCCTGCCGCCGCGCGGCCGTCCCGTCGCCGGCCATCAGCGACCAAGCCCCACCGCCGTTCCGTCCCGGTCGTCCCTCGCCGTCCCCGCCGCGATCTTCTCTGCCACCGGCGCCCCGTCCCCGCGCCTTCTCCTCGCCGTCACCCCGCGCCCCGGTGCCGCCTCCTTCCCCTACCTCCACGGCCGCCGCCCCTCCTCCTTCCTCCACAGCAGCCCCTCCTCCACCTCGTCGCCCGTTCCGAGCCCTGCGAGCGCCGCCGTTCTCTGCCGCTCCGACCGCGGCCACGTCGGCGCTCCCCGACGCGGAGCTCCTCCCTCCGCTCCGGTCACCACCTCCTCCCTTGCCGAGCTCCGCCACTTCTTCGGCCCCCGCCTCCGAACGTCGTCGGCCCCTTCCCCATGCCGGTCTCCTCCTCCCGCCGCTCGGGCTCGCCCGGCCGCCGTCGCCCTCCTCCGTTCCGTCCTCATCTGCCGTGCCACGCACCCCGGGCCCGAGCCGTGTCGCCCCAGTGTCCTTGTCGCTCCGCCGGCCACCAGGCGGACCCAAGCCGCGCCTCCGTCACTGCTGTCCGAGCCCGCCTCGTCGGGGCCCCGCCTTCCTCCTCGCTGCTCCTACGCGCTCCTCCACCGCACCGTGCCGCCAGCTCACCTCCGGCCGCCCCATACTCCGTGCCCGCGCGCGCCGCCGAGGCCCAGCTCGACCCCGCCTCGTTGCACCGCGCCGCTGTCGGCGCCTCCCCTTCCTTCCTTTGTCAACAGGTGGTCATGTGTGTGTTGTCATGCACACCCGGTGTGCTGCTGTTGTTGAGTAGCAACTGCTCTCTGTTTTTGTCTATCATTTCTCTGCCTATGCACGTCTGTGGGCTATGGTTCGATGTGAGGCAGTGTGCTCTGATCTGTGGTGTGGCGGTGTTGTCATGATGTTGAGTGCTACCCTCCTGACGACAAGATCGACAGTGACCTGGGATAACCCGATGAATTGCGGCGTTGATGCAAGTTCGCCATTGATGCAAGTTCGCCATCGACGCAGAACCCCAAGATCTTCTCCTGGAGCGACAAGTTCTTCTTCACGGATATGCCAAGTACTTCCTCGAGGCCGCCAAGTTCTTCACCCCGGACGCCAAGACCGACCCGGTATGCGGACCCGACAAGACCTTCTTCCCGCACCGACAATCGAAGCCCGGAACCGACAAGTTCGCCCACCCGGACACCGTGCGACAAGATCTACTTCCCGAATCCGTAAACCCCGGTACCCGATCCACTCAAGTTCGCCATCGACGACAAAATCGACACCGACCAGGGTGAATCCGATGAGCCGTGGATGCCGAACCAAATCCTTCTTCCCGGAACGCCAAGATCTACGCCGTTGTCCGAGAACGCTTCCGCCGAGACCGATCTCCGTCGAACCCTGTCGAACCCCGAACCCCTCGGAGCCCAAGTTCGCCGAACCCTAATGTGATTCCCTATCCGAGACCCCCATTATTTTTATTATATGACGTTATCAACTGTCGCATATTAAATTGTTCACCTCGCATGCATATCATAAACATGCCGATTCTTCTGCAGTAGTATTAAATATTGCATCCGGTGTTTGTTCTAGTGTTTGCTTCTTCGCGGATTAGACCGATGAGTTGATGCGAGTATCGACAAGTTCTCCGGATATGATCCGCCGGCAGTGTTTCCCAGGCGAGCATCTCTTCCCCTTCTGCCTATTTTGCATTTATAGTCTTTATTTCCTCCTGTTGATCTATTGCTATCCGTGTCACGATGCTTTAGTTTCCGTGCACCAGTTATATCCCGTGCAGCCTCTATATTGCCATGGACACCTCCTATTACCCGTGTTTGGTAGATAGCTGGCTTTGCGGGTCGTAGTTGCTTGCTCAGGTGCGATATCGTGTTGTCAAGTACCACAGTTGTTGAAATGCTGGCAGATGTTATTGGTGGAGATGATCATGACTTTAAATACAACTATTAAAATGCTAGATATAACTAATGCAGAGGCATCGGTGGACAATAGATGTTGTTTGGTTCTTCCACGCTCACTTGTGTCCCGTAGGACCCCGAGTACTTGATACCTGTTCCTTGATTTTAGCACTATCCACATCCGGGAGGCCTTATGGACCCCCCTGAGCCAGAGCTTGATTCATTTCTATTTCTTGGGGCCACAAAGTAGTTTGGGGCTTTATTACTATCATGTACCTATGTCATGTTTTACCGCTTTATTTAAGATTGTGCGTGGAGCACCTGTACTGTTCAGGATTGCGGAGTGTTTTCGCGGTATCGACAAGCCCAGTCACACTTTCGGGTTCCCAGTCGTTTACAGCCATTGGCGCAAACCTTGGGTTCGTCTCGGAGCCGGCCAACTTTGTTGCGGGTAGCTTAATGGGGTGGCCCCCTGAAATATTTATGAATCCTGTGATCGCTTTGTCGTGAATGCCTCGTTGGGTTTTGAGTTGGTTTTTCCGAGGTTGATCGAGTGTGTGTTGCTATTTGTGCACCCCTGCAGGGTAAAACTTTCTGAAAGCCGTGTCCGCGGTTATGGACGACTTGGAGCACAATATCTCGATCAAAGACAAGCATAACTAAAGTAGTGCTATAAATTTGACTTAATATGTGACTAGTAATCAGCTCAAGTATAACGGAATGGATATTAAAAATGCCAACAGCTGGTGGATCTGGGTTGTTTTGTGACATGCTATATGCCTAGTAAGTATTGCAACTCCAATGGAATGTGATAAAAGTGCCAATAACTGCTGGGTTTTGGGATTCCTCAGGAAAATTATATCTGTCTAGTAAATGTTCCAACTAGAATAGGATGGTGATTAAAACTGCCCACTAATTATGCTTCAGGATGACTCATGCTATCTATATCTGATTAGTAATTGCTGCAACTATAATAGAATGAGTAAAATGGCCAACTGTGTAATTTCCTTGGTCCGACTTCCTCGTTTGGTCTCGAGGGGGAAATACCAGGATGGGTTTGTTTGGTGTTAGCTTCAGGTTGGATCCGAATAGGTCTTTCTTACCCCTCGCTAATAGCCGCCAGTTGTATCAAGTCTCTATAGGTTGTCTAGTGCCGCTGCGCTGCCGCTTCAGCCCACCATACCTATGTAGGCGAGAGCCGCCGAATTCTAGCCTCGCCGTGTACTGGCCTCAATACTGACGCTCCTCTTTTTCCTTCGCCCTTTGCCGGCACCCTTTTGTTTTAGGCGGTTTGAGATCACCGTCGTTAGCAGGGTTACCCTTCCGGCTTGGCCTGGGCAGGGTTATGGACGCCCTTGGTTATTCTTCAGGGCTCTTAGCCCCATTTGCATCTTGTCCGTAGACGGGCGCTCTATCGTTTTCAATGTGATTTGGATCTTTGTATATTATATCTGTATTCATGACTCATGGAGTCACTGATGTATATATATGTTCTGTGGGTCCCATCGAGGACTGATGTGTAATGGTATTACTTCGTTTTCCACCCGCACGAAAGTGCCTAGTGGGCGTCCTTGAATCATTTCTATGCGGGTTTGGCGGGAAGCGCTAAAACTTGCATAGGGCCGATTTGAGGGTGTTACAGAGTGGTATCAGAGCCCAGCAGTTGCGATACCCCACAAGTCCAGCCTGTAGGATAACATAGCTAACGGTCGAAGTAGAGTGTCAAAACTATTTTTCAAAATCGGTTGGATAGATCTGATTAGGTCTGCTTTTACTCCTTACCCCTCTGCTGTTCTCCTCTTACCTCCGCGTGTTTCGAATCTACTCTCTTATCTTCTTCTAGTCTAGGATTTCTCGTGGTTGGGTTTCCATCGTACCTTCAGGTTTTCGCTTCCTTCTTTGGTAACGGTGCTTCTGCATCCGGTGTTCGTGTTATCTGAGGAATCCTTCATCTGTTAGACTTCTCTCTGTTCCTTGTTGTGCTTTCCGGTGTTTTCCGATGCGACGACATCCTCTATGCCAGATCCGATGCAGAGTCTCCATCACTCCTTTGTTTCCGACCCTCGTTTGTCGAGATCTTCAGTCTAATTCCGAGAGTTGGTTGCGTAATTCACCGATTCGTGTGCAGAGTAATGGTTTGGGTGCGCGATGGACTGATCACCATCCGACTACTCTTATCATTCGCTCTTGTACATTGAATCGGTGGATCCAGCAATTTTACTCCGTCCATGGAAGTAGAGGTGGCTTTATTTGTTGATACCTCTGCCTTCGCCTTTTGTTCCCAGAGTGTTCTCTCGACGATCACGGACAAGGACCTCTTGTTAGTGGTGTCGCGGGGATCTACACGAAGCGAGAAGTTTCAGATTGCCGACCTCCTTCCCAGTACCATGAGGCGGATCTCGAGGGCGAGATCCTTTGTTAGTGGTGTCGAATTGTAGCGCACCGCAAAAACCACTACTAGAAAATCGCGGTGTTTTTGCGCATTGCATCATCATGACCGCATGCTCATGTCATCATGCCACATTGCATTTGAGCATCGTCATGTCATCATGCATTTGTTTGTCTAAAACTATTTTCGAAAAGATTGTTTTTTTTTTCGAAACGCCCTGTCTTTATTTTAAATAAAAACCTGGGTCTCCGGAATATTTTGTTTTGTCTAGCAACTGCTTGCAAAAGCCTCGTTTTAATAAATAAAATATTTAAATTATTTTTGGGAGGCAGCCAGCCAGGCCCGAAAGCCCAGCCGGCCACCTCCAGATAAAAACCCTACCTACCCGAGAAACACCCAAAACCTATGCTACCAAATAACCTACCCAGCCTATCTACCCAGCCCCTCCACCTCACCCTAACCTATCCCTTTGCGCCACATCAGCCTGGCCCTCTCTCCATCCAATCAACCACCGCAACCTACCCCGCGCGGGCCCCACCCCGGGATGGACAGGCGCGCCACTACTCCCACCTGCGGCCTGCCGCCAGCCTGGGCCCCACCCCTCGCCGACCGTTTTCCCGCCCGCGTCCGCGCCTGCACACGCCCCCAACACCACCTGGTCGCCTGCGACACCGCACGCAACCCCACCCCGCCTCGTGATCCACCCCGACGCCCAGGCCCACCACACCGACCTCGCTTCCATCTCCTCCCCATCACCTCGCCCGACCCCGCCGCCAGATCCTGCCGCCGCGCGGCCGTCCCGTCGCCGGCCGTCAGTGACCAAGCCCCACCGCCGTTCCGCCCCGGTCGCCCCTCGCCGTCCCCGCCACGGTCTTCTCCGCCACCGGCGCCCCATCCCCGCGCCTTCTCCTCGCCGTCACCCCGCGCCCCGGTGCCGCCTCCTTCCCCTACCTCGACGGCCGCCGCCCCTCCTCCTTCCTCCACGGCCGCCCCTCCTCCACCTCGTCGCCTGTCCCGAGCCCTGTGAGCGCCGCCGTTCTCTGCCGCTCTGACCGCGGCTGCGCCGGTGCCCCCGACGCTGAGCTCCTCCCTCCGCTCCGGTCACCGCCTCCTCCCTCGCCGAGCTCCGCCACCGCTTCGGCCCCCGCCTCCGAACATCGCCGGCCCCTTCCCCATGCTGGTCTCCTCCTCCCGCCGCTCGGGCTCGCCCGGCCGCCGCCGCCCTCCTCCGTTCCGTACTCGTCCGCCGCGCCACGCACCCTAGGCCCGAGTCGCGTCTACCCAGTGCCCTCGCCGCTCTGCCGGCCACCAGGCGGACCCAAGCCGCGCCTCCGTCGCTGCTGTCCGAGCCCGCCTCGCCGGGGCCCCGCCTTCCTCCTCGCTGCTCCTACGCGCTCCTCCACCGCACCGTGTCGCCAGCTTACCTCCGGCCGCCCCGTACTCCGTGTCCGCGCGCGCCGCCGAGGCCCATCTCGACCCCGCCTGGTTGCACCGCGCCGCTGTTGGCGCCTCCCCTTCCTTCCTTTGTCAACAGGTGGTCATGTGTGTGTTGTCATGCACACTCGGGTGTGCTGCTGCTATTGAGTAGCTACTGCTCTCTGTTTTTGTCTGTTGTTTCTCTGCCTATGCACGTCTGTGGGCTATGGTTTGATGTGAGGCAATGTGCTCTGATCTATGGTGTGGTGGTGTTGTCATGATGTTGAGTGCTACCCTGCCGATGACAAGATCGACAGTGACCTGGGATCACCCGATGAATTGCGGCGTTGATGCAAGTTCGCCATTGATGGATGGAGCCAGAACCCTAGGCCTTCGACGCGGAACCCCAAGATCTTCTCCTGGAGCAACAAGTACTTCCTCGAGGCCGCCAAGTTCTTCACCCCGGACGCCAAGACCGACCCGGTATGCAGACCCGACAAGACCTTCTTCCCGCACCGACAATCGAAGCCCGGAACCGACAAGTTCGCCCACCCGGACACCGTGCGACAAGATCTACTTCTCGGATCCGAAGACCCCAGTACCCGATCCACTCAAGTTCGCCATCGACGACAAAATCGACACCGACCAGGGCGAATCCGATGAGCCGCCGATGCTGAACCAAGTCCTTCTTCCCGGAACGCCAAGATCTACGCCGTTGTCCGAGAACGCTTCCACCGAGACCGATCTCCGTCGAACCCTGTCGAACCCCGAACCCCTCGGAGCCCAAGTTCGCCGAACCCTAATGTGATTCCCTATCCGAGAACCCCATTATTTTTATAATATGACGTTATCGACTGTCGCATATTAAATTGTTCACCTCGCATGCATATCATAAACATGCCGATTCTTCTGCAGTAGTATTAAATATTGCATCCGGTGTTTGTTCTAGTGTTTGCTTCTTCGCGGATTAGACCGATGAATTGATGCGAGTATCGACAAGTTCTCCGGATATGATCCGCCGGCAGTGTTTCCCAGGCGAGCATCTCTTCCCCTTCTGCCTATTTTGCATTTATAATCTTTATTTCCTCCTGTTGATCTATTGCTATCCGTGTCACGATGCTTTAGTTTCCGTGCACCAGTTATATCCCGTGTAGCCTCTATATTGCCATGGACACCTCCTATTACCCGTGTTTGGTAGATAGCTGGCTTTGCGGGTCATAGTTGCTTGCTCAGGTGCGATATCGTGTTGTCAAGTACCATAGTTGTTGAAATGCTGGCAGATGTTATTGGTGGAGATGATCATGACTTTAAATACAACTATTAAAATGCTAGATATAACTAATGCAGAGGCATCGGTGGGCAATAGATGTTGTTTGGTTCTTCCACGCTCACTTGTGTCCCGTAGGACCCCGAGTACTTGATACCTGTTCCTTGATTTTCGCACTATCCACATCCGGGAGGCCTTATGGACCCCCCTGAGCCATAGCTTGATTCATTTCTATTTCTTGGGGCCACAAAGTAGTTTGGGGCTTTATTACTATCCTCTATCTATGCCATGTTTTACCGCTTTATTTAAGATTGTGCGTGGAGAACCTGTACTGTTCAGGATTGTGGAGTGTTTTCGCGGTATCGACAAGCCCAGTCACACTTTCGGGTTCCCAGTCGTTTACAGCCATTGGAGCAAACCTTGGGTCTGTCTCGGAGCCGGCCAACTTCATTGCGGGTAGCTTAATGGGGTGGCCCCCTGAAATATTTATGAATCCTGTGATCGCTTTGTCGTGAATGCCTCGTTGGGTTTTGAGTTGGTTTTTCCGAGGTTGATCGAGTGTGTGTTGCTATTTGTGCACCCCTGCAGGGTAAAACTTTCTGAAAGCCGTGTCCGCGGTTATGGACGACTTGGAGCACAATATCTCAATCAAAGACATGCATAACTAAAGTAGTGCTATAAATTTGACTTAATATGTGACTAGTAATCAGCTCAAGTATAACGGAATGGATATTAAAAATGCCAACATCTGGTGGATCTGGGTTGTTTTGTGACATGCTATATGCCTAGTATGTATTGCAACTCCAATGGAATGTGATAAAAGTGCCAATAACTGCTGGGTTTTGGGATTCCTCAGGAAAATTATATATGTCTAGTAAATGTTCCAACTAGAACAGGATGGTGATTAAAACTGCCCACTACTTATGCTTCAGGATGACTCATGCTATCTATATCTGATTAGTAATTGCTGCAACTATAATGGAATGAGTAAAATGGCCAACTGTGTAAGTTCCTTGGTCCGACTTCCTCGTTTGGTCTCGAGGGGGAAATACCAGGATGGGTTTGTTTGGTGTTAGCTTCAGGTTGGATCCGAATAGGTCTTTCTTACCCCTCGCTAATAGCCGCCAGTTGTATCAAGTCTCTATAGGTTGTCTAGTGCCGCTGCGCTGCCGCTTCAGCCCACCATACCTATGTAGGCGAGAGCCGCCGAATTCTAGCCTCGCCGTGTACTGGCCTCAGTACTGACGCTCCTCTTTTTCCTTCGCCCTTTGCCGGCACCCTTTTGTTTTACGCGGTTTGAGATCGCCGTCGTTAGCAGGGTTACCCTTCCGGCTTGGCCTGGGCAGGGTTATGGACGCCCTTGGTTATTCTTCAGGGCTCTTAGCCCCATTTGCATCTTGTCCGTAGACGGGCGCTCTATCGTTTTCAATGTGATTTGGATCTTTGTATATTATATCTGTATTCATGACTCATGGAGTCACTGATGTATATATATGTTCTGTGGGTCCCATCGAGGACTGATGTGTAATGGTATTACTTCGTTTTCCACCCGCACGAAAGTGCCTAGTGGGCGTCCTTGAATCATTTCTATGCGGGTTTGGCGGGAAGCGCTAAAACTTGCATAGGGCCGATTTGAGGGTGTTATATGGTGCCCCGTCGAGGGGCCAATTGCAACTTGTTTGTGAGATGGCAGATCTCGTCGCGGCATGCGTTTTGTGTGGGCTGCTTTCTGTGGGCTGTTCTGCGGGGTTGCCGTTGTTTTTTACCTCTGTTTTGTGAGCTGTTCTCTGGGCTGATGGGTTCACTGTCACTTGGGGTAGTGTACGTGGTACTGCACTGTTGCCATGTCGGGTGAGGCATATATAGATACATTATCGTACTACTACGTCACTCTCAGATGATAGGACTTCTCGTTACACGATTGGTCGAAGCTTGATTAGACCCCCGCCGAGGGGAAAATTGCAACTTGATTGCAACTAGGCCCCGTCGAGGGGCCAATTTTAACTTGCTTGAAACTGAGGCCCCGTCTAGGGGGAAGTTGCAACTTGATTGCAACTACGCCCCCGTCGAGTGAGGCCAATTGCAACTTGATTGCAACTGGGCTCCTGTTTAATGGGGTCAATTACAACTTGATTGCAACTGGACCCGTTGAGGGGCCAATTGCAACTTGATTGCAACTAGGCCCCTATCGAGTGGCCAGTTGCAACTAGCTTTTAGCTAAGCCCCCATTGAGGGGCCAGTTGCAACTAGCTTGTAACTGAGCCCCTGTCGAGGGGCCAGTTGCAACTTGATTGCAACCGGGAGACCCTGTCGGTGGGCTAATTGAACTTGCTTATAACTGAGCTCCCACTAGGGCCCAGTTGCAACTTGCTTGTAACTAGGGCACCGCTGAGGGGGGCAGTTGCAACTATATTGGAATCGGGGGACCCTGTCGGCGGGCCAATTGCAACTTGATTGTAAATGAGCTCCCGATGGGCCCAGTTGCAACTTGCTTGTAACTGAGCTCCCGCCGGGGCCCAGTTACAACTTGCTTGTAACTAGGGCCTCGCTGACGGGCCAGTTGCAACTTGCTTATGTGCCAGGGGAAGACGAGCAAGTTGTGAGCCTCCTTTGCAACTACATTGTAAATGAGCCTATGTGCAAGTTTATTGTAACTGAGCCTCCAAGTCAATTGCAACTTGCTTGTAACTGGGTCTATGTAAAAATTGAGGCTGTGTTGAACCAAGTCACTCACAACTAGCTTACAACTCGATCGCGACTGAGCCAATTGCAACTCGCTTGCAACCGAGTCTCGACCAGAGTGCAATTAAGCCTTTTTGCAACTTGATTCATTACAATTGAAGCCCATTTATTGTATTGAACCAACCCAGTCACAACTAGGATGCATCCGAGCCTTGACAACGACCATTTTTTGAAACCTAATTTAACCCAAGCCATTTTTTGTTTGTATATTTTTGCAGTCAAGCCAACACATCCACAACTAGGATGCAACTGATCCGTGCCGACACTATTTTTTCACAACTTGATTTTGTATTTAACCCTGTTGCAACCGATCTAAAAAAATTATACTTTTGCAATTTAAACCAAGTCAGTCATCAGTTGTTCAATAAGTTAGCAAAGAGACACACTTATGTAGTTATTATTGATCGATTGCTCAGTAAGTTAGCTAAAAAAAGTTGATCGGTCGAAAAACAAAGACCCATGGGCCATGCAAAGGGGTACGTAACTTGCATACTACAGAGTTCACCTCTCGCAAGCAAGACACGATCGAGTTCAGCAAAAAAAAATCATTACAGACAAAGCAACAACCGGGAAAAAGAAAAAAGATTGCACACATATCGACTTAGTTCTCAGTCGCCTGAGCCCAAGGCAGTCCCATACTAAATAGTGTCTAGATTTATCTAAAATTTAACAAATTTGTAACATCTATTTTGATACGGAGAGAATATAAAAGGTGAGAGCTCTACAATCCTTAAGCATAATTCTTACGGGTAATGGCCAGTTTAGGAAATAACCTTACTATGTTGAAAGCGAAGACGAAAGGTTTTCAGTTTAATGAAGGAAGGTATGTTTTCTTCCACCTAGCGCCCTTCCCCGCTGGGGAAGGTGAGCTTGCCGACCGCTGCTAGAATTGTTTCTCGAGAGCCAAATGCGTACCTTATCTTTATAGAAGAGAGTAAAATATTTACAGGAGTCCTAGATCAAAGTTGCAAGCAACTGATCCGGGATAACTCAACACACCCCCACACACCCATGATACACCTAAGCCTACTCTCGCGGCATGAACACTCTCTCGAGTTGTAGCTATGTCCCATAGCTGAAACTCCACTCGTATCTTACTGATGAGCTGCTCTGTGTTACATTGTTGTGGGATATTTGCGAACACTCTTGCATTCTTCTGTTTCCACAGTGTCCAAGCCACCAGTATTACCAGCGCTGCTAGAATTGTAATGGAGCACACGTTGGAGATAGTAGTGGTTGAGACGGATTGCTCCGTCATGCTGGACATGATCACCCAAGCCGGTCCAGCCTGGGGCACATGAGGTACGGTCGCTGAAGTCCGTCGCTTGCTTGCTTCAAAGGGTAATATGTCGTTTAGGAAAATGCCTTGATCATAAAGTTGTCCTGGATTATGCTCTTGCTAATTTTGGTCGTAAAGATTTAGAACTGCAGTCTAGCTGGTGTGGATCACTCGGGATAAGGTGGATTGTATATGTAATGCTACACTGCCTATCCATCTTCTCCTGGCAAAAGAACAAGGAAACAAGCAAGTTGATATATTTTGCAGGTATATATAGGACAAAATTCGTGGCCACTTGCATGCGCGGTACGTTGACCCGATCTACAGATATTGATTATGCAGAGATTTGTTTTTGTGGAAGATCATCCAGAGATATTGACCTAACAGCTAGCTGTTGCTTGGCCTGCATTTCATCGGGCATCGTGGAAACTATGTATGCAAACGGTGGTTTAATTATGCATGCGCTCCCCTCCCAAATGCTTGCTTCAATCACAAGCGGCAGCGGCTTAGACAACTATTGCTTCAAATCACAAGTGGTTTAATTATGCATGCAAGCTAATGAAGCCAGGCGAGATCACCGGCGCAACAAACATCCGTGATCGTCGTGTGTGCAAGTACGTACGGAGTAGTACTATGTATACCCCATGATCTCAACCTCATACAAACACACACGAACAACAATAATCAATTTTAGAGATCGAGATGGTGAAGCTCAGTGCCCGCGCGCTCGTGTTGTCTCTCTGCCTTGTGCTCGCCCTCTTCGCCGGTCAGCCGGTAGCAGCAGCCCACGGCCACCGTGGCCGCGGGCACGGCAAGAAGGACACCGGCGGCGGCAAGCAGGAAGACCCTAGGGACACGGTTAAGAGGGTAGTGACCGAGGCCATCGGCGGCAGCAAAGGCGTCGGCGCCGCCCTCATCCGGCTGGTCTTCCACGATTGCTGGGTCAACGTAAGTGTGGTTAACTCATCATCCCTGTCTGATATCTGCATGTAGTACAACCAATCAGCTAATCGTGTTCGTGCGTGCAGGGTTGCGACGGGTCCGTTCTCGTGGATCCCGTGCCCTACGGCAGCAAGGCCGAGAAGGAGGCGGAGAGCAACATCGGACTCGCCGGCTTCGATGTCATCGACAAGATCAAGTCCCAGCTCACTTCCCCGGAAAACTTCTCATGCGCCGACATCGTGGTCCTGGCCGCCCGCGAGGCGGCCTTCAACCTTAGCCGCGGGAAGATCAACTACATAGTCAAGACCGGCCGCACGGACGGGGTGGTGTCGTCGGCATCAGCCGCCGACGCCGTGCTCCCTCCTTCCACCTTCGATTTCGAGCAGCTGAAGGCCAACTTCGCCGCCAAGGGTTTCGACACCCTGGAGCTCGTCGCCCTCTCCGGCGCGCACACCGTCGGCGTCGCCCACCACAGCTCCTTCGCTGACCGCCTCAACGACACCACCGCCACGCCCATAAGCCGAGACTACAAGAACGCCCTCGTGGAGGACGTCAAAAAACGTCCGATCCAGCCCAACAACATCCGCGACAAGGACGAAACCTTCCGGAACGACGCCGGCTACGATGACACAGGGGTGAACACGACCATGGCGGCGAGGGGGGTGCTGGACAACAGCTACTACCACGCCAACCTCCAGAACACGGTGCTCTTCAGGTCCGACTGGGAGCTGCGCAACGACTTCAGCGGCCAAGCCGGGAATGCCATGGAGACGTTCAAGCGCGACGCCGCCCAGTGGTACGACGAGTTCGGGAAAGCCATGGCCAAGCTCAGCGACCTCCCCGCCCAAGGTCCTCGTTTCGAGAACAGGACCAACTGCAGAGTATTCAACACCAACAACAAATATTAGACATACTGTCGACAAGCCCTTAAATTGACGCCTGCCTTTATAATTTTTTAACTTTTTTTATGAAAGGTCCACAAATCTATTCATACTTACATGTAATGATTTGTATTCTCAATTGTTTGTTCTAAATGTACTGCTCGTATTAACCACAAATAAGAGCAAAGTCATTTTCCTTCCTTATCTCCAGATTTGTGTTCATGGGCTTTTGTCTTGTGTTGTTCCCAGCTTTGACTTGAGTAATTAGGCTTGTCGTTCGCCTCGGAATAGTCTTGTTGGGCTTTTCTACTTGTTATGTTAGCCCATCAAGACACATTCTTTTTTTTTGAGAGCAAACATTTTATTAATAGAAAATCAAGTTATATGGGTAAAAAACGTGAAAATTAATAGACAAACAAGGAGAAAATAGATATCCTTATTTTTTTGCAGAAAACTATCTTTAGGGTTTCCTGCACTTGCCGAAGCCAGCGGACGTCGCCAAACACCAACGTCACCTCGATGTGCATTGTAATAGACGCCGAGTCTCCACCATTGCCGAATCCAAGTTAGCACCGTCGTCAACGAGACTTTGTGAGTCGACGAGCAGGCCCCCTACAAGAAGCAATGCACATGTTGTTGTGGCACGACGACCGGGAATGTCCCAGTGCTACCTTGAACTAAGATCCACCGCATCCCATCAACAAAGTCGAGAAATACCGACAAATACATCACCTCCGGACCATCATCCTCGCTCTAGAGCATCCACCTCGCCGCGGACCGCAACGCCGTCGTGGATAACGGCGAACGCCAGCGACACGTCGAGATAAAGATCTCGTCAGATCTGAAGATCCGCGAGAAGACCAAGTCGCCGATCTAATAGATCGACGAGCACATGTGGCCATCAACTCCGAGACGCTGCCATGAAGGTCGCCACCGGTGTGGGAGAAGAGTTGAGGCAAATTTATTCACCCATGCATCGCTCCCACCACCCCAACGACACACCACAACAAAAAGACCCTAACCCTAACTACAAAACGGAGGAACGAGATCCCCTCCCTCATGCCACCAGAGCGGCGTGGAGGGAGAGGGGACTCACGCCATGGCCGGTGGAGATTTGGGGGAATTGGTCGTCGCCGTCTCCTGTGTCGTACAACAAAGAGAACTACAGCCGATATACAAGCAAAACACCCCCGGAAAGACTAACAATCTACAAAATTGTCCAAATAATCACTCCTAGGCAGCAAAATCCCACGCAAAGCCCACAACAAAGGGATTTACTTTGTTCAACCACTCTTGTTTCCCTATCAGATCAAGAACACAAAATATTTTAAAAAGAAAGGGAACAACATTTAGCCGTGCTTGCAACTGACATGTTAAAAACAATTAGTTGTAACTCGTTCTGCAACCGACAGATAAACACCACCAATTGCAAGTAGAAGACACACTAGATGAGCTAATGCATTAGGCAAAAAAATCATTAAAACTAGAAAAACCATTCGGTTGTGACATGTGTTGCAACTGGCGTGTTAAAACTTCCTCAATTGTGACTCATGTTGCAATTAATAGATAAGGTGTTCCCAGGCGGGCGGAGGTCTAGCGAAGCAGAGGTGGCGCGGCCTATTATTGTGCGGGTGATGTACCCGACGGTGGCGCCTGCGTTGGTATCTGTGGTGGCTGTCTTGAGCTTGGGCAGAGCCTTGCAGGACCATATCTGGGTAAGGGTGGGTCGGGCTCAGCCTCGCCGCCACCGGTTTGACTTCGACCAGTTCGTGACATGGGTAGCAGCAACAATACCCCCAGCTGCATCTCTACGATGGGAGCTTCGCGCACCCGTCTATGTCTGGCCGGACCTATGATACTGAGCAATAGGGTAGCAACAACGGTGGACTATGTGCAGCAGCGTGACGGCGGGGACTTTACAGGCTCTCCTGGAACCCGACCGGTCCTGCCAGACCTGGTGTGTCCCTATTGTCGTGTCCGGTCGACACCAATCGTTGGTGGTGGAGGACGTTATCCAGGTGGTCGTGTTATTGCCGCCCTCCAACTCCAATGGTCGGGTGTACTAATTGTCATTGTTTCTAGTTGGCTAGCATCTTTGACGGTGGAGGTTGTTCCCTCATGAGTGGTTGTGGTACTACCACGCCCTGTTTACGGATGGGACTTCTTAGTCTGGCCGGTCTCGCGGTGTTTGCCATGGTGTTACGATGATGTAGCCCGACCTACGGTCATTACCACATCAAGGTCTCTGACTTATGCCAAATCATCATGGACACCCAAGTTGCATCCTATCCTCTATGCGAGCTCACTTCCTACCATTTGGATAGTATACTACTTTATACCCTGTCCCATAATCATGATAGGTTCATATCGACAAGTACAGAGGCAAGGTAGCAAGCTCGGAGCATCAAGCCCGACAAGACGGATGCTTGGAAGAGGAGGAGGAAGAAGCCGTTGAAGCAGCACCGGAGTCTCCGGCTTCAGCACCCCAGAGTCTCCGCCTCTCAAGCCCCGAAGTGTCCGGCCTCCCTTTGCTCGAAGCCTGGTGCTGCCAGTCTGACACCCAATCCAGTCTCCCTCCGCTCGGAAGCTTGTGTCATTTTTCCAATAGAACGAATCACAATGACATAGTCAAAATAACAGCATGAACTAATGACACAGTAGTAAAAAACCATAATATAATCCCCTTTCCCTCACAAGAAACAAAATAAACAAGCAAGTTCCTTGAAAAAAAAAGGAACAAGCAAGTTTGACATATTTTGCAAATATAGGCAAACTCGTGACAGCTTGCATCCGCGTACATTGACCCATGCATCAATATTCTCCTAGACTAGAGTAACACACACCAGTTTGTCCAGCTTACTATCCAGATATTAAGAATTAAGAAAAGCTAGCTGCTGCTGTGCTGCACACCATGCATGCGGCTTGAGGCCTGCTTGGCCTGCAATTTTGGCATCTAGCTAAGGTCAACTAAGAACCTCGCTTATGCCAAATGCATCCGCCGGAAGCAGCAGCGTAAACAATTGCGTGAGTGCATGCAAGCTAATGAAACCCAGCGAGGTCACCGGCGCGCAGTGCACTCGCGTACGTGCTATAAATACCCCTTGATCTTAAGCTCACTGGACACACACAGACACACACCATTCCATCCTAGCAGTCCAGAGCGAGATCGATCGACGATGGCGAAGCTCAATGCCGGCACCGTCGCGTTGTTGTCTCTCTGCCTGGGGCTCGCCTTCTTCGCCGGTCAGCCGGTAGGCGTCCACGGTGGCGGCGGCAGCAGCGGCGGCGAGAAGGACGCCGTCAGGGCCACGGTTAAGAAGGTAGTGGCCGAGGCCATCAAGTGCAACCCACGCATCGGCGCCGCCCTCGTCCGGCTGATCTTCCACGACTGCTGGGTCAATGTACGTGATTAACGACTCATCCTCTGACGAATTTGCGTCTCCATTCACATATAATTATATATAGGTATGTCTACCTCTCTCTCATTTGAGATTTTCTTAAGTCTCAATCAAATGAGAAAAATGCAATCCTAGTTAAATGAAATGTGTAACCTATTCTAGTTCCACTTTTCTAGTAAAAAAGTGCAATTCTATTTTTGTAACACAAAAGTGCAATTGAAACTAGTTGTACTTTTTTTAAACAGATGGTTGCACTTTTTTGAGTGATTGAGACTTAAGGAAATCTCTGTTTGAGATTTTATTACGTCTCAATCAAATGTGAAAAGTGCAACCGTCTTTAAAAAACATGTGCAACTCATTCCAGTTGCAATTGCATTTTTCTTACATTAGTCTGACTAAGAAATAGCAAAACTGTTATATATACCGTTCATGTCATGCGTGCCTGCAGGGTTGCGACGGGTCCGTGCTCCTGGATAGCAAGCCCTACGGCAGCAAGACAGAGAAGGAGGCGGAGAGCAACATCGGACTCGACGGCTTCGACGTGATCGACAAGATCAAGTCCCAGCTCTCTTCCCCGGAAAAGATCTCCTGCGCCGACATCGTGGTCATGGCAGCCCGCGAGGCGACCTTCATCCTCAGTCGCGGCAAGATAGACTACACTGTCAAGGCGGGTCGCATGGACGGCGTGGTCTCGTCGGCAGACGCGGAGGACGCCGTCCTCCCTCCTTCCACCTTCAACATCACCCAGCTGAAGGCCAACTTCGCCGCCAAGGGCTTCAACACACGGGAGCTCGTCGCCCTCTCCGGCGCGCACGCCGTCGGCGTCGCCCACCTGAGCTCCTTCACGGACCGCCTCCACGACGCCACCGCCACGCCTATCAGTGACAGGTACATGGACGCTCTCACCGACGACGTCAAGGAACAGAAGAAGGTGCAGGGGACGCGGGACCCGATCCAGCCGAACAACATCCGCGACAAGGAGTTCGCCTTCCGGAACGCGTCCGGCTACGACGACACCGGCGTCGACACGTCCAAGGGGGGCAGAGGGGTGCTGGACAACAGCTACTACCACGCCAACCTGCAGAACACGGTGCTCTTCAGGTCCGACTGGGAGCTGCGCAACGACACTACCGGCGCCGCCGGTGACTTCATGGCGACGTTCGAGGCCGACGCCAACAAGTGGTACGTGCAGTTCGGGAATGCCATGGCCAAGCTAAGCAAGCTCCCTGCCGAGGGCACACGTTTTGAAATCAGGAAGAACTGCAGAAGAAACAACTACTAGAACAATTTGTACCATAAAGTATCAATCGTCGAACAATCCTGGTATCTCCCTTTTCGCAAAAAGAAAAAAAAACTCTCAGTATTCGATCTGTATGCATATGTGCATGTATTTATTTGTAATAATTTGTACTCTAAGTCCCTATTCCTTAATTAACTTGATGTACTACTCCTATATTCAACAAAAGTACGTCCAACCTGTTTATGCTTATTTATGATACTCAATTTGGTTCCATGAAGTTAATCGTTGTGGATCTATTTTTGTCTAGCTCCTGCTATTGTAGCATGCATGCTAGTACCGTTGATAGTTTAGTGGTTGCTTTGGGATTGAGATTTGCATAAAATTTATTCTCTTGCGGACCAAGTTTCTACCATATTACATACATGTACTTTTATGCCTATATCACACCACTCCTTCCAACTTCCATCTATTTAATTTTTAATCTTAGATTTAAAAGACCCATATGTCTTGAAATAAATGTAAGATTGACAATCTGTTTGAACTTTATATTTCTTTCGACAATATGTTTAAACAAGCCCAAAATTCAAAATGAAAATTCTGAAAACAATGATACATCATGATGGATTTTGGAACACAATGATACATCATATGATGGATTTTGAAACACGACGAGACCTAACGAAACTAGAGACAAATTATTATGTCTTCGAGTTGTGATCACTATGGTTTTAATTAAATCATTATATTTTTTTGAAAAGGAGATAAAAGCCCTGGCCTCTGCATCGACTTATGCATATAGACTTTATGCAATCATCATGTATCTCTCTTAGGATTTGAACTAGAATTGCTATGTTATTTATATTGTTTTGCATTGACATATTTATGGTTTGAACTCTAAGATTGTTGCTAATTTCTAAATCTAATGAACCAAGTTTGAAATGCAGTGAAAAAATTGTTTAAAGAAATATTTTCACCAGGTTTAATTATGTTTTTCAACGTTTCACCAGGTTTCCTAAGTTTATTTTCAAATATGATTAAAATATATTAAATATCGATATTGTTTTCAAACACTATTCACTAGCTAGGAACTCAAATATCCAAACGGTTTCCAAATTGGAGTTCTAGTTTAAGAGTTACAAAAGTGTTAATGTTGAGAAGTAGATCTTTTAAAGGGAGAAACAAGAGAGAAGTATACTGACATAACCTTTGCATAAAGTTAATGATCAAGAACTGGTACATGCATAAAGTGAAGGAGAGAAAAAGTTGAGCATGAATGCTAGATAGGGCACATGCTAGAATTGTTGCTCTCCTAGCCGAACTACCTGGGTGGGAGAATATCTCATGCACCCACACTTGTGCACCGGTGCACCCATTTTTCAGCTGATGTATTTAGGATTTTTGGAAAATTTAGAAAAAAAGTACTGACATAGATAATACTTGGATCTAACATTCCACATAATTCAAATCCAAATTTATAATACATGTTGAGTAAACTAATAGACGAATTTGGCACTAAAAAGAATATGTTACGTTTGGGCTCTAAATTTCACCAACTATCACTATTAATAGAATTTGTCATTTTTGTTTTTTTTGCTTGCACCGAGAATTCTGATTTGAAAATTTCGAGACGTTAGATGCAACTGTTAAAATTTTCTAAAACTCTAAATAGTGTCAACCATTACTTGGTGCACTGGGTGCATGACAAGGCATGGTGCACCAGGTGTACCCAAATTGGGCGTGCAAAACCCAAAGGCTCAACATCCTTCCAAGCAGATAGTTGTGCACTATGAAAACGAGATTCTTTCACACATTGTGGGTGATGGATTGTTCAAAAATGTTGCGCATTGTGGGTATATTTCATCTAGAAGATAGTGCACCTTCCTGTACTAGCGCTTATCCATCAGCTAAATTTGCAAACGGTGGATCGGTTCAGAACATTGATACTATTGCATGATTCGAGCATTCCAATGTAGACACGCCAAAGCCATGTCAGCTTGACAACTGCTCTGCAATAGCCTCAATGATGATCGTTGCAATTGATGTCTACACACTTCTATTCTTGTAGACAGTTGTTGGGCCTCCAAATACAGAGGTTTGTAGAACAGCTGCAAGTTTCCCTTAAGTGGATTACCCAATGTTTATCGAACTCAGGGAGGAAGTGGTCAAAGGTATCCCTCTTAACCAACTCTGCAATCAAGATACAAGAAGTCTCTTGTGTCCCCAACACACCCAATGCACTTGCCAGGTGTATAGGTGCACTAGTTCGGCGAAGAGATAGTAAAATACAAGTGGTATGGATATAAGACAATGGTGCCAGAAAATACTTTGATGTCATGGAAGAGACTAAAGACAAACTGAAATAAATATGGCAGCAAACAAACATGTAACAGATCTAGTTGCAAACGGAGTTTCAATGCTTAGAAACAAGGCCCAGGGATCATACTTTCACTAGTGAACACTCTCATATAAATATCTTCTCTTTATGATGCTACCCTGAACTACTCTCCGGTTGGACATTCTAATCCATGGTAGGGCTATAACAACACTCCTCAAAGTTCATATTCCCCATCTAGATAACCCCACACTGTCACCTTGAGCGCTAGATGGTTCCAACAAACACCACAATTTCATAGAGATATCCAACTCCAAATATAACTCATAACAAGTATTTGTAATCTCTAGCCTAAGTGCCACCACGGTGCACGCTGTCACTTTCACACACGTGGGGAGAGCAGATATCTATTAAAGCACTTGAGTAGCACGGTAGATCTACTTGATTACAAAGCTCATGACCACAACAAGATAATGCATAGAGAGAGATGAACACATAGCTACATGGTGTGGCCAGCTCCTAGCCCCTCTCCATCTCGTCTTCTGGCTCCGTGAGTCTTCCGGTAAAATATTGACTTTGGCTTTTGTCCTGTCCAATACCGAGAATATTCATTTTATGGCTTTTCTAAAACCAAAAACAGAAGAAAACAGACAACTGGCACTTTGGCATCTTGTTAATAGGTTAGTCCCAGAAAGTGTATAAAAATACTCCAAAGTGTGGACAAAACATAAGAAAGTAGATATAAAACAAGCATGGAACATCAAAAATTATAGATATGTTTGCAACGTATCAACATCCCCAAGCTTAACTCCTGCTCGTCCTCGAGTAGGCAAGTGATAAAAAGAATAATTTTTGAGGTGACACACACCATCGCAATCATGATCAAACCATTTGCAAGCATTGAAAGATGGGATCAAAGAACTCTAAACATGAGCATGAAAGATGAAGTTCTAACAATAAGACAAAGTAACTATGCTGGAACATGAAACGATACAAACAAAAGATTCATGAATAATAATGCTTTGAAAGACGTTTGTTTGTTTAACATAAAGAAAACATAATGAGAATGGTATTCACCTTGTCCCTCATAGTGTAGCAAACCATAAATGCATAGGACACCTTTAAAGTTCATAAGGGTGACTAGATACAAATAGTTTAAGAACAAGCAATATCAAAGTTATGCATCAATCAACAAGTCTTGGGACAATGCACATTAAACAAAGAATGGCCACTATTCTCTCTCAATAGGTGCATAAAGATAGAAGATGGAGACTCAACATAAAAGTAAAAGAAAGGCCTTCATAGAAGCAAGCAGGGATTCAAGTCTCATAAAGAGCTTCCAAAAATTATGGTACTTATTAGCTTTCAGCTCTCATTGCCCCTATCATAAGCATCTTGAAGTGATTAAGGTAAAAGTGAACAAACTATGGAGTATATGTTTGACAAAGTATAAGTTGGCAATCTCATGTCCCTTGAATACGAGGGCCGCTCCTCATGCTACTCAAGTTTAGTTACCGGTAAGTTCTTTTCATAGTAAGTACATGTGTATCATAGAGAACCGCCAACGGGGTACCCCTTGCCTGATGATACGGAAGAATCCCCATATCAAAATAACAAGGCAAGCAGACAATAAGCATCTCAACATCTTCTTATTTACCATGGGAAAATGGTGCTGTTTTCTCTCTTTCCTCTTTTCGCATCTTTTTTTCTCAATCTCTGATGTGCTCGTTATTGACGTAGGAGTGTCTTCTTCTTTTGATCCCCCGTAACAGTGCCAGAAAAAGTCTTTGCTGACTTTTGTATTAACGAGCTCGTTGGGGAACCCCAAGAGGAAAGTATGATGAGCACATCAGTAAGATTTCCCTCAGTACGAAACCAAGTTTATCAATCCAGTAGGAGCAAGGAAACACCCCAAAGGTGTAGCTAGCTGAACGTTGGCAGGGCGCACTACCGTTGCCAGCAGCAACGTGGAGACTTGCACAACAAAACCACAGAACCTTTGAGACTTTGTGAGGTTGTCAATCTCACCGGTTTTGTTGAAAACAAAGAATTAAACCTATCAAATGGAAGGAAGTAATAGTTTGCAGAAAGTAAACACAAAGCAGTAAACAGTTTGTAGATTGTATGTAAAAGAAAGGAACGGGGTCCATAATTCACTAGAGGTGGCTCTCCTTAATATATATGACATGCTGGGTGAAAAAATTACAGCGGGGCAATTGACAAACATCGAGAAAGCATACAAGCATATAGTACTCATCTTGACTCCTTTGAGACTTGATTGGGCATTACAACATTATACATAGACCGCCATCCAACTGCATCTATGACTAATAATCCACCTTCAGGTTATCATCCGAACCCCCTCCAGTATTAAGTTGCAAGCAACGGATTATTGCTTTACGAATTGCGTGTAAAGTAAACAATACAATTGTTCTATGAACAAATGATTGTTGTTTTCTCCCTAGTAGCAGCAATACATCTAGTACCTTAGAGATTTCTGTCACATCCCCAGATTACCAGATGCATGAACCCACTATCGAGAATAAATACTAACTCTTGGAGTTTCTAGCATCTACTTGGCCAAGATAGCTACTAACAACGGAAAGCATGCAAGATCACAAATAACAAAGACATGATAGAACCAATAATCAATCTGAAATAGCATCTCAATATCCATAGGATCCCTGCAAAAACAACATGCAGAATTACAAATAGATGATCTTGCTCATGAACGGAGCTCACAAGATCTAGACATGAAAGCACAAAGGAGGATAACCAGCCATCTAGCTACTACATGGACCCGTAGTCCAGAGATGAACTACTCTCGCATCACACCGGAGGCTTGCATGATGATGAAGAAGGCCTCCAGGGTGAATTCCCCTCTCCGGCAGGGTGCCGGGAAGAGCTTAAGATCCCTCCCGATCTAGGGATGGAGATGACGGTGGCTATAGACTCTTTTGTGGATTTTTGATCAGGTACTTAGGGTTTCTACAACAATTTTGGCAACAATGCTTATAGGAACAATTTTGGTAACAATAATTATAAGCCATATCCTCCCAACAATGGTAATGCTTATGGAAGTTCCTACAACAATAATAGGAGTCCTCCCTCTGAACTTGAAGTTATGCTTAAGGACTTTATTAGTAAACAAACTACTTTCAACAAAACTATTGAGGAAAAACTCTCTAATGCTGAAAGAAATATAGCATCACTTGCTGAAGCTCAAACTTCTTCGAATAAAATGGCTGCTAAACCTGAAACTAATGATAATCCCTTTGCAGCTACTAATGCTATACAAGTAAGAATTGATGAAAATGTTAGACTATTAGCTGAATTACATGCTAAGTGGGAAAGAGAAGATGAAATTGCTAGAAACAGTAGTGTTTCTACTATTACCACCACTAGTATTGAGGCTAGTAATAGTTCTACTACTTTAGATGATAATTTTGATTTTGATCTTGATGGTTGCAATATCTCTGAAGTTATTAAGTTCCTACAAAAGCTAGCTAAAAGTCCTAATGCTAGTGCTATGAACATGGCTTTTACAAAACACATTACTGATGCTCTCATAAAGATTAAAGAAGAAAAGATGAAACATAAAGCTTCTATTCCTATAAAACAAGAAGATGGTTGGGAACCCATAATTAATATGAAAGTGAATGACTTTGATTTCAAAGCTTTATGTGATCTTGATAGTAGTGTTTCTATTATGCCTAGAAGGATTTATGATATGCCTTATTTGCCTCCACTTGAAGATTGTTATTTGAATGTCCCACTTAATGATGATGCTAAAAAGAAACTAATGGGGAGTATTAATGATGTTCTTATTATGGTTAACAATGCCTATGTCCCCGTTGATTTCTATGTTTTGGATGTTGAATACAATGCTTCTTGTCCTATTACTTTGGGAAGACCTTTTCTTAGAACTGTTGGTGCCATTATTGATATGAAAGAAGGCACCATTAAATATCAACTCCCACTCAAGAAAGGTATAGAACACTTCCCTAAGAAGAGAGAGAATATTTCTTTTGCTTCTCCTATAAAAACAAAATTTGGTCTTAATGCTTCTTCATTTAAGAACACTTGATCCTTTTTCTTGCTTCTTATGCCTAACTTAAAGGCGTTAAACAAAAGTACTTATTGGGAGATAAACCAAAAGTTTTAGATGAGTCTTGGAAGTTATTACTTCAGGAATAACTGCTCCTTATCCTTTTTATTTGCTTTTTGTGCCAAGAGTAACCTCTAATGAGAGAGAAGTAATGATTGAGAAAGTTGCTGTCCCGAAAACGATTTCTGTGCTTCACCGTAAAAATTCGTGTAAAATATCTGGACGTCGTTTTGAGGCATGATATTTTGTGCTTCTGACCCAGGTTGTTATCTAACTTTTGTTAGTTCAACACTTTTTGATTTGAGCAACAAAAGGTATTCTAAAAAATTCATCTTTACCTGCTGGTCTGTTTTGACAGATTTCTGCCATTTTCTGCATTTGCTTCTTGTTGGTTCCTTTTTGAGTTCTTTTGGGGAATTGAGCTTTTTGAGGGAAGTGCTACAGTATGTAGTGTTATAATGGAAGTTTATTTGGTGTTGGAACTGAACCTTAAGACTTATTTATCTTGAGTGCACTAATGTTGCTAATAAAGATTGTGTGAAGATTTGTATGAAGAAAAAATTCAGGTGTATGGAAGGAATGAGTAATGAGATGAAGGATGGACTAAAGCTCAAGCTTGGGGATGCCACGCATGTCACTCCAATAAATATCCATGAAGTAAAAGCGTCAAAGCTTGGGGATGCCCAAGGCATCCCCCTTTTCATTAATAAAAATCCCAGGTTTCTTCCAAACGCTTCATTTTTATTGTTTCATGCACAATTGTGTTGTTCTTGGAGCGTCTTCTTTTTCATTTTTGTTTTGGTTTTTCATTTGCTTGGTTTTATTAGTTTTATGAATAAATTGGTTGGACCCCCTCTTTCATTCAATGGTTTGCAAATAGTTTGGTTTGGTTTGGAAAAGAGTAGGAAAGTTCATAATTATGTGGTAAAGAGAGCTTGTTTTTGACTGTTGCCTATGCTTTGTCATGCCATGCTTGATATTGTTTTGGCTTTATGCTTAGTATTCTTTTATGTAGCATGACTTGTTATAAACAATTGAGATTGCTTAATGTGCCTTGGATGAATCGTGCGTTGTTTTAGCATATTAAAGCATAGTATAGTGGTATTCTCCTTTGATGCTTTATTTGGGTTGACTTGGCGCATGTCACACCATGTTATGACTATCTCAAGTCACCATAGCCTTTATGATCCTTTAGTTTTCAACTTTTAGTATCACTTTATGCTTTTATCAATGATGTTTTGTCGCTTTGCATGATTGTGGCCATTATTGCTCTATTATTTTGTCGCTCCCAGTCTTTTGCTAGCCTCCACAACCAAGTATGAGTTCCACTCATGCATCCAACCCCCTAAACCAAGTTATTACAAAGAGTACACCATACCTACCTATTAGCTTATGCTATTCCAAGTATATTCATGCTTTTGTTTACCTTCTAAATTAAACTTGTTATGAGAAAACTAGTGATTAAAGCTCTCACGAACTTGATGGCACACTTTACTTTTCTTGCCCTTAATAAACTTGAACCATTATGTCGTCTATGTTGTATATGCTTGCACTTATTTGTTGGGGATTAGCAGAACCATGCTGTCATGGGGAACGCTTTCAACATTGCACTTGGTACTTGTACCTAGTTGATATCATGCTCTTTTGTCTATGGATGTCGTCGGTGTGAAATGAAAGGGGAGCTTGTAAGTCCATGGAGTTATGTATATGTGTTAGCGAAACGCCTGGGCCGCTGGTCTAATCCATGCTGACATAGTGGAAACCTACAGCATAACCATAATGAGTTGTCTATGAAGCATTCTTCTTATAAAAAAAGAGTCCTATATTGAGAAAAAAGAGAAAAAGAAAAAAAGAGATATCATGAAAAGAGGAAAGAGAGAAAAAAGCACCATATTCCCATGGTAAATAAGAAAATGGCTGAGATGCTCATTGTTTGCTTGCCTTGTCATTTTGATATGGGGATTCTTCCGTATCATCGGGCAAGGGGTACCTCGTTAGCGGTTCTCTATGATACACATGTACTTACGATGGCAAGAACTTACTGGTGACTAAACTTGAGTAGCATGAGGAGCGGCCCTCGTATACAAGGGACATGAGATTCCTAACTTATACTTCGTCAAGCATGTACACCATAGTTTGTTCACTTTAACCTTAATCACTTCAAGATTCTTATGATAGGGGCAATGAGAGCTGAAAGCTATAAGTACCATAATTTTTGGAAGCTTTTTATGAGACTTGAATCCCTACTTCCTTCTATGAAGGCCTTTCTTCCACCATTATATTGAGTCTCCACCTTCTATCTTTATGCACCTACTTTGAGAGCATAGTGGCCATTATTAGTTCTATGTGCATTGTCCCAAGACTAGTTGATTCATGCATAACTTGATATTACTTGTTTTAAACTATTTGTATCTAGTCACTCTGATGAACTTTGAAGGTGTCCTATGCATTTATATTTGCTACTCTATGAGGGACAAGTTGAATACTATTATGCTATGTTTTCTTTATGTGAAACAAACAAACGTCTTGCAAAGCATTGTTATTCATGAATCTTTTGTTTGTGCCTTTTCATGTTGCATCATAGTTTCTTTGTCTTATTGCTAGAACTTTGTCTTTCATGTTATGATTGAAGTACTATGATCCCAGCTTTGAATGTTTTACAAATACTTTGATCAAGTCTTTGATGGTGCATGTCACCTCAAAAATTATTCTTTCTTTTTATCACTTACCTACTCGAGGATGAGCAGGAGTTAAGCTTGGGGATGTTGATACATTGCAAATGTATCTATAATTTTTGATGTTCCATCCTTGGTTTTATCCACTTTCTTGTGTTTTTTCCACACTTTGGAGTACTTTTCTTATGATTTCTTGGACTAACCTATTAACAAGAGCCACAGTGCCAGTTGCCTGTTTTCTGCTATTTTTGGTTCCAGGAAAGTTAGAAAATGAATATTCTCCGAATTTGACAGGACAAAATCCAAAGTGCCTATTTTTCCGGAAGTCATCAGATGCTAGAATACGAGACGGAGAGGAACCAGGGGGCCACCACACCACCTGGCCACGCGGGCCAGGCCTGGCCTCGCCAGGCCGTGGTGTGGCCAGCTCAGCACCCCTCGGCCTCTCCTTCCGCCTATAAGATGCTCTCAGGACGAAAACCCTAAGTACCCGATCAAAAATCCACTAAATAGTCTGTAGCCGCCATCATATCCATCCCTAGATCGGGAGGGTTCTGAAGCTCTTCCCGGCACCCTGCCGGAGATGGGAATTCACCCTGGAAGCCTTCTTCATCACCATGCAAGCCTCTGGTGTGATGCGTGGGTAGTTCATCCTTGGACTACAGATCCATGTAGTAGCTAGATGGCTGGTTCTCCTCCTTTGTGCTTTCATGTTTAGATCTTGTGAGCTCCGTTCATGATTAACATCATCTATTTGTAATTCTGCATGTTGTGTTTGCGAGGATCCGATGGATATTGAGATGCTATTTCAGATTGATTATTGATTCTATCATGTCTTCGTTATTTATGATCTTGCATGCTTTCCGTTGTTAGTAGCTATCTTGGCCAAGTAGATGCTAGCAACTCCAAGAGTTAGTATTTATGCTCGATAGTGGGTTCATGCCTCTGGTAATCTGGGGAAGTGACAGAAATCTCTAAGGTACTAGATGTGCTGTTGCTACTAGGGAGAAAACAACAATCCTTTGCTCATAGAACAATCGTATTGTTTACTTTACACGCAATTCATAAAGCAATAATCTGTTGAACAAAGGATTGTTGTTTCCTCCCTAGTAGCAACAACACATCTAGTACCTTAGAGATTTCTGTCACTTCCCCAGATTACCAGAGGCATGAACCCACTATCGAGCATAAATACTAACTCTTGGAGTTGCTAGCATCTACTTGGTCAAGATAGCTACTAACAACGGAAAGCATGCAAGATCACAAATAACAAAGACATGATAGAATAAATAATCAATCTGAAATAGCATCTCAATATCCATTGGATCCCCGCAAACTCAATATGAAGAATTACAAATAGATGATCTTTATCATGAACGGAGCTCACAAGATCTAAACATGAAAGCACAAAGGAGGAGAACCAGCCATCTAGCTACTACATGGATCCGTAGTCCAAGGATGAACTACTCACGCATCACACCGGAGGCTTGCATGGTGATGAAGAAGGCCTCCAGGGTGAATTCCCCTCTCCGGTAGGGTGTCGGGAAGAGCTTCAGATCCCTCCCGATCTAGGGATGGAAATGACGGTGGCTACAGACTCTTTCGTAGATTTTTGATCGGGCGCTTAGGGTTTTCGTCCCGAGTATATAGGCGGAAGGAGAGGCCGAGTGGGTGCCAGGAGCGGCCACACCACCCCCTGGCGCGGGACAGGCCTGGCCGCGCGGCCAGGTGGTGTGGTGGCCCCCTGGCCCCTCTCCGTCTCGTATTCTGGCACTTGATGACATCCGGAAAAATAGACACTTTGGCTTTTGTCCCGTCCAATTCCGAGAATATTCATTTTCTGACTTTCCTGGAACCAAAAACAGCAGAAAACAGGCAGCTGGCACTGTGGCTCTTGTTAATAGGTTAGTCCAAGAAATCATATGAAAAGTAGTCCCAAGTTGGAACAAAACACAAGAAACTGGATAAAACCAAGCATGGAACATCAAAAATTATAGATACATTTGCAATGTATCAACATCCCCAAGGTTAACTCCTGCTCGACCTCGAGTAGGTAAGTGATAAAAAGAAAGAATAATTTTTGAGGTGACATGCACCATCAAAGACTTGATCAAAGTATTTGCAAAACACTCAAACCTGGGATCATAGTACTTCAATCATAGCATGAAAGACAAAGTTCTAGCAATAAGACAAATAAACTATGATGCAACATGAAAATGCACAAAGAAAAGATTCATGAATAACAATGCTTTGCAATACGTTTGTTTGTTTCACATAAATAAAACATAGCATAATAGTATTCATCTTGTCCCTCAATAGAGTAGCAAATATAAATGCATAGGACACCTTCAAAGTTCATAAGAGTGACTAGATACAATAGTTTAAAACAAGCAATATCAAAGTATGCATCAATCAACTAGTCTTGGGACAATGCACATAGAACTAAGAATGGCCACTATGCTCCCAAAGTAAGTGCATAAAGATAGAAGGTGGAGACTCAATGTAATGGTGGAAGAAAAGCCTTTGTAAAAGGAAGTAGGGATTCAAGTCTCATAAAGAGCTTCCAAAAATTATGGTACTTGTAGCTTTCAGCTCTCATTGCCCCTATCATAAGCATCTTGAAGGTGATTAAGGTTGAAGTGACACAACTAAGAGGATATGCTTGACAAGTTATAAACCGAAATCTCATGCCCCTTACTTACGAAGACCGAACCTCATGCTACTTAACTTTAGTAACGAGTAAGCTCTTGTCATTGTAAGTACATGTGTATCATTAAGAACCGCCAACGGGGTACCCCTTGCACATGATACGGGAGCTTTCCCATAATCAAAATGACAAGGCAAGCAGACAATGAGCATCTCAGCGATCTTTTTATTTGCTATTTGCATAGGTTTTTATTGAGGATGCTTCATAGAGTGCTCATTATGGTGATGCTACATGTTTCCACAATGATTAGGCATGGCTTAGGCTAGCAGCCCAGGCGTTTCTCCAACACACATACAAACTCCATGATCTTACAAGTTCCACTTTTATTTCACACCGCCGGGGTCCGTAAGCAAAAGAACATGATATCAACGGGGTACAAAGTACAAGTGCAATGTTGAAAGCGTAACCCATGTAACATGGTTCTGCTAATTTCAACTTATAAAGCGCAAGCATATACGCAACAAGGAAGGACCCAATGTTTCAAGTTTATTAGAGGCAATAAAGTAAAATGTGCCATCAAGTTCGTGAGAGCTTTAATCACCAGTTTTCTCATAACAAGTTCAATTTGGAAGGTAAAGAAAAGCATGAATATACTTGGAATAGCATAAGCTAGTAGGTAGGTATGATGGACTCTTTGGAATAACTTGGTTTAGGGAGTTGGATGCATTAGTGGAACTCATACTTTGTTGTGGAGGCTAGCAAAAGATTGGGAGCGACAAACTAAGAGAGCAATAATGGCCATAATCATGTAGAGCGAGAAAACATCATTGATCAAAGAATAAAGTGATACTACAAGGTTAAAACTAAAGGATCATAAAGGCTATGGTGACTTGAGATAGTCATAACATGGTGTGAGCATGTGCCAAGTCAACCCAAATAAAGCATCAAAGGAGAATACCACTATACTATGCTTTAATATGCTAAAACAACGCATGATTCATCCAAGGCACATTAAGCAATCTCAATTGTTTATAACAAGTCATGCTACAGAAAATAATACTAAGCATAAAGCCAAAACAATATCAAGCATGGCATGACAAAGCATAGGCCACAGTCAAAAACGAGCTCTTTTTACAACATAAGCATGAACGCTCCTACTCTTTTCCAAACCAAACCAAACTATTTGCAAACCAATGTATGAAAGAGGAGGTCCAACCAATTTATTCAGAAAACTAAGAAAACAAAAGCAAACGAAAACCAAAATGAAAATGAAAAAGAAGACGCTCCAAGAACAACACAACTGTGCATGGAACAATAAAAATGAAGCGTTTGGAAGAAACCTGGGATTTTTATTGATGAAGAAGGGGATGCCTTGGGCATCCCCAAGCTTTGACGCTTGTACTTCTTGGATATTTCTTGTGGTGACACGTGTGGCATCCCCAAGATTGAGCTTTAGTCCATTCTTCATCTCATTACTCATTCCTTCCATACACCTGAAATTTTTCCTCCATACAAAACTTCACACAATCTTTATTAGCAACATTAGTGCACTTAAGATAAGTAAGTCTTAAGGTTCAGTTCTAACACCAAATAAACTTCCATTAGAACACTAGCTACTGTAGCACTTCCCTCAAAAATCTCAATTCCCCAAAAGAACTCAAAAAGGAACCAACAAGAAGCAAATGCAGAAAATGGCACAATTATGTCAAAACAGACCAGCAGGTAAAGACGATTTTTTTCGAAGATCTTCTATTGCTCAAATAAAAAAGTGTTGAACTAACGAAATTTATATAACAACCTGGGGCAGAAGCACAAAAAATTACAGCTCAATCCGACATACAGAGATCTCTCAAGAATGTTTACGGTGAAGCACAAAAATCTGTTTCGGGACAGCAACTTTCCCAATCATTACTTCACTCTCATTAGAGGTTACTCTTGGCACAAAAAGCAAATAAAAAGGATAAGGAGAGGTTATTACAGAGGTAATAACTTCCAAGACTCATCTAAAACTGTTGGGTTATCTACCAATAAGTACTTTTCTTTAACGCCTTTAAGTTAGGCATAAGAAGCAAAGAAAGAATCAAGTGTTCTCAAATGAAGAAGCATTAAGACCAAATTTGCGCTTACCTCTCTTACTTTTATTCTTAACCATGGGGAAAATATGATTGTTTGGTGGAGAATAAAGGTACATGGTCCCTTTTCCCACATCTATTATTGCTCCAAGGAGTTCTAATAGGGACCTTCCAAGTGTAATTTGTCCTTTTCCTGCACATTCAATAAAAAGATAATCAGTAGAAATCATTTTCCCAAGGATCTTTGTGAACACTCCTTCAGCTATTCCAAGAGGTAATATGGTAGTATTATTAGCAAGAGATATTTCTTTTCCTCCTTCTTTAAGCCCCCAAGTATTCAGAGATTCATAAATATCTTTGGGCATAAGGCAAAATTCAGACATGATATCACAGCGAGCTTGAAAAGATTTAGTGTTTATCTCGATCTTTACTGTAGGGAGCCACTTTGATTGTTCCGAATTTATTGGAACATAATTGTGATGCTCCCTAAGCGTATTATAGCTATTTTCTAAGCTAGTAGTGCTAGTCTGAAGAGTGTTCAACCTAGCAAATATTTTTGCGAAAGAAATATCAGTTTGGCTAGCCAAGTTATAAGTGAGGATCAATTTCTCTATAGCATTAATAGCATCATCCTCATTATATTGGAGGAAATCTCCTCCCACAATAGCATCTAAAGCATATCTATAGCAAAGAGCAATTCAAAGGTAAAAACTGCTAAGGAACAAGCTTTGAGTCATTTTAGGCTCAGTTTTTTCATGTAGATCGGAGATTCTAGACCAAGCTTCCTTAAAACTTTCCTCAATTCCTTGTTTAAAACTGAAAATCATTTCCTCGGGTGACATAGTGATTGGAGCAAGGCTAGACATAGTGGCACTCAAGATAGGAACTAATGTTTTTGTGTTTTTCAAATAAGAAAGCAAACTAGTAAAACTAATTTTTTGTGTGTTTTTGAATAACAAAACAAGCAAACGAAGCAAAAAGAAAACTAAGCAAAACAAAAACAACAAAGTAAAGAGATTGGTTATGAGGGACTCCCCTTGTGAAGATGTCCTTGACTCCCCGGCAACGGCGCCTGAAAAATGCTTGATGGCTCAATGCACGGCGCCCAGAAAAATGCTTGATGGCGGTGTTGATGTAGAGCTCGTTGGGAACCCCAATAGGAAGGTATTATGAGCATAGCAAGTTTCCCTCAGTTATGAAACCAAGGTTTAATCGAACCAGTAGGAGCAAGGAAACACCCCAAAGGTGTTACTAGCTGAGCTTTGGCAGGGCACACTACCGGTGCTAGTAGCAACATGGAGACCTGCTGTCGTGGTGGTGTCACGGCAGATGCCATGGATAGGCTAAAGGTGGGGACTAATACACACTAGGGGAATCCAGGGAGGGATAGTGAAGTGATTCTCCACACAGAAGTTTGTATTGCTTTGATTCCAAGATTACAAGTGCTCCTAGAGCTGTATTGGCGAGAGGAGGAAGAAGGAGCTCTCTTACTCTCACCCACAGATCGCACCTAAAACCCTAGCAAAACCAGAATAGCAGAACCTCCTCTACAGAAAACCTAGCCCCACTTTTATAGAGGGAGCTCGGTCTCTGCCTAGGGCATACGTGGAAGCATATTCCTAAGAATATGCTTCCTCCCAAAGTAGTAAGCCGACCGGGGTGCTTTTCCCCCGCGTCACACATGCAGAGGCTACGTGAGCCTCTGTGGCGCCCACATCAGCCGACATGAGCGTCGTCACCCTTGTCGGCCATGCTCCGGTGGTCCTGCCCTTGCTTGTTTCGCTCAGGTAGTGCGTACCGGGGCTTCTTTTGACCAGCGAGATTCCTTCCTTCTCCTAGAAGCTAGACATGACCCGGATCATAGCTGATCCGGCCACGCCCGTTCTTGCATACAAGTAAAACAGGCATTTTTGACTTACTCTTTAAGTCGGTTGAGACTTAGTCAGGCGAGCGCCCCTGGTCTGGGTTACCTCGTGATTCGGCCTGCATTTAGGTGACCCGGCCAGCATCCGCTTTGGCCTTGCCGAACCTCGGCTAACTCGGACTTTATACCACGGCGTGACCCTACCCGGGGGTATCCCCCCAACATTAGTCCCCGAAGCTGGTGCGGTCTTAGCTGCCTTGGCCGCTAAGGCCACATCAGGTTCAATTTCGAGCTCCGGTCGTTATTTCCGAGTTACCTATTTACCTCGGATTATATGGATTTACGTTCCCTTCGCACATTCCAAGTTTTCACTTGCTGGCCGAGTTACCACTTTAACTCGGACCTCATGGTTTTACTCACCCTCTGCACATTCCAAGTTTTCACTTGCTGGCCGGGTTACCACAGTTTAATCCGGGTCTTATTTCCTTCTCCCATACGCCAACCCATGTGAAGGGTAATCATTATGTTGTCTTATTTTAAGGGCATGCACAGTAACCGCCGCAGTAATTGTCAGTTATCACTGTGCGTGGGTCACCTCATGCCTGCCTCCTCGTTTATCGCATCACAGTGTCACGTCACGGGATCATCTCTGCTCTGTGGCCCTCCGTGTGGCTCCCCACTGATTGGCCGAGGCAGGTCATACACGGCCACTGTGTGTGGCTGATCCGCAGGATGCGATCCCACTCACCCCTCGAGGGAGTGGTTAAATAGCGGAGGGGCGCACCCCTTAGGATTTTTCCCCTTTCGCGCCCCTCTGCCCGTTGCTCTTCTCCTTCATCTTCCTCGCGACCGCGCCGCCGCCAGTGCTCCCAAATAGCAGCGTCGCCACCGCGCTTTTCCCTCACACCTCTGCATCGCAGCCACCGCTACGCAACTCCCTCACCACGGGTCGTCGCCAATCCAGGCCTCTGCCCCCCGACGCTGCTAGCGCCAGCAAGGGCAGCGAAGATCAGATGACGGAGGAGGAACTCATCGTCGTTGAGCAAGAAATGGAGGAGGACGCCGCGGCGGCGGACCGCGGTGCATGGGCCGGATCTTGGGTCTGCGAAGATGACCTGGATTGGCTCTACCGCACCAGGCGCATCCCCGCCGGCGTTGCAGCTCGCCTTGCCTCCTCCGAATTGGTCCCCTCACCCAATCCGGGTGAATACGTCGTGTTCTTGTCCCACTTCCAACGGGGCTTCGGTTTGCCGGTGAGCGACTTTTTCCGGGACTGGCTTAGTACCTACCAACTCCAGCCGCACCATCTTCCTGCCAACGCCATCACCTCTCTTTCCGCCTTCGCTTCCACGATCGAAGGCTATGCCGGACTGTGGCCCACAAAGGAGCTATGGATCCGGTTTTTCGGCCTTCGTCGCAACGTCATCCCAAACATCCACATCGATCCGAAGGACAAGCAGCTCACTCAATTCGGAGCTGCTTCCATCTCACCCCGGAGGCTTTCCGTTTTCCCCCGGGTCACCGGGTTAGAGTCCTGCAAAGGGTGGGCCCGGACCTTCTTTTACGTCTGGAATACCGGCACCGAAGATTTAATCCAGCTGCTCCCCTATACTCCGGGTCCACCTAACCCGGAACTGTGGGATGCCGTTCCCAAGAAGCCCACGGCCTTGGCCAACCAGGTCAACAAAAGGTTTGCGGAGCTGAAGAAGCTCGGGCTGCGCAACGAGGATGCTATGATCACTTTTGTGCGCAACCGAATTTCCCCCCTCTAGAAGCGCACCCACAAGGTGTGCCACATGAGCTTCGGCCGTGACCCCAACCGGACCTCATCCTTCGAGCTGAGCAACACGGAGATATATCGCCGGGTTAAGGCTCTCTTCACCACCCACAAGGACTTCTCCTCTGAGTGGACTTGGGGAATTGAGCATTATTGACGTGATAGGCTTCCTCCCGCAGTAAGCTTCATGTTGCAAACTTACCCCGGACTAATTACGTGTCGGTTATTGTTGCATTTTTGACTCTTTTGTTCATTCTTTTCCTCAGCAATTTCTTCAGCAGACCCTCGAGGACTGCACTGATCTGACCCTTAAGTGGGCACCGGACCGGGAGACTCCGGATGAGGAAGAGCCGGACCAGGAGATGTTCCTCCCGATGACCGACGCCACGAAACGACCCACGGGTAAATCCTCTTCTATTAGAGATTGGCCCGATGATGAAGATGACTCGGATGTCGAGGTGATTGAACCTGTTGAGGCTGTCCCCCTTTCTTTTGCTTTTCCGGCATCATCTCACCCCGGTGGTCATATCTACGAGGATCCTCCCCTCGCTATGGGCGAACCTGTTCCGGTGGCACCGAAGAAGAAGCGCGGGGCTGCTCCAAGTTCTTCCTCCGGACCTTCTCAGCCCGCTAAAAGGCGAAAGAAGTTCGGGGACAAGACTGCCTCCAAGCCAGCAGGCAAGGCCCTAGCACGAAGGGCTCGGAAACCCAAGGAGGCCCAAACCTCGGATGCGTAAGTCATTCTTCCTTCTGTAACTTACTCTTCCTTACATCGTTGTAATTTCTCTTCTGACATTATTTGATTTTGCAGGGCTCTGGTGGAGGTCCCTCAAAGTGGATCTAGCATCTCTTCACCGCTCCGACCTAGCCCTCCTCCCCGTCGTGACGACGAGTCAAGTCCGCTGAGCCCTATTCCAGAGGGTTATGCGGCCTCTCCGGGTTCTGCTCCACCTCGGCAAGAGGAGGGTAACCTTGGAGCGGGGGAGACCGGCCCAGCCGAGGCGATGGCATTCACCACTTCGGCTTCGCCGCAACCAGCAGCCACTGAAGCTACCTCGGCTCCAGCATCAGTTCCAGCACCAGCAACCAGACCAGCACCAATACCAACTCCGGCATCAGCACCAACTCTGGCTGTGAAAACATCAGCAGCGGCACCAAGTCCAGCAACAAGAGCACCAGTGCCTAGCTCCTCTGCCTCGTCCGAGTCTTCTCAACCTCGGCGAGGAACTACCCCGGCCGCTCCTAAGGGGAAATCCACTGCGACGGCTTCCTCTTCCCAGCAAGCCAAGGGCAAGAAGGTTCTGGACGCTACCAAGCCAACATTCGTCGGAGGTGGGCAGCGTACCCTCGCATCAATGCTTCCCAAGAAAGCTGCAGCAGCGAAGGACGCCCCTGCCGAGCCAACTGATGCATAGCAGATGGTTCTGCACACCAGCCCATCCCTTGCCTTGATTGAAAGGAAAGAAGCGCACGCGAAGGGCTTGGTGGCGCCCCATATGCCCACCGGTGAACGGTACCCTCCGAGCCTGATTGAATTTGTCATGAATTGGAATAAGGCAGAGGTAGTTCAAGACACTGATCTCCCGGAGAAGTTCGGCCCTGCCGAGTTTTCCGCCCAAATGAACACAGCCGCAAAGGCAATTAACCTCGCCGGGCGGATGATGGAGGTACGTCGCTTCCCCTTTACATGTTGTAGATAATAACCATTAGTCCCCGAGCCTCTGGGCGAGTAACTTGTTACTCGGCCGGATGCTCTTTAGAAAACTAACGTAGCTCCATGAGAACTTCGAATATGCACACACCTAGAGCCGGGTTAAGTTCCACTTTGCCCGGATTTTAGTACACTTCGAATATGCACACACCTAGAGCCGGGTTAAGTTCCACTTGGCCCGGATTTTAGTACACTTCGAATATGCACACACCTAGAGCCGGGTTAAGTTCCACTTGGCCCGGAGTTTAGTACACTTCGAATATGCACACACCTAGAGCCGGGTTAAGTTCCACTTGGCCCGGATTTTAGTACACTTCGAATATGCACACACCTAGAGCCGGGTTAAGTTCCACTTGGCCCGGATTTTAGTACACTTTGAATATGCACCAAGCTGACTTATGTTTCTATATCCCTTTTAGGTGACCACCAATCGCCGGAGTGCTGAATTCCAACGCTTGCTGGATACCCACAAGATGCTACGCGCAAAGCAGGCTACACTTATCGCGGAATACGAGAAAAGGGGTAAATTTCTTCCTTATCACTTCTTCATTTTTCTTCATCTTCCTTTGCCGAACTAATCTCATCCTTCGGTTTCCGTAGCTGGGGTGGAGGCTGAGAACATTATTATGCGGAAAAATCTGGAGCAGATCAAGGGTAAGTCATTTCTGTCCGACCTTGCAGTGCTTTCCACTTCCTTTTCTCCTTGGCTCAGCAAACATTCATACCTCGACGCTGCCGGGCCAACACACTATTTCAGCATCGCTTGAAGATAGTGTGCCCGTGCCTGATATGATGCTGCATTTTCTCGAACAAGCAGGGCAGCACCAAGCCGAGCTTAAGAAGAAAGATGACGAGCTTTCCCTCCTCCGGACCAAGGACGATGAGATTGCCAGGCTCAAGGCTGAGATGGAGAAGATGAAGGCCCAGCACCAATCCAAACTTCAAAAGGTTGGTCAGAATTACACAGAAGAGCGCGGGCGCCTCAATCTCCAGATCGCCAAGGACCAGGACCTTCTCAAGGAGTCCGGCATCAAGCTTGGGTCGGCGAACGCTGAGCTTGAGCAGCTTCAGAAGAGACGTGATGACTGCACCAAGGAGCTGACCTGGATCCTCAGCCATATATCACATAAATTCCTTTCCCTTTTCCGACCTACTTCTCCGGGTTACTTCATATGTCTTTTCTTGACCTTCCTCCTTTGCCTCGTTTTCAGGCAAATTTCTAGAGGGCACTGCTATCGCGAGCGCAGCAGTTGCCAACTTCCGCCGAGAAAGGGGTACTCCGGCCGCTCCTGATGGTGAAGGCATTCCTTATGACCTGGAGGACCTGTTGGTCAGCTTGTCATCTCGCGTGGAGCTCATCAAAAATTACGGTAAGGACATCCTCGGCGCTGCAGCTCGCATCTTCAACACGTTCTGGCCCGGCGAAGATGCCCCGGAGACCACCGCACTTCTCATTGAGAAGCTGATGGGAATCGAGACCCAGCTCGACCTCTGGAGAGAGTCCGCTAGACGTGCCGCAGCTGATACCATTCTTCACCACATACTCACGTGGTATGAGAAGATCGATGTCAACCTCTTGACACGTCAGCGCACAGGATCCATATGGACCAATGACCCGGAGTGGGTAGCTCGGCGCCAGGCTTGCGCCCATAGCCTCATCGAATATGCTCCCATTCATGAATGGGTTGAGGGGCCGAGCTTCCTAGAAGCCGCTGGGGACGAAGAGGTTGAGCACGATGAAGATGGCTCGGACGATGAGGGCGAAGATCACGCCTCGGACATTGAAGGCAGCGAAGACGATGCCGAACTTCCTCCTCCTGCAGCTCCTTGAGCGGAAGCACTTAAAAATTTATCAGATCCCCAGTATGCCGGGTGGAGTTGTATCCCATATACATGTGATATTTTGCTACTAAGTTCTTATGCCTGATTAACTTGGGCATAGTCCCCGAGTTTCTTTTTCTTGTTCGTCCAATCTCTTGGCTCGGTTCGTGTCTACCTTGATTCGGTTTTACGACTTACGAAGCTGAGTTTCAAAAATTGTCTTAACAATACTAGGAAACTTTTAGACTTAGCTCAAAAATAAAACTGCATAATGACTTTGAAAATAAATACAGGGTTAGTCCGAAAAACAAACGTCGGCCCGAATAAATTCTTTTCCTTAGTCGTTTTTCATGTGCTACGCAATTCCAAACTTTTTCTCTTGCTTGCCATGAAGCCAATTCTTGTTGGACAGCAGCAAGTCGAAGAGTTGGGTTCTTGGTGCTCACACATTACTGATCCGAGTTAAGTAGAACAACTTATTCCAGCTAACGCACAAAAGACAACAAATATTATTAAGGCAGTCCCCGAGTTACTACTCGAGGTGCCAACATTTCATTGATAAGCTCATTGCCGACATACATACCGACATATGAGAAGACTCGGATACATACACTTCTTAGCTAAGTGTAGAAAGGTCGAAGTAGAGCTATATTCCATGGTCGTTTAGATTCCTCTCCGGACCTGTCCGCCTTGTTCTTTTCCTGTGGCTTTGCATCTATAAGATAATAAGAATCATTGTGCAATGCCTTGCTCACGATGAACGGCCCTCCCCATGGGGGGGGGATAATTTATGCATGCCAGCAGTACGTTGTACCAACCGGAGCACCAGATCGCCTTCCCGAAAGACTCGGGGGCATACTTTCCGGCTATGATAGCATCGAAGATTTTGCTGATATATGGCGGATCTGGACAATGCTAGTTCTCTCGCTTCTTCCAGCAGATCAACATCATTTTGCCGGGCTTCTTGTACTTCGGCTTCTGTGTATTGGGTGAACCTAGGCGAATCATGCTCTATGTCGGCTGGTAATACAGCTTCTGCCCCATATACCAGAAAAAACGGTGTATAGCCTGTTGATCGATTCAGAGTTGTTCTTAAACTCCACAGTACTGCTGGTAGTTCTTCTATCCAGCACCCCGCTGATCTTTGCAGCGGCTCAATGAGCCGGGGTTTTATCCCGGATAATACTAATCCGTTGGATCTTTCCACTTGTCCGTTCGATGCGGGGTGGGCTATCGAGGCCACGTCCAGCCGGATCTTTTTATCCCGGCAAAAACGTGCAAATGCTCCTTCCGCAAAGTTTGTTCCATTATCAGTTATGATACTATGAGGATAACCGTACCTCAAGATGATATCTTTGAGAAACGTTACGGCCGTAGCTCCATCACATTTTCTTATAGGCTTTACTTCAATCCACTTGGTAAACTTGTCCACCATTACCAGAATGTGAGTCATATTTCCCCTTGCTGGTTTGAACGGGCCAACCATATCCGAGCACCATACGGAAAATGGCCAAGTGATTGGTATGGTCTTGAGTTCCGACATCGGCATATGTGTCTTGGTAGCATACCTCTGACAACCATTACATTTTCTCACCAGATCTTCTGCTTGCTCTAAGGCACTTGGCCAGTAGAATCCGTGCCGGAAAGCTTTTGATACCAAGGCTCGGGATGAGGCATGATGTCCGCATTCCCCCTGATGTATATCTCGGATGATTTCAAGCCCTTCTTCTGGGTCAACACATCGCTAGAGGACATTGGTCACACTCCTTTTGTATAGTTCGGAATTGATGATCGTGTAGGCCTTTGCCCTCCTCTGTGTTTGCCTGGACAACACTTCCTCAGCGGGTAGCATTCCATCTTTCAGGAATTGAAATATAGGTAGTGCCCAAGCTGGTATTTCTCGCACAGGGAACACATCCTAATCAATCTCCATCTGATCCACCGGCATAACTTCAACCGGATCACGCTGTGCAGTCCCCGGGTCTTGCGAAGCAGTCCCCGGGTTCAGTGAAGCAGCCCCCAGGTTTGCCGAGGTAGTCCCCGGGTTTCGCGCGCCACTTCCCATGTCAATGTCCATGGGCACAACTCCGGATTCTGTGTCCTCCGGGACATAGATTGAGTCGGTTTCTGGGGAGGGCCTGATGGATGGTTTCCTGAGGTACTCTAATGCTACACCCGGTGGAATTGCTTGTCGGGTTGACCCGAGCTTCGACAACATGTCGGCAGCCTCATTTTCCACCCGGGGTACATGGTGAAATTCGCATCCCTCAAAGTAACCATATATCTTCTGCACATGAAATCGGTACAATGCCATGTTTGGATCCAGTGCGTCCCACACTCCCGACACTTGCTGCACCACCAAATCCGAGTCGCCAAAGCATATGATCCGATGTATCCCAATCTCTTTTGCCACCTTGAGCCCGTGCACAAGTGCTTCATACTCAGCGACATTGTTTGATGCCGCGAAATGGATCTGCAACACATATTTCAACTGGTCCTTATTTGGCGACGTGAGTACAACTCCGGCACCTAGCCCGGTTTTGGTTTTTGATCCGTCAAAGTGCATTCGCCAATAGTTCGGATCTGGGAGTGGCAGTTCGTATTGCACCTCGGCCCAATCCACGAAAAAGTCCGCCACAGCTTGAGATTTGATGGCCTCTCTTCTGTCATATTGCGGCACATAAGGAGCTAGCTCAATTGCCCATTTTGCAATTCTGCCACTCGCATCCTTGTTACTCATTATCTCGGATATGGGGGCTTCACATATGACCCGAATGGGATGCTCCTCAAAGTAGTGCTTCAGTTTCTTGGCGGCCATGTACACGCCATATGCCACCTTTTGATAGTGTGGATAGTTCTGCTTTGAGGCTGACAACACCTCGCTCAAGTAATACACTGGCCTTTGCACCGACTTACCTTCCTCGTCGCGCTCCACCACTATCACTTCACTTACAACTCGGTTGGTTGCGGCTATATAGAGCAACATTGGCCCCTTTGATAGTGGTGAGGCTAGCACTGGTGCCGTGGCTAACATCTTCTTCAGGTGGGTAAAGGCTTCATCGGCCTGCGGCGTCCAAACGAACTTATCCGACTTTTTCATGAGTTGGTAAAGAGGCAATGCCTTCTCTCCCAACCGACATACAAACCGACTTAACGAGGCCAGGCAACCTGTGAACTTCTGGAGATTGTTAAGACACTTCGGCAGTTCCATTCGTTCGATGGCCCGGACTTTGGTTGGATTAACCTCGATACCTCGGTTGGAAACAAGAAAACCAAGGAATTTCCCAGCGGGACACCGAAGGTGCATTTTTCCGGGTTGAGTTTCATCCGGAACCTCCTTAGGTTCGCGAACGTTTGCCTGATATCGTCAAGGAGCGTTTTGCTTTCCTTGGTCTTGATAACCACATCATCCACGTACACCTATACATTTTGACCTATTTGGTCGTGCAAATTTTTTTGCATACATCTTTGGTACGTTGCCCCTGCATTACATAAACCAAATGGCATGGTGCGATAGCAATAAGCCCCATACAGGGTAATAAACACAGTCTTTATTTGATCATCTGGATCACATGATAGTCCGGCCTTGGGTATCCCGCGTTTGCCATTTCCGAGTCTCCATCATTATACCTGTCTTGCTCTTGCGGAGCACCTTTCTGTTTCATACCTCGGTCGGCACTTTGCTCTTGCCTTGGTATATTCCGCTGCTGCGGTTGTCCTGCTCCAGCCGAGTTTCGCTGTCCGGCATTGCCGTTGACAATGTTCCCTTGACCGGCATTGCCTTGGTCGTGGTTACCTCGGCCAGCTTCACCTCGACTCACACTCCGTCGATCATCATTTTTCTGAGCTTCTTTTCCTTTCCCTGCCCGCGTCGGGTCATACGGGACGATCTGTTTGTTTCGTCTGGCCGAGGTTACTACCTCTTCTCTCCTTGGACCACCATGAGGAGACGATGCGGCTCCAGCGGATTTCTCCGGGTTACCCACCGCCGAATGGACGATCTTGGAGGCTCCAGCTTTCTCCGGGTTAGCTCTGAGTAGTTCCTCGTTTTGCCTGTTCGCAATCCGAACCAGCTCGTTAACCCTATCTTGCTGTCTTTGACGGGCTTCACCCGTCAGACCCTCTAACTCGGACGCAGCTGCATCTGCTGCTCTGAGGTTCTTTGCCGGGGTACTATACCTCAGCAGCCCCACGGACAAACAGTTTCCTGATTCCTCAATTCTAGTATCACCCTCTCTGTTCATCTCGCTCATGAGATTTCTTCCCTTCACTTTTACAGCGTCAACTTTGTTCGCCTTTGCATACTCCCGCAGCGTCATATTCAACGACTGCTGAGCCGCGGCTATTTTCTTTGCGCCCTCTAGTATTTTTTGCCTAGTTTCTTCTAGCTCGGCCTGCGCTCGAACCGGACCTACTACTGCTACCACAGGGTTTGCCAAGCTATCCATTGCTTCCCTCAACACATTCTCTGGCCTCTCTAGTGGAGGACCTCTACCTTTCCTAGGTGCCTTAGGCGTTACCTCCGGATCTGGCGCCGGATCCTTGCTCGCGCCCGCACCAGGCGCGGTCATCATCACCTCTGCATGGTCCGGGGAGCGAGCGATACACGTCCCGGGAACCACGGTGAGGGGTGGCTCCCCCGCCTCCACGACGTGACGTGGATGAACACACGACACGTCAACAACAACGTAGACCTTGTGCGCACCGAGCTTGACGAAGAGGCCATTGCGCGGAAGAGGGCGCGTGCCGAAGCAGCCAGCGTTGTCGCTGACGAAGTCCAGCGCTCCAAAGTGCCGAACGAGGCCGGAGACGATGCGTTCGCCGGTGCAGATGATGTTTCCCGTCCGGATCTTGACCCCTGCTAGCGCCGCTAGCCCCACGGTGGGCGCCAACTGTCGTGGTGGTGTCACGACAGATGCCATGGATAGGCTAAAGGTTGGGACTAATACACGCTAGGGGAATCCAGGGAGGGATGGTGAAGTGATTCTCCACACAAAAGTTTGTATTGCTTTGATTCCAAGATTACAAGTGCTCCTAGAGTTGTATTGGCGAGAGGAGGAAGAAGGAGCTCTCTTACTCTCACCCACAGATCGCACCTAAAACCCTAGCAAAACCAGAATAGCGGAACCTCCTCTACAGAAACCCTAGCCCCACTTTTATAGGGGGAGCTCGGTCTCTGCCTAGGGCATACGTGGAAGCATATTCCCTCCCAAAGTTGTAAGCCGACCGGGGTGCTTTTCCCCCGCGTCACACATGCAGAGGCTACGTGAGCCTCGGCGGCGCCCGCGTCAGCCGACATGAGCGTCATCACCCTTGTCGGCCATGCTCCGGTGGTCCTGCCCTTGCTTGCTTCGCTCAGGTAGTGCGTACCGGGGCTTCTTTTGACCAGCGAGATTCCTTCCTTCTCCTAGAAGCTAGACATGACCCGGATCATAGCTGATCCGGCCACGCCCGTTCCTGCATACAAGTAAAACAAGCATTTCTGACTTACTCTTTAAGTCGGTTCAGACTTAGTCAGGCGAACGCCCGTTGGTCCGGGTTACCTCGTGGTTCGGCCTGCCTTTAGGTGACCCGACCAGCATCCACTTTGGCCTTGCCAAACCTCGGCTAACTCGGCCTTTATACCATGGCGTGACCCTACCCGGGGGTATCCCCCCAACACCTGCACAACACAACCACAGAACTTTGTCCCCAACTTGCGATGAGGTTGTCAATCTCACCGTGTTTTGTGGAAAACAAAGGATTAAACGTATTGAATGGAAAGAAGTAATAGTTTGCAGAAAGTAACCACAAAGAAGTAAACAGTTGTAGATTGTATGTAAAGAAAAGGACCGGGATCCTTAAGATAGATAACATGTTGGGTGAACAAATTACAGCGGGGCAATTAACAAACACCGAGAAAGGAATACATACATATACTAATCATCTTGACTCCTTTGAGACTTGATTGGGCATTACAATATTATACATAGACCGCCATCCAACTGCATCTATGACTAATAATCCACCTTCAGGTTATCATCCGAACCCCCTCCAGTATTAAGTTGCAAGCAACAGATTATTGCTTTACGAACTGCGTGTAAAGTAAACAATACGATTGTTCTATGAACAAAGGATTGTTGTTTTCTCCATAGTAGCAACAACACATCTAGTACCTTAGAGATTTCTGTCACTTCCCCAGATTACTAGAGGCATGAACCCACTATCGAGCATAAATACTAACTCTTGGAGTTGCTAGCATCTACTTGGCGAAGATAGCTGAAAGGGAAATGGACGTCGCCTAGAGGGGGGGGGGGGTGAATAGGCGTTTTAAAAAAATTACGGTTTAGGCTCTAATAAATGCGGAATAAAACTTAACGTTTAATTTATCAAGCCAAAACCTATATACACTAGTTTCACTAAGTGCACCAACAACCTATGCTAAGCTAGACAAGCAACAAGGTGATAACAAGATATAATACTTCAAGCACGAAGGCTATCACAATGTAAATTGCATAAGTAAAGGGCTCGGTTGAGAGATAACCGATGGACACAGAGACGATGATTTGTCTCCCGAAGTTCACATCCAAGAAGCTACGTCTCCGTTGGAGAGGTGTGGGGGCGCAATGAACTTCGAACGCCACAAATGGCTCACCTCGAGGTGTGGTGGCTCAATGCTCACCCTACGCCACACAAGGCTTCACCAAGGATGCGAAGCCACGCAACTCACCGACGCCACAAAAGGCTCACCCTATTCTCTCGTGAGCTCGCCACAAAGGCCTACTCACGTTCCACTATGGGACACTTGAGGGCGGTCACCGAACCCGTACAAGGTTGGGGTAATCTCCACAACTCAATTGGAGGCTCCCAACAACAATGCCACAAAGGCTACAAAGCCACAAAAGGCAACAAGGCCACAAAAGGCAACAAGACCACACAAGGTCAACAAGCTTGAGGAACCTCCACAACTCAATTGGTGCCCCAAGAACACACCACAACTCCACACAACCGTTTAGGGTTCCAAGAACCCAAGAGAAACAAGCCCAAGGGCTTGAACTCGCCGAATCTCCGAGGAGAACTCAAACCTATGCACCAAATGTAAGAGGCAAGTCCTTCTCTCTCAAATTCCACCAAAGCTACAAAAGCTATTGGGGGAATAAGGGAGGAAGAACACAAGAGGAGAACACAAAACTCTCCAAGATCTAGATCCCAAGGATTCCTTCACAAAGAAGGGATTTTGCTTGGTGGGGCTTGTAGATCTAGATCTCCTCTCTCAAATCCCTCAAAAAGATGCAAGAATCATAGGAGAGGAAAGGGGAGAGGGCAAGCTCTTCAAGATCAACAATGGAGGAGAGAGAGAGGATGCAAGAACCAAGAAAGAGCAAGTTGTGGGCGAAGGGGAAAGGGGAGCTCCTTTTAAAGGGCTCCCCGATCTGCCCGTTACCCACAGAATCGCGCATGGCCAGTAGTACCGGTGGGTGGCCGGTACTACTGGTGGCACCCAGCCAATGGTCAGAAAACAGCAAGGCAAATAACAAAAACGCGAGCCTGGCCAGTACTACCGCCGCTTCGCCGGAACTACCGGTGGCAAGAATGTCCTAGCGGTACTACCGCCTGAAGATCCGATCCAAGTTCCGACAAATAGCACAGACCAGGCAGAGAGCATACTGAAGCGAAAACAGGGTTCCCGGAAATTGGGCCGGAATTAACACCGGTACTACCGGCGGCATTTCTGCCCGAGTGGTACTTTCGGCCTCTGGCCGGTACTTCCGGTCAGAGAAACTTCAGAACCAGAAATGCCATAACTTTTGCATTCGAACTCCAAACGAGATGAAACCAATTTTGTTGGAAAGATAACGACGTGTAGAATCCCCTTGTGAAGCAAGGCTAGACATAGTGGCACTCAAGATAGGAACTAATTTTTTTGTGTTTTTCAAATAAGAAAGCAAACTAGTAAAACTAATTTTTTTGTGTTTTTGAATAACAAAACAAGCAAACAAAGCAAAAAAGAAAACTAAGCAAAACAAAAACAACAAAGTAAAGAGATTGGTTATGAGGGACTCCCCTTGTGAAGATGTCCTTGACTCCCCGGCAACGGCGCCTGAAAAATGCTTGATGGCTCAATGCACGGCGCCCAGAAAAATGCTTGATGGCAGCGTTGATGTAGAGCTCGTTGGGAACCCCAAGAGGAAGGTATGATGAGCACAACAAGTTTCCCTCAGTTATGAAACCAAGGTTTAATCGAACCAGGAGGAGCAAGGAAACACCCCAAAGGTGTTACTAGCTGAGCTTTGGCAGGGCACACTATCGGTGCTAGTAGCAACGTGGAGACCTGCACAACACAACCACAGAACTTTGTCCCCAACTTGCGATGAGGTTGTCAATCTCACTGTGTTTTGCGAAAAACAAAGGATTAAACGTATCGAATCGAAAGAAGTAATACTTTGCAGGTAAACACAAAGAAGTAAATAGTTGTAGATTGTATGTAAAGAAAAGGACCGGGATCCATAGTTCACTAGAGGTGGCTCTCCTTAAGATAGATAACATGTTGGGTGAACAAATTACAGTGGGGCAATTGACAAACACCGAGAAAGCAATACATGCATATACTAATCATCTTGACTCCTTTGAGACTTGATTGGGCATTACAACATTATACATAGACCACCATCCAACTGCATCCGAACACCTCCAGTATTAAGTTGCAAGCAACATGTTATTGCTTTACGAACTGCGTGTAAAGTAAACAATACGATTGTTCTATGAACAAAGGATTGTTGTTTTCTCCCGAGTAGCAACAGCACATCTAGTACCTTAGAGATTTCGGTCACTTCCCCAGATTACTAGAGGCATGAACCCACTATCGAGCATAAATACTAACTCTTGGAATTGCTAGCATCTACTTGGCCAAGAAAGCTACTAACACGGAAAGCATGGAAGATCACAAATAACAAAGACATGATATAATAAATAATCAATCTTAAATAGCATCTCAATATCCATCGGATCCCCGCAAACACAACATGCAGAATTACAAATAGATGATCTTCATCATGAACGGAGCTCACAAGATCTAAACATGAAAGCACAAAGGAGGAGAACCAGCCATCTAGCTACTACATGGATCCGTAGTCCAAGGATGAACTACTCACGCATCACACCGGAGGCTTGCATGGTGATGAAGAAGGCCTCCAGAGTGAATTCCCCTCTCCGGCAGGGTGTCGGGAAGAGCTTCAGATCCCTCCCGATCTAGGGATGGAAATGACGGCGGCTACAGACTCTTTCGTGGATTTTTGATCGGGCGCTTAGGGCTTTCGTCCCGAGTATATAGGCGGAAGGAGAGGCCGAGGGGGTTCCAGGAGCGGCCACACCAGCCCCTGGCGCGGGCCAGGCCTGGCCGCGCAGCCAGGTGGTGTGGTGGCCCCCTGCCCCCTCTCCGTCTCGTATTCTGGCACTTGATGACATCCGGAAAAATAGACACTTTGGCTTTTGTCCCGTCCAATTCCGAGAATATTCATTTTCTGACTTTCCTGGAACCAAAAACAACAGAGAACAGGCAGCTGGAACTGTGGCTCTTGTTAATAGGTTAGTCCAAGAAATCATATGAAAAGTAGTCCAAAGTTGGAACAAAACACAAGAAAGTGGATAAAACCAAGCATGGAACATCAAAAATTATAGATACATTTGCAATGTATCAACATCCCCAAGGTTAACTCCTGCTCGTCCTCGAGTAGGTAAGTGATAAAAAGAAAGAATAATTTTTGAGGTGACATGCACCATCAAAGACTTGATCAAAGTATTTGCAAAACACTCAAACCTGGGATCATAGTACTTCAATCATAGCATGAAAGACAAAGTTCTAGCAATAAGACAAAGAAACTATGATGCAACATGAAAATGCACAAACAAAAGATTCATGAATAACAATGCTTTGCAATACGTTTGTTTGTTTCACATAAAGAAAACATAGCATAATAGTATTCAGCTTGTCCCTCAATAGAGTAGCAAATATAAATGCATAGGACACCTTCAAAGTTCATAAGAGTGACTAGATACAATAGTTTAAAACAAGCAATATCAAAGTATGCATCAATCAACTAGTCTTGGGACAATGCACATAGAACTAAGAATGGCCACTATGCTCTCAACGTAAGTGCATAAGGATAGAAGGTGGAGACTCAATGTAATGGTGGAAGAAAAGCCTTTGTAAAAGGAAGTAGGGATTCAAGTCTCATAAAGAGCTTCCAAAAATTATGGTACTTATAGCTTTCAGCTCTCATTGCCCCTATCATAAGCATCTTGAAGGTGATTAAGGTTAAAGTGACACAACTAAGAGGATATGCTTGACAAGTTATAAAACGAAATCTCATGCCCCTTACTTACGAAGACCGAACCTCATGCTACTTAACTGTAGTCACGAGTAAGCTCTTGTCATTGTAAGTACATGTGTATCATTAAGAACCGCCAACAGGGTACCCCTTGCACATGATACGGGAGCTTTCCCATAATCAAAATGATAAGGCAAGCAGACAATGAGCATCTCAGCGATCTTTTTATTTGCTATTTGCATAGGTTTTTATTGAGGATGCTTCATAGAGTGCTCATTATGGTGATGCTACATGTTTCCACAATGATTAGGCATGGCTTAGGCTAGCGGCCCAGGCGTTTCTCCAACACACATACAAACTCCATGATCTTACAAGTTCCACTTTTATTTCACACCGCCGGGGTCCGTAAGCAAAAGAACATGATATCAACAGGGTATAAAGTGCAAGTGCAATGTTGAAAGCGTTCCCCATGAAACATGGTTCTGCTAATTTCAACTTATAAAGCGCAAGCATATACGCAACAAAGAAGGACCCAATGGTTCAAGTTTGGAAGAAACCTAGGATTTTTATTGATGAAGAAGGGGATGCCTTGGGCATCCCCAAGCTTTGACGCTTATATTTCTTGGATATTTCTTGGGGTGACACGCGTGGCATCCCCAAACTTGAGCTTTAGTCCATCCTTCATCTCATTACTATTTCTTTCCATACACCTGAAATTTTTCCTTCATACAAAACTTCACACAATTTTTTTAGCAACATTAGTGCACTCAAGATAATAAGTCTTTAGGTTCAGTTCTAACACCAATAAACTTCCATTAAAACACAAGCTACTGTAGAACTTCCCTCAAAAAGCTCAATTCCCAAAAGAACTCAAAAAGGTACGAACAAGAAGCCAATGCAGAAAATGGCAGAAATCTGTGAAAACAGACCAGTAGGTAAAGACGAATTTTTTAGAAGACCTTCTGTTTCTCAAATCAAAAAGTGTTGAACTAACGAAAATGAGATAACAACCTGGGGCATAAGCACAAACATTGACGACTCAAAAGGATGTACTGAGATTTTACACGAATTTTCATGGTAAAGCACAAAATTCTGTTTCAGGACAACAACTTTCCGAATAATTACTTCTCTCTCATTAGAGGTTACTCTTGGCACAAAAAGCAAATAAAAAGGATAAGGAGCGGTTATTACTGAAGTAATAACTTCCAAGACTCATCTAAAACTTTTGGGTTATCTCCCAATAAGTACTTTTCTTTAACGCCTTTAAGTTAGGCATAAGAACCAAGAAAAATAATCAAGTGTTCTCAAATGAAGAAGCATTAAGATCAATACCAGAAATATCTTCAACAAGGCAAGGTATGTTATCCAAATAAGTTCTAGAGGTTCCTCTCTCAATACTCTTGGGTTCACTATTTTCATTAAATGGGTTTTCAGGAACAATCCAATCAAGATTCTTTTCTATGGCTTCATGCATTGCCACTAGTTTAAAGGGTGTTGGTATCTTAATCTCCTCCCCATTAGGTTCAGTTTTGTTCATATTTTCTTGTGTACCAACAACATCTACACATGAGACTAGCATATTGAAGAGTTTTCTAGCTTCCTTGACAACATCATAGAATTCCTTAAGCAAAGTTTCCAGAATAAAATCCCTTTTTTCAGGGTCCTCTATTTCTTTAAGTTTAAGAAACATTACTTGCATTAAGGGGTTAAGCTTAAAAAACCTAGCTTCCAACATGTGAATTAAAGAAGCTGCAGCAATTTCATAGTTTGGAGCAAGTTCTGCAAGGGATCTATCCTCAATATCCTCATGTTTACTAACATGATTAAAGAATTCTTCAATATTATCTCTTCTAATCATAGAACCACTACCTATTAAAATGTCTTTGAAGGTGAATTTAGGGATCAACATGGTGTGCTAAGGGGAAGGTAACCACTATAGAAGACTTAATTGTTATTTGTGTTTTCAATAAAGAAAGCAAAATAGTAAAACTATGTTTTTGTGTTTTTGATAAAGAAACAAGCAAACAAAACAAAAGTAAATTAAGCAAAACAAAAACAACAAAGTAAAGAGATTGGTTATGAGGGACTCCCCTTGTGAAGATGTCCTTGACTTCCCGGCAACGGCGCTAGAAAACGTCTTGATGTGCTCGTTATTGATGTAGGAGTCTCTTCTTCTTTTGAGCCCCGGTAACGGTGCTAGAAAAAGTCTTTGCTGACTTGTGTATTAACGAGCTCGTTGGGGAACCCCAAGAGGAAGGTATGATGAGCATAACAGTAAGTTTTCCCTCAGTACAAAACCAAGGTTATCAATCCAGTAGGATCAAGGTAACACCCCAAAGGTGTAGCTAGCTGAATGTTGGCAGGGCGCACTACCGGTCCCAGCAGCAACGTGGAGACTTGCACAACACAACCACATAACCTTGCCCCCAACTTACGATGAGGTTGTCAATATCACCGGTTTTGCTGAAAACAAAGGATTACACGTATCGAATGGAAGGAAGTAATAGTTTGCAGAAAGTAAACACAAAGCAGTAAACAGTTTGTAGATTGTATGTAAAAGAAAGGACTGGGGTCCATAGTTCACTAGAGGTGGCTCTCCTTAAGATAGATGACATGCTGGGTGAACAAATTACAGCGGGGCAATTGACAAACATCGAGAAAGCATACAAGCATATACTACACATCTTGACTCCTTTGAGCCTTGATTGGGCATTACAACATTATACATAGACCGCCATCCAACTGCATCTATGACTAATAATCAACCTTCAGGTTATCATCCGAACCCCCTCCAGTATTAAGTTGCAAGCAACAGATTATTGCTTTACGAATTGCGTGTAAAGTAAACAATACGATTGTTCTATGAACAAAGGATTGTTGTTTTATCCCTAGTAGAAACAGCACATCTAGTACCTTAGAGATTTCTGTCACTTCCCCAGATTACCAGAGGCATGAACCCACTATAGAGCATAAATACTATCTCTTGGAGTTGCTAGCATCTACTTGGCCAAGATAGCTACTAACATTGGAAAGCATGCAAGATCACAAATAACAAAGACATGATAGAATCAATAATCAATCTGAAATAGCATCTCAATATCCATCGGATCCCCACAAACACAACATGTAGAATTACAAATAGATGATCTTGATCATGAACGGAGCTCACAAGATCTAGACAAGAAAGCACAAAGGAGGAGAACCAGCCATCTAGCTAGTACATGGACCCGTAGTCCAGAGATGAACTACTCACACATCACACCAGAGGCTTGCATGAAGATGAAGAAAGCCTCCAAGGTGAATTCCCCTCTCTGGCAGGGTGCCGGGAAGAGCTTCAGATCCCTCCTGATCTAGGGATGGAGATGACGGCGGCTATAGACTCTTTGTGGATATTTGATCGGGAACGTAGGTTTCCGTATCAGAGGCAATATATAGGCGGAAGGAGAGGCCGGGGGGTGCCTCGGCTGGCCAGACCACCCCCTGGCGCGGCCAGGCCTGGCCCGCACGGCCAGGTGGTGTGGTGGCCCCCTGGCTCCTCTCCGTCTCTTATTCTGGCTCAAGATGTCTTCCGGTAAAATAATGACTTTGGATTTTGTCCCCTCCAGTTCTGAGAATATTCATTTTCTGACTTCCTGGAACCAAAACAGCAGAAAACAGGCAGCTGGCTCTGTGGCTCTTGTTAATAGGTTAGTCCAAGAAATCATATGAAAAGTACTCCAAAGTGTGGATGATGGCTCGGTGTTGATGTGGAGCTTGTTGGGGAACCCCAAGTGGAAGCTATGATGAGCACAACAACAAGTTTCCCTCAGTTATGAAACCAAGGTTTAATCGAACCAGTAGGAGCAAGGAAACACCCCAAAGGTGTTGCTAGCTAAGCCTTGGCAGGGCGCACTACCGGTGCTAGTGGCAATGTGGAGACCTGCACAACACAACCACAGAACTTTGCCCCCAACTTGCGATGAGGTTGTCAATCGCACCATTTTTGCTGAAAAAAGGATTAAACGTATCAAATGGAAGGAAGTAATAGTTTGCAGAAAGTAAACACAAAGCAGTAAACAGTTTGTAGAGTGTATGTAAAAGAAAGGACTGGGATCCATAGTTCACTAGAGGTGGCTCTCCTTAGATAGATAACATGCTAGGTGAACAAATTACAGCGGGGCAATTGACAAACATCGAGAAAGCAATACATGCATATACTAATCATCTTGACTCCTTTGGAACTTGATTGGGCATTACAACATTATATATAGACCAACATCCAACTGCATCTATGACTAATAATCCACCTTCAGGTTATCATCCGAACCCCCTCCAGTATTAAGTTGCAAGCAACAGATTATGGCTTTATGAATTGTGTGTAAAGTAAACAATACGATTGTTCTATGAACAAAGGATTGTTGTTTGCTCCCTAGTAGAAACAACAAATCTAGTACCTTAGAGATTTCTGTCACTTCCCCAGATTACCAGAGGCATGAACACAATATCGAGCATAAATACTAACTCTTGGAGTTGCTAGCATCTACTTGGCCAAGATACCTACTAACAACGGAAAGCATGCAAGATCACAAATAACATAGACATGATAGAATCAGTAATCAATCTGAAATAGCATCTCAATATCCATCGGATCCCCGCAAACACAACATGCAAAATTACAAATAGATGATCTTGATCATGAAAGGAGCTCACAAGATCTAGACATGAAAGCACAAAGGAGGAGAACCAGCCATCTATCTACTACATGGACCCGTAGTCAAGAGATGAACTACTCACACATCACACCGAAGGCTTGCATGATGATGAAGAATGCCTCCAGGGTGAATTCCCCTCTCCGGCAGGGTGCCGGGAAGAGCTTTAGATCCCGCCCGATCTAGGGATGGATATGATGGCGGCAACAGACTCTTTCGTGGATTTTTGATTGGGTCCTTAGGGTTTTGGTCCCGACGGCAATATATAGGCAGAAGGAGAGGCCGAGGGGGTGCTGGGGTCGGCCAGACCACCCCCTGGCGCGGCCCAGGCCTGGCCGCGCGGCTAGGTGGTGTGGCCGGCCCCCAGCTCTTCTCCGTCTCGTATTCTGGCATCAAATGTCTTCCGGAAAAATAGGCACTTTGGCTTTTGTCCCGTCCAATTCCGAGAATATTCATTTTCTGACTTTGCTGGAACCAAAAACAACAAAAACAGGCAGCTGGCACTGTGGCTCTTGTTTATTGGTTAGTCCAAGAAATCATATGAAAAGTACTCCAAAGTGTGGGCAAAACACAAGAAAGTAGATAAAACCAAGCATGGAACATCAAAAATTATAGATAAATTTGCAATGTATGAGTGGACAAAACACAAGAAAGTAGATAAAACCAATCATGGAACATCAAAAATTATAGATACATTTGCAATGTATCATTCTCTATCTCTTTTTTTATAAGAAGAATGCTTCATAAATTGCTCATTATGGTTACACTGCAGGTTTCCACCATGATTAGGCATGGATTAGACCAGCCGCCCAGGCGTTTCTCTAACACACATACATAAATCCATCGACTTACAAGCTTTCCTTTCATTTCACACCGACGACATCCATAAGCAAAAGAGCATGATATCAACTAGGTATAATGTACAAGTGCAATGTTGAAAGCGTTCCCCATGACAGCATGGTTCTGCTAATCCCCAATGTATAAGTGCAAGCATATACAACATAGATGACACAATGGTTCAAGTTTATTAGTGGCAAGAAAAGTAAAGTGTGTCATGAAGTTTGTGAGAGCTTTAATCACTAGTTTTCACATAACAAGTTTAATTTGGAAGATAGATAAAAACATGAATATACTTGGAATAGAAAATGCTAATAGGTAGGTATGGTGGACTCTTTGGAATAACTTTGTTTTATTTGGAGTTGGATGCATGAGTGGAACTCATACTTGGTATGGAGGCTAGCAAAAGACTGGGAGCGACCAACTAGGAGAGCAATAATGGTCATAATCATGCAAAGCGACAAAACATTATTAATTAAAGCATAAAGTGATATTACAAGACAAAAACCAAATGATCATAGAGGCTATGGTGACTTGGTATAGTCTTCACATGGTGTGAGCATGCGCCAAGTCAACCCAAATAAAGCATTACCGGAGAATACCACAATATTATGATTTTATATGCTAAAACAACACATGATTCTTTCAAGGCACATTAAGCAATCTCAATTGTTTGGAACAAGTCATGCTACAACAATAATCACTAAGCATAGGGTCAAAGTAACACCTACCATGGCATGATAAAGGCTAAGCCACAGTCAAAACAAGCTCCCTTTTGTACCACTAAAGCATGAAAGTTTCCTACTCTTTTCCAACACTAATCGACTTATTTGAAACAACTCACAAAGATAATAATAAATAAAGATCAGTGAGCTTCTCTCACAAATCCACAAAGAAGAACTAAAAAGTTCTAAGCTGAAAGCACAAGAAAACTAAGGCTAAACACAGTGCTAGCAAAAGAGAACACTCACAAAACAATAAGAATGAAAACTAGAGTATTCTAAACAATGAAAGCAGAGTGTATCTCTCTCCAAAAGAAGTGCTGGGTTCCAACCAACTTATTGCAGCAAACCAAGCAAAAGAAAACTAAAAACAAAAACAAAGATGCTCCAAGAACAACACAACAATGCATAAAACAATAAAAACGAAGTGTCTAGAAAGACCTGAGATTCTTATTGATTAAGAAGGGAATGCCTTGGGCATTGATGGCCCAAAATATCGAGCTCGTTGGGAAACCCCAAGAGGAAGGTATGATGAGCACATCAGTAAGTTTTCCCTCAGTTATGAAACCAAGGTTATCAATCTAGTAGGAGCAATGAAACACCTCCAAGGTGTTGCTAGCTGGACTTTGGAAGGGCGCACTACCGGTGCCAGCAGCAATGTGGAGACCTGCACAACACAACCACAGAACTCTACCCCAAACTTATAGTGAGGTTGTCAATCTCACCGGTTTTGCTAAAAACAAAGGATTAAACGTATTGTGTGGAAGAAAGTAATAGTTTGCAGAAAGTAAACAGAAAGCAGTAAACAGTTGTAGATTGATGGTAAAAGAAATGACCGGGGTCCATAGTTCACTAGTGGTGGCTCTCCTTAAGATAGATGACATGTTGGGTGAACAAATTACAGCGGGGCAATTGACAAACATCGAGAAAGCAATATGCATATACTACTCATCTTGACTCCTTCGATATTTGATTGGGCATTACAACATTATACATAGACTGTAATCCAACTACATCTATGACTAATAATCTAACTTTAGGTTATCATCCGAACCCCCTCTAGTATTAAGTTGCAAGCAACAGATAATTACATTACGCATTGCGTGTAAAGTAAACAATACGATTGTTCTATGAACAAAGGACTAATGCTTCCTCCCTAGTAGGAACAACACATCTAGTACCTTAGAGATTTCTATCACTTCCCCAGATTACTAGAGGCATGAACCCACTATCGAGCATAAATACTAACTCTTGGAGTTGCTAGCATCTACTTGGCCAACATAGCTACTAAAAATGGAAAGCATGCAAGATCACAAATAACAAAGACATGATAGAATCAATAATCAATATGAAATAGCATCTCCATATCCATCGGATACCCGCAAACACAACATGTAGGATTACAAATAGATGATCTTGATCATGAACGGAGCTCACAAGATCTAAACATGATAGCACAAAGGAAAAGAACTAGCCATATAGCTACTACATGGATCCGTAGTCCAAGGATGAACTACTCACACATCACACCGGAGGCTTGCATGGTGATGAAGAAGGCCTCCAGGGTGAATTCTCCCCTCCGGGAGGGTGCCGGGAAGAGCTTCATATCCCACCTAATCTAGGGATGGAGATGACGGTGTCTACAGACTCTTTCGTGGAATTTTGATCGGGTACTTAGGGTTTCTGTATCAGAGGCATCTTATAGGTGAAAGGGGAGGCCGAGGGGGTGCCTAGGGCGGCCTGACCACCCCTGGCGCGTGCCAGGCTTGGCTGCGCGGCCAGGTGGTGTGGCAGCCCCCTGGCCCCTAGCCGTCTCGTATTCTGGCTCCGTGGTCCCCTCGGTGAAAAACTAACTTTGGATTTTGTCCCGTCCAATTCTGAGAATATTCATTTTATGACTTTCCTGGAACCAAAAAAAGCAGAAAACAAGCAGCTGGCACTGTGGCTCTTGTTAATAGGTTAGTCCAAGAAAGGGTATATAAAGTACTCCAAAGTGTTGACAAAACATAAGAAAGTAGATAAAACCAAGCATGGAACATCAAAAAATATGGATACGTTAGCAACGTATCAACATCCCCAAGCTTAACTCCTGCTCGTCCTCGAGTAGGTAACTGATAAAAAGAAAGAATAATTTTTTAGGTGACATGCACCATCGTAAACTTTGTCAAAGTATTTGTAAAACATTGATAGTTGGGATCATAGTACTTCAACATAGCATGAAGGATAAAGTTATAGCAATAAGGCATAGCAACTATGTTGCAACATGAAAAGGCACAAACAAAAGATTCATGAATAACAATGCTTTGCAAGACATTTGTTTGTTTCACATAAAGAAAACATAGCATAGTGGCATTCAGCTTGTCCCTCATAGAGTAGCAAATATAAATGCATATGCCACCTTCAAAGTTCATAAGAGTGACTAGATACAAATAGGTTAAGAACAAGCAATATCAAAGTTATGCATCAATCAACAAGTCTTGGGACAATGCACATATAACTAAGAATGGCCACTACGCTCTCAAAGTAGGTGCATAAAGATAGAAGGTGGAGAGTCAACATAAAAGTAAAAGAAGGGACTTGATAGAAGGAAGTAGGGATTCAAGTCTCATAAAGAGCTTCCAAAAATTATGGTACTTATTAGCTTTCAGCTCTCATTTCCCCTATCATAAACATCTTTAGGTGATTAAGGTTAAAGTGACACAACTAAGAGGACATGCTTGACAAGTTATAAGATGAAATCTCATGCCCCTTACTTACGAAGATCGAACCTCATGTTACTCAACTTTAGTCACAAGTAAGCTCTTGTCATTGTAAGTACATATGTATCATAGAGAACCGCCAACGGGGTACCCCTTGCCCATGATACAGGAGCTATCCCATAATCAAAATGACAAGGCAAGCAGACAATGAGCATCTCAGTGATCTTTTTATTTGCTATTTGCATAGGTTTTTATTGAGATTGCTTCATAGAGTGCTCATTATGGTTATGCTGCAAGTTTCCACCATGATTAGGCATGGCTTAGGCCAGCGGCCCAGGCGTTTCTCTAACACAAATACAAACTCTATGCTCTTACAAGTTCCCCATGATACATGGTTCTGCTAACTTCAACTTATAAAGCGCAAGCATATACGCAACAAAGATGGACACAATGGATCAAGTTTATTATGTGCAAGAAAGTAAACTGTGCCATCAAATTCGTGAGAGCTTTAATCACTAATTTTCACATAACAAGTTTAATTTGGAAGGTAGATAAAAACATGAATATACTTGAATAACAAATGCTAATAGGTAGGTATGGTGGACTCTTTGGAATAACTTGGTTTTAGGAGTTGGATGCATGAGTGGAACTCATACTTGGTTATGGAGGCTAGCAAAAGACTGGGAGCGACCAACTAAGAGAGCAATAATGACCATAATCATGCACAGCGACAAAACATCATTGATTAAAGCATAAAGTGATACTACAAGTCGAAAACTAAAGGATCATAAAGGCTTATGGTGACTTGGGATAGTCATAACATGGTGTGAGCATACGTCAAGTCAACCCAAATAAAGCATCAAAGGAGAATACCACAATACTATGCTTTAATATGCTAAAACAACGCATGATTCTTTCAAAGGCACATTAAGAAATCTCAATTTTTTATAACAAGTCATGCTATAGCAAATATCACTAAGCATATAGACAAAACAATATCAAGCATGGCATGACGAAGCATAGGCCACAGTCAAAAACAAGCTCCTTTTACCACTTAAGCATGAACTTTCCTACTCTTTTCCAATCCAAACCGAACTATTTGAAAACCAATGTATGAAATAGGGGGTCCAACCAATTTATTCAGCAAACTAAGAAAACCAAGCAAACGAAAACTAAAACGAAAAACAAAAAATAAGACGGTCTAAGAACAACAGAACTGTGCATGAAACAATAAAAATGAGGTGTTTGGAAGAAACCTGGAATTTTTATTGATGAGGAAGGGGATGCATTGGGCATCCCCAAGCTTTGACGCTTGTACCTCTTGAATATTTCTTGGGGTGACACGGGGTGAAATCCCCAAGCTTGAGATTTAGTCCATTCTTCATCTGATTACATCATTCTCTCCATACACCTGAAATTTTTCCTTCATACAAAACTTCACACAATCTTTATTAGCAACATTAGTGCACTCAAGATATTAAGTCTTTAGGTTCAGTTTCAACACCAATAAAACTTCCATTAAAACACAAGCTACTGTAGCACTTCCCTCAGAAAGCTCAATTCCCCAAGAGAACTCAAAAAGGAACCAACAAGAAGCAAATGCAAATAATGACAGAAATCTGTCAAAACAGACCAACAAGTAAAAAACCAAATTTTTTTAAGAAATTCTGTTGCTCAAATCAAAAAGTGTTGAACTAGCGAAAGTTAGATAACAACCTGGGGCAGAAGCACAAAAATTCACGCCTCAAAACGACGTACAAGATTTTACACGAACTTTTAAGGTGAAGCACATAAATCTGTTTCAAGACAGCAACTTTCCCAATCATTACTTCTCTCTCATTAGAGGTTACTCTTGGCACAAAAATCAAATAAAAAGTATAAGGAGAATTTATTACTGAAGCAATAACTTCCAAGACTCATCTAAAACTTTTGGGTTATCTCCCAATAAGTACTTTTCTTTAACGCCTTTAAGTTAGGCATAGTAACTTGAGAAGATGCTCACATAAAAAATATGAATTGAAGTAAAAGAGAGCATCAAGAAGCAAATTCAAAACACATTTAAGTCTAACCCACTTCCTATGCATAGGAATCTTGTATGCAAATAAATTCACAAAGAACAAAGTGACATGCATAGGAAGATAAAACAAGAGTAACTTCAAAACTTTAGCACATAGAGAGGTGTTTCAGTGCCATGAAAAGTTTTACAAACATATTTTCCTCTATCATAATAATTTTCAGTACCCTCATCAATAAACTCAACAATATAACTATCACATAAAGCATGCTTTTCATGATCTACAAGCACTAGAGCTTTATTATAAACATTTTCAAAAGAATCCTCAGGAACATAACATGCATCCTCCTTTAGTAAGCATGGGGGACAATCAAATATTGTAAGGGGTAAAGAGTTACTGTCATTAGAAGGTAGGAATGGGTAGATCCATTCTTCCTCCTCTTGATCATCACTCTCCTCCTCTTTTTCATCCAATGAGCTTCTAGTTTCAGCAATTTCTTCTTCCATAGGCTCCTGCAAGGCATTAATCTCTTTCGCTGGTGGAGAGCGTCTATTAAGATATTCAATAATATAGCCCATTTCTTCCTTGTAATTATCAAAAAAAAATTTAGGTATATCATAAACCTCATATTTATAAGGTGCATCATTAGTATTTTCAAGCAAATAAGCTAGTTCGAATGCACCCTTCCAAGCAATAATTTCTTCAATTTGTTCCACATCATAAAAGTCATAATTTCCCTTAAGATAAGAAGGTATGGTAACATCATCATTATACTCACATTGAAAAGGGAGGTGTTTATACCTCCTACAGCAACAAGATTTATCAAAGCAATAAGTAACATTGTAAGTAGAGCACACGTTTATAGCAGTGGTATACAATTTATTAATTTGTTCCCATAAGTGTTTCCCTTTTTGTGATCAGCGGTGTTCCTTATAATAATATTTTTGTTCTTCCGTGAACCCTCCTTGCCAATTAGATTCAGTTTCAAAGAAACCAACCATTGATAGAAAGCATGATGAAGCAAGACAATAACAAACCAACGAAAATAACGACTATAGTAGGAACTAATTGTCTGTGTGTTTTTGATAAGGAAACAAGCAAACAAAGCAAGAAATAAACTAAGAAAAACAAAAATAACAAAGTAAAGAGATTGGTTATGAGGGACTCCCCTTGTGAAGATGTCCTTGACTCCCCGACAATGGCGCCAGAAAAAGTTCTTGATGGCCCAAAATATCGAACTCGTTGGGGAACCCCAAGAGGAAGGTATGATGAGCACATCAGTAAGTTTTCCCTCAGTTAGGAAACCAAGGTTATCAATCCAGTAGGAGAAAGGAAACACCTCCAAGGTGTTGCTAGATGGACTTTAGCAGGGCGCACTACCGGTGCCAGCAACAACGTGGAGACCTGCACAACACAACCACAGAACTCTGCCCCCAACTTACAGTGAGGTTGTCAATCTCACCGGTTTTGCTGAAAACAAAGGATTAAACGTATTGTGTGGAAGAAAGTAATAGTTTGTAGAAAGTAAACAGAAAGAAGTAAAAAGTTGTAGATTGATGGTAAAAGAAAGGAATGGGGTCCATAGTTCACTAGTGGTGGCTCTCCTTAAGATAGATGACATGTTGGGTGAACAAATTTCAGCGGGGCAATTGACAAACATCGAGAAAGCAATATGCATATACTACTCATCTTGACTCCTTTGAGATTTGATTGGGCATTACAACATTATACATAGACCGTAATCCAACTGCATCTATGACTAATAATCCACCTTCAGGTTATCATCTGAAGCCCCTCCAGTATTAAGTTACAAGCAAGACATAATTGCATTATGCATTGCGTGTAAAGTAAACAATACGATTGTTCTATGAACAAAGGATTGTTGTTTTCTCCCTAGTAGGAACAACACATCTAGTACCTTAGAGATTTCTGTTACTTCCCCAGATTACTAGAGGCATGAATCCACTATCGAGAATAAATACTAACTCTTGGAGTTGCTAGCATCTACTTGGCCAAGATAGCTACTAACAACGGAAAGCATGCAAGATCACAAATAACAAAGACATGATAGAATCTATAATCAATCTGAAATAGCATCTCAATATCCATCGGATCCCTGCAAACACAACATGTAGGATTACAAATAGATGATCTTGATCATGAACGGAGCTCACAAGATCTAAGCATGATAGCACAAAGGAGAAGAACCAGCCATCTAGCTACTATATGGACCCGTAGTCCAAGGATGAACTACTCACGCATCACACCGGAGCCTTGCATGGTGATGAAGAAGGCCTCCAGGGTGAATTATCCCCTCCGACAGGGTGCCAGGAAGAGCTTCAGATCCCTCCCAGTCTAGGGAGGGAGATGACGGTGGCTACAAACTCTTTCGTGGAATTTTGATCGGGTACTTGGGGTTTCTGTATAGGAGGCATCTTATAGGCGAAAGGGGAGGCCGAGGGGGTGCCTAGGGCGGCTAGAACACCCCCTGGCGCGGGCTAGGCTTGGCCGCGTGGCCATGTGGTGTGGCGGCTCCCTGTCCCCTCTCCGTCTCGTATTCTGGCTCCGTGTTCCCCTCGGTGAAAAACTGACTTTGGCTTTTGTCCTGTCCAATTCCAAGAATATTCATTTTCTGACTTTCCTGGAACCAACAATAGAAAAAACAGGTAGCTGGCACTATGGCTGTCGTTAACAGGTTAGTCCAAGAAAGTGTATATAAAGTACTCCAAAGTGTAGACAAAACATAATAAATTAGATAAAACCAAGCATGGAACATCAAAAATTATGGATACGTTAGCAACGTATCAACATCCCCAAGCTTAACTCATGCTCGTCCTCGAGTAGGTAAGTAATAAAAAGAAAGAATAAGTTTTGAGGTGACATGCACCATCATCAACTTGATCAAAGTATTTGTAAAACATTGATAGCTGGGATCATAGTACTTCAACATAGCATGAAGGATAAAGTTCTAGCAATAAGGCCTAGCAACTATGTTGCAACATGAAAAGGCACACACAAAAGATTCATGGATAGCAATGCTTTGCAATACATTTGTTTGTTTCACATAAAGAAAACATAGCATAGTGGCATTCAGCTTGTCCCTCATAGAGTAGCAAATATAAATGCATAGTCCACCTTCAAAGTTCATAAGAGTGACTAGATACAAGTAGTTTAAGAACACGTAATATCAAAGTTATGCATCAATCAACAAGTCTTGGGACAATGCACATATAACTAAGAATGGCCACTACGCTCTCAAAGTAGGTGCATAAAGATAGAAGGTGGAGAGTCAACATAAAAGTAAAAGAAGGGCCTTGATAGAAGGAAGTAGGGATTCAAGTTTCATTAAGGGCTTACAAAAATTATGGTACTTATTAGCTTTCAGCTCTCATTGCCCCTATCATAAGCATCTTTAGGTGATTAATGTTAAAGTGATACAACTAAGAGGATATGCTTGACAAGTTATAAGCTGAAATATCATGCCCCTTACTTATGAAGACCGAACCTCATGCTACTCAACTTTAGTCACAAGTAAGATCTTGTCATTGTAAGTACATATGTATCATAGAGAACCGCCAACAGGGTACCACTTTCCCATGATACAGGAGCTATCCCATAATCAAAATGACAAGGCAAGCAGACAATGAGCATCTCAGTGATCTTTTTATTTGCTATTTGCATAGGTTTTTATTGAGATTGCTTCATAGAGTGCTCATTATGGTTATGCTGCAAGTTTCCACCATGATTAGGCATGGCTTAGGCTAGCAGCCCAGGCGTTTCTCTAACACACATACAAACTCCATGATCTTACAAGTTCCACTTTAATTTCACACCGGCGAGATCCGTAAGAAAAAGAACATGATATAAACGGGGTACAAAGTACAAGTGCAATGTTGAAAGCGTTCCCCATGAAACATGGTTCTGCTAATTTCAACTTATAAAGCGCAAGCATATACGCAACAAAGAAGGACCCAATGGTTCAAGTTTATTAAAGGCAATAAAGTAAAGTGTGCCATCAAGTTCGTGAGAGCTTTAATCACCAGTTTTCTCATAACAAGTTCAATTTGGAAGGTAAGCAAAAGCATTAATATACTTGTAATAGCATAAGCTAGTAGGTAGGTATGGTGGACTCTTTGTAATAACTTGGTTTAGGGAGTTGGATGCATGAGTGGAACTCATACTTTGTTGTGGAGGCTAGCAAAAGACTGGGAGCGACAAACTAAGAGAGCAATAATGGCCATAATCATGCAGAGCGACAAAACATCATTGATCAAAGCATAAAGTGATACTACAAGTTGAAAACTAAAGGATCATAAAGGCTATGGTGACTTGAGATAGTTATAACATGGTATGAGCTTGTGCCAGGTCAACCCAAATAAAGCATCAAAGGAGAATACCACTATACTCTGCTTTAATATACTAAAACAACGCATGATTCATCCAAGGCACATTAAGAAATCTCAATTGTTTATAACAAGTCATGCTACATCAAAGAATACTAAGCATAAAGCCAAAACCATATCAAGCATGGAATGACAAAGCATAGGCCGCAGTCAAAAAAAGCTCTTTTTACCAAATAAGCATGAACTTTCCTATTCTTTTCCAAACCAAACCAAACTATTTGCAAACCAATGTAAGAAAGAGGGGGTCCAACCAATTTATTCAGAAAACTAAGAAAACAAAAGCAAACAAAAACCAAAAAGAAAACGAAAAAGAAGACGCTCCAAGAAAAACACAACTATGCATGAAACAATAAAAATGAAGCGTTTGGAAGAAACCTGGGATTTTTATTGATGAAGAAGGGGATGCCTTGGGCATCCCCAAGTTTTGACGCTTGTACTTATTGGATATTTCTTGGGGTGACACGCGTGGCATCCCCAAGCTTGAGCTTTAGTCCATTCTTCATCTCATTACTCATTCCTTCCATACACTTGAAAATTTTCCTTCATACAAAACTTCACACAATCTTTATTAGCAACATTAGTGCACTCAAGATAAATAAGTCTTAAGGTTCAGTTCTAAAACCAAATAAACTTCCATTAGAACACTAGCTACTGTAGTACTTCCCTCGAAAAGCTCAATTCCCCAAAAGAACTAAAAAGGAACCCACAAGAAGCAAATGGAGAAAATGGCAGAAATCTATCAAAACAGACCAGTAGGTAAAGACGAATTTTTTCGAAGACCTTCTGTTGCTCAAATAAAAAGGTTTTGAACTAACGAAAGTTAGATAAAAACCTGGGGCAGAAGCACAAACAATTACAGGTCAATCCGACATACAGATCTCTCTCACGAAGTTTTACGGTGAAGCACCGAAATCTTTTTCGGGACAGCAACTTTCCCAATCATTACTTCACTCTCATTAGAGGTTACTCTTGGCACAAAAAGCAAATAAAAAGGATAAGGAGAGGTTATTAAAGAGGTAATAACTTCCAAGACTCATCTAAAACTTTTGGTTTATCTCCCGATAAGTACTTTTCTTTAACGCCTTTAAGTTAGGCATAAGAAGCAAAGAAAGAGTCAAGTGTTCTCAAATGAAGAAGCATTAAGACCAAATTTTGTTTTCATAGGAGAAGAAAAATAAATCTTTTCTCTCTTTTTAGGGAAGTGTTCTATACCTTTCTTGAGTGGGAGTTGATATTTAATGGTGCCTTCTTTCATATCAATGATGGCACCAACAGTTCTAAGAAAAGGTCTTCCCAAAGTAATAGGACAAGAAGCATTGTATTCAACATCCAAAACATAGAAATCAATGGGGACATAGGAATTGTTAACCATAATAAGAACATCACTAAGACTCCCCATGAGTTTCTTTTTAACATTATCATCAAGTGGGACATTCAAATAGCAATCTTCAAGAGGAGGAAAATCAAGCATATCATAGATCCTTCTAGGCATAATAGAAACACTACTATCAAAATCACACAAAGCTTTGAAATCAAAGACATTCACTTTCATATTAATGATGGATTCTCAACCATCTTCTTGTTTTATAGGGATAGAAGCTTTATGTTTCATCTTTTCTTCTTTAATCTTTATGAGAGCATCAGTAATGTGTTTTGTAAAGGCCATGTTCATAGCACTAGCATTAGGACTTTTAGCAACCTTTTGTAGGAACTTAATAACTTCAGAGATGTTGCAACCATCAAGATCAAAATCAAATTTATCATCTAAAGTTGTAGAACTATTACTATCCTCAACACTAGTGGTGGTAATAGTAGAAACACTAATGTTTCTAGCAATTTCATCTTGTCTTTCCCACTTAGCATGTAATTCAGCTAATAGTCTAACATTTTCATCAATTATTACCTGTATAGCATTAGTAGCTGCAAAGGGATTGTCATTACTTTCAGGTTTAGCAGCCGCTTTATTCAAAGTAGATTGAGCTTCAGCTAAAGATGCTATATTTCTTTCAGCATTAGAGAGTTTTTCCTCAATAGTTTTATTGAAAGCAGTTTGTTTACTAATAAACTCTTTAAGCATAACTTCAAGTTCAGAAGGAGCACTCTTATTATTGTTGTATGAATTTCCATAAGCATTACCATTGTTGGGAGGATATGGCTTATAATTATTGTTACCAAAATTGTTCCTATAAGCATTATTACCTTAAGAATTGTTGCCAAAGTTGTTATTTCTTATGAAGTTCACATCAACTTGCTTTTCTTAAGCAGCCAAAGAGGCTAAAGGAACATTATTTGGATCAATATGGGCTTTCCCATTAACAAGCATAGACATAATAATATCAATCTTATCACTCAAGGAGGAGGTTTCCTCACCCGAATTTACCTTCCTACCTTGTGGAGCTCTCTCAGTATGCCATTCAGAATAATTAACCATCATATTGTCCAGAAGTTTTGTTGCAGCTCCCAAAGTGATGGTCATAAAGGTACCTCCAGCAGCAGAATCCAATAGGTTCCTTGAAGAATAGTTCAATCCTGCATAAAAAGTTTGGATGGTCATCCAAGTAGTCAGTCCATGAGTGGGACAATTCTTAACCAAAGATTTCATTCTTTCCCAAGCTTGAGCAGCATGCTCATTATCAAGTTGTTTAAACTCCATTATTTGACTTCTCATGGATATAATCTTAGCAGGAGGATAGTATTTTCCAATAAAATCATCTTTGCATTTAGTCCAAGAATCAATACTATTCCTAGTTAAGGAATTCAACCATTCTTTAGCTTTTCCTCTCAAAGAGAAAGGAAATAATTTCAGCTTAATAATATCACCATCTATATCCCTATGCTTTTGCATCTCACAAAGTTCAACAAAGTTATTTAGATGGGAAGCAGCATCTTCATTACCAATACCAGAAAATTGTTCTCTCATAACAAGATTGAGCAAAGCAGGTTTTATCTCAAAGAAAGTATTTTCAGCCACATGTGGAGCAATAGGTGTGCTCATAAATTCATTGTTGTTGGTGCTAGTGAAGTCACACAACTTAGTGTTTTCAAGAGTAGTCATTTTTTGGGGTTTTCAAATAAGAAAGCAAACAAGTAAAACTAATTTTTTTGTGTTTTTGAAGAACAAAACAAGCAAACAAAGCAAAAAGAAACTAAGCAAAACAAAAACAACAAAGTAAAGAGTTTGGTTATGAGGGACTCCCCTTGTGAAGATGTCCTTGACTCCCCGGCAACGGCGCCAGAAAATCGCTTGATGGCTCAATGCACGGCGCCCAGAAAAGTGCTTGGTGCGTGGTTGATGTAGAGCTCGTTGGGAACCCCAAGAGGAAGGTATGATGAGCACAACAGCAAGTTTCCCTTAGTTATGAAACCAAGGTTTAATCGAACCAGTAGGAGCAAGGAAACACCTCAAAGGTGTTACTAGCTGAGATTTGGCAGGGCGCACTACAGGTGCTAGTAGCAACGTGGAGACCTGCACAACACAACCACAGAACTTTGTCCCCAACTTGCGATGAGGTTGTCAATCTCACCGTGTTTTGCGGAAAACAAAGGATTAAACGTATCGAATGGAAAGAAGTAAAAGTTTGCAGAAAGTAAACACAAAGCAGTAAAAGATTGTAGATTGTATGTAAAAGACAAGGACCGGGATCCATAGTTCACTAGAGGTGGCTCTCCTTCGATAGATAACATGCTGGGTGAAAAAATTACAGCGGGGCAATTGACAAACACCGAGAAAGCAATACATGCATATACTAATCATCTTGACTCCTTTGAGACTTGATTGGGAATTACAACATGATACATAGACCGCCATCCAACTGCATCTATGACTAATAATCCACCTTCAGGTTATCATTCGAACCCCCTCAAGTATTAAGTTGCAAGCAACAGATTATTGCTTTACGAACTGCGTGTAAAGTAAACAATACGATTGTTCTATGAACAAAGGATTGTTGTTTTCTCCCTAGTAGAAACAACACATCTAGTACCTTAGAGATTTCTGTCACTTCCCAGATTACCAGAGGCATGAACCCACTATCGAGCATAAATACCAACTCTTGGAGTTGCTAGCATCTACTTGGCCAAGATAGCTACTAACAAGGGAAAGCATGCAAGATCACAAATAAAAAAGACATGATAAAATCAATAATCAATCTGAAATAGCATCTCAATATCCATCGGATCCCCACAAACACAACATGCAGAATTACAAATAGATGATCTTGATCATGAACGGAGCTCACAAGATCTAGACATGAAAGCACAAAGGAGGAGAACCGGCCATCTAGCTACTACATGGATCCGTAGTCCAAGGATGAACTACTCACCCATCACACCGGAGTCTTGCCTGGTGATGAAGAAGGCCTCCAGGGTGAATTCCCCTCTCCGGCAGGGTGCCAGGAAGAGCTTCAGATCCCTCCCGATCTAGGGATGGAGATGACGGCGGCTACAGACTATTTCGTGGATTTTTGATCGGGTAGTTAGGGTTTACGTCCCGAGGGCATCTTATAGTCGGAAGGGGAGGCCGAGGGGGTTCCTGGGCTGGCCACACCACCCCTGGCGCGGGTCAGGCCTTGCCGTGCGGCCAGGTGGTGTGGTCGTCCTCTGGCCCCTCTCCGTCTCGTATTCTGGCACTTGATGACATCCGGAAAAAGATACACTTTGGCTTTTGTCCCGTCCAATTCCGAGAATATTCATTTTCTGACTTTCCTGGAACCAAAAACAGCAGAAAACAGGCAGCTGGCACTGTGGCTCTTGTTAATAGCTTAGTCCAAGAAATTATATGAAAGGTACTCCAAAGTTGGAACAAAACACAAGAAAGTGGATAAAACCAAGCATGGAACATCAAAAATTATAGATACATTTGCAATGTATCATGGTGGCTCTCCTTAAGATAGATGACATGTTGGGTGAACAAATTTCAGTGGGGCAATTGACAAACATCGAGAAAGCAATATGCATATACTACTCATCTTGACTCCTTTGAGATTTGATTGGGCATTACAACATTATACATAGACCGTAATCCAACTGCATCTATGACTAATAATCCACCTTCAGGTTATCATCCGAACCCCCTCTAGTATTAAGTTGTAAGCAATAGAAAATTGCAGTACGCATTGCGTGTAATGTAAACAATATGATTGTTCTATGAACAAAGGATTGCTGTTTTGTCCCTAGTAGCAACATCACATCTAGTACCTTAGAGATTTATGTTACTTCCCTAGATTACTAGAGGCATGAACCCACTATCGAGCATAAATACTAACTCTTGGAGTTGCTAGCATCTACTTGGCCAAGATAGCTACTAACAACGGAAAGCATGCAAGATCACAAATAATAAAGACATGATAGAATCAATAATCAATCTGAAATAGCATCTCAATATCCATCGGATCCCTGCAAACACAACATGTAGGATTACAAATAGATGATCTTGATCATGAACGGAGCTCACAAGATCTAAACATGATAGCACAAAGGAGAAGAACCAGCCATCTAGCTACTATATAGACCCGTAGTCCAAGGATGAACTACTCACGCATCACACCGGAGGCTTGCATGGTGATGAAGAAGGCCTCAAGGGTGAATTCTCCCCTCCGGCAGGGTGCCGGGAAGAGCTTCAGATCCCTTCCGATCTAGGGATGGAGATGACGGAGGATACAAACTCTTTCATGGAATTTTGATCGGGTATTTAGGGTTTCTATATAGGAGGCATCTTATAGGCAAAAGCGGAGGCTAGGCTTGGCCACGTGGTCTTGCCGCCCTAGGCACCCCCTGGCGCAGGCTAGGCTTGGCCGCGTGGCCAGGTGGTGTGGCGGCCCCCTGGCCCCTCTCTGTCTCGTATTCTGGCTCCGTGTTCCCCTCAGTGATAAACTGACTTTGGCTTTTGTCCCGTCCAATTCCGAGAATATTCATTTTCTGACTTTCCTGGAACCAACAACAGCAAAAAACAGGTAGCTCGCACTATGGCTCTTGTTAATAGGTTAGTCCAAAAAAGTGTATAGAAAGTACTCCAAAGTGTGGACAAAACATAAGAAAGTAGATAAAACCAAGCATGGAACATCAAAAACTATGGATACGTTAGCAACGTATCAACATCCCCAAGCTTAACTCATGCTTGTCCTCGAGTAGGTAAGTGATAAAAAGAAAGAATAATTTTTGAGCTGACATGCACCATCATAAACTTGATCAAAGTATTTGTAAAATATTGATCGCTAGGATCATAGAACTTCAACATAGCATGAAGGATAAAGTTCTAGAAATAAGACATAGCAACTATGTTGCAACATGAAAATGCACAAACAAAAGATTCATGAATAACAATGCTTTGCAAGACATTTGTTTGTTTCACATAAAGAAAACATAGCATAGTGCCATTCAGCTTGTCCCTCATAGAGTAGCAAATATAAATGCATAGGCCACCTTCAAAGTTCATAAGAGTGACTAGATACAAATAGTGTAAGAACAAGCAATATCAAAGTTATGCATCAAGCAGCATGTCTTGGGACAATGCACATAGAACTAAGAATGGACACTATGCTCTCATAGTAGGTGCATAAAGATAGAAGGTGGAGACTCAACATAAAAGTAAAAGAAGGGCCTTGATAGAAGGAAGTAGGGATTCAAGTTTCATAAAGGGCTTCCAAAAATTATGGTACTTATTAGCTTTCAGCTCTCATTGCCCCTATCATAAGCATCTTTAGGTGATTAAGGTTAAAGTGATACAACTAAGTGGATATGCTTGACAAGTTATAAGCTGAAATATCATGCCCCTTACTTACGAAGACCAAACCTCATGCTACTCAACTTTAGTCACAAGTAAGCTCTTGTCATTGTAAGTACATATGTATCATAGAGAACCGCCAACGGGGTACCCCTTGCCCATGATACAGGAGCTATCCCATAATCAAAATGACAAGGCAAGCAGACAATGAGCATCTCAGTGATCTTTTTATTTGCTATTTGCATAGGTTTTTATTGGGGATGCTTCATAGAGTGCTCATTATGGTTATGCTGCAAGTTTCCACCATGATTAGGCATGGCTTAGGCTAGCGGCCCAGGCGTTTCTCTAACACAAATACAAACTCCATGATCTTACAAGTTCCCCTTTTATTTCACACCGTCGGGATCCATAAGCAAAAGAACATGGTATCAACGGGGTACAAAGTACAAGTGCAATGTTGAAAGCGTTCCCCATGATACATGGTTCTGCTAACTTCAACTTATAAAGCGCAAGCATATACGCAACAAAGATGGACGCAATGGTTCAAGTTTATTAAGTGCAAGAAAGTAAAGTGTGCCATAAAGTTCGTGAGAGCTTTAATCACTAATTTTCACATAACAAGTTTAATTCGGAAGGTAGATAAAAACATGAATATACTTGGAATAGCAAATGATAATAGATAGGTATGGTGGACTCTTTTGAATAACTTGGTTTTAGGAGTTGGATGCATGAGTGGAACTCATACTTGGTTATGGAGGCTAGCAAAAGACTGGGAGCGACTAATTAAGAGAGCAATAATGGCCATAATCATGCAGAGCGACAAAACATCACTGATTAAAACATAAAGTGATACTACAAGTTGAAAACTAAAGGATCATAAAGGCTTATGGTGACTTGGGATAGTCATAACATGGTGTGTGAGCATGCGCCAAATCAACCCAATTAAAGCATCAAAGGAGAATACCACAATACTATGCTTTAATATGCTAAAACAACGCATGATTCTTTCAAAGGCACATTAAGCAATCTCAATTGTTTATAGCAAGTCATGCTACAAAAATATCACTAAGCATATAGCCAAAACAATATCAAGCATGGCATGACAAAGCATATGCCACAGTCAAAAACAAGCTCCTTTTACCACTTAAGCATGAACTTTCCTACTCTTTTCCAATCCAAACCAAACTATTTGAAAACCAATGTATGAAAGAGGGGGTCCAACCAATTTATTAAGCAAACTAAGGAAACCAAGCAAACGAAAACTAAAATGAAAAAGAAGACGCTCCAAGAGCAACACAACTGTGCATGAAACAATAAAAAGGAGGTGTTTGGAAGAAACCTGGGATTTTTATTGATGAAGAAGGGGATGCATTGGGCATCCCCAAGCTTTGACGCTTGTACCTCTTGAATATTTATTGGGATAACACGGGGTGAAATCCCCAAGCTTGAGATTTAGCCAATTCTTCATCTCATTACATCATTCTCTCAGTACACCTGAAATTTTTCCTTCATACAAAACTTCACACAATCTTTATTAGGAACATTAGTGCACTCAAGATAATAAGTCTTTAGGTTCAGTTTCAACACCAATAAAACTTCCATTAAAAAACAAGCTACTATAGCACTTCCCTCAGAAAGCTCAATTCCGCAAGAGAACTCAAAAAGGAACCAACAAGAAGCTAATGCAAATAATGACAGAAATCTATCAAAACAGACCAGCAGGTAAAAACCAATTTTTTAGAAGAAATTCTGTTGCTCAAATCAAAAAGTTTTGAACTAACGAAAGTTAGATAACAACCTGGGGCAGAAGCACAAAAATTCACGCCTCAAAACGACGTACAAGATTTTACACGAACTTTTACGGTGAAGCACAGAAATCTGTTTCGAGACAGCAACTTTCCCAATCATTACTTCTCTCTCATTAGAGGTTACTCTTGGCACAAAAATAAAATAAAAAGTATAAGGAGAATTTATTACTGAAGCAATAACTTCCAAGACTCATCTAAAACTTTTGGGTTATCTCCCAATAAGTACTTTTCTTTAACGCCTTTAAGTTAGGCATAGTAACTTGAGAAGATGCTCACATAAAAAATATGAATTGAAGTAAAAGAGAGCATCAAGAAGCAAATTCAAAACACATTTAAGTCTAACCCACTTCCTATGCATAGGAATCTTGTATGCAAATAAATTCACAAAGAACAAAGTGACATGCATAGGAAGATAAAACAAGAGTAACTTCAAATTTTTCAGCACATAGAGAGGTGTTTCAGTGCCATGAAAACTTTTACAAACATATTTTCCTCTCTCATAATAATTTTCAGTAGCCTCATGAATAAACTCAACTATATAACTATCACATAAAGCATGCTTTTCATGATCTACGAGCACTAGAGCTTTATTATAAACATTTTCAAAAGAATCCTCAGGAACATAGAATGCATCCTCCTTTAGTAAGCATGGAGGACAATCAAATATTGTAAGGGGTAAAGGGTTACTGTCATTAGAAGGAAGGAATGGGTAAAGAGTTACTGTCATTAGAAGCAAGAAATAAACAAAGCAAAAAAAAACAAAGTAAAGAGATTGGTTATGAGGGACTCCTCCCCTTGTGACGATGTCCTTGACTCCCCGGCAATGGCGCCAGAAAAAGTCCTTGATGGCCCAAAATATCGAGCTCGTTAGGGAACCCCAAGAGGAAGGTATCATGAGCACATCAGTATGTTTTCCCTCAATTATGAAACCAAGGTTATCAATCCAGTAGGCGCAAGGAAACACCTCCAAGGTGTTGCTAGATGGATTTTGGTAGGGCGCACTACCGGTACCAGCAGCAACGTGGAGACCTGCACAACACAATCACAGAACTCTACCACCAACTTACAGTGAGGTTATCAATCTCACTGGTTTGCTAAAAAAACGGATTAAACATATTGTGTGGAAGAAAGTAATAGTTTGCAGAAAGTAAACAGAAAGCAGTAAACAGTTGTAGATTGATGGTAAAAGAAAGGACCGGGGTCCATAGTTCACTATTGGTGGCTCTCCTTAAGATAGATGACATGTTGGGTGAACAAATTACAGCGGGGCTGTTGACAAACATCGAGATTTGATTGGGCATTACAACATTATACATAGATCGTAATCCAACTCCATCTATGACTAATAATCCACCTTCAGGTTATCATCCGAACCCCCTCTAGTATTAAGTTTTAAGCAACAGATAATTGCATTCCGCATTGCATGTAAACTAAACAATACGATTGTTCTATGAACAAAGGATTGTTGTTTTCTCCCTAGTAGCAACAGCACATCGAGTACCTTAGAGATTTCTATCACTTCCCCAGATTACTAGAGGCATGAACCTGCTATCGAGCATAAATACTGATTCTTGGAGTTGCTAGCATCTACATGGCCAAGATCGCTACTAATAACGGAAATCATGCAAGATCACAAATAACAAAGACATGATAGAATCAATAATCAATCTGAAATAGCATCTCAATATCCATCGGATCCCGGCAAACACAACATGTAGGATTACAAATAGATGATCTTCATCATGAACGGAGCTCACAAGATCTAAACATGATAGCACAAAAGAGAAGAACCAGCCATCTAGCTACTACATGGACCCGTGGTCCAAGGATGAACTACTCATGCATCACACCGGAGGCTTGCGTGGTGATGAAGAAGGCATCCAGGGTGAATTCTCCCCTCTGGCAGGGTGCCGAGAAGAGCTTCAGATCCCTCTCGATCTAGGGATGGAGATGACGGCGGCTACAGACTCTTTCGAGGAATTTTGATCGGATACTTAGGGTTTCTGTATCAGAGGCATCTTATAGGCGAACGGGGAGGCTGAGGGGGTGCCTAAGGCGGCCAGACCACCCCCTGGTGCGGGCTAGGCTTGGCTGCGCGGCCAGGTGGTGTGGCGGGCCCTGGCCCCTCTCCGTCTCGTATTCTGGCTCCATGTTCCCCTCGGTGAAAAACTGACTTTGGCTTTTGTCCCGTCCAATTCCGAGAATATTCATTTTCTGACTTTCCTGGAACCAAAAACAGCAGAAAATAGACATCTGGCACTATGGCTCTTGTTAATAGGTTAGTCCAAGAAAGTTTATAGAAAGTACTCCAAAGTGTGGACAAAACATAAGAAAGTAGATAAAACCAAGCATGGAACATCAAAAATTATGGATACGTTAGCAATGTATCAGGCATCCCGAAGCTTTGACGCTTGTACCCCTTGAATATTTCTTGGGGTGACACAGGTGGCATCCCCAAGCTTGAGGTTTTATCCATTCTTCATCTTATCACATTACTCTTCCCTACACTTTAAAATTTCCTTCATACAAAACTTCACACAATCTTCATTAGCAACATTAGTGTACTCAAGATAATAAGTATTTTAGTTGAGTTTCAACATGAGTAAAACTTCTATTAAAACAAAATCTACTATAACACTTCCTTTAAAAAGTTCAAATGATCAAAGAGAACTCAAAGAGAAAGAGATTAAGAGGCAAATGCAAATAATGACAGAAATCTGTCAAAACAGCCAGCAGTGAAAAACCAATTTTTTCGAAGACCTTCTGTTGCTCAAATCAAAAAGTGTTGAGCTAACGAAAGTTGGATAACAACCTGGGGCAGAAGAAAAAAAATACCGCTCAATCCGACTTACAGAGATTTTTCAAGAAATTTTATAGTGGAGCACAAAAATCTGTTTCGGGACAACACTTTCCCAAATCTTACTTCCCTCTCACTAGAGGTTATTCCTGGCACAAAAATCAAACAAAAAGGATAAGGAGAGGTTATTATAGAGGTAATAACTTCCAAAACTCAACTAAAACTTTTGGGTTATCTCCCAATAAGTACTTTTCTTTAACGCCTTTAAGTTAGGCTTGATAGTTTGAGAAGATGCTCATATAAGAAATATGAATTGAACTAAAAGAGAGCATCAAGAAGAAAATTCAAAACACATTTAAGTCTAACCCACTTCCTATGCATAGGAATCTTGTAAAGAAACAAGTCATGAAAGCACAAAGCAACAAGCATAGGAAAGCAAAACAAGTGCAACTTCAAAATTTTGAACATAAAGAGGGGAAACTTAATATTGTTGAGATGCATAAAACCATGTTTCCCTCTATCATAATAACTTTCAGTAGCATCATGAATAAACTTAACAATATAACTATCACATAAAACATTCTTAGCATGAGCCACATGCATATAATAATTAATACTCTCCACATAAACATAGTCATTCTTATTAATTGTAGTGGGAGCAAATTCAACAAAATAGCTATCATTATTATTCTCATCACCATAATCATCAAATATAGGAGGCATGTTGTAATCATAATTAATTTTCTCCTCAATAGTAGGTGGACTGAAAATATCATACTCATCATTGTAATCATCATATATCGGAGGTTTGGTATCATCATAAGCCCAATAGAATAGCTATCTTCCAAAGCTGGGGAACTAAAAAGATCATTTTCATAAAAACTAGCTTCCCCAAGCTTAGACTTTTACATAGAATTAACAATAATGGTGTCCAAAGATTCACACTATCAACATTGCTATTAGCATGCAAATAAAGTTTCATAGGTTTTTTAATTTTCTCTTCAAACACTTCATGTCCTAACTCAAGATAAATACTATAAAGCTCTCTAATTTTGTTGTTGTTTTCCATTAAGCTTAACTAGTGATAACAAGAAACAAAAAGACAAAATTGCAGAATCTAAAGGAAATAACTTCGAGCACTCACACCATAGGATGTGAGTACCTTTTACCTTACCTCCCCGGCAACAGCGCCAGAAAATAGTTTGATGTCTACGCACTTCTATTATTGTAGACAGTTGTTGGGCCTCCAAGTGAAGAGGTTTGTATAACAGCAGCAAGTTTCCCTTAAGTGGATTACCCAAGGTTTATCGAACTCAGAAAGGAAGTGGTCAAGGGTATCCCTCTCAAACAACCCTGAAATCAAGATACAAGAAGTCTCTTGTGTCCCCAACACACCCAATACACTTGCCAGGTGTATAGGTGCACTAGTTCGGCAAAGAGATAGTAAAATATAAGTGGTATGGATATAAGACAACGGTGCCAGAAAATACTTTGATGGCGTGGAAGACACTAAAGCCAAACTGAAATAAAGATGGCAGCAAGCAAACATGTAACAGATCTAGTTGCAAACGGAGTTTCAATGCTTAGAAACAAGGCCTAGGGATCATACTTGTTGGGGATATACTTTCCGGGTATCCTCACAGTTCCTCACTGACCAGGGTGGCCCACTTCGGGTTAGAGCTTTGCTTCACGGGCGGCCCAGTTAGAGAGACAAGACGGAGTCCAATCCAGCTACGGGAAGGCCTAGAAGACTTACCAACTTAGGCCCATAATGTTACTTGTAGTTCAAGATGTACTCTGTAACCAACTCTTAGTCGTAGCCGGATTGATCTCTCCTGTAAATCCTAGGCCGGATATCTATATAAGCCGTCCTAGGGAGGGACTTTAGGGCACCAGATAACACCCAATACTTTAGACCGTCAACTCACACATGCGATACCATTGTAACCCATATTCCGGCTTTGCCGTATTACTAGATTGACAACAGGAGTAGGGTCCGTCCAAAGCTGGCGGATTCGAACCTGGGTAAACTTGTGTGCTCACCGGCCCAGAACACCGTACGTCTCACACCCCTCTCTTCCGCACGCCTCGAGGACCCCCTCATGGCGTACTTGTCCTCAATCCGACGACAGTTGGCGCCCACCGTGGGGCAAGTGAGCTTCGGATCTGCGTTCCGAGCGGAATCTGCAAGAATCGGAATCGGCGAGACCATCGCCGTCAGTCGCATCCTCTACACCAACGACGTCCCTCTCATTGTTCTCGACGAGACTTGGATTCTGGCTAGGGAGGCCGTGACTGCCTATACTATCATGTCTTTTGGCGAGATCGATGTTTACATGAGTTTCACTGAACCTGCCCAACCCACCCAAGCGGTCATGATAGAGGCAGAAGAATCTTCTGGGTCCCCTTTGTCCGCAGAGGCGGCAGAGTTCCGAATCTCAGAAAACCCTAATCCCACCCAGCCCACACTAGTTGCGGAGATAGTGGAGAAATCCGAGCCTGAAGAAGACCTCACGGTCCAAGTCGAATCTGGAGTGGATCTCCCTGGAGAAGCCGGATTCCAGATCGACCCACCCGTGAAAGTCAAAATCCGGGAGGAGCATATCAATGACACTGATTTCGGCTCTGACGATGCCGGGACAGACAGGCCTTTCCTCAGGTACACACTAAGATGTATGAAACTTGCAAGGCGCTAGCGCAGATGCAATCCTCGAAACCATTAAAAGTTTCGATATGGCTGATCGCGAAAGCCGCAGGTACCTCAAGAGGCACACATCGCACTTCGTCGGATATGTTGGATACGGATCCGGCTCTGCCGATGCTGGAGAAAACACTGACTCGGTGCTAGAGGCAATTGGAACAAACGCCAACGTTCCCGCATCCTCGGATGAATCCATGACGTCGGAAGATTTCCAAAAGTTCTCCGCGGAATACAAAGAGCAGTACAACTCCAAAGCTGCAGAAGAAGGAGAAGCCATGGATGAAGGATCCAGGGAACACTCTCCCAAAGCGCAGGATGACATGGACATCGGAGATAATCCCGAGATCCAGATGTCCGAAAGTACCGATCAGAGCTTGACTCCGGGAAACGGACCAAAAGCCGTCTTTGCTACTGGCGCTGCCAAGAAGGAAAAGAAGAGGAACAAGAAGAACAAGACCCCGGCAAAAGACCCCCTCACAGAGGAGGTAATCGCCGAGGAATACGAAGAAGACTCGGATGGAGCACTTATCCCAGACGAGCCGAAAAAAGAAGCATCGGTGGATGGACACGTGATCACTGAAGGTGCGCGTAAACTCATCGATGCCGCATTAACCACACCCATCCCTACAGCTGCAGAACTTACTGCAGATGAGCTGGAGAAAACGGCCCAGGCCCTGGAAGCGCGTCGTCAACAACTCCTTGATGAAGCCAAAAACATCGAGGTGGAGAATAAGCGCATGTCAAATAAGGAGTACATGTCCCGTCTACATCAGAAGACACGGAAGCATCACATAGATGACAACAAATTCCCACGTGTCCATGCCGTCCTTTTTGGAGATGAGATGGGGAAGCCACGGAAGGATAGCAACGGAGATTGGGTTTACCCAACACCAGTGCAAAATACCGTGGCAGCTCACGAAATTGTATCAGCTAATCCAGGACCAGAGGAGATACGTTTGGGTATCAAGCTACTCAATAAGGGACTAGAGCAGCAAAAGGTCGCCATGTCTGGAAGTCAAAAGCTGGTCTCGGATTCCGACCAATGTCGCACAGATCCGGCATGGGCTGACGTAAGATCCCACTACGTTCGGGCGCAGTATCGTCACCCCAAACGCAGGGAAGACAATTATTCAAGAACCGGATCGTCGGGGCAGCACCGCAGAGCTACGCATAACTGGAGCAATGTCGCTCCATAGCCGAGAAAGACACGATCGTTGCACTGAATCCGAGGAATCCTCCCCGAAAGGGAGAAGATAAAGAGAAACGTTGGGAGGAGGATCCTCGGAGAATGCCACCTCCCAGACATGAAAACCGTCCGGCTGAGCCTCACCATGGTGGGAACGACGGAAACCACGCTGGAACAAGCCAGCAGGGGGCTCGTCATAGTCAAGAACCTCCCCGGAGCCGGAATAATGACGCTCCGGATGGAGGCCGGCGATCAGCCGGAAACTATCCAGCTGCACCACCCTCTCCACCACACAGTTATCACAACAGCCCCCAAGGAGGTCAAGGAGGATGACATGGCGGAGGAGGTGGTGGCAGAAGCCGAAGTCCGGCTCCAAGGCACCACAGCCACAGCTGACATTCGGGACGATCCCTATCCCCGAACGACGCAAGGCACAGGATCAACTCCAATATAGAGGCTCGATGCTACGAAAACGATGATGTATACGTGGGCCCAAAATGCTTCGGACCACGCATCAGAGCTACAAAGTTCTCGGAAGAATTTTCCATCTCAAGAGATATCCAAGACTACGACGGCATTGCTCGGCCAGACACCTGGTTACAGGATTTCTTCCAAGCCTACTGCATCGCCAAAGGCGGAAACAGCCTGGTCGCAACCCGATATCTCCCACTTATGTTGCGGAAGACGACACGATCATGGCTCATTGAACTTCTGGCGAACACAATCCATAACTGGTATGATTTACAAAGTGCGTTCTTTCGGAATTTTGAAGGCACATATCGGAGGCCCTGTACGGTTGGAGACCTACAGCGTTGCACCCAGAAAGCCGGAGAAACTTGCCGCGGGCCGCGGGCGTGGCCGTGGGACGTCAAGGGTCCAAGGTAGAGGAGAGCAACAACCAGGCAAAACCTACACTTAGGCCGACATCGCCAATAACCCATGTGTGCATCACTTGGACGCCAATGGGGGCTCGTCCCACACCAACGCTGAATGTCATTTTAACGACGACATCAAGAGAGATGATACCGCGGGCTACAAAGCTAAGTGGAAGAAGGGAAAGAAAAATCCCGAAAAGGACAAAGAGACCAAGGAAGATTCCGACATGGAGGAAGCCGATGCTTCAAATCCCAAGTCGGAAGGGAAGAAAACTTTTCCCACCAAGAAGGACACTTACGTCACCTTCCTCGGATCTCAACCAGCAAAGGTCAAGAAAGCAGTTCTCCACGAGCTCAACGCAATAGTTCCGGCTGTCCCTCAGTATCTGGACTGGTCAGAAGTGGCAATAACGTTTGACCGCGCTGATCATCCGCCTAAGCTACATAGGCGAGGAAAATACGCCTTAGTCGTCAATCCACTTATTGACGGTTATGGTTTCTCCAAGACCCTCATGGACGGTGGTAGCAGTATCAATATTCTCTATGTCGAAACTCTACGCCGGATGAAGATCTGGGAAACAGTGCTGAACCATAGCTCTGTGATCTTTCACAGAGTTGTCCCAGGAAGACAAGCTAATTCCTGGGAGAGATCACTTTGGATGTTACTTTTGGAACTCCAAAGAATTATCGGACGGAGGCACTTTCCTTCAAAGTGGTCCCGTTCAAGAGCGCATACCACGCTATATTCGGACGTCCGGCTTACTGAGCTTTTATGGCTCGTCCGTGTTACATTTACAATATGATGAAAATTCCAGGTCCCAACGGCGTGATCACCATCAGGGGAGACCCGAAGAAGGCGCGAGAGTGCGAAGATGGAAATGCCACCTTTGCCGAAGCCGTGCTGCACGCCCAGGAGTACCAGGAGATCAAGAAGAGCATAGATCCGTCTGAGATGCCCGCAACAAAGAAGGAGGTCACAAAGCCAAATCCGGAGTTCAAGGCATCGGAAGAGCGAAGACGACGCCGTTGAAGGATGATGACCCCTCCAAGGTGACCCACATAGGCGTAGGCCTAAGTAGCGCATAGGAAAGTGCGCTCGTCAAGTTCCTCCAAGCAAATCAAGATATCTTCACATGGAAGCCATCTGACATGACCGGAGTACCTAGGGAACTTGCTGAGCACTCTCAAAATGTAAACCCGAACGCTAAACCCGTCAAAAAGTCCTTACGATGGTTTGGTGATGAAAAGCGTAAGGCAATAGCTAAGGAACTAGCGCGGCTCGAGTTAGCCGAATTCATAGAAGAGGTCATCCATACTGATTGGTCGGCCAACCCTGTAATGGTCCCTAAAAAGGACACCACTGATTTAAGGATGTGTGTTGATTATACTGCCTTGAACAAGGCTTGTCCAAAAGATCCGTTCGCTCTGCCTAGAATTGATCAAGTTATCGATTCTACGGCAGGCTCGGAACTCCTCTGTTTTCTCGACGCATATTCCGGTTATCACCAAATCCAGATGAAGGAATCTGACAAAATAAAAACTTCATTCATAACCCCTTTTGGAACCTTCTGTTATGTTACGATGCCCTTTGGGCTGAAGAACGCAGGAGCTACGCACCAGCGCACGATGCAGCGTTGCCTCCATGATCAACTCGGACGCAATGTACATGCATACGTGGATGATATCGCGGTCATGTCCAAAAAGAAGGAAACATTGATTTCCGACTTGGAGGAAACGTTCGCCAATCTACGAAAATACAACATCATGCTTAACCCGAAGAAATGCTTCTTTGGAATACCAGCCGGAAAATTGTTAGGTTTCATCGTGTCTCAAAGAGGCATAGAGGTAAATCGTGACAAAATCAAGGCTATTCTTAACATTTCCAGGCCAACTCGCCTAAAGGACGTACAAAGATTAACTGGTTGCATTGCTGCGGTCAGTCGATTTGTAAGCCGGCTTGGCGAAAGAGCCGCACCATTATACAAACTCCTGAAGAAGACCATGGATTTTGTTTGGACTGACGAAGCTGAAGCTGCACTACAAGACCTGAAGAAAGTACTCTCATCTGCTCCTATCCTTGCAGCACCGGAACCTCAGGAACCGATGTTTCTTTACATTGCTGCGACAAATAAGGTTGTCAGTATCGTTATGGTAGTGGAGAGACCAGAAGAAAATCAGGAGCACCTGGTGCAGCGTCCGACGTACTTTGTCAGCGAGGTTCTGACAGAATCAAAACAGCGGTATCCGCACTATCAAAAGTTGGCTTACGGTGTTTTTTCTAGCATCTCGTAAGTTACGAAACTATTTTCAGGAGCACCCAATTACTGTGGTGAGCAAAGCTCTCATGAGAGATATAATCAACAATAGCGATGCCACAGGACGCGTCGCCAAATGGGGCATAGATCTTGCAGCTTTCGATATTGAGTACAAACCCCGGACAACAATCAAATCCCAGATCCTTGCCGACTTTGTCGCTGATTGGACAGAGACCAAGGAGAACATGGTCCTCCCTGAGTCGGAATATTGGACCCTCTTTTTCGATGGGTCTAAGGCTCGAGGGGGCTCGAGGGCTGGTGTGGTGCTCAAATCACCCCAAGGAGATAAAATTTTATACGTGTTGCCGATCCACTTTACAGCGACAAACAACATTGCCGAGTATGAAGCACTGCTACATGGAATCCGGATTGCTAAGGATATTGGCATCCGACATTTGATGTGTTACGGAGATTCGGATCTTGTTGCTCCGCAACTCTTGGATATTTATAATGCAAATAAGCACATGGCAGCATATAAAGCTGTCGTGGATGATCTATCTAAATCGTTCGAAGGGTTTGAAGTTCAACATATCCCTCGAGCAGAAAATGAGAAAGCAGATGCATTATCTCGAATAGGCTCTGCGCGGAAAGAGGTCCCGGATGGCGCATTTTTAGAGCACCTGAAAGTTCCCTCGATAAGGGAGTAGATGAGGAATATCTGACCAAATCCGACTCACCTTTGATAGCAGTTTTGGCTGTAATTCCCAACTGGACTCAACCCTACCTCGATTACTTGGTAGATGGCAAATTACCCGAAGACGAGGTGTTGAGCCGACAGATTATTCGACGAGCAAAAGCCTATACTATTGTTAAAGGTGAGCTCCATAAACGGAGTGTTTTTGGGGGTTTTCAGCGCTGTGTATCTCCGGAAGAAGGAGTGGAAATCTTAAGGGAAATCCACGAAGGCGAGTGTGGTCACCACGCTGCAGCCAAATCTTTAGTGGCAAAAGCTTTTCGACATGGATTTTTCTGGCTTACAACTCAGGCAGATGCCGAACGATTAGTCAAGACATGTAAAGGCTGCCAAAAATATGCCAAGCAAGCTCATGTTCCGGCAGATCAGCTGCGAACAATACCTATAACATGGCCCTTTGCGGTCTGGGGGCTTGATATGGTAGGACCTTTTAAACGAGCCCCAAGTTGATTCACTCACCTCTTAGTGATGGTGGACAAATTCACAAAGTGGATCGAGGCTAAACCTGTCACTAGTTGTGATGGAGCAACAACCAAAAGATTTGTCAAGGATGTTATAATCCGGTATGGTTATCCGCATGGTATTATCACGGACAATGGGAGTAACTTTTCCATGGGAGAACTGGCTGAATTCTGCGATGAGCAAAATATCCGGCTTGACATTGCGTCAGTCGCACATCCACAGGCTAACGGACAAGTCGAAAGAGCAAATGGTTTAATTCTACAAGGCTTGAAACCAAGACTCGAAGCACCACTACGACGTGCTGCGGGGGATTGGGCAGAGGAACTACCCTCTGTAATTTGGAGTTTACAAACAACTCCGAACAGGTCAACAGGATATACACATTTCGTCTTGGTCTATGGCACAGAAGCAGTTCTTCCTAGTGATTTAATTCATACTTCTCCTAGAGTGGCCACGTATATTGAAGAGGATGCCGAGATTTCTCGACAAAATGATCTCGACTTAGTCGAAGAAGTTCGCGTCGTTGCTGAAATGAGATCTACAGCCTATCAGCAGAAGTTACGCAAGTATCATAGCCAGAGAGGCCGAACTAGATCTTTCAATAAAGGTGATTTGGTTCTCCAGCTTGTGCAACAAAGAAAGCACAAACTTTCCCCAGTATGGGAAGGGCCCTTTTTAGTTAGATTGCACAATGGATCGTACTACTTAACTGACATGAGGCCAGTCAAAGAAAGAGCTGCTACTAAGAAGAGAAAGAGAGCTGGAGGCAGTACAAATCCGGATGAGTTAGACAGACCATGGAATATTGCTCAGCTACGTCCCTTTTATTCTTAGTTTATCCTTCTTTGTAATCATAAATATGCACATGTTCTGTGAGAAATAAAAGTTTTGGTTACCTCAAGGTTTTTCTGAGAAGTTTGTACCATCTTATTTCCTAATGATCGTGTTGTAGTCGAAAATCCCAGAATGCTTGAAAGTACTTTATGCTCATGTTCGTTCTGGTTTAGATTTCCGATTCTAAAACTGCTACCTTCGGGTATAACTCTAAAAATTCTAGTCTTTACTTTGGTTATTTGTCTGATTGCTGGATGTGGGTATTTTCCGAGTAGTGAATTGTTGGTACTGGAAGCCGGCTTTGTTTCCGAGTTTAAACTGGTTTAGCAATTGAGCTCCGTTGCTCGGCAAAGTTTCCGGCTGAAGGTTTGGTTGGCTCACGAAAGGGACGAGGCGGAAAGCCAGATAAACGATAAGTAGAGACGGAAAAATTTCAAGTGCTTATGAAAACATTTCAGGCACGCAAAAAATCTAAGACAAAAGTGCTGAATAGATAAAAAACTTAGCACTAGAAAAAGTCATAGTACTTAATATTTACAAGCGCATCATGTTCTTTCACAGAATAATACATAAGTTTGTGGACTATGATGCAGGAGGAGATGAAGGAGCTGCCGGCTAGTTGGTTACTCCGCCTTGATATCGTTCCGAGATGTCCGGATCCGAGGTGGTCCGTTCATCGTCGGAAGCTTCTTCGGTTTCTTCTGGAGGAGGTGGCGGGGTATCTACGCTGGTGAAGAAGGGGATCTCGTATCTAGTCAGATCAGCTACGTGGCACCCATATCCGGCGCAGGAGTGCATGATGGCTTGAAGGTCTTGCTCCTGGCCGTCTTCATCTACCTTGCAGTACCCTCTGGTCACTTGCCATATCTCCATGTTTCCATGGTGGCTCATGACCATGGTGAGAGCGTTCTACGCAGCTATCCGCGCGTAGGACATGTTCCAGTCCCAAACGAGCTACGGCATCTCCTTGGCATGTCCGGAATCCTGAGAGACTCGCCAATGTCCTCAAGGGGCTGGCGGTAGTCATGAAGAAGATCACCGACTTGGGTAAGCCGGTGAGTGCGGGGCTCGGACGAGGAGGAGTCCGTCAAGTTCAGAGGACCTATACACAAAACAAGTCAAGGAAAATCCGACATTGATGAAAGTCAAAGAAATGATAAATCAGACAGATGGAACGTACCAAGAATGATGTCGTCAATCTTGGTCTCTCCTCCCGGAGACCCTGGAGTTCAGCCCGGAGCGCTTCGGAGAGATCTTTCTCTCTGCCAAGCTCATTCTTGAGGTCCGAGATAACTTTATCTTGAGCGGCAATCTTGAGATCGCGCTCTTCCGTGGCCATGGAGGAGGATTCAAGGACTTGAGCTATGCTCCTTTCATGATCCTCCTTGAGCTTATCTAGCTCTTGGCGAAGTCCCTTGTTCTCCACCACTAGGGTCTTGAGGTTCTCGGCCTCTTCAATCATAGTGATCGATTGTTTCACCACCGCTGTAAGTCAAAAAGAACAACAGTTCAGAAAAAATTGACATTAAAAAAGCAAAAGACAAGGTTTGAATCTCAGAATGTTTACCTTCGGCTTCATCCTTGGCTACCTTGAGCTCAGCATTTTTAAGCCGGAGAGCTTTGATCTCTCTTCGCTTATCACAAACATTGGTTAATAATTCCTGGTTATAGGAACATACTTTCTGTAAGTTAGAATACCCAAGGTCAGAAGGCTACTGAAGACTCGGGCTAATATTTTTTGCTAAATATCAGCACGAGCCTTGGGGGCTACACTAGTTCGTTCTTTGGCATACTAATGAAAGCATGAACCCGGATTTCTATATCCTACTTCATGCTTGGGGGCTAGAGGATATGATATAACATAATGTAAAAAACAAGAGTTGGAATTCCGACTTACATATTTCTCGCGGGTGAGTTTGTCTAACCCCGCATTCACTTCAGCTGCCACCTTCTCGGCGAGGGTAAGAGGAATTACTGGGGTTGTTGGAAGCTCGCCAGTCCTGATTCTCTCGTCGCGAAGGCGGACTTGAGCAAGAAGGTCAGAGAACTTGACGTCCTCTGCTTCTTGCGCCTCCTCTTCGGGGGATAGATGGCTTTTGTCCAGGACTTGCCTGGCCAGCCGCTGGATCTCCTCTGCAGATTTACGGGATAAGCCAAACATGGCAAGTCCGGGATTGCTGAGCAGGTTGTCGGCGAAGACTTCAACCGAGGGATCATTACCCGAAGAGGGTTCACCCTTATCTTGATCTGACGCACCCACGGTGACGTTAGTGTGTGACCCAAGGATCACAGGCGCCGTTGGAGGAGCCGGATCTTCTACAACAACCGGAGAAGGAGTAATCGCCGGTGTTGTAGAAGGTTGAGGGGCAGGAGTCGGAGGATCCATCGCAGGGGAAGCTATGGTAAGCTTCGTCTGTCGCAGGAGCTTCGCAGGAATCCCTTTCCCCTTACCCTTGATGAGAGGCTTTGCTCTGAGAATGTAGTAAAGTCAGAAACATTACATCTCAGAAAGAAATTCGAGAAAGGTACAAAGGCGGAAATTGTGAATGAAAGTTACCTCTTCACAACAGGCACTTCCTTTGTGCCAACAGCCACTGTCGGAGCTTTGTGCTTCTTGAGCGCAAGGTCTAGCAATGGGACCACTTCAGTCTCCTGAGAAAACTCAGGAGGATATCCTTCGAGTGGAGCAAGCTCCGACTCGGGGAGGTCAGCAAGCTGAAAACAGGAAAGCATATCAGCATTGCAGTATATAATTTAAAGATTGAAATACGTAAAAGGTGTACTGAGGGAAGCTTACCGCTACCATGGGGTTTTTTGCCGTGTGCATATCTAGAGAAACCTCCGGAATTTTCCTCTCGATCCGCTCCTTGATCAGCCACTTGATTTGGCTTATGTAACCTTGGGCGGTGTAGGCTTTGGGGCTGATGCGGAGAGAATCTTTTTTGGAAGACGTGATGGAATGCATCAGTCTGTCCCCGTGGTACTGAAGTAGCTGGATCCGACGTGAGACCCAGCATTGGACCAAGTCGGATCCCTTTAGACCCTTGTGCTTGATCAAATACTCGATCTGCCTCTTAGCAAGGATCAGATCGTCGGTGAGAGCCGGAGCAGCCTCGTCCCAGGAAGGCTGGGCTGTGGCGGCTCCGTCGACAAAAGCCGGCAAAGCAGTAGCTTTGCCGGGAGCCGGAATATCCCTATGATAAAAGAAAGTGGCTGGCCATTGTTTGACCGAGTCAGTGGCAGAAATTTTGGGATAGGACCGGTCTCGTCAAACAGAAAAACTAATGGTACCGGTGATATAAGGAACACCGGCAGTGATGGAATTCCTCCGGACATGGAAATAGTACCGGAAGAGAAGCAAACTCGGCCTAATGCCGAGAAAGCCCTCGCAAAGCGCAGCATATGCGCTCATTTCCAGAAGAGAATTGGGAGGAAGATTGTGGAGTTGATCTCCATAGTGATCTATCACCTCGGAAAAGAACTCCGAGGGAGGAAAGGACAAACCTCGGTCTAGATGGGTGCCGAAGTGGACACGCTCACCCTCGCGCGGGTTGGGGACGGTTTCGCCGAGGCCGGTCGACCAGTCGCCGGCGGCGAGAAGCCCCTCCTTCTCCACGTTCTTGAGGCATGCCTCGTCGAGGGCGCAGGGGATCCAGATTCCCTGGAAACTCTCCTTCTCCGCAGCTGCGTCCGCCGACACCGCCGCCAAACCAGAGGAAGAAGAAGAGGAAGCCATTTTTCTCCGGTGAAAAAGGTGACCTTAAAGTGGCGGCGATGGGAGCTCTGTGGGAGGAGGACGAGGAGGCTCTGGGGGCGCAGGAGGATTGGGAAGGAAGGAACGGCGAAGGACTGGTGGAGAGGAGAAGAAGAAATCTAAACCCCTTATATCCACCTACCTGTGCCAAGATTCGTGCAAACGCTACAGTGTAACCGCCACGCGTCGTGGAAAGAACTGGGAAGGGCCCGCACGATGATTGCGTCGTCTCGATCTCCACGCATGCATTGAAACGGCGCCTCGGTTCCGCGAACCGTGGACCCACCAACGGTCGTGCTGAAGGAATGTCTGTCAGATGACGTGACTTGACCATGCTTGTCTCAGGTGGTGTTAGAGACCAAGTTCAGGCTTAGTTGAAAAGCGAGCTGGAAAATCCGAGTAACCAATTGAATGGTCTGACTTATTTTTAAGACTCGGGTCGTATTTTTCGTTGTGAAGTTTCAGGAACCCTTCAAGATTCTGCAAGCCGAAGATCAAGCTAGACGATGATAAAATCCGACTTTGGATCTTGGAGGCCTCCGGGGGCTGCTGTTGGGGATATACTTTCCGGGTATCCTCACAGTTCCTCACTGACCAGGGTGGCCCATTTCGGGTTAGAGCTTTGCTTCACGGGCGGCCCAGTTAGAGAGAGAAGACGGAGTCCAATCCGGCTACGAGAAGGCCCAGAAGACTTACCAACTTAGGCCTGTAATGTTACTTGTAGTTCAAGATGTACTCTGTAACCAACTCTTAGTCGTAGCCGGATTGATCTCTCCTGTAAACCCTAGGCCGGATATCTATATAAGTCGTCCTAGGGAGGGCCTTTAGGGCACCAGATAACACCCAATACTTTAGACCCTCAACTCGCACAGGCAATACCATTGTAACCCATATTCCGGCTTTGCCGTATTACTGGATTGACAGCAGGAGTAGGGTCCGTCCAAAGCCGACGGATTTGAACCTGGGTAAACTTGTGTGCTCACCGTCCCGGAACACCATACGTCTCACACCCCTCTCTTCCGCACGCCTCGAGGACCCCCTCATGGCGTACTTGTCCTCAATCCGACGACGATACTTTCACTAGTGAACACTCTCATAAATATCTTCTCTTTATGATACTACCCTGAACTACTCTCCGGTTGGACACTCTAATCCATGGTAGGGCTATAACAACACTCCTCAAAGTCCGTATTCCCTATCTAGATAACCCCACACTATCACCTTGAGCGCTAGATGGTTCCAACAAACACCACAATTTCATAGAGATATCCAACTCCAAATATAACTCATAACAAGTATTTGTAATCTCTAGCCTAAGTACCACCACGGTGTGCACGCTGTCACTTTCACACACGTGAGGGAGAGCAGAGATCTATTAAAGCACTTGAGTAGCAAGGTAGATCTACTTGATTACAAAGCTCATGACCACAACAAGATCATGCATAGAGAGAGATGAACACATAGCTACCGGTAGAACCCTTAGCCTCGAGGAAGAACTACTGCCTCCTCATCATGGGAATCAGCAACGGCGATGGAGATGGTGGTGGAGATCGATGAAGATGGCTCCGGAGGCACTTCCCCGTCCCGGAAGGGTGCCGGAACAGAGACTTCTATCCCCCGAATCTCCTCTTCGGTGGCGGCAGCGCTGTGTAACTTTTCGTGGAAATCTGATTTGGTGGCTGGAGGCTGGATTATTTAGGGTTTATACATCGGAAGCTTCGTATAGACGAAAGGGCGATGTCAAAGGGTGGACCAGGGGCCCACACCACCTGGTGACGCAGCCAGGGTGACCCGCGCCACCACATGGTGTGGCCAGCCCCTGACCCCTCTCCGTCTCGTCTTCTGGCTCCGTGAGTCTTCCGGTAAAATATTGACTTTAGATTTTATCCCGTCCAATTCCGAAAATATTCATTTTCTGGATTTTCTAAAACCAAAAACAGAAGAAAACAGACAACTGATACTTTGGCATCTTGTTAATAGGTTAGTCCCAGAAATTGTATAAAAATATTCCAAAGTGTGGATAAAACATAAAAAAGTATATATAAAACAATAATGGAACATCAAAAATTATAGTATGTTTGCAACGTATCAGCAATCACCCAATTATTCCACCTCCAGTGTATGCAATCAATCAATCCAAGCATAGCTGAAACCATCATGAGGTCTTTCGTACCAAAATCAAATCGATGTCTTGAGCATTGGGTGCTCTCAATTTCTGCACCATGAAGCATTTGATGATTCTATTTCAAAGCGCATCAAGCAACAAATGGATGTGCTCTCAACCATTGCAAGATGACCATCGAGCAATTCAATTGAGATTCCATCAGCCATAATGCTATAGATGCAGTCACCTTCTGCAACGTTCTGTGAACCATAAAACTTGTGCAATTCGTCCTCTGTTTGAAGAATTTATCATATCGACCAACCACCCCACAGATGTGTTGGAACAACTCCATAACATCCGTAACCGCCACCAAACGTATCGCCCTGGATACACCCGTGGTGCACCTGACAATCTAAAATAGTACTCCCTCCGTCCCAAAATAAGTTGCGTGGGTTTGTCTAAATTCGGATGTATCTAGACACGTTTTAGTATATAGATACATTCAAATCTAGACAAACTAAAGTCATTTATTTTGGGACGGAGGGAATACAACACTAGCTATTGGCAGCCTTCTTGCCTTCTCCGGCGAATCACCTTTCAGCCGACATGAAAACCTCCATATTTTGGACGCTTCTTATCATGAGAATTGCTAGATCCTCCTATTCATCATATTCTTAGTCTTCCTTCGATGATGAACCGTAGCTATATTCTTCATCAAACAGAACCATCTGTAGAAAAAACATCAACACAGTGTAAAACATAACTTCATATTAGTTTAAACAAAACCAAAAAAATTACCTTGCAGGAAATTCAGCGAACACCTTGGGGGCATTATCATCGCTTTAATCCAACGAGCACAGGGTCAGGGGAGGCCATCCACATGCCGTCAGGCTTCGTCTAGCTCATCGGAGACGGGCTCGACGGGGTGGTCCAGCTAGATCGAGCATCGGCGCGCTTCGGACGAGGCGGCGTGCACTAACCATCCACGGCCGAATCGAGCATGGCGGTAGTCGCGGACAAGACGGTGGGCGGTGCACGGGACCCCAGCCGCAGAGCAATTTTCCAACGGCCACCAGATCCTGTGCTCGTCCGACCACCAGATCCCATATTTGGATATTTGATGCGAAAAAAATTGTGATGAACTGATGACCCAACAAATATGGGTATGAGACGACCTTAGGGCGAGCTGTTGGAGATTCTCTTACAACTTAGAATAATGTCTACTTTATTCAATTCACTAAAATTGAAAGAGCAAAACATTCTTAAAAGCCAACTAGATAAGAAATAACTGAAAGAGCAAAACATAAATTTAAAATAAAATTAAAATAAAATAAGCACTACACCAACTAAGACCACCTGTTCTAGCGGCCTCTTGCACTTTGTTTAATTGCAAATTCACGATTCATGGACGCATGCATGTGGCTCTATCGAAATCTGTTCTAGGCCGCGCTGTTGGTGGCGAAGCAGACTTTCCTAACCTCGTCGGAAGCCCCGGTAAGTACCTCGATGCCGCCCATCTTCACCATAACACCTACGAACCTAGCCATAAACGCGAAAGGTCTAGCGGCATTGTCGGTGACCATTTTCCTCGTGTCGTTGCGGCTCGTCAGCGTTTGGTCCGACGTGAACAACACCTGCCCGGAGGCCACATTCAGGTAGAACTGGTTGCTCAGCTTGTTCGGGGCCAGCGAAATGCGGTTATTGTTCACCGGGATAGATCCTCCACCGAGCTGAGGGCACACACGCTCGCCAGCACCGCGACGAAGGTGGCATTCATGGTGGGGTCGGCAGGGTACAACCACGGTTTAATGAAGTTGCGGCTCGTTTGGCCGAAGGAGTGCGCGCCTGAGAGCACCACGGGGTCAGTGGCATCGAGGCCCTTGTCATCGAAGCTCTTGAGGAGGTCCTCGAGCTGGAACGATGGTGAAGGCATGTTTTGGAACACCTCGTTGAAGACGGAAAAGAGGCCGTCGCGACGTCCGGAGGGAATGCTGAAAGTGAAGCCACCGGAGGCGGCGGTGGAGTCACGCGCCACGAAAGCGAGGATGTCAGCGCAGGAGACAACGTCAGGACATTTTGATTTAACGGCGGCCTTGATCTTGTTCACGGCGTCATACCGCGCAGAAAGATTGCTTGTTTCTCCGTGTTGGGGTTGCTCTTGCTCGGGTCCAATAGAATGGACGCATCGCAGCCCTGCAAAACTGCATTTATGAATCCTTTTTTCGATCTGTTCATCCAAAACGTTGAACTAGCAATGAAAAGTGACGTCACCTACTATTGCCAACTCCAATCAAATAGGGTGCTCTAAGCCTATAGCAAGTCTTACGTACCCGGACGAAGCAGTCGTGGAAGAAGAGGCAGACAAAGGCGGCACCCATGGTGGCGTCATTGCTGATCAGGTCCTGGACGACGCCCCGCACTGATCAGGTCGTGGAAGAAGTTGTACTTGAGCCCGCTGGCAATGGGCATCGACACGGAGCTCAGGGCAGCGGCCATTAACGCCATGAGCAGCCGTGGCCGTCGACATGTTTACGTGTACTGTTTGTGTATGTTTAAGATAAGAGACTTTTGTAGGGAATGTTTGATGGTGACAATGGTGTGGATTCTACGAGTATTTATAGATCAAGAACTGATGAAATGAGGAGGAACGTAAGACCCAGCCGGTCCGGTCGGCCGAGGTGTTAACGAACAATACAGTGAATGATTAGGAGGTTATGGTACCATACGGGCAGCTGAATGATTTGCAGCTAGACGTGTTAACAATGACCCCAAGATATATGATACTTATCCCTGGACTCCTTGACGAAGTGTCGGTACAATTAATCTGGCTGGTTAGTTAGGATAGGTTATAACATTTCGAATCGTGTGTGTGCATGAACTATGTTTTTATACTTATAATATAGTATGAGAGGCTGACGATTTGCGCCTTTTCATTTACCCATGCTGTGACAAGCATGATTTCATCCCGGCATGCTAGTCAGTAGTCACTACACCGAACCTGAATCAGCAATATCACTGGTGGAAAAATGGTCTCTAGTCCCGGTTCATAAGGGCCATCGGTCCCGGTTCCAGAACCGGGACCAATCACTCGGGACTAATGCTAGTCTCGGTTCGCGCACGAACCGGGACCAATAGGTCTCCACGTGGGCGGGCGAGCTACGAGAGGGGGTGGATCATTGGTCCCGGTTCGTGGGAAAAACCGGGACCAGTGGGTCCCCACGTGGCAGCACCAGAGACGGGCGGGGGTGGATCATTGGTCTCGGTTCTTGGCACGAACCGGGATCGTTGGTCTCTATGCCGCGGCAGGATTTTCGGCTATTTTTCTGCCGTGGCAGGGTTTTGTGCTACGGTAGGATTTCGGGCTATTTTTCTGCCACGGCAGGATTTTTTTATAAATTTAATGGTACTACATATATACAGCAATAATGAAACCACGATATATATATTACACATCATGCATGATCACAAATATATACACCGTCTCATCCGTCTTCTTGGTCGAAACATATTATAATTACAAACGATACTCTCACACGAATTTCATCTAATTTACACTTCTTTTATACACTTCACCCTTCCAAATGAAGTGGGTAATAGTATTCTCCTTTCGGATCTATGACTTGTTCTAACAAGAATCCGACAATTTCCTCTTGAATTACTTGCACGCGTTCTTGTGATAGAAGACCGTCCCGCATCCGTTCGATCTAATATAAAGATGGGGATCAATATATATGAATGAAACTAAACACAATTGGTGGTAATAAAATAAAGTTGTGATTATTGTTTATCGTACTTCAATTTTTTTGATGTTCCGGTCTGCTCCCTTCTCTTTGGTCTTCTGGCGAATGAACTCGCAGACATAGTATCCACATAAGTTATTCCCGGCTTCCTGCCTCAGGCACTTTACGAGAACGGAGTTCAATCAAAATAATAATCAAGCGTGATAATGGTGGTATTGAAACTAGAATCAAAGAGATGCGTGGATCTAGCAAGTAGTACTTACAGGCAATGGTTGAAATGTAATCTCTGGCTTCCAAACACCCCTAGTTTTGGCGGGGAACCGTTTCCAAGCCCTCTGGAGGCATTCCTGCATGTCCGCCCACTTTTCTAATGGTGTGCTTTTCGAGTCCAGGACTTTTACTACTCCGGTGTCAACAGAAATAATTAAAAGAATATAGTGGAAGCTTGACACACTAACAAAATATAACACGAGTCAATTATACGCTTAACATCGAGTAATCGAAAATAGAATGTACACAAGACAGTAACACTCACGCAGCGTTGTAAGGAAATAGTATTTTCCTTCTGTTGCTGAAATACTTCAATGCTTTGAACAAGTTATCCTCTGTGTCTTTAGGATTTGTTTTTAGAGTAACTTCATGAACGAAATTACAGTCAACCAACCCAAGGTCAAAGATTTGTCCTTTGTTGAATTCTTGAATCTTCATTCTGCATATATAATTAGTATAGTGATTACAAGCAATGAATGAGAAGAGCTAGAAAGACTTAATTACAGAAATTAATAATACTTACAAACAATAGGCACTGATGATAGCTTTGTCGAGGGCGTCTTGTTGGTAAAACTGAAATAATTCTGGAAATTCAATCAGTATGAAGCCATTTCCATGACCGTAATGGTGGTGTTTATATGCAGCATAGATCCAGTTTTTGGAATCAACACAGGCTTGGATGTACCATTTATGCAATCTTCGCATTTTTGTTGGTAGATCTTTGACTAAATCGGGTTTGACGAGAGGAGCCCCGTAATGGTACACGTATGCTGTTTCTTGGTAACCCTCGAACTCATGCATACGGCTCATGTACTCAGTAATAGACAGTCCATATAATTGGGTTTTTTCTCCGTACAGTCGAACAAACTCCGGATCAATGTTCGGATCATGCCGCTCCTGGATCATCCACTCATTGGTATCGTACACTTTCAGCGATTCGATCGATTGATTTTTCTATTGTCCGAGCTAGGCAACTACTTTCCCGACTCTCCGCTCTTTTGCCTCAGCCGACTTGGTAATAGAGCGATTATAGTCTGATGTGAGCGCTATGGGTTGGTGAAGCTGAATCTTAAGCGCGGCTGCTTTGGTTTTATCTTCTGCGGTGACCAGGAAAAATGCCTCTATCGGCTTTTTCTTGTTAACCATGTCAATCTTCCACTTTTCATAATGGGCAGCTGCGGCCGCATCAGTTTCCTCATTTGTCTTCTCGCAAGGTAGCTTCTTCATATTCTGATGAGGTACTCTTGGGAGGGGCGATTGCTTACGTTTCGGTGATCGGAACGTGCTCTTGCTGCTGCTGGTGGTGCTGCCCCCCTTAGTATACTTCCGCTTTTGCCTCTGAGGCTCAGGGGACGGAGACGGCTGACACGGCGGTGGAGACGGCTGAGGCGGCGATGGAGACGGTTGCGATGGAGGCGGTGAAGGCGATGGTTGCGCTGGAGAATGGTGAGGTGGCGGCGAAGGTGGATTGCTGCTCTGAGGAGTGGGTGGCCTTGGCGGCACATAATTTGGAAGCATGATGCACTCCTTTAGCCACAGAATAGACCCCCCTTTGGCTTCTCCTAGTTGAGTCAGCTCCATATCTTCCCCTGCAGGGTGGTCTAGCTTCAGCTCCTCAAAATCTTCCTTCACCTCATCTACCGTGACGATAGCGTACCCTTTTGGAACCGGTCTGCAATGCCAAGTTGGGTTAGGCCCAATTGGTACCGCCATGCCGATCGCCACCGTCACCCTTAAGTTCATAACCTGTACCTTTAGCTCACAAGTTGTTGTCTCCGTGATATCATCCACTAGGTAGTGTTTAGGAGGAGATGTCGTCGGTGCATCATCATCAACATCATGGAGCTGCGTGGAAGCGACGCTGCTTTTCTTATTCGATGGGGCGCCGGTACCCCCGATGTAGCTTCTACCACGTGCCGCTGAGATTGGCCGCTAGTACCTTGCTGGCTAAGTATGTCGAGTTGATCCTGGTGCCGCTTTAATGCTTCTTCTACATTACGCAGCCGGTCTGCAGCGGCCGCTTTCTCAGCTGCCTCCCTTTCCTTTCTCCTCTGATGGCTTTTATCGGGATATCTCTTCATTTCCGGGGGGAAGGCAACCTTCCACGGCTTGGAGCCTGGTGTGCCTCGTGCTCGTCCGTCGTGTTCAGGATTTTTAAGGGCCCGTGTGAGCTCGTCGTTCTCTCTATCAGGAACGAACCGTCCCGCTGCAACATCATCTACTGCATTTCTAATATCGTCGATGGGCAGTAGGGGATCATCTTTGTGTTTCTGATTATATATTTCCCTCCCTTCTTTGTCCAACGTTCCCCCATGGCCGTAAAACCAGTTTCTCGCCCGTGGTGTCCATGTTGCGGGCTCTGGTCTGATCCCGGCAGTTATGTAATTGACCTCAAGTGCATCCCACTTAGGCATGCAACCGGCGTACCCAGCAGGCCCCATGTTATGATGGTACAGTTTCTTAGCAGCGTTCTCCAGATTTATCCTAGACCTTTCCTTAGCTTTCTCCGATGTCTTGTAGTTCACAAAATCCTCCCACTGGTGTCTTAACTTAGCATAGCCGGCTTTATCGAAATTCGGAGTCTTCTCTACCTTGACAAAGTTATGGTACAGTTTCTTCTTCCAGTTCTTGAATGCATCGGCCATAATGCTGAGAGCAAACTTCTTGACTCTTTGCACAAGCTCCCTTCTTGCTCTCTCCTCCTCATCTGGAGTCACATCTGGTTCCGGCAGGAGGAAATTAGTCATGAGCTTGTCAAAAAGCTTACCTTTGGCGTTGTCGCCGACATACGGGACTCCACCGCCGCTTGGCCGATTCCATTCTTGAACGGTGATCGGGATGTAGTCCCTCACAAGAACTCCGCATTGCTTGACAAATTTTCTTGCGACATCGACGGGAGCTTGCGGTTCGCCATCTACACCGACCACATTGATCCTATGCCTCACAGTGTCATCCAACTTTTTTGTTGGGCCTCGTTTCGTTCCTACGGAAGAAGTTCTCGATCCGGAGGCTAAAAGAAGAAAGAGTGTTAATATATGCATGTATATATAGACAACAGCATTTTAATTACAAAAATACATATATACACCTCACCGGTGTTTGCGAGATTTAAGGTTCCGCCGGAGACGTCGCCTTCTTCCTTATCGGCTTCTCCTCTGTCCCAGGCTTCGGCTTCTACCTCACCGGAGCCGTCTCCTCGGTTGAGAGACTCATCTCCCTAACCGGAATCATTCAGAAACTCACTCGCGACATCGATATCGATATTGATATCTTCATTTTCGCAGATCATCCCTTAGAGGATGTTTTCCTGATGTGTTGGATCCATAGTATCTGCAAGTTAAACAATCAACACATGGCATCGATAATGATATGACAAGTTAAACATAGTTGAAATTTAACCCTAAGGCATGCTTGGCAATTTAAGTGGGATCCGAATGGTCCAAACCCTAGTACAGGAGAGACCCCGAAATCACCTACGAGGGGTTGATTTCAATCTCTTATTAAACTTGTAATTATAGTTGTTGAACAATGCATGATTATGAGTCTATTGTGTAGATCTCATTTTTCTGAACATTTTGATATATTATACATATTTTTCTGACTTAGAAATAATTAGTTATTAAATTTATAAGATTAAACTCTTTTCTAAAATTATTTAAACAAATATTAAACTTTTATTGCGTCAGCATAGGTAAAGGCTGACGTCACCTAAGGCCGGGAACCTTTTCTCACAGATGCACTGCCTACCCACAGTGACTGACTAGTGGGGCCAGGGCCACGTCGGGCTGCCACGCTGGCAGAGCTTACTCGACGCCCATGTCAGGGCGCCACATGAGCGCCACCTTGGCGCCACATGGGCTCGCCGGAGGGCACGTCGGCCGGCGGTGGTTAGCGGCACTAGAGTGCTTGCTGGAACGCGCAGAAGGTCGGGTTCGAACGAGCGCGTCGCGAGGAAGCTAACGGTGGTCGCACCGCCCCTTATTGGCCATCGGAGCGTCGTCTGCGACGGCGGCCGACGACGGCGCACAGTGGCGCTCGGCGACAGACGGTGGTGGAGCGAGAGAGAGAGAGAAAGGAGAGGTCCTGGAGGACCAGCGGCTCACCACGAAGACGATGGACGGGTCGACGAGGCCGAAGGAGCTCGGAAGCAGTGGCAACCGCGACGGCCGGAGTGGGAGCAGACGGAGACCGTGGCGTCGATTTCCAGCGTGCGCGGTCGATTCCTCAGACGGTGGTGGCGCGGCGGCGGCGGGCGTCGATGGCGGGCGTCGACGGCGTGAAGCGGCCGCTCTGGATTTGGGCAGCCTGCCGACGTGATTTTTCTCCGCCGCAAATTTTCCTTAGCCGCGCGTCGATGTGCTCTGTGAATTGGGGGGAGTTGGGGAGGAGGAAGGCCGGGACTGTTAACTGTACAGACCATTGGTCCCGGGTCATCCCAATAACCGGGACCAAAGGACCAACGGTCCCGGTTCGTGCCAGCAACCGAGACCAAAGGTCTGGGGCACGAGCGTTGTTGTGCTGCCACGTGCACGGCCGCTGGTCCCGGTTAGTCCTACCACCCGGGACCAAAGGATCAACGGTCCCGGTCCGTGCCAACAACCGGGACCAAAGGCGGATCATCGGTCCCGGTTCGTGGGACGAACCGGGATCGTTAACCCGTTATTTCAGATTTTTGCAAACCTTTTGGTCTTCCCGCCATTTTCAAATTTGTTTCTTTTTTAATTAATAAGATGTTTCAATTTAAGATGATTATTTATTTGGAATTTTAAAAAACTTTATACAGGAAAAGTGCTTCAATTTAAATAACTAATCAAAAATCATTTTCTGTTTGCAAATATTTTATTTGAACTTTACAATTAAAATTGCATTAACAAAATATGTATTGCATAATTTGGAATTTTAAAAAACTTTTAACAGGAAAAGTGCTTCAATTTAAATAACTAATCAAAAACCATTTTCTGTTTTCAAGTATTTTTATTTGAACTATACAATTGTACTATTTACAATTAAAATTGCATCAACAAAATATTTATTGCATAATTTGGAATTTTAAAAAACGTTTCAAGATTTGAACTACAAGTGCATGATATAATGCTTGTGAATTTTTTTAAAAATCATTTATAGGTTCACAACATGTTATTCCATCATAGATCCACTTCAAGTTCAGCGAGGCTCAGCCCCGGGCTAAGAAGCTTCATGCCCGCCGTTTTGAATATAGTTTGAAACAGGCATAAGAAATTCAAAATGATCCAAACAATGTGAAACCTTCGCGTGGTGTCATATTATGTGTCA